>ML660197.1:50223142-50374440 GCA_007570785.1 Antilocapra americana | reverse complement strand
CTAAACAGACATTTCTCCAAAGAAGACATACAGATGGCTAACAAACACATGAAAAGATGCTCAACATCACTCATTATCAGAGAAATGCAAATCAAAACCACAATGAGGTACCACTTTACACCAGTCAGAATGGCTGCCATCCAAAAGTCTACAAGCAATAAATGCCAGAGAGGCTGTGGAGAAAAGGGAACCCTCTTACACTGTTGGTGGGAATGCAAACTAGTACAGCCACTATGGAGAACAGCGTGGAGATTCCTTAAAACTGGAAATAGAACTGCCATATGACCCAGCAATCCCACTGCTGGGCGTACACACTGAGGGAACAAGAATTGAAAGGATACACTTGTACCCCAATGCTCATCGCTGCACTGTTTACAATAGCCAGGACATGGAAGCAACCTTGATGCCCATCAACAGACAAATGGATAAGGAAGCTGTGGTACATATACACAATGGAATATTACTCAGCCATTAGAAAGAATACATTTGAATCAGTTCTGCTAAGGTGGACAAAACTGGAGCCTATTATACAGAGTGAAGTAAGCCAGAAGGAAAAACAATACAGTATACTACGCATATATATGGAATTTAGAAAGATGGTAACGATAACCCTGTATGCGAGACAACAAAAGAGACGCAGATGTATAGAACAGTCTTTTGAACTCTATGGGAGAGGGCAAGGGTGGGATGATATGGGAGAATGGCATTGAAACATGTAAATTATCATAGGTGAAATCAATCGCCAGCCCAGGTTTGATGCTTGATACAGGGTGCTCAGGGCTGGTGCACTGGGATGACCCAGAGGGATGGAATCAGAAGGGAGGTGGGAGGGGGTTTCTGTAAGGGGAACACATGTATACTCATGGCAGATTCATGTCCATGTATGGCAAAACAAACACAATAATGTAAAGAAAATAAAGAAAAAAATTTGAGAAGAAAAAAATAAATAAAAGTTTCAAGTCCCATCAACTTCTCTGTTTTAGGCAAAACCATGAGTTGAATTCTGTGATGCTTGGAGGTCTACCTTCCTCAGTGGACCAGGAGGGTCTCAGAACAGGGTCAGTTCTGAGATGATTCCAGCCTCATTCTGAGGGTGCTGAGTGGAGGGAGTGGGAGGTCAGGGGTCATTTAGACGGGCACAGGGCAGGGGCAAGTGCCCCAGGCAGGGCAACAGTAAGGCAGGAAGGAATCAGCCTGTCTAGGCATGGTGTTTGTCCAGCAGCGTGTCTGTCCTGGCACACCCCCCGGGTATGCCTGCCCCTCCCTCACCCCAGTCCAGCCCCTGCCCCCCACACTGAGCTGTGTGCTTCCCCTCCTGCAGGCGTGATCACGGCCGTGGCCTTCGTGCTGGTCTGCCTGCTCCTGCTCATGCTGCACTACATGTACCGGCACAAGGGCACATACCACACCAACGAGGCCAAGGGCACGGAGTTCGCAGAGAGCGCGGATGTGGCCCTGCAGGATGACCCATCTCTCCAGGACAACGGTGGCAGCAGCAAAAAGGAGTACTTTATCTGAAGGACTTTACCAGGACTCAGCTCCCCCCCATGCCTCCCCGTCCAGGAAAGAGAGCCCCACCACCTGCCCCATCACCTGCAGCACTGCACAGCCCTTGAGCGCCCCCGACACCCCAAGACACGTACCGCACCTGGGACACTGGATGCCACCCAGGGTGGGGGTGGGGATCGAAGGAGAAATCCAGCTGGAGAGTCCTCTCCCAGGACCCAGGGATGCTCAGCCAGAGGGAGGAGCTCTGAGTCCTCCTGGGCTGTTCAGGTTACCACCTGCATGGGGGTTGAAGTCCTCACTGGGTGTGAGTGGGTTGGTGGCCTGGGGGAGCAAGGAGTGAGTTGTCATCATGCTGACTGGGGACAATGGTATCAAACATCAGCCCTTGATGTTTGGGGGGAACAGCAGGTGCCAGAGCTCCCAGGCACCTTTGTCTCCCATAGATGCAGCTCCGATTGATTGGAAATAAATTTGAAATGTAATGGAGCATTCAGAGTCAAATGACTGTGATTGTTGTATTCTCTGATGAACTCTGGGAGGTGATGCTGGGACACAGCTCTGGGCTCCACTGGGCAGTTGTCAGGGAACACAGTCTATAGTGGTGGCTTCTGGGCCCCATGAGGGAGGGACGGACCAGTGACCCTGGCACCTTACCCACACTAGCACAGCTTCAGGAAACAAATAAAGGGGTGTAATGTCCCTCTAGAAATAGATTGTCCCAGCCCCCAGGGCACTGGCTGAAGTGTTGGTTCCCAAATCCCTGGTATTAGAAAGAATGGACCTACTAAAGATATGAGTGAACCTCATCAGAAAAGCATTCCCAAGCCCAGTTCCAACATGTGTGGGAAGCCTTCCCCACAGCAACAGGCAACTCAAATTAATTCTGACACTGTCTACCCAGAGACGGAATCAGACTCCACAGGTAAAGGACTCAGTCCCACAGGATCACCCTCATCTCAGATGTCACCTGTACTTCCCACCAACCGGCTACAAACTGGAGTTGCCAACCACTCCCTCCCTGGATTCGATTAATGTGCTAGATGGGCTCACAGAATTTGGGAAAATCAGTTTACCCATGATTTACTCAGATTACTGATTATAAAAGATTATTGAACCCACACTGCCAACTATTATATAGGATGTATAAGATCATCATTATACACAAGGAAGTATATTCAATATCTTATGGTAAACCATAATGTAAAAGAATATGAAAAAGAATGTGTGTGTGTATATATATATGAATCATTTTGCTGTACAGCAGAAATTAACAAAACATTATAAATCAACTAAACTTCAATTTAAAAAAATCCATCCACCAATGGTGACTAACCATCAACCTCGAGACCCATTCACATTCCAGAAATCAAGGGGGTGATACTAAAAGTTACAAACCTCTTATTGTATGGTTGGTTCCCCTGGCAACCAGCCCACAACCTTAGGGGCTTCCAAAAGTCACCTTATTCAAACAACAAAAGACACCTTTATTGCTTGCTCTCAACGATTAAGAAATTCCAAGGGTTTGAGGAGCTCTAAGCCACGAACAGTGGACAAAGACCAAAATATATGAGAAATAGATGAGAAATACATTTTGGTTTTCTGAATGACCAAATATATATTTATTATGAATCACAGTATCACATCATCCTTCCTATGATAACAATCGACGATGGCTCCCAGTGGCTGAAGTGCAGATGGCAGAGCCCCTGTTCCCTGGGTTTAGGACCTGGCTCCTCTTTTCCTAGTCCTGGGATCTTGAGCAACTCATCTGACCTCCCTGGTGGACTCTCAGGGTCAATGGCAGGAACAAATGTGTTGGGTGCTCAAAACTAATTTTATATGATGGGTTGGGTATGTATCAGTCAATGAAAGTTCCTCAGTGCATCGCTTCTCAATGGTTCCTCAGAAGCATTGTTGTTATTCAGTTGCTCAGTCATTTCTGACTCTTAGCAACCCCACAGACTGCAGCACATCAGGCTTCCCTGTCTTTCACCATCTACCAGAGCTTGCTCAAACTCATGTCCATTGAGTCGGTGATGCCATCCAACCATCTCGTCCTCTGTCGTCCCCTTCTTCTCCCCTTAATCTTTTCCAGCATTAGGGAGTAGGCTCTTCGCATCTGGTGACCAAAGTATTGGAGCTTCAGCTTCAGCATCAGTCCTTCCAATGAATATTCAGGATTGATTTCCTTTAGGATTGACTGGTTGGATCTCCTTGCAGTCCAAGGGACTCAACAGTCTTCTCCAACACCGCAGTTCAAAAGCATCAATTCTTTGGCACTCAACTTTCTTTTTGGTCCAACTCTCACATCCATACATGACTACTGGAAAAACCATAACTTTGACTAGATGGACATTTGTTTGCAAAGTAATGCTCTGCTTTTTAATATGCTGTCTAGGTTTGTCGTAACTTTTCTTCCAAGGAGCAAGCATCGTGGCTGCAGTCACCATCTGCAGTGATTTTGGCGCCCAAGAAAGTGAAGTCTGTCACTGTTTCCACTGTTTCCCCATCTATTTGCCATGAAGTGATGGGACTGGATGCCATGATCTTAGTTTTCTGAATGTTGAGTTTTAAGCCAGCTTTTTCCCCCGCCCCCCCTATCTTCATCAAGAGGCTTTTTAGTTCTTCTTCACTTTCAACCATAAAGGTGATGTCATCTGCATATCTGAGGTCATTGATATTTCTCCTGGCAATCTGATTCCAGCTTACACTTCATCCAGCCTGGCATTTCGCATGATATACTCTGTATATAAGTTAAATAAGCAGGGTGGCAATATACCCTTTAACATACTCCTTTCCCAATTTTGAATCACTCAGTTGTTCCATGTCTGGTTCTAATTATTGCTTCTTGACCTGCATACAGATTTCTCAGGAGACAGGTAAAGGTGGTCTGGTATTCCCATCTCTTTAAGAATTTTTCATAGTTTTTTGTGATCCACACAGTCAAAGGCTTTAGGGTAGCCAATGAAACAGAAGTAGATGTGACTCCTCAGAAGTAACCATGAGTTTAAGTGAACTTACTACCCATCCTCTTGCATGAGGGTCTTTCTAAGAGTCCCAGCAGCTCAGCAATCACTCATTTAGAGACTAGAAGCTTCAAGATAAAAGGAGTGCAGCCCAGGCAACCAGGAACTCCCCAGGGCCCAAGTTTCTTAAGGCTGAGTCATCTGTACATGGAGTCATCAAAAAAGTCTTGCATGATTCTCCCTAGGGGAATAATGGGATCCAAGCTCAGGCAGGAATGGCCACCAACTAAGGAAGCTGGAAGTCACAACAAAAAGAAGCAGAGATGAGAGAGACTTGATCCGAAACTGCAACCTTTCCCTGGGTGACCCAAGCTCACATTCTCTTCTGTATAAGAAAGGGTTTGGCTGTATCCATGTCCCAAACACCACCTTGGCAAAGTGGCTATAAACAGCCCAAACCAAAAAGCTGTTCTGTGCACAGATAGGTTTGGAAAATGGTCTATATAAAGAAAGCTAAACTAGTGCAAATCCTCTTGTCATCTCCAGTATTCCAGCCTATGCATGACAGGCAGAGAGTCAGGCAGCACTGCCCAAATGTATCCGGCCAGAAACCCCATTTCTTCCCAGAATACCTCTTGCAAACTGTGGACAAAGAATTCCTTAGAACACTTTTAGGAAACACTAAATGACTTCTGATATCCCTTCCTGTTTTGTCATCACTTTAGGATTTTGAGAATATGTGGGCTCATGGCCTCATCTTTAAGGAACGTGAACACAGATCACCATCCAGTGGGCACAGAAAAAGCACCCAGAGCCCACACATAACAAGTGATGCCAAAAACCTGGCCTCTGTGCACCAGTGCCAAACTCAACCTCAGAGACAAAATTTGGGTGAAGTAGAAAAGAATAGTTTTATTGTTTTTCCAGGTAAAGGGGGACAGAGCAGGCTCATGCCCTCAAAAACTGTGTGTCCCAATCCAGAGGGATTTAGTGAGGAGTTTTATAGAAATGATTCAAGACAGTACTTGCTGATAAAGATCAGAGTGCGTGCAGGGCCTGCACTCCTTAATCTGGCCTCAGGTGATGTCTTGATGAGCTTCTATGGTTCTCTCGGTTATCAAACTGTGACCTACACTCTAGAATGAAGAAGCTTCATCAAGTAGTTCACCTTCCATTTGTTGAGGGTCTCGGTTCTATATAAGAGCTCAAAAATATTGTTATGTATATCCCTTGAGGTGGGACCAGGACACTGCCCCAAGGCTGCACTATTGTCTCTTGGCTGCTCTTTATTAATCTCCACATCCCTTCCCTCCCCTGATCAGTAACTATTTGAACCTGCTTTCTGGAACTCAGGGAAAGTCATGGAGCCTGGAGTGTGTTCCCTACAAACAAGAAATGGGGGACACAGGCTCAGGAGCCCCACAGGGTCCTGCTTGGTTTCAGAAGTGCCTTCCTTTAGAAAGGCTCCAGGGAAAAAATGAGTCCCTGGGACTCCCTGAGGGCTGGTGCCTGTGTGGAAGAGAAATGCTCATCACCCCTCATTCCACAGCCCCAGGAAGCCTATACTGACTGCAACTTCGTGAACTGGCCCATCAAACCTGGGTTCCTGGCCCCTCACTTCCTCAATCCCCTCCCCTCAGCCTCATCCTCCTGGCGTACCTAGTGTCCTGGAAAACTTTATGGAAGCAAATCTTGCTCCCCAGCCCAATGGGCCCCAGGCCCAGCCAGAATCAGAGCAGTGATGAAGCCACACAACCCAGATGGGGATTAGAACCACTGTCTTTTAACTGAGATCACACCTGGTCTCAGAACTTAATGAAGCTCAGGTTCTTAATGTCTCATCACAGGAAGAATCCAGTGAGAGACACAGTGATAGGCAAGAAGTGGATTTATTTAGAGAAATACACATCCCATAGACAGAATATTGTCCATCTCAAAAGGTGAGAGCAGCCTTGGGAGAAACACACTCCATAGAGTACGGGCCACCTTAAAAGATGTGTGTGTGCTAAGTTGCTCCAGTCATTTTTGAATTTTTGCGACCCTATGGACTCAGGTAGTCCATAGCCCACCAGGCTCCTCTGTCCATGGGATTCTCCAGGCAAGAATACTGGATTGAGTTGCCATGCCCTCTTCCAGGGGATCCTCCCAACCCAGAGGTCAAACCCATGTCTCTTACATCTCCTGAATTGGCAGGCAGGTTCTTTAACACTAGCACCACCTGGGAAGCCCCTCCTTAGAAGATGAGAGGCCCATAAATAGAGTAGTTAGTTTTTATGGGCTGGGTAATTTCATAGGTTAATGAATAGGAGGAATATTCCAAGTGTTCTGGGGAAGAAGCAAAGATTTCCAGGAATTGGGCCACCACCCACCTTTTGGCCTTTTATGGTCAGCCTCAGACCTGTCATGATGCCTGTGGGTGTGTCATTTAGCTAATGTATTACAATGAGCATATAATGAGGTTCACAGTCAACTGGAAGTCAAATCTTCCACCACCTTGGAGCTACCTGGCTCTAACCAGTTTATGTCATGTTCTTAAGGGTTATGTCATTCTTTTAGAGATTGTTCCCTGTCCTCCTATTTCAGTGACATGGAAGCTGCAAGGCTGGGTTAGCCAAGGAGGCTCTGTGTAGATGCCATCTAGGAGGGAGCAGTCACAGGTTGACTGCAGAGGTGAAGCAACCACACAAGGACAGAGCAATTTAGGGAGAGAAAGGGCACATGCACCTGCAGGTGGCATCCAGTACACATGGGTGTGCAAATGAATAGTGTTCCCACTGGGCAGGGAGCATTCTTGCTTTATCTTTGATTCCTCCTCCTATGAGGGACTGGAGATTCCTTGCATTGGGCCTGCAACAGATGTTAATCATGGCAAATAAGAGAAAGTATGCACACCCCAAGTCTCCAAGGGCTGTTCAGTCAGAAGGAGGAAGAGGAGGGGAAAGGAGGAGATGGGTGTTAGAAGGGTCGAGGAGAGAGCTAGAAGAAGAGCTAGGGTTTACACTGAACCCTAGCTTCATTGCACATAGTCCTCCTTCATCCTCACAATAAGGAAGATGGCCTCATCCTCTCTTTCCACCTGTAGAAATCTTGTAGAAGAAACCTGTAGAAGCCCCACCTGTAGAGAAAGGGCTTGCTGAAGGTCACACAGCTTCTGACAGCCAAGGAAGCATCTGAATACAGGCCTGTCTAACCAGCAGGTCAGGTCATGGCTGGGGAAGGGAGGTCCTGCCCTCCACAGACTGAGGCGAATAATCAGGTGCTCTTCCTGGGAGGCAGCAGCTGGACTCAGGAATGCCAGGGAGTTGGGGCACTCAGGCCAGCTCTCTGCCACCCAGCAGGCATGGCCAGCCATGGCCTGGGCTCCTGTGTCAACATCTTCATTCTTCCTGAGAACTGGCTGAGGCCAAAAGCAATTCTGAGCCACGGGAGCTGGTCCTGGGCGGGATAATTAGCAAGATAGAGACAGTCAGTGCTTCCAGGTCCATCACACCTCACCTGCACCTCAAACACCCTAGAAGCTTGAACCCAAGTCACTCTTATCAAGCGGAAAATGATCAGCCAGATGACATCATACCATTCATACCCTCCCTGCTTGGACGATTTGTGCTTTTAAAAAGTATTCAATTCAAAAATAAGCATATTTAATGATAACATTTCAGACCCAGAGACAGATGATCATATATGTATGTGTAAGTCTGAGAGTATAGCTGCAACCTATAAGCATGCATGAGGTACCAATCAAAGTGTGGGGGTGACATACCTGGATATAATAGATCCTGCCTCAAGGGGTACATGGCTTGGTGGAGGAGGTAAGCTCCTAAGTGTACATGGAAAAGTGTGAGTGATGCTGTAAGAGAAGTGATACAGATAGTGTGGACACCAGGTAGGGAGGGTCCGGTTCCACCTGGGGGAGAGCATGGACTTAGTAAAGGCTTCAGAGGGGAAGCAGGACTTAGGTCAGCCACACAACAGACCAAGAATGGATCAGCAAGGGCCTTGGGACCCAGGATAAGCAATCTGGTCTTTGTCCATGGGCAATAGAAAATCATGAAGGAATAGGTCAGTCTCCATCATAGCGATGTGGCAATGAGCAGATTCAATAGGGCATGAGTACAGTGCACTGTGGAAATGTACAAGGGTTCTAAGCTCATATCAAGGTCTCAACATGGCCCAGGGGCCGAGACATTCCACACCCTGAGCACACCCATCACGCCAGCTACATTGGTGTTTAGTCTGGATTTCACATGACTCAACCCATCCTGCTGGTGGGAAATGGATCTCATCCGCTCCCTAGAAGAAAGGGCAGTAGGTCAGGGCTTGGAGCCAGTTGTGTAAATATTAGAGCAGAACTTCTGCAGTGGGAGGAGTTGATGTTTTATCTTGTTTATGTTCCTTTGGAGGAGAGGCTGCTCAATTCTTTGCCTCCTTGCTGAGTATATTTTATCATCATGGCAACAGGGGTGATTTAAGGGGCCAACAGGATGTAAACTGGCCTAGGGCCACAGTGAAACTACAGACAATTTAATGTTTGCTGTGTAATAGCTCCATACATTGCAGAGAGAGTATGATCCTAGAATCAGACAGAGTTGAACAAAAATCTCCTCTGTGGCATGAACTAGCTCTGTGACCCAGGAAGAGTTACTTAACTTCCCTGTTTTTGTTCAATGAATTAAATGAAGATAAAGACATTCGAACTTTATGGTGTTTTGAATATAAAATTCAATAAGGAGATAAGCGTCTCGGCAACCATGAAGGTGCTGAAATTTTACCTGCTTCTGAGTAAATGGGCAGCCTATAACAACTCTACAGGTGCAGACAGAAGGCATAGGAGTCCTTGATCAGAGACAGAGAGCTTCATCACTCAGAACACAGCTAGGACATGAACATCCATTCTCTTTGTCCCCAAGTCCTGACGGGTGATGTGGGTAGTCCCAAACAGCTGCGTGTCCACACAAGTGAGTTAAGTTCTGAAAGCAAATGCTGGGCTAAATCCCTTTAAATGGGCATTCCAATCTGCTCTGGAGGGAAGCACTATCTCCATCCTCTGAGGCTGTTTGCTCTATAAATGTCCTTGCAAAGATGGTCCAGAACAAAAGGCAGCCCATGCCTCACTCACAAGATGTGACAAATGAGAGAGACCCACTAAGAACTATCTCCTAGTTAGGTAGGCACTGCCTTACCCCATGCCTGGGACAGAGGGGTTCAGTAAACACTATCTGCTGAGTAAACGTGCATATCCATAACCTCCTAACAACGAGCTAAATAACTAAACCTTCACCTGTGTTGTTGTTCTTCAGTCACCAAGTCATGTCCGACTCTTTGCAACCCCAGGGACTGCAGCATGCCAGGTTTCACTGTCCTTTTCCATCTCCTGGAGTTTGCCCAAGTTTACATCCACTGAGTCAGTGATGTGTTCCAACCATCTCATCCTCTGCCACACCCTTTTCCTTCTGCCTTCAATCCTTCCTAGCATCAGGGTTTTTTCCAGTGAGTTGGCTGTTCGCTTCATGTGGTCAAAGTATTGGAGCTTCAGACCTCCACCTTCTCACTAGCAAATCAGAAAGCAGCTTCCACTTCTTCTTTTTGATTGTGTTGCATGGCTGGTAGGATCCTAGTTCCCTGATCAGGGAATCCAGCCAGGAAAAGCACAGAGTCCCAACCACTGGACAGCCAGGGAATTCCCAGAGAGCATCTTTAGCTTCTTGAGACACTTAAGGGAGTTTAAAGTAGAAGACTTCTCTGCCCCTCTTTGTATGGAGGTGTATATGAGGGAGATGTATATGCGGGAGGTGACTGCAGGTGTGGTATATTGCTGCTTTGCTATCACAAACAGAGGAGACACTGTGGGGAGTCTCAAGTTCATGGATGAATTCATAAATCCAGAGCCTTGGCAATGAGGTTGGATGGAATTTGCCAGCCTCTTTTTCTGAGGTTGCACTGTGATGAAAGCGACTCTCTTGCCAACATGATAAATCTCCAAGGACAAGGTATGCAGACCTCCCAGCCTCTAACTTCAAACCAAACACTTGCGCCAACTCTTATCTTTCAACTAGATTGACTTCTTTTTCTAAGTCAAAAAAGACTTAGGGAAGAGTTCTACATTCACCTTCTCAAGATAAAGTACCCTGTGGGCCCTTTCAATGCCTCAGAGGCAGACACGCTTCTATCCTGGGAAGGGTCATTTGGTCCACAGCCGTTGTTCATCAGATATTGTCTTCTAAGGGTGACAGGTGGAGATGTTCAGACAAAATGATGGTGAGCATCCAGGCCCCAGCATCCAGGCAGTGAAATACCTTCAATAATTCACAAATGTCCACTGAGTTTATACTATGTGGCAGGCACAATGACAGAGATTTAGAGGTGATCAAATTCCTTCCATTGCTCCAAAGGACACCCAGCACCACAGAAAATGTATCAAATCGACTCAAGTTGTGAAGTGCACACAGCGGAAGGCTGTCAAAAAGGAAGAAACTCACAAACATAGAAAACAAATTTATGGTTACCAAAGGAGAAAGGGGGAGTGGGATAAATTAGCATAAACTAGTATTGCTATACATATATAAAATAGATAAGCAAGAAGGACCTATTGTGTAGCACAGGGAACTGTGTTCAATATATTATAATAAGCTATGAAGGAAACGAATCTGAAAAATTGGTATGTATGTAACTGAATCACGGCTGTATACCTGAAACTAACAAAACATTGTAAACCATCTATACTTTAGTTATTAAAAAGAGGTGTGTGGGAGGTCAGGGGAGGATTCTTGAAGGAGGAATTCTGAACCTGGTTCGGAAGGAGTCAGCCAGATGCAGGCGTGAGCAAAGCAGAGAAATAGAGGTTCCAGAAACTTTAAGTGTACTGTCCCATTTTGGGGAGCATGAGACATGTGTGAAAGAGACCAAGGATGAGACTGGACTGCCAGGTAATGAGGGACCTGGCTTATCATACCCTGGAGCCCGGATGTTGTCCCAAAGGTGGTGGCAAGCCCTTGGAGGGGCTTATGGGAGGAAATAGGGTGCAGATATGGTCAGGTTTACTTTGGTGGCCAATGTTGAAGATGAATTAGAGGTGTACTCTGGGGAGAAAGATGACCTAGATGCTGCCGGGGCTTGAAGAGGGAGAAGTACCTAATAACAAGTCCCTTGGGTGGGAAGCAAAATCCTGTTCAGACACAACTAGAATCCACCTGGCTCTGCATTGCTTGTGGGATTTCCTGTGCCCAGAACACTATGGCACTGGGAGCAAAAGTTCAAAATAGGTGTGTCGGGTTTGTGGATGAAGATTCTTCCCCTACCTTTGTCACTAAAATCTGCACAGAATGAACCAAGGTCTTCAGCTTCCTGGAGACGTATTTGCCGCTCCTCTGGGACAAAAAGTATCAGGCTAGAACCCCAGAAAAGAAATAAAAACAACGGGTTAGGAAGAGATACCTCTTAAAGCCTGTTTATATGGCATTTGAGATACGCATTCTACCTAGATTTTCAACCCCAAGGAAGTCAGAAATGCCATAATTCAAGTTTTGTTTTTTAGGAAGATATATTGCAAATCTCTCTGCCACACACATCCTTCCAGGTGTGGGGGAAAATAGTGAGGCTGTACACATTCCTCTTCTCTGTCCAGAGGACTCAGGGCACCAGAATCTGGAGGCAGGAAACAGGATTGGAGTGCTAAGGCATTTGTGTGGTAGAGGGCAGGAAGGAGACAGGAGGGCAGAGAATGGAGATGTTTCTCATTTCATTAATTTGCAAAGGCTGAGCTCTGACACCCATCTCAGGTCAGAACACCATCTTGCTCACATAGGACTAGGATACACAGTCCAGATAAGGTCATAGAAACCAATAGGGATACTTCTGTCCAATCTTCTGGTTTCTCAGGTAGAAGAAGAAATGGGATCTTAGAAACTTCAGAGGGGCTAGACTCCACCTAGGTTATAAATACCAACATGGGGACAGTACTGGACATGGGAAAGTCCTACCTCATACTTGTCCCTGGCAGGTATTGCCATTTAAAGATAGCACTCTCTTACAAAAGCCTGGCTGGATTTCCCCACACTCCCCTGATCCTCACACCGAGAGACACTTGGTCTGGCAATGGAAGGGACCCATTGGGTCTTTCAGCTGATTGTCACTAAGTGAAGAAGACGAGCTGGTTCTTGGGAGATAACACAGAGCAGTCATGAGGCTCCCTTCTTGGAGCCTGGATCTCCTCATGAGTAGAAAAGGGATGAAGCATCTTACTGCCCTTTTTTCACAGAACCGTAAGAATGAATTAGAGCATCTCTGGGACACAGAGATGTTCAGGATGAAGAGAAGACCTCTGCCATGGTCTTATCACCCCTTTCAACACCTTGTTGAAATGTACCATCACAAAGATTTGTTTGGTTGCTTTTATGGAGGGATTTTCCCCCACAGACATGTTTAATTAAAAAAAAAAACAACAACAGCCAAGCTGAGCTGGAATTCTTGGCAGCTAATGGTATCTACCCCCCAGGGAAGGAGAAGTAAGCTCTCTGACTTGTTTATTCCACCAACCATTAATCCACTTGCCATTAAAAAAGATTCTAGGAGGGAAAAAATGTGCAATTGCTTTGCTAATCAAAGATAAAACACACACACACACATACACTTATATATATATATATATCACATTTTATCTTATTAATTAAAGCAGAGATTATTTAAAAGAAACTTACCTAAAGTCATTAAGCTTCCAATGGGCACATGCTGGTGAGTGCAGGCCTGCCCATCACTTTTCTGGCAGTGCATTTGGCAGTGTACCAAGAATCTTGTAAACGTTCACATTCTTTGTTCCAGAAACTCTACCTCTAAAGGCCTGTTCTGAGAAAATACCCTGAAATACAGATCAAGATTTCAGTTTAAAAAGGTCCGTAATAGCTCTATTTACAGTAAGGAAAATAGAGAACAGTTTAAGAGTTTCTCATTAGGGGAATGTTAAGAGAATTATGATGCAGACTTGCAATTAAATATTCTGCAGCAATAAAATGATGTTGCAGAGAATTTTTAAGGTTAGGGAAATGCTCATGATGCAATATTATGTGAAAAACATTAAAATAAACAATATACCCAGGACAAACGCAGCATGCTAGAAAGCCAGAGAAAATATGGGAAGCTCATCTGCACATTATTAATAACAGTAACTGCTCAGAGTTCAGATCACTGAAAGAAGTTTCGAAAAGACTTAAGGAAGCTCTTCTGAGATGCCTCCTGCTTTGGAGGGTGGATCTTCACTGTGCCTTCTTCCCTCTTTGCCCTCAGGATGGGTCCCTTACCCTGCTATCTACCTCCTGTCAGAGTCCACATGCAGCATGGCAAGGCTCACAGTCCCTGGGAGTCTGCAAACCAGGCATCTCGCTCCATCCCCATGCTCTTCAAGGACCTCAGCTCCTGAAGCAGAGTTTCTTCACAGACGGAATGGGTAGGAGCCTTTGTTTTCTGATACCTCCCCCCTATCATGTACTTTCCAAACTGTCTACCCAAAATACATAATCAGGGTTGAAAAGTAGTATAAATTAAATGAACTTTACCCAAGAAGTCACATTGTCATAAAAACAGAGTATTTCACAGCCCACCCTGCCCACTGAGCCCTGCCTGTGTAAATTTCCCTAGTGAAGACTGTCTGCCCAGGACCAATCTTTAGAACCAAACAAAGAAACACTACATAAGTATCACTCAAACTATGATCAAAAGTGACTCAAAAGTGGTTTAGACTATGCCCAGCAGCTCTGCTTGAAAACCATACCACCCATTGTTGGACGCTACCTGGATGTGGGCTGGTAAGATGGAGACAACCAGGGGCCCCATGTGCTAGAAGGCATGAGAGGTCACACAGCTCAGCTTCTCACTGAACAGGTGGGGGATACCAAGATAGACAGGGCAAGAGCTTGTCTGACACAAAATAATACCCTGAATATGAGCAATGGCTATGTCTAAGTTTATGAATACTTACTACCTACCAGGTATCTACCACCTATTCATTCGTTGAATGCTCACAATGATCCTTTGAGTTAGGTGTTGCTATTTTCTCTCCATTTTACAGATGAGGAAACTGAGACAGAGAGAGACACAAGAGGAAGATCACCCAGACTGCATAGTGTAATGTGGTGGAGTCAATATTGGAACTCAGGCTTCAGTGCATGCACTTGGTCACTATACAGTTTTTTTAGAAAACTTCCACTTCCTAATGTGGAAGAGCTCCAGTGGCTTTCTCAGAACCTAGGGTGTGTGGGCTTGTGAGAAGATTGCTCTAAGAGTACCCAAAGACACCTCCTATCTGGCATGAGATGAGTGAGCTTATCTGCAACCCAGACCATCCACATAAGCATCCCTATCTACTGAGCAGGTATTTATTCCAACTGATGTTAAGTGCCTTTCCAAGCAAGTGCGTTCTCAGAGATACCCTCTAAGGTATCTTTTGCTCTAGAATTCCCCTGCTTCACCAAGGGTGTTTGCATAGGAGGAAGCAAATGGAGGTGAGAAAGGTACTGCCTTTCAGAAACATCCTTCCTAGATTCAGACACTCAGTTCTCAGAATAGCGGGAAATCCTGAGGGATGGTGTTGCCCATGAGACAATTCAGAAAGCTTTGTTCACTGGCTTTGGCAAAGCAAAACCTGTGAGGCTCTGAGAAGGCAGAGTGCCAGCTGCAAACCATGGTACGAGTATGTGCCTTCACAGAACATGTGCAGAGAATCTCCTATGTACATGGCCCTGTGTGTATGCTGCATCTACAGAAATGAAGGTCTGCTCTTAAGCAGGTCACACAGACAAGGACAGCTATAGAAAGGAATTCAGAAGCAAAACACCTTGCTAAATACAGAGACAGAAGGGACTATGGGATGTCTCCATACATGTCCAGTGGGATGGGAAAGAGAAAAAGAGAAAGAAAAGCAAAGAAAGGGAGGGTGAAAAGGAAGAGAGGGGTTGGTCAAGCAGAGCTTCTTAGAGGAGGAACTCTTGTCAGTCTGAAGAGGTAAGTAAGAATGAATTAACACAAAGAAATTTCCAGGAGAGATGAATGAGCAGGCATAAATGGGTCTGATATTCCCAGAGTCCTGGAAAATACAAGAAGAAAACTCACTAATGGCCTCGAAGGCCTCATTAAGAAGGATTGTTTCCACTCTACCACCAATGGGACTCCCTTAAGAATTCTGAGCAGTAAGTGGCTTAATCCAATTTGGGGAAATGGACTAGATGGAAGAATCCCCCTCCCTAGGCCAAAATGATGGAAATTCCCACCAGTTAATAAATTCTCTAGTTGAGAAGAATATACTATCTCTGGAAAAGGAGTTACTATTGTACAAATATCTTCCCTGGGTATATCACTTTATCTCCTTGGGTAATTTGTTAACACTCACCAACTAATATTCAAACATGCACCAATACAAAACACTTACATGCATGAGCCTGCATCCCTATGCACACAGTATAGGAAAAGATCATTTATTTTACTTTAATGCTATTTTCATATAGTTTTAGATAGATACTTTTAGAAGTAATGACTCCGGTTGAGATGGTACAATTTTCCATTTTAGATGCCTAACCTGTTCTAAACATATGGTAATAAGAGATAAAGCACAAAAGGAAGAAAGCAGCCTCCAAAGCAAGAACAACATTTCTATCGCATCAGAAAAGCATCAAAGATCCAGAGAGATGCTAGCCTATTTGCTAGGAAAGAGCTTTGGCTGGGTAAGAGAAAGTAAAGGTATTCATCTGGGCAGGCAGACCCAGAGTTCAGAAAATAAGACTTTTAGAGAACACTGACCCTCTCAGATCCAAGAAGGATGAGCAAAATTAAGTTCACACTTTGACACATCCTAACAAAACCAAAAACCTCCATCCATAGTTCATCAGGCACTCTCTCTATCAGATATAGACCCTTAAATCTATTTCTCACTTCTGCAGATGACACCACCCTTATGGCAGAAAGTGAAGAAGAACTAAAGAGCCTCTTGATGAAAGTGAAAGAGGAGGGTGAAAAAGTTGGCTTAAAGCTCAACATTCAGAAAACTAAGATCATGGCATCCAGTCCCATCACTTCATGGCAGATAGATGGGGAAACGGTAGAAAGAGTGGCTAACTATTTTTCTGGGCTCCAAAATCACCGCAGATCACTGCAGCAATGAAAGTTGGATTGTAAAGAAAGTGGAGCACCAAAGAATTGATGCTTTTGAACTGTGGTGTTGGAGAAGACTCTTGAGAGTCCCTTGGACTGCAAGAATATCTGACCAGTCCATCCTAAAGGAGACCAGTCCTGGGTGTTCATTGGAAGGACTAATGTTGAAGCTGAAACTCCAATACTTAGGCCACCTGATGTGAAGAGCTGACTCATTTGAAAAGACCCTGATGCTGGGAAAGGTTGAGGGCAGGAGGAGAAGGGGATGACCAAGGATGAGATGGCTGGATGGCATCACTGACTCGATGGACATGGGTTTGGGTAGACTCCGGGAGTTGGTGATGGACAGGGAGGCCCGGTGTGCTGCAGTTCATGGGGTCGCAAAGAGTCGGACACGACTGAGCGACTGAACTGACCTGAACAAAACCACAGAGAAGTCAGAGAAAAGAGAGATTGCTTCCAAATCCAGGAATGACAACTGGGCTAGTGGTTGACTTCTTAACAGCAGCAAAGGAAGTTAGAAGGCAATGGATTATCTACAACATGCTGAGCAAAAATTATCCAGGAAGTGACAGAAACAAAAAGATAGAAAGGGAAGTTAAGAGACAAATGATAAGTGGAGGATTGAGTAAGGAGCTCCAGCATATATGTAATCAGGCTTCTAAAAGGGTAGAAGAGAATAGAGGCAATAGGTAGGTAGATGAGAATTTTCCAGAATTCATAAAAGACACTAATCTTCAGAGCACAGGAATATCACAGATCCCCAAGGAGGATAAATACAAAGAACCCACATCTAGGCACATCATAGTCAGATGGCCAACAGTGAAGACAAACAGAATATATTAGAAGTAATGAGAGAGAAAGCATGAATTATATTTAAAAGTATGAACAATTATTTTGGCAGATAACGTCTCAACATAAAAAAAAGAGAAACCATTTGAAAAATGAAATAATATTTTCAATGAGAGTGAGAAAACTGTCAATCTGAAATTGTATAATTATCAAAACTATCATTCAAGAACATAAGGAAAAAAGACATTTTCAGACAAAAAGGAAATGCTTACTAAATGAAATTCTAACATTCTAAATATTTCAAGTGGAAGAAAGAATCCCACATGGAAAGTGTAACATGCAAGATGAAATGTGTAAGCAAAAAAGGTGGTAAATATATAAGTAAATCTAAACAAAAGCTAGATTGATAAAACAATAATAATAGTGTCTTGTGAACTTAGAATCATAGTAAAACTGAAATAATGGACATCAACACCACATTTATAAAGGAGAGCTAAAATTAAAATATTCTTGGGTTTTGTATTGTTTAGGAAAATGACACTAATATGATTATATTTTGACTTTGATAAGATAAACACATATATAAAATAAAAAAGGTATAAATTATATACTAGAGGCAAAAATGAAATGAGAAAAGTATTCAATCAATTCAAAAGAAAGCAAGAAAAATAAACAGAAAATTAGATAGAAAGTATAAAAGAGGCTATCAGAAATTGATTCAGTTGTCAGAAATACAATAAATGTAAATTTATTACATTCTCCATTTAAAAGAAAAGACCTTCAAAGTAGAAAAGTAAAATTTTTATATGATGTTGTTTACAAGAAACAGGTCTAAAACATTGACAAGAAAGGCTAAAAGTAAAACAGAAAAAAAATTATGCAAATATTGATTCCCCAAAAACTATGTTAGTACTTATAGACGTGAATGCATCTAAAAATATAGTCTCAAAATATGTAAATCAAAAATAGAGATTTTTGGAGAGAATAGACAAATTCAGGAAAAATAGACAAATCCAGGATTGTTTTAGGAAATATTGACACAATTGTTTTGGGATTAGCAAGATCAAATAACTGTAATAATAAACTAGAAACATAAAAGATTTGAAAAACATACTGATCTTGATATAACAGAGATTAGGTAGAAGATAAATAGATACAGGGAGAGATAGATAGATGTAATTAGGTAGGTAGGTAGGTAGAGGGAGGTGATAGATGACAAGATGGGCAGATAATTAAAATCATAACATTCAATAGTTGGGAAATATATATTTTCTTTAAGTGCCCATGATATATTTACAAAAACCATCCACATATTAGTGCAAAAAAAGAGAGAGAAAAGTTTCAACTATTTTTATATGATTAGTACACTGGTATCTTACAAACTATATTCTCTAACCAAAATGTAGTTAAGTTGGAAATCAAGAACAAGCATGTAGATTCAACAACATACTTCTGAATAACACCTGTCAAAGAAGAAATCATAATAGATATTAGATAACATTAAACCTGAAAGATAATGAAAAACTGCATATCAAAATGTAATGCAATGCTAATTTGATATATAGCTAAAATATGAAATGTTAATATTAGGAACAACAAAGTATAATTTAATGAACCAAGCTAAGCACTTACAAGAACAATCAAATATACTCAAAGAAAGTGGAAAGGAGAGTATACTAAAGACAAAAGCAAAAATTAGTGAAAAATAAGCACATACAATAGAGAGTAGAATAATGTCAAAGACTATTTTTAAAAAAAAAAAAAGGTCACTTTTAAAGCTTTAGGTAAAAATAATCAAAAACATGAGAAAAAACATGAATAAACAATTTAGGAGTAAAATAGAACACATAACTTTAAATGCAGCAGATATTAAAAAAGCAATACAAGGATATTATGAGAAACATTATACCAATAAGGTTGAAAACTTATATGCAAAATCATAAAAATGTAACTTACCAATATTGAGGAAAAATGGAAAACAAAAATTCTTAGTCGTCCTGTAACTATTAAGGAAATCAGAAACAGTTAAACCTTCCCACTGAGACTACCAGAGCTATACCAAGTATCCAAGGGATACACAATCCTAATTTTATTGACTCTTCCAGAGAAAATGAGCCCCTTCATAAAGTAGGTTCATTATATGAAGCTGGTATAACTGAATGCTAGAATTCAACCACAACAGTATAAGAAAATAAAATTACAATCTGTTTTTCATGAATGTAGATGTAAGAAATTCCTAAAAACTTATTAGGAAACTGAATTCATCAAAGCATATGAAAATTATCTATCATGACCACACTGAGTTTATTCTAAGAGTGAGGTTCATTTAACATTTTTAAAAAATCAATAAATGAAAGTCATCTATTAACAGATCAAAGGGAAAAAGTCATAGGCTTATCCATAAGATGCAGAAAAGTATTTGATAAAATTTAGCATGCACTCATTATTAAAAAAAAAAAAAACTCCCAGCAAGTTAGAAATAGAAGGAAAATTACACAACCTGATAATGAGAACTTCATATATAACAGTGTTTCCTTAAGATTAGGAATAGAGGAAGCCTTACTAGCATCACCTACATTAAACAGCATACTGAAGGCCCCAGTGGGCATATAGCAAGGCGGAAAATGCTATGAAGATTGGCTAACAAGAACAAAAACAGTCATTTCTTATAGACAATATGTCCAATAATACAGAAAACCCAAAGAATTTACAGGTGAATTATTGCATTAATAAAAGAGTTTAGCAAGATTACTGAACTCAAAGTCAGGGTCTAAAATTGCATTTTTTCATACTAACAAATGTTTTAAAAGGTTGCTTTTGCAAGTATTATTGAAAGTTGTCTTGCGACTGTGAAGTCCATGAGAATACATCTAAGAGAGGATATAGATGACCTCTATAGATAAAATTAGAACTTAATCAAAAGACATTAAAGAACCTGGGTGATTTATGTCTTTGACACATTTCAATAAAAACACAGAAGCATTTGAGATATGCATTTGTTTTCTTGTATTCTGTTGTGGTTGTGTAACTTGATCTGTTTCTAATATTTGCACATAAATAAAAAGCAAGAATAGCCAAGATAGTCCTGAAGAAGTAAAATTAGGTGAGAAGACTTAGCCAAGCATATGATACTAGGAATTAGTCTACATCTCCAGTAAAGACCCTGACGTATTGGTGCAAGAGGAGGGAGAAATGACAGATGAAAGGAGAGAGAACCAAGTAACAGACCCATACACACAGGAAACCTAATTTATGACAGAACTAACATTGCCTTTGTTTGAGAAAGGTTGGACTTCTGAGGAAATTTTTTAAATGCATAGTTTTCATGCATCTTGATTTTTATTGGGACTTCCCAACTTGGTCAGTGGTCCTGGGGTCTCTGAGCCCACAGGAGGCCTCTGCCACCTGGGAGCAAAGGAAGGCACCACTCTCCGTGGTAATGGAGAATCTAAGGGAACGACGAGGGTGGTTTTGAGAGCAGTGGAGACTGCACACTGCCCCAGGAGGGACTGTCCCCACTCTGGCAAAGATGCATAGCTGGAAGGTGACCGGAACCAAGGCCCCCACAGGCGACAAGGAGGCAGCGCTGCTCCCCCTCCAGCCTCACAGTCACCCTGCAGTGACCTTAATGGACAGATCCTCACAAGGAGCAGCTGGCAAAGCAGAGTCTCAGCCTCAGCAGCACAAGATTACCACCCAGGTGACCTCATCCTGCGTGGAATTCTTCCCCTTGATACTGGAGAACTTGGCTCCCAGCACTCACCACCTCCTTCACCCTGTGTTTTCCTTAGGCAGGTGGAGGGCCCTGGGGCACCAACCTGCTGGGGGCACATTACCAGGACCCAGAGGTCTGGATGAAGGGCTGCACTCCTGACGTGTGACCAAGAAACAGCGTCTAGTCCCATTTGATGTTGAGATTAGCCCCAGGAAACTGAAGGAAAGCCTGGACTTGGCTCCATCAAAGGTGGACCAGAAACTGATCAGTCAAAAATACTCATCATTGTCATATACAGCACCTTCAAGTCCTGTATACTTTGAAGCCCCTGCTGTCATCTTCCCAGAGTGCCGTGGGAAAATTAACACAAGGACCAATAACACCACGACTGCTCCAAAGTAGCACTAAGTTAGCAAAGCAAGTAAAAGATATCACTTACAACGGTCAGTGCTGCCAGTTAAAGAACCCAGACCCCAGCTCTCTGGCATTGATCCTCCAGACTCAGGGATAGAAAAAAACACGTCTGTAGAAGCCATAGTAGTAGTAGTAACAAGAGGGGCAAACGCAAGCTATTATTTAATGTGCTAAGTGTAGCCCTAGCTCCTCAATGTTTAATTCTTACAACAGTCCAAGAGATAAATATAATTAGCCTCACTGGAAAAGTTAAAGCTTGGAGACTCGGGGGGTAAATAACAAAGTGAAAGTCTCTCAATTGTGTCCGACTCTTTGAGACCCCATGGACTATATATATCCATGGAATTCTCCAGGCCAGAATACTGTAGTGGGTAGCCTTTCCCTTCTCTAGAGGATCTTCCCAATACAAGGATCAGACCCAGGTCTCCCACATTGCAGGCGAACTCTTTACCAGCTGAGCCACAAGGGAAGCTAACAAAGGAAAGTAAACAAAAAGTCTTCTCAAAGTGGTAAATCTAGTAAGTATAATTCCTGGCATTAGGAAAGGTTGTTTTCAACAATTAGTTCATGGTCAAGGAAATGGCAAGACTGATTCTCCTAAGGAGTCTAATTTGCCTGTGGCAGTATCTCAGCCAGTTTGACCACTGTACACAAACCAGGGACTCAGACGACATTTATTGCACACAGTTCTGAGGGCTGGGAAGTCTGAAATCAAGGTGCCAGCACAGTTACGACCTGCTTCCAGGATGGCAGACACCAGCTTCCTGCTTTGTCCTCCCAGATGGAGGGACAGCCCGAGAGCTGGAGAGGGTGAGGACATCCTATAAGGGTGCTCATCCTATCACGAAGGCCTCACCCTGATGGTCTTGAAGGAATGGTCAGAACACGTCACCCCAAAGGATGCTCCCTTGGCATAGTGAATGTTTTGAGCTGAAGACATTTGAAAAGTAGCAAATACAGGCATAGGCTTTTTCTGAATACTTTTCATCTGTCTAAAAACCAAGCCTCCTCCAAAAGGAACACAATTGTCACAGATTCCCCTCCCTGGGAGTTTCATCAACCAGGGAGAGTTGACTTCTTACAGGGGAGGGGACCAAAAGTTACACCATACCAAGACAGACTATGACAAACCATCACACCTCTATCAGTGCTTCCAGGGCCTCGTTCTTTCCTGAAAACCACTTGCTCTCCTCTCAGTGGCTTCCATCCTTCCTCCCCTTCCCCTATTAAAATAGTATATAAGCTCTCAAACCACACTGCTCTTTTTTTTTTCCTGTGATGCTTAGAGCATATAGTATTAAAAATTAATAAGCTTGCATACCTTTTATGCCTGTTGTAAGTTTATTTTGTAGACCCAGCTATCAAACCCAGGAGGATAGAAACAAAAGGCTTCTTCCTCTACAGCCTCACCTAACCCTAATTACCTCTTTCCAAATGCCACCACATGGGGTGTTATGGCTTCATCATAGGAATTTTAATGGGATACAACATTCAAATCATGGCAGGCAGAGTCCCTCTCTTACTAACCCTCAGGGATTTGTCAGACCCTCTTGCCCCGACATCTCTACCACACTCATGGTCTGTTTTATAAGTGAAATGCTATGGAGGACTCGAGTAAAAGTCTATAAAGGACATGTATAGGTGGCACAGGTTCCATCCTTGTGGATAACACCAGGAAAAGTGCTGAGAGGCACTTGACAAGCCTTCACCTCTGACCCCCATAACAGAGTTCCATGATCCACTGTGGATCTTTCAGTGCAATCCTGCACAGTGTTTCTTAAAACTTTGAATGACTTGTCCATATTTAAAAATCAGGAGACATACCAGAAATATCTGGATTTCTAGATTCACTTAAAAAATTAGGAAAGCCAGAAACTGGACATTTGTCCATCCTGACCTGCCAGAAGCAAGTGATGGCTGCCAGCTTATGGAGTTCATTCCCCCATCTGACTCCAGTCTGCCCTCCCCGATCACTTTCCTCACTGACACCCCATGTAATCTGTCGTTTTTTTATTGCAGTATATTTGTTTCACAATGTTGTGCTAGTTTGTGCTGTACACGAAGTGAATCAGCCATATGTACACATATATCCCCTCCCTTCTGGATTTCCCTCTAAGTCACCACAGCAGACTTCCACAATATATAGCGGGTTCTCATTATTTATTTACTTTATACATAGTAGAGTATATATGTCAATCCCAATCTCCCAATTCATCCCACCTCCTCTCCTGCCTGCTGTCCATATATTTGTTCTCTATGCCTGTGTCTCTATTTCTGCTTTGCAAGTAAGCTCATCTCTACCATTTTTTTTTCTAGATTCCAAAAATATGCATTAATGGATGATATTTCTCTCTCTATTTCTGACTTGTTTCACTCTGTATGAGAGTCCTCAGGATCCATCTACATCTCTAAAAATGACCCAACTTTGTTTCTTTTCTATGGTTGAGTAATATTCTGTTGATTATATGTATCACATCTTCTTTATACATTACTCTATCAATGGACATCTAGATTGCTTCCATGTCCTGACTATTATAAACAGTACTGCATTGAAATTTGGAGTGAAGTGTCTTTTGAATTATGATTTTCTTAGGATATATGCCGAGGAATGGAACTGCTGGGTCATATGATAGATCTTCCCCTTCACGGGTCACCCTTGTCGGGGCAAAAGGGCTTGCATAACTCAATGAAGCTATGAGCCCTGCTGTGCAGGGCCACCCAAGATAGATAGGTCATTGTGGAGAGTTCTGACAAAATTTGGTCCACTGGAGGAAAGAATGGCAAATCACTTTAGTATCCTTCCTTTGAGAACTCCATGAACAGTATGAAAAGGCTCCAATATGCTACTGGGGAAAAATGGAGAAATATCTCCAGAAAGAATGAAGAGGCTGGGCTAAAGCAGAAACAAATCTCAGTTGTGGATGTGTCTGGTGGTGAAAGTAAAGTCTGATGCTGTAAAGAAAAATATTGCATAAGAACCTGGAACGTTAGGGCCATGTGTATGTTAAATCGTTTCAGTTGTGTCTCTTTGCAACCCCATGGACTGTAGCCCGCCAGGCTGCTCTGTCCTGGTAATCAAGGTAAATTGGAAGTAGTTAAGCGGGAGATGGCAAGAGTAAACATTGACATCTTAGGAATCAGTGAACTAAAATGGATGGAATGGGTGAATTTAATTCAGATGAACATAATTTCTACTACTGTGGGCAAAAATCCCTTAGAAGAAATGGAGTAGCCCTCAGAGTCAACAAAAGAGTCTGAAATGCAATACTTGGATGCAATCTCAAAAATGACAGAATGATCTCTGTTCATTTCCAAGGCAAACCATTCAAAGTCATAGCAATCCAATTCTATACTCCAACCACTAGTGCCAAAGAAGCTGAAGCTGACCAGTTCTATAAAGGCCTACAAAACCTTCTAGAACTAACATAAAAAGATGTCCTTTTCATCATAGGGGATTGGAATGCAAAAGCAGGAAGTCAAAAGATACCTAGAGTAACAGAGAAGCTTGGCTTTGGAGTACAAAACGAAGCAGGGCAAAGGCTAACAGAGTTTTGCCAAGAGAACACACTGGTCACAGCAAACATCATTTTTCAACTACATGAGAGACAATGCTACACAAAAACATCACCAGATGGTCAATACTGAAATCAGATAGATTATATTCTTTGCAGTTGAAGATGGAGAAACTCTATACAGTCAGCAAAAACAAGACCAGGAGCTGATTGTGGCTCAAATCATCAGCTCCTTATTGCAAAATTCAGGTGTAAGTTGAAGAATTTAGGGAAAAAACATGCGACCATTCAGATATGACCTAAATCAAATCCATTATGATTATACAGTAGAAGTCATGAATAGATTCAAGGAATTAGATCCGGTAGACAGAGTAGCTAAAGAACTATAGATGGAGGATCATAACACTGTATAGGTGTCAATGACCAAAACCATACCAAAGAAAAAGAAATGCAAGAAGGCAAAGTGGTTGTCTGAGGAGGCTTTATAAGTAACTGAGAAAAGAAGAAAAGTAAAAGGCAAAGGAGAAAGGGAAAGATACACCCAACTGAATGCAGAGTTCCAGAGAATAGTGAAGAGAGAAGGGAAGGCTTTCTTAAGCGAACAGTGCAAAGAAATAGAGGAAAACAACAGAATATGAAACACTAGCAATCTCTTCAAGAAAATGGGAGATACAAAGGGAAAATTTCATGCAAAGATGGGCACAATAAAGGACAGAAATGGTAAGGACTTAACAGAAGCAGAAGAGATTAATAAGAGATGACAAGAATACACAGAAAAACTATACAAAGAAGATCTTAATGACCCAGAAAATCATGATGGTGTGGTCACTTAAGACATCCTGGAGCGTGAAGTCATGTGAGCCTTAGGAAGCATTACTATGAACAAAACTAGTGGAGAGGACAAAATTCCACCTGAACTATTTAAAGTGCTGTGCTCAATATGCCAGCAAATTTGGAAAACTCAACAGTAGTCACAGGACTGGAAAAATTCCAACCCCAAAGAAAGGTAATGCCAAACAATGTTCAAACTACTGCACAACTGCATTCATTTCACATGCCAGTAAGGTAATGCTCAAAATTCTTCAAGCTAAGCTTTAGCAGTATGCAAACTGAGAATTTCCAGATGTACAAGCTGGGTTTAGAAAAGGCAAAGGAACCAGAGATCAAATTGCCAACATTCATTGGATCATAGACAAAGCAAGTCAATTAAAAAAAAAATCTACTTCTATTTTATTGACTATGCTAAAGTCTTTGACTGTGTGGATCAAAACAAACTGAAAATTTTTCAAGAGATGGGAATACCAAACCAACTCACCTGTCCCCTGAGACACTTGTACCCAGATCAAGAAGCAACAGTTAGAACTAGACATGGAACAATGGACTGGTACCAGATTGGGAAAGCATTAAGTCAAGGCTGTATATTGGCAACCTGCTTATTTAACTTACATGCAGAGCACATCATGTGACATGCCAGGCTAGATGAATCATAAGCTGGAATCAAGAATGCCCGGGAGAAATATCAACAACCTAAGATATGCAGATCACACCACTCTAATGGCAGAAAGGGAAGAGGAAATAAAGAGCCTCTTGATGAAAGTGAAAGAGGAGAGTGAAAAAGCTGGCTTAAAACTCAAAATTAAAAAAACGAAGATCATGGCATTGGTCCCATTACTTCATGGCAAATAGATGGGGAAAAAATGGAAAGAGTGACAGATTTTATTTCCTTGGGCTCCAAATTCACTGTGAACAATGACTGAAGCCATAAAATTAAAAGATACTTACTCCTTGGAAGAAAAGCTATGACAAATCTAGAGAGCATATTAAAAAGCAGAGACATCACTTTACCAGCAATGGTCCTGGTTTTTCCAGTAGTTATGTGCATATATGAGAGTTGAACCATAAAGAAGGCTCAGTATTGAAGAATTGATGCTTTTGAATTGTGGTGCTGAAAAAGACTCTTGAGAGTTCTTTGGACTGCAAGGAGATCAAACCAGTCAATTCTAAAGGAAATCAACCCTGAATATTCATTATAAAGGCTTATGCTGAAGTTTAAGGTCGAATTCTTTGGCCACCTAATGTGAAGTGTATACTCACTGGAAAAGACCCAGATGCTGGGAAAGATTGAGGGCAGGATTCAAAGGGGGCAACAGAGGATGAGATGGTTGGATTGCATCATTAACTCAATGGACATGAGTTTGAGCAAACTCTGGGAGATAGCGAAGGACAGAGAAGCCTAGTGTGCTGGAATCCAGGAGATCACAACTTAGCAATGAAACAACAACAACAACAACAGATGGTAGTTCTCAGGACTTCCCAGGTAGTACAGTGGTAAAGAATATGCCTGCCAATGCATGAGCTGCAAGAAATGTGGATTCAATCCCTTGGTCGGGAAGATCCTCTGGAGAAGGAAACGGCAACCCACTCCAGAATTCTTGCCTGGAAAATTCTGTGGACAGAGGAGCCTGGCATGCTACAGTCCATGGGGTCTTAAAGAGTCAAACACTACTGTGCATGCACACAAGCAGACAGCACAAGCATGGTAGTTCTTATCTCTGCCTCTACACTGTTTCTTGTTTAAAATAGAGAGTTAGACCAGGAGGTCTGTGCATTTCAAGAAGTTTGGAAGAGATTATATTACTTCATGGAAGGAAAGATTGCTCCTAGATGATTAACAAGCAAATAAAATCTGTGCCAAAAGTGTACAGGTGAAAATATCATTGTAATGTGAATAGTGTTTTGCTCTTGTATTCTACCCAGGTCATTCAGTTTGATGCTGGCTTGGCTCTGAGGGGTATTTGGTCCTGCAAGAGCTGTTCTAGAATGTTCATTATCCTGGCCACCAAAATTCAAACTCAAGGTCAGCATTTAGTTCCCAAATCAAGGGATTCTGTACTTTTTTTCACAGAAGGTGAACCCTTGGATCTATGTTCTACATATGGAAAATTAAAACATGAAGATTTGTTACACAAAGTAAAGATCCTGCTTTGTGTTGCTTAGAGGTATATGGCCAGGAATGTCTAATTCTCTCTTATAAGAACTGAAATAAAAAGTTTCTCCAGGAGGTAGAAACACATAATAATTTTAGAAAACAGTAAATATCCTAGAGGTACATTTTCATTAGTAGGATCTGGTAGGACTGAATACAAATTCATGCATCTTATTTATCTAGCAGTGCTGACCTGCCCACCTCAATATGATCTCTCTCCATTTCTAAACAAATGAAGTGTATTAATTTTATTTTCACCTACTAACCTGTGCTTTCCCAATACCACTCAACTACTTCATAAAAATCTGTACATCCCCCCAAACCAGCCATGAACTTCCAGGAGGAAGTGGAGGAGGCAAGAGGTAAAAGTTTCTAAAAGGTCAGGAGTGTAGTAACAGGTAGGTCTGGTGTTTAGTATGCACAAAGTATGTGCTAAGTAACATAGCATGTGCTGAGGACATATTATGTAACTTAACCCTTGTAATGTCTTATTTCACTCTTTAGTAAAGGAGAAGGCACCAGACAAATAGGCCATCAGTGCCTCTCTATTCCTCAAGGAAGTTCAGCTCTGCAATATCTCAGGGCCTTTGCACCTGCCAGCTCTTGTCTTGGGAACACTCTTTGCCCAATCTTCAAATAACTGCTTCCTTCCCTACTCAAATATCACCTCCTCTTAGTCTATCTTGCCCATTGTGCCTGCCTCCCCCTGCCCATCTCTGTCAGATCACCATGTTACTCTTCACGGGTGTCCAATGAGTATTCATTGGTTTGAATGACTCTTGACTCTGAACCTCCACTGGTTTGGGGGGTTTTCATGTAAATTTCTGCTCAGGAAGTTCTCTGAACTCAAAACAAAGAAAAAAAAAAACACCACCAACAACAACAAAAAAAACCCTGAACATCAAGTTCATATTTACCAGTTCAAAATTCAAGTTTTTGTTACTGTTCAATCCCTAAGTTGTGTCCAGCTCTTTGCGACATTACGGAATGCAGCATGCCAGACCTCCTTGTCCTTCACTATTTCCCAGAGCTTGATCAAACTCAAATCCATTGAGTTTTCTCTGACACCACAGTTCAAATGCATCAATTCTTCAGCAATCAGCCTTCATTATTGTCCAACTTTCATATCTGTACATGACTACTAGAAAATCCATAGCTTTACCTATATGGACCTTTGCCAGCAAAGTGATGCCTCTGCATTTTAATATGCCATCTAGGTTTATCATAGCTTTTCTTCCAAGGAGTAAGTGCCTTTTAATTTTATGGCTGCAGTCACCATCCACACTGATTTTGGAGCCCAAGAAATCAAATCTTTCACTGTTTCCACTTTTTCCCCCAACTATTTGCCATGAAGTGGTGGGACTGGATGCCATGATCTTAGCTTTTTGAATGTTGAGCTTTAAGCCAACTTTTTCTCTCTCCTCTTTCACCTTTATCAAGAGACTCTTTAGTTCCTCTTTACATTCTGCCATTAGACTGGTATCATCTGCCTATCTGAGGTTGTTGATATTTCTCCTGGCAACCTTGATTCCAGCTTGTGATTCATTCAGCTCAGTATTTTGCATGATGTATTCTGCATAAGTTAAATAAGCAGGATGAGTTCAAAGTACTCTGCCATCAAGGGTGAGTAGGTTCTTCCAATGTTATTATCCACCTGAATTTACCTCATTAGCCCACCCACCACCACTATACAAGTGAAATTGGCCTTAAATATGCCTCCCAGGGACAGAGGAGCCTGGTGGATTGCCATCGATGGGGTTGCAAAGAGTCGACACGACTGAAGTGACTTAGCAGAAGGAGCAGCATTCCTCCAGGACAATACAGAAAGAATAGTGAAATCTAGGTAGGTATATGGAATGGGAAAGGGTCTCTCAGCTCTTCAGCCACAGGGATTTTGGTAAAGACAGCTGAGCTAACTATGGAAATGGGGGTGGTGGTGATGTAGTAGTCTTGGAGTTGGAGTGGGGGCAGGGGTGCTGACGGTTATGGTGGTAGCAATAGTTTTGGTGATGGCAGGGTGGTGACTTGCCCAGCTTGGGGCCAGAGTTGGGTATTGATGATGGTGGCAGCAGTGGTGATGGTTGGAGCCTTGGAGCTGGTATGAGTTCTAATAGTGGTGATAGTGATGCATGAAGTCAGCAAAGGAGGCAGTGGAACAGGGATGGGAGGGACAGAGGTCATGGGCTTCAGATTTGGACTGTGTGCACCAATCCTCATGTTTTTGAGCCACCTGGTTCTCCTACCCCCAAGAGTTACCACCTAGATCACTATCCAGTCAAGATAACCCAGGGGTACCCCCAATTGAAAGGCCTTCAGTGATCACTTCAATCCCTTGGTATACAAGTAATACACAGAATTTAAATGTGAAAAACCTATGACTTTCCAGAGGTGCTGGCCAACACACAGCATTACAGATACAGGCGCCAACCCCCAGGCTCCAGGAACCCCACCTCCTCTCAAGCTTACCCCACCTTACTCTCAAGCATATAGAGAAGTCAGCCAAGGCATGAAACTGCTTGCTGTGCACTATTCCATGGCAACTGACCAGAAAAATATAAATAGCTCAGCTAGCACGGGTAACAGCTGACCGGAAAAAGCAGCAGAAGTGGTTTGTAATCTTGTGGTGGAATCTTAAGCCTAAGAATGTCACCCCAAGTACCCTAAAAACAGGAGATGCCCAGATATATAATGAGGCCATCTACTGGGCAACAGAAGGAGGTGAACATGATAAAAAGTGAGGCTTTAAGGGACCTATCTGAGCTGGCTAGATTCAGTCAGGAAGTACTAAGGAGATCAAACCAAATCAAATTAAGTTACTCTCACACCTATCGTCAATTAATCTTCAACAAAGAACACAAGAATACACAATGGAGAAAAGACAGTTTCTTTGGCAAGTAGTGTTGGGAAGGCAGACAGCCATATGCAAATCAATGAAGTTCAAACACACATTCACACTATACACAAAAATAAATGTCATGTCTTAAAGACTCAACTATAAGATATGACATCATAAAATTCCTAGAAAAGAATATAGGAAAAACATTCTCTAACATAAATCATAGCAATATTTTCTTAGGTCAGTCCCCAAGGCTATAGAAATAAAAACAAAAATAAACAAATGTGACCTAATCAAACTTGCAAGCTTTGGAAGACAATCTACAGAATGGGAGAAAATACTTGCAAATGATGCAACAGACAAGGGATTAACTTCCAAAATATACAAACAGCCTGTACAACAACAACAACAAAAACAACCCAATCAAAAAATGGTCAGAAGACCTAAATAGACATTTCTTCAGAGACATACAGATGATCAATAGACACATGAAAAGATGCTTGACACTGCTAATTACCAAGGAAATGCAAATTAAAATTACAGTGAGGTGTAACTTCACAAGGTCAGGATAACCATCATTTAAAAGTCTACAAATAACAAATGCTGGAATGGATGTGGTGGGAATGCACACTGGTGCAGCCACCATGGAAAACAATATGGAATTTCCTCAAAAAACTAAAAATAGAACTACCACATGATCTTATAATCCCAGTCCTGGGCATACAACCAGAGAAAACTCTAATTCAAAAAAATACACACACCTCAATGTTCATAGCAGCACTATTTACAGTAGCCAAGACTTGGAAACAATCTTATGTCTATCAGCAGGTGAATGAATAAGGAAGATATGATGTATGTATATACACTGGAATATTGCTCCCCCATAAAAAATAATGAAATAATGTCATTCAGAGCAACATGAATGGAGACCTAGAGATTATCATACTAAATAAATAAGTTAGACAGAGAAAGACAAGTATGATATCACTTATATGTGGAACCTAAAAAAATGATACAAATGAGTTTATTTACAAAACATAAACAGACTCACATAGAAAACAAATCCATGGTTACCAAAGGGGAAGGTGGTTGGAATGATAAATTAGGAGTTTTGGACTAACAGATACACACTACCATATATAAAATGGATAAACATCAAGGACCTACTGTATAGTACAGGGAACTATAGTCAATATATTGCAATAACTTATAATGGAAAAGAACATGAAAAAGAGCATGTGTATGTATAACTGAATCACGTTGCCATATATTGGAATTTAACACAACATCATAAATCAAATTTAAATAATAAAATAAAATTTAAAAAAAATTAAATCACTGCCAACCGTAACCACTTAATGAAGAGGGAAGAAGTATAGGAAAGAATAAGAGTGACCAAGTTTTAGACATTTTTTGGCAGGGGAGTGCAGAGTCTGCAATCATTTATTCATTCTTTAATTGATTTATTTGTCCTTTCCACCTACATTTCATTCTCACAGACATTTTCTTATTTCAATTGCTCAATAAATTTAGCCCTTAGCTAGCTGTTCTAGGAAATGGAAACAGGACCTAGTAAGAGGCAAGAGCATCTGACTTTAAACTGTGAAGCAGATGTAGAGAATGTCCACCCAGGGGTGAGGTTTGTGAACATGGAAGGAAGTCAGGAGCTTGGGAAAAGCTACTAGGTAGGTTTCCTAAAGGTGAAAAGCATCAGACGTTCCAGCTGAATGCTGAAAACACAAAGAGGCGTGAGCAGAGAGTTCAAGGTAAATAGCAGGGGCTCAGGAGGACCTTGAGAGCAGCTGGCACTCTGGGCAGAGGCAAGGGGATTAAGGGTAGAGATTCACATCCTGAGCCCCGGGTCTGAGCTCCGCCCATTCAGCGCTGCCAATCACCCCTTCAGCCCTTCCCTTTTTGGCCCGCCGCCCCCTCGCTGATGGGTAGTGCGGAGGAGGCAGGGTCTGGGAATCATGGGCTCAGGTACCGAATCACCCAGGGAAATTTTCAAAATTGTCACACCAGACTCTAGTATCAGAATCCCTGAAGTAAGCTTTGGCAGGTCAGTTTTGGAGAAAACGACCTTAGGAGGGAATGGTTCTGAAGACTCAAGAGATTAAGAAGCACTGCCCTGAAGAAACATGAAAACACCTAAAAAGAAGGCAGGTGGAGGCCGTCTCAGGACGCAGTCCCGGTGTTCATCACCCTTGACTCTCCAATCGTCACCTAGACCCATGCCTGACTGTGTGGATTTCAGCCTCGGCAAGGGCCACAGGTGTGCCTGCCAAACTCCCTGTCTTGGCCTGGTTTCTTACAGAGAAGCAGCCTCCATCTGAGAGGCCATGTGACCTGCCATTGGCTGCAGCTCCCCACCTGTAAGAACTTTTACTTTTGCCCCCTCGGAGCTGGTACCCACCACAAACACACGCAGCTTCCCTTTAAGTAAGGTCTGCAGGGCTGCATGCAGTATCTTGCAGTTGTCACACCTCTGCCCAGGTCAGACTTGGATCTTGTCCCTTGCCACATCAGGAATATTCTGCCCTGGAGCCCACTCTAGACTCAGGTGCATGTCCTAGGAGACCCTGGAGGTGGAACCAGAGGGCAGGAAGTGTCAGAGCCCAGAGCCCTGCTCATGATGGAGCCACCAGGACTTTCTGGGAGGAATAAAATTCAAGTTCCACCCCATCTCCCCTGTAACCCTCAACGTCTTCATCAGTAACATGGGCTGGTTTCACATTGAGATCTCCATTGTCACCCAACTCCAGAATCCCTGGTGAAATAAAAAAAAAAATTGCATTCGTTGGGGGTTGTCAGCACTTTTTCAGTTGGCTTTTGGCCACTGAGTGAAAATGTTAGTCACTCAGTCCTGTCTGACTCTTTGTGACCCCATGGACTATAGGCTTTGCAGGCAGATTCTTTACTGTCTAAACCTCTCCAAACAGAGGCAGGCTCTTCAGCGGAATTTTTAGCTATGCTGTAAGGCCTAAATCCTCTTCTAAAAGAAAAAGAGAGAGAGAGAGAGATGGGCCAACCAGAGGTTTACTGCATAGTTGTGTAGAGACCATCTGCCCCAGGGTCAAGGACATCACAGGAGGCACCCAGCACATGTATGAGAGGAGCCAGGACTGGACATCAGGACAGAGGGCCTCAGCTTTTCTTCCTGACATTGCATTGGTGCCCTGGAGACTCAGGGAGGGGCCTCAGAGCCACGTAGCAGCAAACAGTGCGCATCAGAGAAGACCCCAGGGAAGGGCTTCTGGATCATAGAAACTACTGTCTGTTTATTGGTTTCTTGATTGAGCTGGAGAAAAGAATATATGCACATGGTTAAAAATTTTAAGCTATTAATTGTGCCTAATGGCTCAATACAGCAGGAGACACGGGTTTAATTCCTGAGTCAGGAAGATCCCCTGGAGAAGGAAATGGCAATCCACTCTAGTATTCTTGCCTGGGAAATCCCACAGACAGAGGAACCTGGCAAAAGAGTTGGACATGACTTCGACTGAACAACAATAAAATGACTCCTTGAGAACACTTCATGATAGCTGATTAAGCCCCTGATTTACCCATGATCCCAGGGAAGACCCTGGGGGACCCTTTCTTCCTTCCATGGAACCAGCAGCTTTCTCTGTCTCAGTGGACCAGACACTCGTTGCAGCAGTTCCTAGATCCCCAAGGAGTCTGGCTGTAATGGAGGATGCTGAATTCTCAGTACCCCTATAAAAGGATGCTCCCCATTGTTGTGAGAATGCCATTCTGAATCTCAATATAGGGGACACAGAAATGAAACTGGGAGTCCTGCAGGTATGTGGGCTGTGACTGGGGGCCTGTTGTCCACCCACCCGCCCCACCTTGGTCTCCACGAGCACAGTCCTCTTGGCTCCAGGGGCAGAGAATTGCACACCCCACCTTCCCATGCTGTCCACAGAGTCCTGGGTGCTGGAACCAGATTTGACCAATGACATGTGTTGGGACTTCTGCTGGGACTCCTGGGGAAGGAGGTTTTCTCTACTAATTAGGAATGGCTGAAAAGGAACCGTCTCTTCTGCTGCCTGGAAAGGCTGTCATCTTCCCTCAACCACTGGGGAAGCATCATTGGCAGGGAAAGGATGGCTGAGGGGGGAGATGAAAAATGTCTAGGTCTCCAAGCACATCTGGAGCCAGTTCACAAACTCTGGGGCCAATCTTGGCTGTGCTTCTGTCAAGGCATAACGTACAAATCCTTCTTCTTAAAGTCGCTTATAGTTGGGCGTCTTTGCTTTCGGCCCAAATCATCCTGAGAAATTGTTTTTTTCTTTTTTATTTTAAATTTGTACCTTCAGATCCATCCTCATGGCCTTTGTTCCCATCCCCAGGGCTGGGTCAATCCCTCACAAAGGCTCAGGACACAAAGTGTTAGATCAGGGCAAGAAGTAAGAGTCAGCCAGTGCCCTAAACCTCCAGTGTAATGTTCCCCCAAAGAAAAATAATTATAACGTAAGATCTGACCATGTCCCTGTTGTCCTGAAAACTTAGTTGGCCTCTTGATGGTTGTTAAGCCAAAAGACAAAGCCAAGACAAAGATTAGAAGAAGGGAGGACTTATTACTTGCAGCAAGTAAGAACACCTAGGAAATTTCCTAAAGAAGTGTCTCCCAGAATGGCAAAATAGGGAAAGTATTAAATTAAGAGGACATGCATATTCATGAGGGGGGCTTGAAGCAGAGGAAAATTCAGCACAGAATTGGGCCCAAGGTCAACAGAGTCCAAGCTCTAGTTAAAGTCACAAAGGTAAATTTTAACATTCCATTGTCCATCCAGGTGGGGGCCTTAGATCTTACAGACCTCAATGACTATCAGATTGTGATGTATAGCCCTTGAGGAACTAGAACTCTGTTTTATCACAGAAGTATTGTTTCTTAACTGCTTTCCCTTAGTTCTTGTATTCCCTCATTTCCATTAAGATCATCAGTTACTGAGAGCCATTCAACAGCAAGCACTGTGGCTAGACTTAGATCCCAAAACAGCTTAGGCCAAAATTGAAACTGTTTACCTTAGATGGGTAAAGAGTCTGCCTGCAATGCCGGAGATGAGATGCAGGGGACATGGGTTTGATCCCTGGGTCTGGAAGATCCCCTGGAGTAGGACATGGCAACTCACTCCAGTATTCATGCCTAGAGAATCCCGTGGACAGAGGAGCCTGGTGGGTTATAGTCCTTTGGGTGGCAAAGAATTGGACACAACTGAATTGACTGAGTACGCACACACATGTCTAGATCTCTTTCTCTTCGGACCCCCTACACTATCTGCTTACACCCCTTTCCCATGTAATCTATGCAACTCCCTACTTTCCACAAGAAAAAGCCCAAACTCAAGCTCCTTATTTGAAATCACTGTGATCTGATCCTGCAAATAACCCTAAAACATGTGGAACTGCATTCTATGCAGGCTGAGAACTCAGAGGCCAGCAGGATGTTGTCACCTGCCCCAGGAACTTCACTCTTGTTCCATTCAGTGCACAATGTGGGTTATGGTACCCTGGGACATAGAGGAAAATCACAGGATCCTTCAGACAAGGGCAGCCTGGGGATGAGTCATGAAGAATGAAGGTTTCCAAGCCAATCATAAGAATGCCTGAACCTGGGACTGTACCCCATGATGATGCCTTTGCATCACCCTCAATCTTCTACCAGAAATCATGGTTCTCCAGGTCCACATGCCCAACGCTTGCTCCTCCTAAGACACCCACAGGAGGAGCCCCTTCCCACCTTGAAGGCTTCTCTGACCCACCCAAGCCACAATTCTCATGCCCTCCTTTGTTCTGCCAGAGGTCTGTGGGTTACTCTCCTGCTCTAGATATTACACATTATTATTCAGAAGACTATCATTCAGATAACTGTCTGTGGCCCACAACTTAAGGGACATGTTTTTGTTTGCTTTTAACCCCCCAGGGTTGTTAACATAGGGGTTGCTGGAGATTTAACATGCTGTATAGGTTTGAGGAGAAAGAGGAGGGAGGGAGGGAGGGAAGGAGAGAGGGTAGGCCCAAAATCTGGTTCCAGTTGATGGGTTTTAGCCCTTTTGAAACAGGAGGAAAGGAAGCAGGGCACAAGCTTTAAGGGAATGAATGACATAGCCTTTGAGGATATGGCATAAACTGGTTAGAAAAAACTAGGTCCAAGATGGTGAAAGATTCAACTTCCAGTAGACCTTGAGCCTCATTATACACTTATTGTAATTAGCATCTAAGTGACACACCCACGAGTGCTATGACAGTTCCAAGGTCAACCATAAAAGGTCAAAAGTGGGCAGTGGTGCAATTTTTGAAAATCCCCACCCTTTCCCTGAAATAGTTAGAATAATCCTCCCCCTCATTAGCTTATGAAATTATCCAGCCCCTAAAAACCAACCACCCCATATTTTGGAGCCTCTTGCCTTCTGAGGTGGTCCATACTCTGTCTGTGGAATGTATTTCTCCCTTGGCTGCTCTCAGTTTCCCAGATGACCCCATGTCCTGGGGCTGTTCTTGCCTTTTGAGCCAGACTACATACTATCTATGGAATGTGTATCTCTCTCATCAAACATACTTTTTACCTGTCACTTTGTCTCGCGCTGAATTCTTCCTGCAACAAGACATAAAAGAACCTGAGTTTCACTAAGTCCTAAGACCAGGTATATGCTCTCAATGAAAAGACAGTGGGTTCAAGTCCCAAACTGGGTTGTGGGATTCCACTAAGGAATTTGAGACCTTTTTGACCAGGTATTAACATGTCAAGACCTTCACACATGGGTGAAACTGAATGTTGCACTTTCTGGGTTTTGTTGACAAGAGGCAGCAACAGTAGTCAAGCTCCTAGCTGCCAGGAGGAAGCCTGGGTGAGAAGGCAGCACAGCTTACATGGACCTGGGGGGGGGGGTGTCCCATGGAAACCCCTTCATGTTCTCCTGGTTCGGGGCTATGGCAGGGCTGGTCAGATTAACTGTTTCATACACTGAGGGCAGAAAGATGCCACTGAACTGGAAGGGCCACAACTGGCTGGGGTTCTGGTAGGGAAAGATGCAGCCAAGGCAGGCACTCAGTTAACTGAAAGTCCTGATGGAAGAGCCTGTACCAACTCCTGAGTGCCCATCCTCACCCATGACACTTCCCCAAAAGCCTCCAGGAGCCTCTGTGCATGGACGAGGATGGCCTATGCCAGGCCGGCACCACAATCAAGAGGAAAGGGCCAGAGATGGGGTCTATGGTCAGCACCAACCAGAAACTTGCCTTCTAGGTTTCCAAAGAGCTGTTCAGAGAAATAAGGTAATGCGAGCGGGCATGGTGATAACAATGTTAACAGAGATGGGGGGCTGTGGATGAGGAAATGCCACCTGCCATATCAGTAAACAAAGGATGCGGCAGCCATCAAGCCATCACACTACAGCCGCCCTACCGTAAGCCTAGAGGGAACGCAGCATAGAAACAGGATGCTTGCCTTCAAGCAGTCAGTTACTGCAGCAACCTCCTTCCCCAGTGGTGCACCCCAAGGAGACTCAGGATGAGAAAGTACAGGATACTGGCCCTGCACAGCTGAGGTGTACATCAAATGAATGATTCCAGTAAGCCCAGACTCTTGCGTCTTCCCATACACATAACAGCACTAAATTAACTTCAGATATCTTATTTTTTTTTAATTAACAATAATCTTTTGATGTTCCAAGAACCTGGTCTTTGTTGCCAAAACTCCTAGAGTCTGGCTCCTCTCTTGCCTCCTTGGAGCAATCTCTCAGAATATCTGAGATGTGGTGTTCCAGGCTTGAAGTCCTCAGAATGTCTGCCATAAAACCCCTAGATCTCTCAACTTTTAGGTTGTGCTTTTTTTTTTTTTTTTCCAGTCAACATGATAACAACACTAACCATGAAGGGGGCTCACTGCCTGCCAGCCCCAGGCTGAGTCTCTAATGCCACTTAGAACAGTCCCACCAAGGTGCACTATCCCCATTTTACAGATGAAAACTAAACAAGCTGGAAATTAAGCAGCTCAGCCAGAGCCAGGCAGCCATACAGGGAGAGCCAGGACTTGGATCTCACCAAGGGAGCCGCAGCTGATTCTATACTCTACCATGGCCCAGCGCCAGCAGCTGGGGACTGAGCAGACTCTGGTCCCCACTTGGAACTCTGACTCCAAGGAGAATGGGGGAGAATGCCACCTGGAGGATTCCAGGTGTTCCCCACTGTTGATTTGCCATGGGGAGTTTCCCATAAGTTACTGTTCAGAAACAGTGTGCAACAGATGTGAAATGGGTAGTTTGTCTGAATTGCCAAGGTATGTACAAACAAGCATCAAATGATGGCAAAACTGACCATCATGCTGCAACTGGTCCCAGGAAACATCTGAAAACCAGTTACATGAGTCATGAACTTCTTACTCGTATTTTTGAAACTGTTGAAAGTTCAGAGGGGATTTAGTGATGGAGAGAGCACAGGGAGCCTAGGGAGGCAGAGAGGAGATTGAGTTTTCATTTAGAAGTGTGAATCAGATATTTTAAATTATTGATTACATGGCTTCCCTGGTGGCTCAGATGATAAATAATCTGCCTGCAATGCGAGAGACCCAGGTTCAATCCCTGGGTTGGGAAGCTCCCCTGGAAAAGGAGATGGCTACCTACTCCAGTGTTCTTGCCTGGAGAATTCCATGGACAGAGGAGCCTGGCAGGCTACCATCCATCACATTGCAGAGTCAGACATGACTGAGTGACTAACACTGTCACTTAAGTGACCAGAGGGTTTTCTTTTGCTTGCAAGTGACCAGAAAAGGAATCAGTGAGCTCAGCAGGGAAAGGCTGATCTTATCTGAGTAGGATTAAAGGGCAGCAGGAGAGCCAGCTAAAGGGACTTCTTAATTCTCTCCAGGTTGATAGATAGCTAGGGAAACATGAGCGAATCCTGCCCCATCCTGAATGGTTCATCTTTCCTTCTGGGGTGTTGGAGCAAACCCAGATATCCTCCATCTTGTGGTCAAGGATCAACCCTAGGTCTCCAGCCATATCAGAACCGAGCAAGATAAAACTGCCAGCACAAGTTGGCACAGGTGCATCAAGACCTAAAAGGTGATTCAAAGTAACCCAGGGTTTATCATACTGTATTTGTAACAAATTAGCTTTGTGGTTTTGGCCTCCACCCCTCCTCCTTGGGTTTCAGTTGTCAGTCAAATGGCACAGGACACAGGGAGGGACCACCACCCTAAAAAGTCCAGCCCCGCACTATTGAAGGGCTGCTCTTGGTTTCCAGACAGCCCACTCGCATCTGTTCTCAGGAGTGTTCTTTCATTCTACTTAATAAAACTTTTGCTGCATAAAACTGTTCTATGCCTCTCAACTGAATTCTTCCCATGGAAAGGGTCTCAGAAGGTAAAGAGAGAGAAAATGGATAAAAAAATATATATTTGATGTAATTATGGCTAAAAAATTCCAAACTCTGGAGAAAAAACATAAGATTTTCAGGTACAGAAAACACAGGGGATCCCCAAACAAGATGAACCCAAGATATCCAAACCAAGACATCATAATTCAAATGGCAAAAGTTAAAGAGAGAATTCTAAAGGCAGCAAGAGAAAAACAGCCATATATAAGCCCATAAAGCTGTCATCTGATTTTCTGAAGAAACTTTGCAAACCAGAAGGGAGTGGCATAATAGATTTAAGTCCTAAAAAGGAAACACCTACAACCAAGAATACTCTGTCCAGCAAAGCTATTATTCACAAGGAAAGAAAAATAACTTCTCAGGCAAGAAAGAATTTAAAAAGTTTATCAGCACTAAATTTTTCTTATAAGAAATGTCTAAGGGTCTTCTTCATGTGAAAATTAAAAATCTTTGGCAAGAAATAAAAAGTTATAGGAAAGGAAAAATGTCACAGGCATAGGCAAATACATTTTCAAAAACCTGCAACTCAACTACTTAAGTAAGCTAATATGAAGGTTAAAAGACAAAATATTGTAAAAATCAACTAAAACTACAATAAACTGGTAAAGGATAGATATGAAGTTGTAAAGTATGACATAAAAACACAAAATGTTGGTGGGGGAGTAAAAAATATAGATCTTTTAGAATGTATTTAAATTTAAATGAATATCAGTTTAAATCAATTAGATAAACTTATAGATCAACATATAGAAACTCCATGGTAACCATAAATTAAAGTATTTCAATGGATACACAAAAATTAGAGAAAAAGGAATATAATCATAGCACTAAAGAAAATCACCAAACCACAGGGAAGAGACAGAAAGAAGAATAAAAGGAAAAACTACAAAAACAACCAGAAAACAAGTAACAATAAGCAACAAAATGGCAACAACCAGATACTTATCAATAATTGCTTTAAATGTCAATAGACTAAAAGACATAGAATGGCTCATTGGATTAAAAATAAAACCACCAATCTATATGCTGCCTACAAGAGATTCATTTTAGAAATAAAGACAAACACAGACTAAAAAGGGAGAAGATAGAAAACAATATTTCATGCAAATGGAAATTACAAGAAAGCTGGGTTAGCAATACTTCTATCAGATGAAATAGACTTTAAAAAAAGAATGGCTATATAATGATAAAGGAATCAATACAAGAAGAGTTCATAACATTTATAAACATATACGTACATAATATAGAAGCACACAAGTTTACAACATAAATATTAAAAGACATAAAGGGAGAAATTGACAGTAATTCAATAATAGTAAGGACCATTAATACCCCACTTACATCAATGGACAGATTATTCAGACAGAAAAGCAATTAACACCGGCCTTAAATGACATATTAGATGAGCTGGACTTAATAGTTATCTATAGGACACTCCATCCAAGATTACATGGAATATGCTTCAGTATAAATCACAAGATAGACAAAAGAAAAAAAGATACCTTAAAAAATGTTAAGAGGATAGAAAATATATCAAACATCTTTTCTGACCATAACAGTATGAAACTAGAAGTAGATTATAGGAAGAAAAACAGGAAAAACACAAACACTTAGGGACTAAACAATATTTTAGTAAAAAAATAAAAAAACTCAATGGGGGTCAATAAAACAATCAAAAATAAAATCAGAAAATTCTCTGAGACAAATAAAAATGAAAACATAACGATCTAAAATCTGTGGGATGCAGCAAAAGCAGTTCTAAGTAGAAAGCTGATAGTGATACAGGCCTACCTAAAGAAGCAAGTGAAATCTTGAATAAATAACCTAACCTATTATCTAAAGGAATTAGAAAAAGAAGAACAAAGGGCAAGGTAAATGGAAGGAATGAAATAATAAAGATCAGAATGGAAACAAAATATAGATGACAGAAACAACAGAAAACATCAATAAAATCAAAACCTGTTTGTTCTTTTTTAAGATAAAATTGACAAGACTTTAGCCAGATTCATTAAGAAAAAAGAGAGAGGACCCAAATAGGAGATAATAAGAAATAAAATGTGAAAAATTGCAACCAATGTTATAAAAATACAGTTATAAAGGAATACTACAAACAGTTATGTGCCAACAAATTGAACAACCTAGAAGAAATGGCTAAATTCCTGAAATATACAATCTTGTAATACTGAATCAAGAAGAAATGGGTTATCTGAACAGACCAATTACTAGTACTGAAATTGAATCAGTAATAAAAAAATAAAAAACTTACAGCAAATAAAAGTCAAGGCCTAGTGAGCTCCACAGGAGGATTCTAACAAATATATCAGTAAACTATTATATATTTTTCCCAAACTATTCCAAAAACTGAAGAGGACAGAATACTCCTAAATTCATTCTATAAGGCCACGACTACTTTGACAACAATACCAAAGACACTACAAAAATACTACAAAAGAAAATTGCAGGCCAATATCTCTGGCAAATGTAAATTCAAAATTTCTCAATGAATATTAGCAAACCAAGTTCATTAGTATGCAAAAAGGATCATACATCATGATCAAGTGGGGTTTATATTAGGGATATAAGGATGGTTCAGTATTCATAAATCAATCAATGTGATACACCACATTAACAAAATAAAGGATAAAAATCAAATGATAATCTCAATAGATGCAGAAAAACCATTTGAAAAAGTTTTTCATCCATTCACGATTAAAAAAAAAAACTTTAACAACATTGATATAGCAGGAACATATCTCAACATCATAAAGGCCATTAATGACAAACCTACAGCTAACATCATATCCAATGGTGAAAAGTTGAAAACTTTTTTCTTTAAAGTTAGAAACAAGACAACAATCCCACTCTTGCTATTTCTATTTAATATAATAGCAATAGTTCAAGATACAACAATCAGGCAAATCAAAGTCATCCAAATTGAAAAGGAAGAAGTAAAATTGTTACTATTTGCAGATGTTGTGATAATATATATAAAATCCTAACATCTCTGATCACATGGATGACAGCCTTGTCTAACTCAATGAAATGATGAGATGAGCCATGCAGTGTAGGGCCACCCAAGATGGACGGGTCGCAATAGAGAATTCTGACAAAACATGGTTCACTGGAGAAGGGAATGGCAAACCACTTCAATATACTTGCCTTGGGAACCTCATGAATAGTATGAGAAGGCAAAAAGATAGGACACTGAAAGACAAACTCCCCAGGTCAGTAGGTGCCCAATATGCTACTGGAGATCAGAAGAGAAATAACTCCAGAAAGAATGAAGGGATGGAGCCAAAGCAAAACAACACCCAGTTGTGGATGAGACTGGTGATGGAAGTAAAGTCCAATTCTGCAAAGAGCAATATTGCATAGGAACCTGGAATGTTAGGTCCATGAATCAAGGCAAATTGGAAGTGGTCAAACAGGAGATGGCAAGAGTGAATGGTGACATTATAGGAATCAGCTAAAATGGGCTGGAATGGGTGAATATAACTCAGATGACCATTGTATCTACTACTGTGGGCAGGAATCCCTTAGAAGAAATGGAGTAGCCCTCATAGGCAACAAAAGGGTCCAAAATTCAGTATTTGGATGCAATCTCAAAAATGACAGAATGATCTCTGTTCGTTTCCAAGGCAAACCATTCAATATCACAGTAATGCTGAGGAAGCTGAAATTTAATGGTTCTATGAAGACCTACAAGACCTTCTAGAACTAACACCCAAAAAAGATGTCCTTTTCATTATAGGGGACTGGAATGAAAAGTAGGAAGTCAAGAAACACCTGGAGTAACAGGCAAATTTGGCCTTAGGGTACAGAATGAAGCAGGGCAAAGGGTACTAGAGTTTTGCCAAGCAAACGCACTGGTCACAGCAAACACCCTTTTCCAACAACACAAGACTCTACACACGGACATCAACAGATGGTCAATACCGAAATCAGATTGATTATATTCTTTGCAGCCAAAGATGGAGAAGCTCTGTACAGTCAGCAAAACCAAGACTAGGAGCTGACTGTGGCTCAGATTATGAACTCCTTATTGCCAAATTCAGACTTAAATTGAAGAAAGTAGGGAAAACCATTAGACCATTCGGGTGTGACCTAAATCAAATCCCTTATGATTATACAGTGGGAGTGAGAAATAGATTCAAGGGATTAGACATGACAGACAGAGTGCCTGAAGAACAATGGATGGAAGTTAGTGACATTATACAGAAGGCAGGGATCAAGAACATTACCAAGAAAAAGAAATGCAAAAAAAACCAAAATGGTTGTCTGAGGAGGCCTTACAAAAAGCTGTGAAAAGAAGAGAAGCAAAAGGCAAAGGAGAAAAGAAAAGATATACCAACTTGAATGCAGAGTTCCAAAGAATAGCGAGGAGAGATAGAAAAGCCTTCCTCAGTGATCAATGCAAACAAATAGAGAAAAACAATAGGATGGGAAAGACTAGAGAACTCTTCAAGAAAGTTAGAGATACCAAGGGAACATTTCATTCAAAGATAGGCACAATAAAAGACAGAAATTGTATGGCCCTAACAGAAGCAGAAGATATTAAGAAGAGGTGGCAAGAGTATACAGAACTATGCAAAAAAGATCTTCATGATACAGATAATCACGATGCTATGATCAGTCACCTAGAGCCAGACATCCTGGAATGTGAAGTCAGGGGGCCTTAGGAAGCATCACTAAAAACAAAGCTAGTGGACGTGGTGAAATTCCAATTGAGCTATTTCAAATCCTAAAAGATGATGCTGTGAAAGTGCTGCACTCAATATGCCAGTAAATTTGGAAAACTCAGCAGTGGCCACAGGACTGGAAGAGGTCAGTTTTCATTCCAATCTCAAAGAAAGGCAATGCCAAAGAATGCTTAAACTCCCACACTCATCTTACACGATAGTAAAGTAATGCTTAAAATTCTCCAAGCCAGGCTTCAGCAATACATGAACTGTGAAATTCCAGATGTTCAAGCTGGTTTTAGAAAAGGCCAAGGAACCAGAGATCACATTGCCAACATCCATTGGGTCATTGAAAAAGCAAGAGAGTTCCAGAAAAACATCTACTTCTGCTTTATCGGCTATTCCAAAGCCTTTGATTGTTGATAACAATAAACTGTAAGAAATTCTTAAAGAGATGGGAATACCAGACCATCTGACCTGTCTTTGAGAAACTTATATGCAGGTCAGGAAGCAACAGTTAGAACTGGACATGGAACGATAGACTGCTTCCAAATCAGGAAAGTAGTATGTCAAGGCTGTATATTGTCACTCTGCTTATTTAACTTATATGCAGAGTACATTATGAGAAACGCTGGGCTGGAAGAAGCACAAGCTGGAATCAAGATTGCTGGGAGACATATCAGTAACCTCAGATATGCAGATGACACCACCTTTATGGCAGAAAGTGAAGAGGAACTAAAGAGCCTCTTGATGAAAGTGAAAGAGGAAAATGAAAAAGTTGGCTTAAAGCTCAACATTCAGAAAACTAAGATCATGGCATCTGGTTCCATCCCTTCATGGCAAATAGATGGAGAAACAATGGAAACTGGCAGACTTTTTTTTTTTTTTTGGCTCCAAAATCACTGCAAATGGTGACTGCAGGCCATGAAAGTAACAGACACTTATTCCTTGGAAGGAAATTTATGACCAACCCAGATAGCATATTAAAAAGCAGAGACATCACTTTGCCAACAAAAATCTGTCTAGTCAAGGCTATGGTTTTTTCCAGTAGTAATATAAGGATGTGAGAGTTGGACTATAAAGAAAGCAGAGCGCCGAAGAATTGATGCTTTTGAACTGTGGTGTTGGAGAAGATTCTTGAGAGTCTCTTGGCCTGCAAGGAGATCCAACCAGTCCATCCTAAAGGAAATCAGTCCTGAATATTCATTGGAAGGACTGATGGTAAAGCTGAAACTTCAATCCTTTGGCCACCTGATGGAAGAACTGACTCATTTGAAAACACCCTGATGCTGGGAAAGATTGAGGGCAGGAAGAGAAGGGGATGACAGAGGATGAGTTGGTTGGATAGCATCACCGACTCAATGGACATGAGTTTGGGTAAACTCTGGGAGCTAGTGATGGACAGGGAGGCCTGCCATGCTCCAGTCCATGGAGTCCCCGAGTCGGACACGACTAAGTGACTGAACTGAACATCTCCACCAAAAATCTATTAGAACTACTAAATGAAATGAAATTGCAGGATACCAGATTAAATACAAAAAACTTCTGTTTTTCTATAAACCAGTAATGAACATCAGGAAGAGAAAGAAAGAAAACAACTCCATTTACAACTGCATTGAAAAGATTAAAGTATCTAGGAATTAGCTTCACCAAGCAGGTGAGTGACTTATACTCTGAAAACTATAAGACATCAAGGAAGAAAACTGAAGATGATACAAAGAAATAGAAAGATATTCCACGCTCTTGGATGAGAATAATTAATATTGTTAAAACTGCCTTACTATCCAAAGCATTCTACAGATATAATGCTATCAAAATATCCATGATAGTTTTCACAATAACTAGAAAAAACAATAATCCTAAAATTTGTATCAAACCACAAAAGAGCTGATATAACCAAATCAATTTTGAGAAAGAGGAACAGAGGTGGAGAAATCACCTTCCTTGACTTCAGACTACACTATAAAGCTATAGTAATCACAACAGTATAGTAACTGGAACAAAAACACACATAGTTCAATGGGAAAGAGTAGAGATTCCAGAAATAAACCCACAGCACATATGGTCAATTAGCCAAGAACAAAGGAGGCAAAATATGCAATGAGGAAAAGATAATCTCATTAAGTGATGTTGAGAAAACTGGGCAACTACATATAACAGAATGAAATTTGAAAATTATGTCTTACCACATACAGGGGGAGCATATGTAAACCCATGGCAGTTTCATGTCATTGTATGGCAAAACAAACACAATAAAGTAAAAAAATAAATAAATAAATAAATTATGTGAGCTTTAAATACAAAAAAAAAAAGAAAGAAAGAACCTCCAAAAGAATTAAAGAACTAAATGTAAGACCAGAAACCATAAACTTCTAGAAGAAAACATAGGCAATATCCTCTTTGACATAAATCTTAGCAATATTTTTTTGGATCTATATCCTCAGATAAAGAAAACAAAAGAAAAAATAAACAAATGGGAGTTAGGTAAAATTAAAAGCTTTTGCACAATGCAGAAAATCACTGACAAAATGAAAATATCTACTGAATGGGAGAGAATATATTTGCAATTGATGTCTGATAAAGGGTTAGTATCCAAAATATATAAAGGGTTTATAAAATTCAGTATAAAAAACAAAAAAAAAGCAACCCAATCAACACATTGGCAAAAGAATGAATGGACATTTTTCCAAAGAAGATACACAGATAGCAAACAAGCACATGAATACGGAGCACAAGCTGAACATCACTAATCATGAGGAAATGCAAATCAAACCCAAAATGAAATACTACCTCACAGCTATCAGTATGATTCTTGGCAGAAAGACAGCAAATGACAAACATGGTGAGGATGTGGAGAAAAGGGAACCCTAGTACACTGTTGGTGGAAATATAAATTGGTACAGCCACTATGGAAAACAGTATGGAGGTTCCTCAAAAAACTAAAAATAGAACCACTACATGATTCCTCAATTCTGTCTCTGGGTATATATCTGAAGAAAACAAAAACACTAATTTGAAAAGATACATATACCCCAGTGTTTATAGCAGTGTTATTTAAATAGCCATGATAGTCATGCAAACTAAGGTGCATCCCCGACTCAATGGATACGAGTTTGGGTAAACTCCGGGAGTTGGTGATGGACAGGGAAGCCTGGCGTGCTGTAGTCCATGGGGTCGCAAAGAGTCAGACATGACTGAGCAACTAAACTGAACTGAACTGAAGGTGTATCAACAGATGAATGGATAAAGAAGATATGGTATATGTATACAATGGAATGTCAACCTAAATATGGCTATTGAGTGGGGGTACTACGTGGCAGGCCCAGTGCTGGCAGGGCCCAGGACACCGCCTGTCACAGACTTGCAGACAAGCAGTGCAATTGCATGTGAAATGTTCTACAGCTATTCCACACACAAAAAGAAAAGAAAGAACGCCATCTGCAGCAACATGGATGGACCTGGAGTGTCCTACGCTTAGTGAAGTAAGTCACACAGCGAAGGACAAATCCTGAATGTTTTCACTTCTATGTGGAAATAAAAACTAAAACAAATGAACAAATGTAGCAAGACAGAAACGGAGAACAACCAAATGGTTACCAGTGGGGAGAGGCAGGGAGGAGGGGGCAGCAGGGAAGCACCATAGGGGAAGGGGATTAAGAGGCACAAGCTACTACATATAAAGTAAATAAGACACAAGGAGATAAAGTACAGCACAAGGAACACATCCAATATTTTATAATAACTTCAAATGAGTACAATCTATTAAAACATTGAATCACTCTGTTGTATACCTGAAACTAGTATAATATTGTAGATCAGCTACATTTCCATTAAAAAAGAAAAAACATGAGAGTTCCACTTCACCATAATATGTGTCGGGGACTGAACCCCACTTCTGACACGTGCTTTGCCAGAAAAGCTGCAACTGTCTGCTCTCTGATGTGCAGGGAGTCTCTGGCTCCTCCAGCCTTTGTGTGCACAGTTCACACCTGCGGGTTGCCGGCTCCATAGCTGGTGGGATTCAATTTTATTTCCCCACAAGAGCTATGGAGATATAAACAGAAAAGCATATTGGATGGCAGCCATGTGCCAAGCTGGGAACATTGGGGTGAAGACGACTCAGTCCCTGCCTCCAAAAGCAGCCAGTCAGGAAATGGAGATACAAAAGTCAATCAGTCCTCTCAAGATGGTCTTTGTCGATCTAAATACATATGACTACTGAATGGGGGCCTAACTACATGGCAGGCCCAGTGCTGGGGGGCCCAGAACACAGGCTGTCACAGATTTGCAGACAAGCAATGTGATTGGATGTAATACACTCTACAGCTGCTGTGAACAAAAGCTACAGTGACAAGTTCAGGTTCCCAGGGACAGAAGCATTGGACCCCAGCCCCCTTCTGGGCCTTATCTTCCCATTCATGGAAATAGAGTGGACTCAGACTGTTAGTTCTGAAGGCCTGGTACCTGTTCTCCAATAGCTCCCCAGGCCTTTTCTGAAGATGGCATTAATATATCCCGAAGCCTGCAGCAAGCTCTCCATCTGAAGCAGATGTTCTCAACAGTAAGCCACTAATGCCCAGTAAAAGCTTAATTGCACACTTTTTTTTTTCCCTGCCACTGAATAAATAATCAAAATCAACTTGACTCAATCTCACTGGCTGGTCTCTATTTTTCCCCTGCCCAAGGCTGTCTCTCCTCCAATTAGCTGTCTTTCATAATGTAGTCTTAAGAGTTCAATAAAAGTGCATGGTGGAGGCACTGGGGATCGGCAGGGAAGCCGTGGTCCTCTGTGCAGGCAGCTGCCTACCACTGGCCAGATGCTGCTGGGCCGCCAGGTCTGAGCTGAATGGCCACCAGGGGAGACATCGCCAGCATGCATCTCAGCCAGCAGTGTGGAGCCTCATCTCCCGTGCAGGCTGCCTTGGCAGGCAAGAGGCCTGAGACGGTTGGAAGGGCCTCGGGAACAGGATGGGAGGTTTACAGGGTGAAACAAGGTCACCTTGGGGAAGGGTTGCAAGAGGTATGTGTCATGAGAGGCCCCTGCAAAGGCCAAACTCACTTCACTCCAAGGGAGGAATCAGAAGGATGGGCAGGGGCTGCAGTGAACAGGAGTGGGCTTGGAAAGGGCTGGCTTCAGGAGGACCCAGTCCATCATTCTTCCACCAGAACCCTTCCACCAACACCACCCTGAGGGAAAGACAAAGCATCTATTCTTCACGCTGCCACCTTCCCATCCCAACATTGCCCCACTCTGGGAGAAGAGCATGGCTCTGACCCATGCTCAGTGTGAGCAGGGGTCGGGGGTGGGTGTGGAATGAGGGGGGAGAGGAGCAGAAGCACATGAACCAAGGTTCATTTCCACACCAGTGGGGACAGGATGGAAGGGACACATAAAGGAATGTCCTTCATTCTGAAATATTATCTTTCTCTCCATGCCAAAATGCCCTTGGGGAAATATTAGCTGCAGTTAGTCAATATTTTTAAAGTTTTATTTTATATTGGAGTATATAAGAATTGCCTGCAATGCAGAGGCCCGGGTTTGATCCGTGGGTTTGGAAGATCTCCTCCAGAAGGGAATGGCTACCCATTCCTATATTCTTGCCTGGAGAATTCTATGGACAGAAGAACCTGGTGGGCTACAGTCCATGGGGTTGCAGAGTCGGATGTGACTGAGTGACTAACAGGTTCACTTTCATAGTTGATTTGCAATATTGTGTTAGTTTCAAGTGTACACTACGGTTATTCATCTATGCATATGCTGCTGCTGCTGCTAAGTCGCTTCAGACGTGTCCAGCTCTGTGTGACCCCATAGACGGCAGCCCACCAGGCTCCTCTGTCCCTGGGATTCACCAGGCAAGAATACTGGAGTGGGTTGCTATTTCCTTCTCCCACGCATGAAAGTGAAAAGTGAAAGTGAAGTCGCTCAGTTGTGTCCAACTGTTAGTGACCCCATGGACTGCAGCCTACCAGGCTCCTCTGTCCATGGGATTTTCCAGGCAAGAGTACTGGAATGGGTTGCAATTTCCTTCTCCGTTTATGCATATAAATATATCTAATTTTTTTTAAATAAGGACATACTATATAGCACAGGGAACTCTACTCAGTACTCTGTAATAAACTAAAACAGAAAAGAATGTGAAATAAGCAACTTTTTTTAAAGTCCTAATTTGGCAAAATTAAGAGTTGGAAATCCTTTTGATCCACTCATGTTTCACTGGCCCCCTCAATAAATACAAAGTCTGGGACCTCAATACCAGATGGAACTCCCCCTCGTATGAGGGTTCTGGCTCTGGGCTATGAGTATGTCAATAGCAGAGTCATTCTGGGCTCAGGTATGAATGCAAACACTTGTCACAGTGGAGAAGCAGAAGATCTGTACCCAAGGAGGATGGGGCAGTGAAGGCCTGGAGGCTTCCTACGAGTGAGAGCTGGGCCCCTGGGAAGGTTCACCCACCTTTGTAATTCTTCCCGTTTCATCCAGCCAGTGCTGTTTACCCTAGCACCATGTCCTGCGCACTGCAACAGAGCAAAACTCCATTCCCCTGAGGAACTTATTCACCTCTCTGAAAATGCACTTTACCTCGGGTCAAGCAGGTGTTGAATTTGGCTAATGATGGAGCCTTGGGCTTCTGTATTTCACAGCTTGTCTCCTCCCAGATTGTGCCCTTGAGTTTCTGCTCATAAAAGGAATTCTTGTCAACCCATCCTTTTCCTGTGTTCACCTGTGATCTGTTTTATCTCCTGGGATATCCAAGTCTTGCTCCTTTGGGTTCCTAGGACCCTGCAGCCCCAGCTTCTCATACACACACATGAGCATACACACGCGCGCGCACACACACTCAAGTCTGATCCAGGTCAAAGGATGGCTCTGCTCAGTGGTGTGGTTCCCTGGACTAAAGGCCAGCTCTGGGATCCAGCCATGAGGACCAAGCTCTTAAGTCTCATTAAGAAGCCCACAGGTTCTAATATTGCAAATGAAGCTCATAATACCTTCTGTAAAGTCAAATATGGCCTAGTAGAAGCCAAATAATAAAAAATGATTTCTTGATTCAAAATTTCTTCTCTCTTTTACCTGTGTGAATAGAAATATACTCATGTCACCCTGCCTTCGGCATCCTACACACAACTGCACACATCACTGTGACTGGGGATCACTTTTCCAGTGCTGTGCTCTTCCTAGACATTTTAGGGGGTGGTGAAGGGCACTCCTGATCCTCTAAATGGATGACTGACAGGTTGTCTCATGGCTGGCCTTACCTGGGGAACCAGAGAAACCTGGAGATGGGGTTACACGAGGAGATTCTTGCTTATGGTGAGTAGAACTAAAGAGAAAACCCCAAAATGTTGTGCAAAAAGAATATGAATTAAGAGCCTGGTAAACATAAGATTGTGTGGCAATACAGGTGGGATTTGAGATGGGCTCTAATGGGGAAAATCACTAGAAAAATTACTGAAGCAGGTAAGCGGCCAATCCAGGGATGCTCTGAGGCCAAGTGGCTGCAGCAGCTTTTTGAGATTTCCCATTCCAGGCAATGTGGATGTGCTGAGTGCATTCAAAGGAGCAGAGTCATGGCCATGGCCTTGGGCACCGGAGATTTCTTTTCTATTTTTTTGCTCTTTTTCTTTTTCAAACCCTCAACTAAAGTTGCCCACTATTGTCTGAATATCTGCGGATGGCAGACTCTTTCACATAATGACCACCACCATAATCGTCATCATGCCTTCAAATAATTGATGGTGAATTGTGGATGAAAGAAAGAGGAACTTCTTAGGACCTGGAGTAAAATAGGAAGGACTGGGCTACGAAGGTGAACTGCAGAGCCTTTACAAGCTTAAGTGCCTGGGTTTTGGTGCATAGTCTTTATGAGAGCAGATTTTACTGCTTGCACACCTGCAATTTTAACTTCAAGCCCTTCTCATTTCCTAAGTCACCACCTGCAAAAAGCATTTACAATATGACTAACAGCAGCCATTTATGCCCACTCACCATATGCTAGGTGCTCCTCCAGACCAACTCTACATACAATTTCATTTAACTCCTTTCAACAGCTGAATATCAATTCAGTTCAGTTCAGTTGCTCAGTTGTGTCCAACCCCTTGCTAACCCATGAACTGCAGCATGCCAGGCCCTCCTGTCCATCATGAACTCCCGGAGTCTACCCAAACTCAAGTCCATAGAGTCAGTGATGCCATCCAACCATCTCACCCTCTGGTGTCACCTTCTCCTCCTGCCCTCAATCTTCCCCAGCATCAGTGTCTTTTCAAAAGAGTCAGCTCTTTGCATCAGGTGGCCAAAGGATTGGAGTTTCACTTCAACATCAGTCCTTCCAATGAACACCCAAGACTGATCTCCTACAGGATGGACTGGTTGGATCTCCTTGCAGTCCAAAAGACTCACAAGAGTCTTCTCCAACACCACAGTTCAAAAGCATCAATTCTTTGGTGCTCAGCTTTCTTTATAGTCCAACTCTCACATCCATACATGACTGGAAAAACCATAGCCTTGACTAGACAGACTTTTGTTGGCAAAGTAATGTCTCTGCTTTTTAATATGCTGTTTAGATTGGTCATAACTTTCCTTCCAAGGAGTAAGCATCTTTTGATTTCATGGCTGCAATCACCATGTGCAGTGATGTTGGGGCCCCCCAAAATAAAGTCAGCCACTGTTTTCACTTATTCCCCATCTATCTGCCATGAAGTGATGGGACCAGATGCCATGATCTTAGTTTTCTGAATGTCAAGCTTTAAGCCAAATTTTTCACTCAGCTCTTTCACTTTTATCAAGAGGCTCTTTAGTTCTTCTTCACTTTCAGCCATAAGGGTGGTGTCATCTGCATATCTGAGGTTATTTATGTTTCTTCTGGCAATCTTAATTCCAGCTCATGCTTCTTCTAGCCCAGCATTTCTCATAATGTACTCTGCATATAAGTTAAATAAGTAGGGTGACAATATACAGACTTGATATACACCTTTTCCTATTTGGAACCAGTCTGTTGTTCCATGTCCAGTTCTAACTGTTGCTTCCTGACCTGCATATAGATTTCTCAAGAGGCAGGTCAGGTGGTCTGGTATTCCCATCTCTTGAAGAATTTCCCACAGTTTATTGTGATCCACACAGTCAAAGGCTTTGGCATAGTCAATAAAGCAGAAATAGATGTTTTTCTGGAACTCTCTTGCTTTTTCGATGATTCAACAGATGTTGGCAATGTGATCTCTGGTTCCTTGGCCTTTTCTAAAACCAGCTTGAATATCTGGAAGTTCATGGTTCACGTATTGCTGAAGCCTGGCTTGGAGAATTTTGAGCATTACCTTACTATCATCTGAGATGAGTGCAACTGTGCAGTAGTTTGAGCATTCTTTGGCATTGCCTTTCTTTGGGATTGGAATGAAAACAGTCCTTTTCCAGTCCTGTGACCATTGCTGAATTTTCCAAATTTACTGGCATATTGAGTGCAGCACTTTCACAGCATCATCTTTTAGGATTTGAAATAGTTCAACTGGAATTCCATCACCTCCACTAGCTTTGTTCATAGTGATGCTTCCTAAGGCCTCTTTGACTTCACATTCCAAGATGTCTGGCTCTAGGTGAGTGATCACACCATCATGATTATCTGGGTCGTGAAGATCTTTTTTGTACAATTCTTCTGTGTATTCTTGCCACATCTTCTTAATATCTTCTGCTTCTATTAGGCCCATACCATTTCTGTTCTTTATTGTGTCCATCTTTGCATGAAATGTTCCCTTTGTATCTCTAATTTTCTTGAAGATATCTCTAGTCTTTCCCTTCTATTGTTTTACTCTATTTCTTTGTACTGATCACTGAGGAAGGCTTCTTATCTGTCCTTGCTATTCTTTGGAACTCTGCATTCAAGTGGGTATATCTTTCCTTTTCTCCTTTGCTTTTCACTTCTCTTCTTTTCACAACTATTTGTAAGGCCTCCTCAGACAGCCATTTTGCTTTTTTGCATTTCTTTTCCATGGGGATGGTCTTATTCCCTGTCTTTTGTACAATGTCACAAACCTCCATCCATAGTTCATCAGACACTCTGTCTACCAAATCTAGACCCTTAAATCTATTTCTCACATCCACTGTATAATCATAAGGGATTTGATTTAGGTCATACCTGAATGGCCTAGTGGTTTTTCCCACTTTCTTCAATTTAAGTCTGAATTTGGCAATACAGATTTCATGATCTGAGCCACAGTCAGCTCCCAGTCTTGTTTTTTGCTGACTGTATAGAGCTTTTCCATCTTTGGCTGCAAAGAATATAATCAATCTGATTTTGGTGTAGACCATCTGTTGATGTCCATGTGTAGAGTCTTCTCTTGTGTTGTTGGAAGAGGGTGTTTGCTATGACCAGTGTGTTCTCTTGGCAAAACTCTATAAGCCTTTGCTCTCCTAAATTCTGTACTCCAAGGCCAAATTTTCCTGTTGCTCCAGGTGTTTATTCACTTCCTACCTTTGCATTCCAGTCCCCTATAATGAAAAGGACATCTGTTTCGGGTATTAGTTCTACAAGGTCATGTAGGTCTTCATAGAACCATTCAACTTCAGCTTCTTCATCATTACTGGTCGGGGCATAGACCTGGATTACCATGATATTGAATGGTTTGCCTTGGAAATGAACAGAGATCATTCTTTCATTTTTGAGATTGTATCCAAGTACTGCATTTTGGACTCTTTTGTTGAGTATGATGGCTACTCTAATTTTTCAAAGGTATTCCTGCCCACAGTAGTAGATATAATAGTTGTCTGAGTTAAATTCACCCATTCCAGTCCATCTTAGTTCGCTGATTCCTAGAATGTTGACGTTCACTCCTGCCATGTCCTGTCTTACCACTTCCAATTTGCCTTGATTCATGAACCTAACATTCCAGGTTCCTATGCAATATTGCCCTTACAGCATAGAAACTTGCTTCCATCACCAGCCACATCGATAAGTGAGTGTTGTTTTTGCTTTGGCTCCATCCCTTCATTCTTTCTGGAGATATTTCTCCACTCATCTCCAGTGTCATTTTGGGCACCTACCAACCTGGGGAATTCATCTTTCAGTGTCCTACCTTTTTGCCTTTTCTTGTTCATGGGGTTCTCAAGGCAAGAACAGTGACGTAGTTTGCCATTCCCTTCTCCAGGGAATAATATTGGGCCTCACTAAATTCGACCGCATCATGAGGAAACCAACTCTGGACAGCTGTGTGACTTGCTCAGGGCCCCTTATGAGCCTTCCAATATTTTGTGTGGCCTTCACATGCCCACTACACTGATTTGGGGGTTGGTAAACAGCTTTGTCAAGATCACTAGAGAACTGAGGACTTTGCCATAGTTCCAGTTAAAGCACTGAGGAAACTATCTATTCACCAGTATATATGCTGTGCTAAGTCACTTCAGTTGTGTCCAACTCTTTTGTGACCCTATAGACTGCAGCCTTCCAGGCCCCTTTGTTCATGGGATTCTCCAGGCAAGAATACTGGAGTGGGTTGCCATGCCCTCCTCCAGGGGATCTTCCCAACCCAGGGATAGAACCCCACAGCTCCTGTGCCTCCTGCATTGCAGGCAGATTCTTTACCGCTGAGCCACCAGGGAAGCCCCTTCACCATATGAATATATACATGCCTTGTTTTGAAAGACTGGTAGTATCTACTCAAGCTGAATACATAAAGTCTGATTATCAGCATGTTCCTAAGAGAAATGTGTATATACACGCACAAAGGATGCATTCAAACATGGTCATTCCAGTATTGTTTGTAGTATCTCCAAATTAGAACAACTGAATGTTTGTCACAGGAGCCTGGATATATAGATTGTGTTTGGTCCTACAATGCCATATTGCCAGCTGTGAGGGTCAACACACCACACCCTCCACACTAAAGCATGCACAGGGACCAAGGAGCCTTGCGCTGAGATCAGGATCCTAATCTCCTTATGCTTTTCCAGATTTGTACCATGTCTTCCACATCAGCCTGGGATCCCCTTGTGGGTGGAGAACTGTCTCTTTCTTTCCCGTTTCATTCTGAACTCACCCAGGTAACCATCACCTTTGGGAACATTGTTCACTATCTACTCTGAAGATCAATGAAATAGAGGATAGAAAAACAAAAGAATCCATGAACCTGAAAGTGAGTTCTTTGAAAAGATTATCAAAATTGACAAGACATGTAAGTAGACTGGAAAAGGAAAAAAAGAGAGAAGATACAGATAACTAAAGTCTGAAATGCAAGTGGGGAATTTATTTCCAACCTTATGGAAATTAAAAGTTATGTAAGAGAATACCATGAATAATTATACAACAGCAAATTAGATAACTTTGATGAGTAGACAAATTCCTAGAAATACACAGACTATCAAAAGTGACTCAAGGAGAAACAGAAAATCCAAATAGATCCAGGTTATGTACTGAATTTTGTTCCCCCTCAAAATTCACATGTTGAAGATCCAGCAGACTAATTCACCTGTAACAAGTAAATACGATTGAAAAACAGTCTCCCAAAGTGTTGCCACGTGGTGCTAGTGGTAAAGAATCCACCTACCAATGCAGCAGACACTAGAGACCATGAGTCTATCCCTGGGTTGGGGAAATCCCATAGAGAAGTAAATGGCAACCCACTTCAGTCCTGCCTGGAAAATCCCATGGCAAGAGCCTGGTGGGCTACAGTCCATGGGGTTGCAAAGAGTTGGACACGACTGAGCACTTGTCAGCAAAGTATTGCTAAAAATGTGGAAAAATTGTGACTTCATGTATTGCTGGTGGGAATGCAAAATGGTTCAGGCTCTGTGAAAAATGATTTGGCCTTTCCTGAAAATTTTAAACATTAAATTACTATATCATCCACAATGTCATTCCCAGGTATATACCATCACCCCTAGGCCCAAGAAAATTGTAAAAAGATACTGTTACATACTTAAGCATGTTCATAGCACCACTATCCACATAGCCCCAAAATGGAAACTGCACAAATATCCATCATCAGATGATTGGGTAAATGAATCATGGTCTAACAGTGGACTATTATTCAGTCATAAAAATGAACGGAATACTGATAAATGCTACAATGTTGATGATTGAAAACATATGGTAAGGGAAAGGAGAGAGACACAAAATGTCACATATTGTGTGATTCCATTTATATAAATATCTAGAATAAATAAATCCATAGTAACAGAAGACATATTGCTTCTTGTCAGGATCTAATAAAATGGTATAAGGAGAAACTGATTAACGGGCAAGAAATTTTACTTTGGAGTGCAGAAATTATTTTTATAGATGTGGTAGTTACAAAACATTGTAAATGCATTAAATGCTATTGAATTATTCACTTTAAAAGGGCTAATTTACTTTTTCTCATTTTTAATTGAAGTATAGTTGATATACAATGTTATGTCAATTTCTGCTATACAGCAAAGTGATTCAGTCATACATAAGTATACATTCTTTTTCATATCTTTTCCATTATGGTTTATCCCAGGATCTTGAATATAGTTCCCTGTGCTATGTAGCAGGGCCTAGTTGTTTATCCATTCTATATATACTGCTTTGCATCTACTAATCCCAAACTCCCAATCAATTCATTTTCTTTTATATGAATTCCACCTCAATAAACTATTTTTCAAAAGGATAACCCAGGAGTTCCCAGGGCTGATGGAATTTGTTCTGTACCTAAACTGTGGTGGTGGCTATATGAACCTACACATAACATTGTGTAGGACTAAATGCACATGTACACACACTCACACTCATGTACACACATGGGTTCAAGTAGAACTGGGGAAGTCTAAGACCTTTAGATTGTATCAATGCCACTGCCTTGGTTAGAATACTGTACTGTAGTTTTCCAAGGGGGCTACCTTACAGCAAACGGGGCAAAAAGTCCATGAATATCTCTATATTATTTCTAAAGCCACATGTAAATTGGCAATTATCTTAAAATTAAAAGTTTAATTCTCAAAAAAGCTCCCTTGTCCAAGCTTTCATGCCCCACACCCTTGGGGGCTGGTGAGAAACTCTCAGGCGGCCTGACCATCTCTCTCACTGAAAATGAATGTTGCTCAGACGCATCTGACTCTTTGAGACCTCGTGGACTATACAGTCCATGGAGTCTCCAGGCCAGAATACTGGACTGGGTAGCCTTTCCATTCTCCAGGGGATATTTCCAACCCAGGGATGGAGCCCAGGTCTCCCGCTTTGCAGACCGATTCTTTACCAGCTGAGTCACAATGGAAGCCCTCTCGCTCACTATGAAAGGCCAAATGGATCTCCTGCTGGAAGGCCCTCCAGCAATTTGAAAAGATGTGTGATTTATAACCCCACGTGTTAGTGCCAGTTAATTAGACGCTGCCATAGTTTTTCTCAAGTTGACTGATTTTACATTTTTCTCTATGCCTGGGGATTTCTCCCAGACTCAAGACATAATTTCTTCTTTCAAAATCAAGTATTTTAGTACAGCTCAATATTGTAGCTTAATGCTGCCCATCTCAGGTGAGTGACAACACATCTACCATATTCATGCTTTGAGTTGGGAGAGGGAAAGGAGGAATATCATTTTCTTGTACGGTCTCAATTCCTCACCCAGCAAAAATAAAGTAATGAGAAGCAGCCACTTTTAGGAATAAATCTTTTTTAAAAAGACAAGAACAGAAAGACTAGTTCCTCAGTAACCAGTTTAGTTTCTGCTCTGATAGGTCAGCAATTTAACTCACAGTGTGTTCCTGGGAAGCTGCTTCCTCTCTCCTGATCTTGGTTTTTTCATTGCTACTCTGTGAAGTTAAATAAGAACCTTTATGAAGTCCCTTCTGGTTCTAAAATCCTCTGATTCTTCTTATCTGCTGTTATAAACCCTAGCTCTGTCACTCACTATTTTAGAAATTTAACCCCTATGAACTCCAAACAGTGGTGTATCTCTACAAAATAAAACTAATGAATGAATGAGTTTTGATATGTATGTCATGAATTTATAGATCTATTTGAAGAGAACTGACATATTATTCAACCTTCTGACTGATGTTCAACATTTATATCTCCATTTATTTAGATCTTTAATTTCTCTTAGCAATGTTTCTTTTTTTTTTGTTTTCAAGGTATGTTTTTTTCTTCTTCAATAACGATGCCATTTTTATGATTCTCCTGCCTTATTGCACTTGAACTAACTAGATCCAAGAAGCTTTCCCCTGTGCCTAAATCAGGCAGGAGAGTTGGGGATATCTTCCCTTAAAGAAGAGTTAAAGAGAGTCCTTAAAGTCTATGAGAATTTTATTTAGGGCTTCCTGTATGAGTAAAATGGTGACTTATGATGACAAGAAAGATAACATTTAAGGCACAGGCATCCAGACCAACTCAAGTTTTGTGAAAACACTTACTGGGGTCCTGGAGTTTAACTCAAGGAGCCAGGTTAGGGTGCAAGCAACGCAGGTTATTAGTCTGTAACAATAGCTGCATGTGTTCTTTAGTTCAGAATTTTATGAAGATAAAAGTGAGAATTGATTGCAAATAATAAACCCACATTTTAAAAGGTAAGTATATGCAATTTGTTTTATGCAGTTAATGTTGCTTCTCCAAGCTGGGGTTCAACTACATGGCTTTTCACGGAACAAATAGGCTCTACATGACCGTATCATGACGTGGCCCAAAATCACGTGGCTCTCTTTTACCTGGAAATCTCTTTTTTTCATATTGAAGCCAACCAGGACCCTGAGGGGCTCCTGAGCACAGAAACTTTTCTGTGTTCCCTGTTTCTCATGTGTTAGGGAAGCAACTCCAGCCTTCATGAACTTCCTTGAGTCTGAAAGGGCAGGTTCAAATCTAGAGATAAGGGAGAAGCAGCCAAGAAACAACAGTACAACCCTAGGGCTTCCCTGGTGACTCAGTGGTAAAGAATCTACCTGCCAATGCAGGAGACACAGGTTCCATCCCTGAACTGAGATGATCCCACACGTCCTGGAGCAACACATTCCGGGTGCCACAACTACTGAGCTAGTGCTCTAGAGCCGGGAAGCCACAACTACGGAAGCCAGTGTGTGGTAGGGCCTGAGCTCTACAGTAAGAGAAGCCACCACAATGAGAACCCCGCACACCACAGCTGGAGAGGAGCCCCTGCTCCCCACAATTAGAGAAAGCCTTTGCTGCAATAAAGACCTAGCACAGTCAAAAATAAATAATAAATAAAATTATATTTTAAAAAAATAGTGCAGTCTTGGGGCAGGGTTCCGGTTCCCCCCTCAAGGGATACACATAACAATATCTTTGAGCTTTTACAGAACCAAATCCCCCAACAAATGGAGTAATCATTCCTCATTCTAGAGAAGACCACTTGAGGCCGTATTAAAGGAACCAGAGAAGCTCCTCAAGAGATTACCTGAGGCCAGATTACAGGAGTGTAGGCCCCGCACACAGCCTGATCTTATCAGCAATGCCAACCTTGAACTATTGCTTATAAAACTCCTCATCAAATCCTCCCAGGTTGGGACACACAGTTTTCAAGGGCAGGAGTCCACCCTGTCTCACTTTGGCTGGCAAAGAAATTAAGCTACTCTTTTCTATTTCACCCAAAACTCTGTTTCTGACATTTGATTCCCCACCAGTGCACAGAGGCCAAGTTTTCAGTATCAATATCCCAGAAACCAGGGCTGATCCCTCACAAATAAAAGTCAAAGCCTGGCCATTATAACCTATCCCTGAAGCAGAATGTAGAGGTACACCCTGAGACCTAAGACTTTCCCAAGCCTCCTCAAATGCTCACCAACTCAGAACTTTGCTGCTGCCAGTATACATTCTAGGGTGCACATCCACTCAGATCCCAGTAGAGTTCCTCAGGCTGTGAGGGGACCTTCATTCATTCAGGGAATTATTCAACCTTGCCTTCCAAACCCAAGTGAGCTTGAGATTCCTACGTGACAGGATTAGGGAAAATAGCCTTTTTAAAGGGCATACACTTTCCCTTGTCATAGCTGGGGCTTCCCAAATCCTTGTGATCCAGCCCTGCTAACTAAAGCATTGTGTATTTGGGGAAATAGAGGCAAACAGTGGGGTGAGAGGGCTGTCTAGCTAATAATAAAATGTTTGATTTTCCATTTAGCTTTGATTCTTCTTGTATAGAAGAATCTTTACAGAGAAGATGTAAATTGAGATGAGATGAGATGAGATGGCTGGAACCGGAAGAGAACTGATAGAAACGTACAATCCCCCAACAAAGGATTTAGTCCCTTTCTAGCAAAGAGAATCCTCTACCCTATCTTTGAATTCCATTTCAGTGCAGTAAAGGAAGGGTTTTGTTCGTGCATGTTAAGGTGCCTCAGTCATGTCCAACTCTTTGCAACCCTGATGAACTTGAGCCTGACAGGCTCCTCTGTCCATGGGATTCTCCAGACAAGAATTCTGGAATGTGTTGCCAGGGGACCTCCCCAGCCCAGAGATCAAACTCATGTCTCTTATGTCTCCCAGCTCTCTTATGTCTTTTGCATTGGCAGGAGGGTTCTTTACCACTAGTGCCACCTGAGAGGCCCAAAGGAAGGGTTACAAAATATTTTCTATGAAGAGGGGATTGGGTCTGACAGTGGTGAGAAGTACTGCTATATAATACTTAACCCACCAAAACATTCTGCTCCATAAGAAAGCCCCTTTAATAAAGAAAAGTTGGAATTAGATTGTGATGCAGGCTAAACTAACTGGAGATTGAAGAGATAAAATGAACTAGACACACATTAATATTTAGCTGAATTAGAAGAGCTGAGTTAGCAGAAGCCCAAGTCTTAGCACGGGTAACAGACAAGATCACATTTCCATCAGCTAGATGTGAGAGTTGTCAATCCTCAAGCAAAAGGAAGAGAGTGTAGCAAGATTTATAGTTTCTCCTTATGGCTTAAATCAAACCATCTTCAGAAAAAGTAAACTATCATTTTATTCTTACAAGGAGATAAGAATATTCATACAAATTAGCATTCAGCTCAGTTCATTTCAGCCGCTCAGTTGTGTAGGACTCTGCGACCCCATGAACTGCAGCACGCCAGGCCTCCCTGTTCATCACCAACTCCTGGAGTCTTCCCAAACCCATGTTCATCGAGTCGGTGATGACACCCAGCCATCTCATCCTCTGTCGTCCCCTTCTCCTCCTGTCCCCAATCCTTCCCAGCATCAAGGTCTTTTTCAATAATTCAACTCTACACATGAGGTGGCCAAAGTATTGGAGTTTCAGCTTCAACATCAGTCATTCCAATGAACACCCAGGACTGATCTCCTTTAGGATGGACTTGTTGGCTCTCCTTGCAGTCCAAGGGACTCTCAAGAGTCTTCTCCAACACCACAGTTCAAAAGCACCAATTCTTCAGCGCTCAGCTTTTTTCACTGTCCAATTCTCACATCCATAAATGACTACTGGAAAAACCATAGCCTTGACTAGATGGACCTTTGTTGGCAAAGTAATGTCTTTGCTTTTCAATATACTATCTAGGTTGGCCATAACTTTCCTTCCAAGGAGTAAACATCTTTTGATTTCATGGCTGCAATCACCATCTGCAGTGATTTTGGAGCCCCAAAAAAATAAAGTCTGACACTGTCTCCACTGTTTCCCCATTTATTTCCCATGAAGAGATGGGACCAGTTGCCATGATCTTAGTTTTCTTAATGTTGAGCCTTAAGCCAAGTTTTTTCACTCTCCTCTTTCACTTTCTGTTACCTAAAGTGGAATCTGGATGCTTGACACTCTAAAGCAATAAAGAGGCAAGGTTGGTAGAAAGGAAAGTTTGCTTTATTTTGTAGGCTGGCTATTGGGGGATGGGTGGGGAGGGGAGGACAGACTCCTGTCCAAAGGCTGACTCTCCCTCCTCCCAACAATCAGGGGGCAAGAGCTTTTATAGACAGAGAAAGGAGGCTATATACAGAACCTGCACAGTCAGCTCTGACAGTCATCTTGAAATTGGTCCTGTGTCTATCAGTATCATCTTGATTGTTCTAAGTGCAGTTAATCTTCAGTTCCAGATTTCCTTCCCATTTCTTTGAGGCCAGTTCTCAGAACTGTCGCAGGCTAAATCATGGCTACAGTCTGGTGATCACACAGTTAATGTCTTCCACCAGGTGGGGATTTCAGTATCTATAAAAAAGCTCAAGGGATATAGCTTAGAATATATTCTACAGCCCTTGAGGAAGAACTAAAGGTCTTTGACTTTGCTTAATGACTAAATGATTATTATTTTGTCTTGTTTACTTGTTTTCTTTTGTTTCTGCATTTTCTCACTTCTCTGATTAAATGTGTTCTTTGACTAAAGTTTTTCTATAGAAAAAAAAGGCAGGCAGAGGACATGGAATGGGGGTGGGAGGGAAGAACCAAAATGTCTGGTTCTTTCTATTACTTGTAAAGCAGTTGTCTCAATGAATAGAATTCATCCCTCTTGGCCATATAATTGATATTCAAGAAGGAATGAAACCCTAAATAGCCAAAGAAATGAATGAATGCATGATAACACAAATACTGAAGACTATTAGGATAAGAATGAATGGTCGCTCAGGTGGTTAAGCATAAATCACCGGAGCTGAGCAGAATGTGGAGTGCACCTGCATGGGTCCTAGGTCTGAGCCCACCCCCCTCACTTGTAACTGCACCCCCCCAACAGGTCACAGGTGAGTGGCTCCGAAGGGAGCAGTACTCAGGTGAAGGACTTTCCCGTGCCAGGGCCCTTCTGTTATCATTGGCAACCAGAAGCCAACCCCAATGCCCCCTGGAAGCCTACCTGTCAGCAGGGGCAGGTTAGCTGTTCATCTCTCAAAATCCTCTCTCCTGGGCCTCATTGCCTCAAGGCTTTGCCAGTAGGTATGCCTGATGCAGCTATTCTTCTGCCAGGTGTTGGAGACAGGCGGTGAGCAAAGCAGACTGGTGCCTGGTCTCACGGAGCTCGCAGCTGACAGAGACCAGATGCTGGAGGGAAAAACAAGCATGTAAATAGTGTGTGATTATAATAAGACATCAGTGCTATTAAGGATGGAATGAGGAGGAGTACTTCAAAAATTTCCCTGGAAAGCAATGCCTGAGCTAAGAGTTGAAGTTTGGGAAGGCATTCCCTGCAGGAAGTGGAAGGCAAGCAGGTGGTGGAGAGTTATCAGGAGCAGGACTAGCACATGCAAAGGCCCTGGGGTGAGGCTGCCCCAGAAACACCTGTTCCACAGGCCAGCATGGAGGAATGAGAAACATGAGCAGAGGGGCAATGTGAGGCTTCTAAGAGCGATAAAAAGCCATGCAAAGATGGGGGAGGTAAGGGGGAGGCACTGACAGTTTCACATTTTTGAAGCAACCATCCTGGCTGCAGACTGGAGAAAGATGGCTAAAGGGCCAAATAGAAAGCTGGGAGATGAATTAGAAAGCCATGGCTGCATCATCTGGCACTTGGAGCATGTGATTGTGGAGGTGAAGAGGAGTGGACAGACTCCAGAGATACTTCAGAGGGAAAACTGGCAGGACTGCCAGTCTGAGAAGCAAATTCTCACTAGAATACAAAGAACTGAGTGTCTGGCCTCCTACCTTTCAGATCCAGGGGCTCTGAAAGTTCAGCTGTCAGTTAATGCCACTCCTTGTGTACCCCTCACACTGACCAGCCAGACTCTGGCCAGCAATCTTGCTGGAGGGGGAATTCACTGCTTAAGGAAAGTTCCAACTGTAGGAAGCATCTTTCTTACTGCAAGCTAAATGCCTCCCATCTCTTGGGTCTCCTATGGTCTGCAGATATTGAGGAAAACTGGCAAGTACCATTCTCCCCACACACCTTTTAACCCAGCCAGTCTCTAGGGTACTCTTACTAACGAATGGCCTTAGGCAGACCACATCAGGTGTCTGAACCCCAGTGTCCTATATGCAGACTTGGAGGAGCAGCTGGCCCCCAGCAGGATGGGGGATCATGGTAGCTGGCATTATTTATAAGTATCTGGTACACACAACAGCTCTTGGGAAGCAAAAAAGCAGGCTGATCCCCTGAACATCATGTGGCTGGCTTAATTGCTAGACCCTGGGTGTAAATCTCCTCACCCTTAAGGAATATTCTCAAAGTCTTCAAGTAAAGGAGCAAATTCCTTGGAGATTCTGGAATGCTCCTCCCCTGGCCCTGCCTCAGCCTGAGCCAGCTCTGAGAAACAACAGAAGGGACACAGATGCCAGAGAAGCACATCTGTGTAGTGTGAGGAGGGGCAGCCTTGGGCAACTTAACTTCTCTAAACCTTAATAGTCTTAGTTTAAAATTGAGATAATGATAGTACCTACCTCAAAGATTTGTTTTAAGGATTAGATGATAATCCACCCCAAATGCCTGGCATGTTTAGCATTTTCCATAAATGCGTGCATGCGTGCTAAGTCACTTCACTCTTGTCTGATTCTTTGTGACCCTATAGACTGTAGCCTGCCTGGCTCCTCTGTCCATGGGATTCTCCAGGCAAGAATACTGGAGTGGGTTGCCATGCCCTCCTCCAGGGGATCTTTCCAATCCAGAGATGGAGTCTATGTCTGCATTAGCAGGCGGGTTCTTTACCACTAGCGCCACCTGGGAAGTCCTTTCCCTAAATATCGCCTGATAATTATTTGCTACAGTGAAAACCTACAGATGGGGATTATAAACCCTCTTGTCTGTGGTGAAATTGAAGCTCAGAGGAGTCAGTTAACAAGTCAAAAGTCACCTGCTAGACAGTGGCAGACTCAAAGGCAGTCAGGGCCCTTGTCTGTGCTGCCAAGGTATGAGTGGCATAGGATGATGACAGAGCCTGGGTCGAGGAACATTAAGTGCCCCTCCCCCCAGAGCATTGCATCCTCATTCTGAGAGTCTCAGGATAAATCCCTGTCTCACTTTCTTAGCTGCCCTGATTTTCTCTCTTAGACGCAAACAACAGCAACCACTATTAGTCCACAGTTTGCCAGGTGCCAGCCATTCAAGTACTTTACATATATTAGCTGTTCAATCTCATCACAACCCTGAAGAAGGCACTGTTATTATTCTCATGTTGGAGATGGAGAAGACAAGGTCCAGAGAGGTTAAGTAACTTGCCCACAGACACACAGCTAGTCAGTAGCTGTGCCTGGATTCAGACCAGGCAATCTGACACTAAAGGCTGGAATTTTTTAGTAATTTCAAATTCACAGAAAAAAATGAAAGAATATTTAAAAGAACCTGTATATACCAACTACTAACATTTTAATCTGTTTTTGCTTTATCATTCTCTTTCTCCCAGCTATTTGAATATTTGGGAGTATATTGCTGACACGTCCATTTATCCCTTTTCAGCACACATGAAAATCCTAAGAATAATAACATTTACTTACACACTCAAAATACGATAATCTAAATCAGGAAATTTAACATTGATACAAAATGATATCCTCTATTCTATAGACCTTATTAAAATTTCACAAATTTCCCAATAATATTCTTCTTGGCTACTTTTTTTTGGTGCAGAATTTTAATATCTCTTTCATTTCTTTTAATATGAAATGATTTCTTGGCCTTTCCTTGTCTTTTATTATCCTGACATTTTTAAATGGTGCAGCATGGAGGTTTTTGGCTCAGAATTTCCCTCATTTGGGTCTTTCCAATGTTTTCTCATAATAAAATTCAGAGCATGCATTTTAGTCAAGAATCCCTGGAGGTGATGATATTTTCTCAATGCATGATGTCAGGAAGCACATGATGCTGAATTACCCCTTTTCTTGTGCTGTTACTTTGATGATTTGGTTAAGGCAACACCTGCCAGCTTTCTCCACTCAGCTTTTTTTCCCACTGTAATTGATAAGTAATTTGTGGGGAGAAGATGCTCTCAAAGTTTGTCAATGGCCAGTTGCCACCAAACTTTCACCCATCCCTTTAGCATTCATTGTTGCTTCTTACCTGAATCATCAGCTGTGGTCAAGATGCCCTGTCATTTCTATCACTCCTTCCACACCTGTGAGTTGAGTTTCTACTGTAGCTGTTTTTCTTTTTTTCCCCCATCTAATCACGTATTACCAGTAGGAACTTGGGGATCATTATCTTTTCATATCTAACAATCTGTCACTATTATCATTCATTTTGATGCTCAGATGGTCCTAGATGTGGCAAGTAGGCACCTGCTCATGCTGGCTCCTGTTCCCTTGACCAGAGCCTATTATTCTTTGGATACTTACTCTCTAGCACAAGAATGTTCCAGGCTCATCTTGTATTTTCCCTGTCCTAGCCTTTGGGTTCTCTTTCTCCAAGGAATGCAGCTTCCTCTCACTGAAGAATGGCGTTTAGAAACCATAGTCTGTGTCCAAGTGTGCTCATTTGATGCTGGAGTGACACAGGTTCTGTTTAAAAGCCGTGCTTCTAACCACAGGATGCTCCTTGCCCTCATGCTGTGCAGCTGCCCAGGCTCCACTCTCATAGCCTAAGTTGTCTACTTAGACTACCAGCAGTCAAGCTTATGGTAAAACTGCAGAGTATGTTAATCACCAGGGCTTGCATTTAGGGATCTGTTTCTGGCTTGGTTTTTCCCGGCCCTGTCTTTCTTCTTTGCTCCTTTTTAACACAGTCTACACTGTTATTTTAACCAGCCCATTATCCTATCCTCAAAGACAGCCAAAGATATGCCTCAAAGCTCCCGTCAGCCTTGCTTTGGCCAAGGGACAGGTCATTAAGAAGACATTAAGAGACTTAGTGAGCACGATGTGAAGAAAAAGAATAAGAAAATGAATACTCATTGCCAACTCCACTGCAGGTGTGGCACTTTCACCTTAGGTGTGAAGACTGAAATCTCTCCATAAATCAGTTTTTGTCCCAGAAGGATGTGCATGTTATCCAGTAGCTACACACTAAGAAGAACATCTCACCTGGAGGGAATTCCTTAATAAGGGTAAAACTAGGAGCTCCCAATCTCACCCCAGACCAGCACACTTGAGGTCCACCCTCCAGGTCTCCCAGGGGTTACTCCAGACATGCAAGGTCCAACACAGTAGCCATTAGTCTTATGTGGCTACTTCTATTTTAATGTTTTAAACTTTAAATTTGATTTAAAACGTAGCTCCTCTGTCACACCAGCTGTATTTGCAACATTCTACACAGGTATAGAACCTTCCCCACATCCTACCACCACCACCCCTCCATGACATGCTCTCATCACAGATTGTCTGATTGGACAGGACTGTTTTAGGCCAAGCAACTCAGCCAGCGAAGAGAACCATATGTGGACCCTGAGGGGATCAAGTCCTGTAGGTCAGGAAGTGCTTTCCTCACTGTATGTGGAACAGTGTGGGGCTATGAAGGCATACATCCTCCTATAATGGCCACCACCCTGAGGACAAGAGAAGCAGCGGCCTTCAGAGGGTGGCAGGAAGCCTGGCAACCTAGCCAGGGGAATCTCTACATTGCCCTCTGTTTTAGTGAGCTTTGTCACACAGTGAAAAGCTGGTTGTTTGGTGAGAGAATCTGCAGTGTGGGTCTTATGGGGGTGGAATTTCTTTTGCACTTTCAATATCACGGACAAGTACCTTACGGCGCCATCACTTTCAGCTCTCGACTCCAATGTCACTCAAGGAGGATTTCCTTGGTCATCTGGTTGAAAGTAGCAGTCCCAGCCCATCCTTCACATCTTCTATCTTTTGTCCTGCTTTGTTTTTCTTCTTAGTGTTGGTCACTCAGACTCTCAATAGAAGATTTTTCTAACTTGTATTGTTTCTTATCTGGCTTTTGTATGAAAGGTAGGCCCATCGCAGGTAGGGGTTTTCATGTGTTTTGCCCACTTGTGTGGCACCAAGAGGAAGGCTTTGCACATGACAGCTATGTGACAACTGTGTGCTGGGAAGTGAAAGTAATGTGTGATCCACCTTTCTGAGTCCCAGGCAAGCCCTTCCAAGGACCAGCGGGAGATGAATAAGTAAGTGCTCTTTAAGAGTAAATACTCTGCAACAAAGCTAAACTACTCCTAAGTCCTCAAACGAACCATCTTCTCTCTCCCTACCACCTTGGCCTCCCCATGAGTGCACACACACACACACACATACACACACACACACGTGGGCACACACACTTTCTGACTTTTCCTATTCTGTTCTCTATTCCAAGGATGTCTTTCTCCAGCAAATGCTAATCTTTCCAGCAAACTCTTCTTTCCCTTTCAATTCTCAACCCAAATGCTACTACCTCTGGAAAGTGACCTCAAACTCCACAGGCTGGCTCAGGACTCCAGAACCCAGGACACAGTACATGGCTTTCTAATCAATCAACCTCTTAGAACTCCCTGTTACCACATCTGCCTCCCTTCCTAAGCCAAGCTTCCCTTGACCAGTTTGTTTTTATTCATGAAGTCTTTGCTTACCTATTCTGAGTAAATTTTATGTTTCTGTAGCATTCTCCATAGCCACCCCTTCTGAAACAGAGGAAAGAGGGCAAGGGACAACTTCTAGAAGACTGATGTACCTATAAAACATGACAAAAACTGATTAGAATCAACTAGGTCCGTGATGGCGGAAGACCTGCCTTCCCGTGGACCTTGAGCCTCATCACACTCTCATTGCAATATCTTGTTGTGTGCAATGCACACCCACCATTTCAGTTCTGAGAGTGAAGTCAAAGTGTTAGTCGCTTAATCATGTCCAGCTCTTTGTGACCCCACAGACTGTAGCCTGCCTGGAATTCTCCAGGCAAGAATACTGGAGTGGGTAGCCATTCCCTTCTCCAGGGGAATCTTCCTGACCCAGGGATTGAACTTGGGTCTCCTGCATTGCAAGCAGATTCTTTACCATCTGAGCCAACAGGGAAGCCCTTCAAGACACTTCTGAGGCCAATTGTTAAAGGCCAAAAAGTAGGCGGTGGCCCGATTCCTGGAAATCTCCACCCCTTCCACAAGATAATTGGATTACTCCTCCCACTCGAAAGCCTATGAGATTACCCAGTCCATAAAAGCTAACCATACCATATTTGGGGTCTCTCTCACCTTCTGAGATGGCCCACATTCTGTAGAGTATGTTTCTTTCTAAATCTTACCTATCTTCTTATCATTTGTCCTCACTAAATTCTTTCTGCAATGAGACATCAAGAACCTCAAATTCGCCAGGAACACCCCCTACACCTTGCAAATGTCATTTAGTGCATACAGTGTCTGGTTTATGCTTAGTTGAGCTTTTGCTCCTGTGTAAAACCTGAGGCACTTGTCTGACTTCACACTCTTTTCCTGATACTCAGGTTCCAAAATGTCCTATAACTAGCCTTGGGCAAAGCCAAAGCACTCATTTTCCATATCTCAATATAATTCGTTCTTTACACATTCAACAAATGGTGGTCAGATAAAAGGCTCTTTTCATTATAGAAAATGTTGCTTATTCCTTGCAAATTAATAAACATGCCAGTGCCTGTTCCTTGTCTCTGAGCTAACTGTTAGGCTAAAAATAAAAATGTAACAGATAGCATTTTTTATAGGCTATTAAGATCTGAGATCCCATTCATTCATTTGCTCACTCCCTTATTAAACATAGATAAGCCATCTGTTTATTATCATTAGCAATGATTATACTAGTCTTGTGAAGACCAGTCACAGATCCTGCAGTCAGATAGCTTGCAGTCTAGAGAGATAAAGGATGTAAACAAAAGAATATAAATACAGAAGAGAATGAGATTAATGGAGATAAAGGGTGTAAGATGAAACTGAGGTGTCTGAGAAAAGACTATTTCTAATTGAAAGGATATGTTTGCTACAGAGCCTTGGAAGGAGAGCCAGTTGTATGACTGACAGTACAATGTTAAAGGGAAGAGTGAGACATTTATTTTAAGTGATGAGAATTCAACAGAGAAACTTAAGATATCCAGAGAGGTGTATTGTCCTCTGCCCTTTCCTTAAGAGATAATTTAATGACTTTCCTTTGGGATATGGACTAAGAATGCTGCTTGACAGATCAGTAAACAAAGGGTTTTGTAGCCATCAGACACTACACCCACCCCCAGTGATGTACATAATACTCAGGATGAGAAAGCACAGGATGCCAGCCCCAGAGAGCTGAGGTACACATCAAGGGAATGATTTCAGTGAGCCCAGGTTCTTGCATCTTCCCACACACAGTAAAGTGCTAAATGCATGACTCCATATGTCTGGTTCCTTTAATGAACAGTAATCTTTTGATGTTCCAACTACCTGGTCTTTGTTGTAAAAATACCTATAGATCCTAGCTCCTCCCTTAACCTCTTCAGAGCAATCTCACAGAGCAATCTGAGAGGCTGTGTCTCTAGGTTTACGTTCTCAGAATGTTTGCTGAATAACACATAATTCTCAAGTTTTAGATTATGTATATTTTTCATTCCACAAGGGCATCACTTACATCCTCCATGGCTGGATCAGTCTCTCAGAGGACTTGGACAAGGGCAAGACAAGGGTAGAGACAAAACAGAAGGGTAAGTGGCAGGGTGAAACCTTTAAAAGAATGACACATAGCCATAGGACATGACAAAAACTGGTTAGAACCAACTAGGTCCAAGATGACAGAAGACTTGACTGCCAGTGGACCTTGAGCCTCATCATATGCTCACTGTGATACCCACAAGCACCATAGTTCTGAGGCTAACCACAAAGGCCAAAAAGTGGGTGGTGGCCCAATTCCTGGAAATCTCCACCTCTTCCCCTAAATAATTGAAATAATCCTTCCAATTACTGGCCTGTGAAATTACCCAGCCCATAAAACTCACCACATCATCTTTTGGGACCTCTCACCTTCTGAGATGGCCCACACTCTATGGAGTGTGTTTCTCTCTAAATAAATCCACATCTTACTTATCACTTCATTTCTCATTGGATTCTTTCTGTAATGAAACATCAAGAACTTCCAATTCACTGGGAACTGAGAGAGGAGGCATAGTCTGAAAACAGACTGCACTCTCAATATTTTAATATATCTCCTTACAGAAATGATCACAGGAAAAAAAAAAAAATCCTGTGTGTTTTTTAAAAACTCTGAAACAAAAATATAAAATTCCCCCCCAAAAGGCCCATGATAATGGATTCCTGAAACTTTGACATAACTTTTAAATATTGAAACAACTTCTTCAGAAGATAAATGAATATTATAAAGTTTAATTTCTGGGCAAATACGTAAATAAAGCCCCAAGGGTTTTTGTGAAATGACATGCAACATATAACCTTAAAAATAACAGCAAATCACAAAATCTCAAAGAACAAACAAACAAATAAATACATATGCTACAAGAGTGGTCCCCAATGAGGATAGACAGATAAATAAATCAGTAGACCAACAAAAGTAGTAGGAAAAATGTGCATTGATTTTTTTTGTTTCTGGCTGGATATGGCTGGTTAAGAATCATTTGCATTGTAAATATTTTTCTTTCTGTACTAAGTGTCTGCTTCTTACCACTGTGGAGTCTCTGCTCACCTGCATACTTGCATGGTGGGGCTAAGGTGAATACCTTCTCCTCTTTGTTTGCCTGCCTTGTTCTGTTGAATAATTCACTGCCTGATGCAGGAATTTCCAGGGACACAGAACTGGGAGCTGGGGGGAGTGGTAAAGCCCAGGAATGCCAACTTCTTGCCTCTAATTACAGCTCCTGCCCAGTGTTAACCTCAGGCCCCAGCCCAGGGGGCAGCCACTCCCCAGTATTCTATTTGAACATAAGCAGTCTTACAAGCCTCCAGCTTGGCCTCCCTACCCCCTATACCCTTTCCCATGCTCCTGCCAGCCTCATACAGTGTGAAATGCCTTACTTTATAGGGAATCATGTTGACAGACAGGAAAGGTTGTCAAAAGCAACAACAACAACAAAAAATCATGCAGAGTATGTCAAGTCCCCAGCACCACCAACTGCTTATGCAGAATGGAGAGTCTTCAGTGAAATTTGGGGGTGTGCCTTTTATGTTTCAGTTAAACACATAAGGATGCACTGAAATGTCTGCACCTCTCACCTGGACAGGTCAGTCAGAGAGGGATCAGGTGATATTTGGGCACCAGAATTTAAATCAGGACTTCTGTTGAAGAAGCATTTGCCAATAGCTGGCTGAGTGCCAAGCCAGGGACTGTATGGAGATGCAGTGATGCATCCTTGAGAACTTTCCAGCCTACGGGGCAGAGACAAGCAGGCAGGCAAGCACCAAACATCAGGGTCAAGTGTAGGGTCAGAGGAATGTACGAGAGGTCTTCTGAGGGTCATGGTCGAATCACAGAGTGGTGGACAGAGAGGGCAGCACCTTGAGAGAAGGGCACATGCTCTGCAGTGTGGGTGGAGCCCAGAGCTCAGGGCAAGAAGAGAAGAGAAGGAAACTGAGAGGCAGGTTGGAGACCAGATCACGGGCAGCCTCTGATACCTGGCTAGTAACCACCATGGACAGCCAAGGCAAAGCAGTGATCAGAAAGGCCTAACTCACAGACACCTATGATCATGGTGTCCCTAAAAAATGAAGCAGATGGGAAGCCTGCTAAACACTGACCTGATCTGTGTGAGCATAAGACTCAGGAAATCAAGTATATGCCAATAAATTTTTTTTCAAAAAGTGAATGGGTTCAAAGAGGGACAACAGATAAACGGCTGCCTGTAATTCTGGCAGAATTATTGTCTCTGCAGCTACTGCCCTTCAGAGGTCTATCACAGCATCTAATCTTGAAGAATAGAAAATGTGTCCATAAAAAAAAAGGAACTCTAGGTCTACTAAACAAAGTCTGCCTTGAATGACCCAAGCAGCAAGTCCCTCGGCAATCAACCAATTCCCAGATATGTCAGGTAACAGACCCAGAACCCCTCAAATGAAGGAGAATCTGAGTGCCCCTGAGGAAGGATTCCTCTATCCTGCCAAAAATTTATCCTGTTCCTCTCTCTCCCAGCCTCCCCTAAAGGAACCCATGGCCACTTAGCAGGGTGACTGTGAACTGGAGAAAGTGAAATAATCAGACTTTGGGGAGATTATTGGACACTAGTTCTAACCTAACACTCATTCCAGGAGACCCAAAATGTCTCTCTGGGTCACCAGTCAGAGCAACCATTTATGGAGGTCAAGCAAACACTGAATCTCGGCTAAGTGCCAAGCCCTGAACTGCTCAGGTTCTCCTCACAAGGAGCCCAGTGGGCCTACAACTTTGTCCTCTGGTTACTTCCCCAGTTCCAGAATGCATAATTGGAACAGACATACCCAGGTTCTGACAGGATTCCCAAAATGATTTCCTGATCCATGGAGTAGTTCAGTTCCATTCAGTTCAGTCGCTCAGTCATGTCCAGTTCTTCGCAACTCCTTGGACCATAGCACTCCAGGCCTCCCTGTCCATCACCAACTCCCGGAGTTTACTCAAACTCATGTCCATTGAGTTGGTGATGCCATCCAACCAACTCATCCTCTGTCATCCCCTTCTCCTCCCACTTTCAATCTTTCCCAGCATCAGGGTCTTTTCCAATGAGTCAACTCTTCACATTAGGTGGCCAAAGTATTGGAGTTTCAGCTTCAACATCAGTCCTTCCAATGAATATTCAGAACTGATTTCCTTTAGGATGGACTGGTTGGATCTCCTTGTAAGGTCTTTAATTATGGGAAAGACCAAATGGAAGCCAGTAAAACTGCCTCTATCCAGGAAAACAGCACACCAAAAGCAATGCCACATGCCTTAATAGGCCTCAAGGGATTGCAGAGATTAGTGCCTCCACCAAGGACTTGAAATATACTGGGGGTGATGATTCCCACCAAATCCCCGTCCAGCTCTTCCATGAGGCCTGGGCAGAGGGCAGATGGATCTTAGAGAATGACAGTGGATTATCACAAGCTTAGCCAGGTGGGTGACTCTAACTTCAGCTGTTGAACCAGATGTGGTTTCATTGCTTGAGCAAATTAACTCATCTCTTGGTTCCTGGTATGCAACCATTGCTCTGGAAAGTGCTTTTTTCTACACCACTGATAATGAAGACCACCAGACACAGTTTGCTTTCAGCTGGCAAGATCAGCAATAAACCTTCACTGTCCCACCTCAGGGATGTAACAACTCTCCAGCCCTACGTTACAAGTTAGTCCCAGGGACCCTGATCATCTTTGTCTTCCATAGGACAAACACTGGTCTATTACACTGATGACATTATGCTGACTGGACTCAATGAGCAAGATGTAGAAACCACTCCAGACACATTGGGAAAACACTTATATGCTAAAGAGTGATAAATAAATCCCACAAAAATTCAGGGTCTGTCCACTTCAGTAACAGTTGTAGGGATGCAGTAATTGAGGGCATGGTGAGCTGTCCCTTCTAAAGTGAGGGGATACATTGCTGCATCCAATGCCCCTACTACCAAAGAAAATGTGCCATGCCTAGAGGGACCTCATTGGATTTTGGAGGTAACAAAGGTGTGTTACTCTAGTTCATTTACTGAGTGACCCCAAGGCTCCAAGTTTTGAGTAGAGCTCTGTTCAAAGAAGGTACATCAACAGGTCTGGCTGCTGGGCAAGCTTCTCTGACATTTGGGCCACATAACCCAGTGAGTCAATTGTGCTAGAGTGTTAGTGGTGGACAGAGATGCTGTTTGGAGACTTTGTTAGGACCCTTTAACTTCCCCAGTGGCTCAGATGGTAAAACGTCTACCTACAATGCGGGAGACCCAGGTTCAGTCCCTGGGTTGGGAAGATCTCCTGGAGAAGGAAATGGCAACCCACTCCAGTATTCTTGCCTGGAAAATCCAATGGATGGAGAAGCCTGGTGGGCTACAGTCCATGGGGTCGCAGAGTCGGACACAACTGAGCAACTTCACTTTTATGTGAATCACGAATCAGGCCTTTAAGATTGTGGAGTAAGGTTCTGCCATCACCTATGGATTACTACTCTCCTTTTGAGTAATGGCTTTTGGACCAGTACTGAGTCTTAGTGGAGACTGAATGCTTGACTGGGCCACCAAACTACCATTTGACCTAAGCTATCCATCACAGCCTGGGTGTTATCGGATCCACCAAACTGTGAAGTAGGGTATATACAGTAGGATTCCATCATCAAGTTTTCAACTACAAATTGGCACTTACCAAGAGCATTGCCAATGACTGAACAACAAGGCATTTGCCATCTGCCTTTACTGAGATTGCTGCGATAGCTGGTGACCTCCAACACCCCCTGAGGGAGTTCAGGGTAGAGTGAGGTGCTCTGTGCTCCAGGGAATCTGGTGGGACAGGTCTTTACATAGTTGGATGTTTTTAGGGACAGATTTTACGATTTCAATCTTTGCATCTCCTCATATGTAGAGAAGCACTGAATCCCTTCATGGTGACATTACACCCTCATGACTAACAAAAAAACCTATGTAAATTGAGTGCCTCATGGAATTGAACCCCCACTTCACCAAAACCTTATATATTGACTTTCCCCCGCTGCTGCTTTGGATTAGTCTCTCAGAGCTATCTGAGATGCTGCCTCCCAGGCTGCAGTCCTCATTTTGCCCCAAATAAAATTTAACTCACAATTCTCAAGTTGTTCATCTTTTTTAGTGGACAAAGAGCAAGTGCTGCCACACCTTAATCCCAGGCCTGATCAAACTCTTAATTAAATGTAATATATCACTCCTACAACAAAAGGACAACCTCATATCTGAAACCATGATGCCCCTGGATAGGGAAAACTTGGCATCCACCCTTGGGGGCACTGGTAGGTGGACAGCTGTGCAAAAGCCAAGGGTACAATGGGCTGAATTCATATCTAGCAAACTACCATTGCTCATGGCCACACACATGGACACTGGGACTTGAGGGCCCCTTTAATGACAGATTAATACAGTGAAATTGAAATACTCAAGCTTCTGGGAGTTTGCCCTGTTCCACACAGCACTCCCTGCATAGTTGATTTAATGCTGTGGCTGGAAGGCCTTCGGCATGATATATTAATTTATTGGCATTTAGATTTATAGGCTTCAAGACATGCTAAGTGAATATAATTAAAATTTAGCCAACCTGACCCTTGCTGTTCTCAAGCCTATAAGACAGTTGAGAGAATTTATATTTCTCTGCAAGCATGGGAGTGTGTTGGAACCAACTCAGTTTTTGGGAGACTGTTTTGCTTCCTCCAGTCAGGCGGGAAGAAGGAAACAGCACATATTAGCCACATTGTAAAGCCCTTATTTAAGTTCAGAGGCACTTTCCTGGCTTATTCCATAGGTTGGATAATGTAGTGAGCTTTTAAAGACTGCCAGATAGGCAATGATAAAAAAGAGCAATTAGTCAAAAGACAGTCAGGTTTCCAGCTGAATTGGCCAACTACATCACTAAACTGCTGATAGCAACTACTTTAAGAACAACTTTAAAGCACCTAAAGCATAAAACAAGAGGACTCACAAACAGGATAAAATTTAAAAAGGGAAGGCAGACATATAGAAGTAAGTTAACAACAAAACAACATCATTATAAACTAATAGTACATTAGAAATCCTGAGAAATGAACAAAATCACTGATTTTAATTGCTCATTTGCAGGAAAAGCTTGACAAGATGTTTATTTAACAACACACAAACTATTTCTATGTGCCAACACTGTTCTAAGCCCTTTATCAAAATCAACACTTCATCTTCATTACAATCATATGAGATAAGGACAACTATTATTTCTGCTTACCAAAGAAGGAAAGTAAGGCACAGAGAGGTTTAGCATCTTGTCCAAGGTCACACAACTAACACACAGCTGTCTGGTTTCAAGAGTAAACAACTTCATTATGATGAACAATAATAACATCAGACAAAAATTCATAAAAATAATAATCAGTTATCTGCAGATGACTTGCTAGGGCCAAGCACTGTTTTAGGAGCTCTACATATATTAAGATTTTTATTTCTAGAAACTTTCCTATGAAACAAGCATGCCTTCCTGACTTTATAATGCAGTTCAGGGAGGTTAAGCAACTGGATAGTGAAAAGAGATGAAAATCAGAAGGATAACAAAAGAAATAATCCATGAGGAAGAAGACAAAAGCAATCAAAACACTTCCCAAAATATGGACCATGTAATTATCCCCAAACAGTCTCTGAAATTCAGGGGAAAAACAATCTATATATTAAAAAGGCACATTTTAACACAGGAAATACAAACAAAGCACAAAATGTTGAAATAGCTTATGTTCTAGTTAACTATTACAACTAAAGGGGAAAAAGAAAGAATTTTTCAAGCATCCTGACAGACAAAATAATCTAGAAAGATAAAAGATATACATCTGGTATCAAATTTCTCCATGGTAACAGTAATGTCAAGTTAACAGAGCAACATCTACAAGTCCTGAAATAAACATGTTAATTATCATATGTCTAATCAATCGCCAGCCCAGGATTGATTCTTGGGGCTGGTGCATCGAGATTTCCGGGGGGGGGGGGAGGAGGGAGGGGGGGGGGGGGGGTTTCTGGAGGGGGAGCATATGTAAACCCATGGTGATATCATGGCATTGTATGACAAAAACAATAAAAGGGAGGAAAAAAAAAAGTGTAGGCTACTCAGCCAAGATATCACAAAGGGTTAAAATCCAAGACATCTTTTTAAATTACTTAGGCAACAGGTTCACATATGCAAGCATGATAGCCTCAGAGATTATCAAATCCAAAAATCTTTATTCAAGAAAACATTTTACAAAAAGTCTAGACAATTAAGGTGGAGAATTAAAGAATCTGGACCCAGTGTTCACAACAGTATTATTCAAAATAGCCAAGATTTGGAAGCAACGTAAGTGTCCATCAACAGATGAATGGATAAAGATGTTGTACACACACACATTACACACACACAATAGAATGTTACTCAGCCATAAGAAAGAATGAAATCCTGCCATGTGCAACAATATGGGTGGACTTAAAGGCATTGTGTGTGCTTAGTCGCTCAATTGTGTCTAACTCTTTGTGACCCCCGTAGATTAGCCCACCAGGCTCCTCTGTCCATGGAGATTCTCCTGGCAAGAGTACTGGAGAGAATTGCCATGCCCTCCTTCAAGGCATCTTCCCAACGTAGGGATCAAATACCAGGTCTCCCACATTGCCACCAGGGGAAAACAAAGGGCATTATGCTAAGTAAAATACATCAGGCAGAGAAAGATAAATGCAGTATGATATAACTTCCATGTGGAATCTATAAAATTCAACAAACTAGAAAATATTAACAGAAAAGAAGCAGACTCAGAACAAACTAGTGGCTACCCTGTGGGAAGAGGAGAGGAGGAGGGGCAATACAGGAGTAAGGGATGAAGAGGTACATACTATTGTGTATAAAATAAGCTACAAGGATATATTGTACAACATGGGGAACATATGGATTATAACCTTTAAAAATTGTGAATCATTATATTGTACATCTATAACAAACAATATTGTACATCACATGGAACAATGGACTGTTTCAAAATTGGGAAAGGAGTATGTCAAGGCTACATATTGTCATACTGCTTATTTAACTTCTATGCAGAGTACATCACATGAAATGTTGGGCTGGATGAAGCACAACCTGGAATCAGATTGCAGGGAGAAATATCAATAACCTCAGCTATACAGATGACACCACCCTGTTGTAGAAAGAGAAGAGGAACTAAAGATGAAGGTGATGAAGGTGAGCCTCTTGTAATTATTTCACCTCTTGATGAAAGTGAAAGAGCAGAGTGAAAAAGCTGGCTTAAAACTCAACGTTCAAAAAACGAAGATCATAGTATCCAGTCCCATCACTTCATGGCAAATAGATGGGGAAACAATGGAAACAATGACAGACTTTATTTTCCTGGGCTCCAAAATCACTGCAGATGGTGAAACTGCAGCCATGAAATTAAAAGACACTTGCTCTTTGGAAGAAAAGCTATGACAAACCTAGACAGTATATTAAAAAGCAGAGACATTGCTTTGCCAACAAAGGTCCATATAGCCAAAGGTATGGTTTTTCCAGTGGTCATGAATGGATGTGGACCATAAAGAAGGCTTAGCACCAAAAAATTGGTGCTTTTGAACTGTGGTGTTGGAGAAGACTCTTGAGAGTCCCTTGGACTGCAAGGAGATCCAACCAGTCCATCCTAAAGGAAATCAGTCCTGACTAATCATTGGAAGGACTGATGCTGAAGCTGAAACTCCAATACTTTGGGAAACTGATGCAAAGAGCCAACTTATTGGAAAAGACCCTGATGCTGGGAAAGATAGAAGGCAGGAGGAGAAGGGGATGACAGTGGAAAAGATGGTTGGATGTCATCACCAACTCAATGGACATGAGTTTGAGCAAGCTCCAGGAGATGGTGAAGAACAGGCAAGTCTGGCATGCTGCAATCCATGGGGTTGCAAAGAGCCCAACACGGCTAAGTGACTGAACAACAAATAACATATAATATTGTACATCAACTATACTTCAGTCAAAAAGAATAATAAAAATAAAGAATTTGGGAATGGAAAAACTATTTAAAATCTGGAGGTCAGCAATGCATCTGTTTACATCTACAAGCAACACTCAACAACTACAGGAATTTTGCTTACTGAATAAGAATATTGTATGCCCTGATAATATAAAAATAAGTAACAACAGAAAGGTACAAGACGATATACAGGAAAAAAATGTAAATAACACTGACATTTTCATCTTAGCATGGAGTTAACCAATACTGTATAAAACAGAGAAACACAGCTAAACACTATTTCATCCTCTCAATTGTTTTCATAATCTCTCTCTTTTAAACTTGAAGGTATTTTCTTACTTTGTTTCCTCTGACTACCTTTTTTTATTCTTGGGCAACAATAAATAATAATTAAACTAAGCAGCCTCCACTGAACATTCATTCTGCACCAGGCATCGTGGTCAGCCCTGCAGATGCACAGCAAGTCCAGGAGATGGATGACCGGCAGCAGAGAACAGACTGAGGCTGAGGGTGTGACAGGCCTCGCCCTCAAATGCAGACTTGGAGGAGCCAGTCATTCTGAGGCCACTACTGGGCTTCCATAACCTATGCCCTCCTCCATCCTAACAGAGCTGGTCAGCTGACAGCCACAAGAAGTGTCATCTGAGAGCCGGAGTCATAGCACAGGGGCGGCGAGCTTGAAGAAGGAATAGTGGGCCTGGCATCAGGGAAAAGTCTGTCCTGTTGGGTCAAATCTTGTTCACTGAACCAAGAAGAATGTAATGCATTTTTTTAAAATTTCCATAAAAGAGTATTATTACACTCAGCGAGGGTGCATGTATGTAAAACAAGGTAGAAAATAAAAATAATTGCATGCATGCCCAGTTGCGGCAAATTTTGGACCAAAGATAACAAAGAGACCAAAAAATCCAGCTGCCACTTCTGAAGAGCCTGGAGCAAAAACAGGATGTTTGGGAGCAAAACAGGGTACTGCACATGCCCCCTGCGCTCAACACCACCAGTGCTGTGGGCAAATCACCTAAGCCCCTTCAGCCCCAACCCTCGACACACCTCTATCCTAACTCCATGGAAGGAACCAGCTTGCCCCAACTCAGCCAGTGAGTGAGCAAGGGAACCTGCTACTTCTTGCTCCTACCAGCTGCAGCAGGGACCCCAGTAAAACCTTGCCTGGAAAAAACAAAATCCTAATGTCAAGCACTGCTTGTATTTAAAGAAGACCCTCAACATAGAACCTAGGGTGAAGGCTAGGCTCTTGGTGAAGCTAAGCAGTGTTCACTGAGCTGCCAGGGTGCAGAACTGGGGGTGAGGGGTAAAGAGAAGTCTACCCTGACCTCCTAGGGACACAGGGACTCCACTGGCATCTGGGATGTAATGCCAAACATGTGGAACGTCTCTTTGGGGTCAAATTTGGTCACAAATTTGAATGTGCATAAAATAGATATGTTTTCTAAAACATGGTTACCAAAGAGGATAGCTCAGGAGGGGGAGATAAATTAGGAGTTTGGGATTAACATATACACACTACTATATATAAAATAGGTAACCAACAAGGAACTACTGCTCAATATCTTGTAATTACCTATAATGCAAAAAAATCTGAATATATATAAATAAAACTAGAAAATAATTTTATATATATATAACTGGTCTATATATACAACTTCCCAGGTGGGCACTAGTGGCAAAGAACCCACTTCTCAATGCAGGAGATGTGAGAAAGTTGGTTTCAATCCCTCATTTGGGAAAAGCCTTTGGAGGAGGACATGGCAACCCACTCCAGTATTCTTGACTGAAGAATCTGAAAAGTATACATATATGTGTGTGTGTGTGTATATATATATATATATATATATATATATATACATATATATATATATAAAACTGAAAAATAATTAAATAAAAATAAGTACATATCTTCTAACCTTTTCTATAATTGAATATAATTTCTGTCTCAAGCCTCCATCCTGTCAATTCCAGAAAAGACTAATCATATGCATTTTATGTGTATGAGGCTTTCCCCCTCCAGTCAGCTCAGTGTTCTTTCTCTCTTGCTTACCAGGGTGGTGTCTGAGCTCTGAAAGTTTATAAATCCCACCCAGGCCTGAGTGGATGGTGTCTGATCCCAGACCGTGGCCCTCAGAGATGCTGACCAGCACCCAGCCTGTCCCTTTTCTACCAGACTGAGAAGGTGCTTTCCCACCCAGGTTCCAGTCCCCCCCACTCCAGAACATCTCCCCACCCAGCGAGTACCCCTTCTTGACTCCTCCTGCCCTATTCTGGAACATTTCACGGATTTTCCAGGCCCTCTCAGCCTAAACCCTTCTCTGGCCAGGTTTACTGTATGTATCAGGCTGAGGGGAGGTGGGAAGGAAGGGGCTTAGAGGGATTTACTGCCTCCCAAGCTGGTAAAGAATCCGCCTGCAGTGCGGGAGACCTGGGTCCGATCCCTGGGTTGGGAAGATCCCCTGGAGAAGGGAAAGGCTACCCACTCCAGTATTTTGGGCTGGAGAATTCCATTGACTGTATTGTCCATGGGGTTGCAAAGAGTCGCATATGACTGAGTGACTTTCACTGACTCACTCACTTAAGCCGCCTCCACGGGCCCAGGCTCAGGGAGACCAAGATCTTCCCAGCCCCGCAGTGCCACATTTATCTGACGTGGCTGCTGCCCCTTCACCCCAGGAGCCTGCAGCCAAGTATCTTTTTCATGTCCACTGTCGCTTCTTTTTCCACAGTGGGTGAGTGGATCTAACCCGCTTCAGCATCAAGATCTGGGACGGGAGAAAGAGAGTGTTCTAAATTCTGAAAGAAAGATTACCAAGAATGAAAGCTACATTTGTTACCCATGTCAAAATATCACCACCGGCTTCCATTCAACATCAGTATTGGCAGACAGCCACAGGCAGGCAGAAACACACAGACAGAGACATGCCTCTGTGCTCAGAGAAATGGGCTTCAGTTTCTGGAAAACTCTTTCCACGCTGCTGCCTGCATGCTTCCACGGCCACAGAACCTGCAAGGTCTCACTGTCCCAGCCGGCGTGGATCCTCCCACTCCCTGATGCAGCAGCCTTAGGAAAGAACCAGGTGCTGAGAACCCAGAGCTGCCCTAGGCACCTGGGACCCTGCTCCAGCCTGAGGTGGTTGTGGGTTCCCTGCGGAGCCCTGGGCAGCCAGGCAGCAAGTAGCCCCTAGAAGCGGAACACAGATGGAGCATGATGGACTCTGGAGACCAAAGGCACCTCTGAGTCAACCAGCCCTGCTCCTTAGGCGACAGTGGGCCAGCCACTCTACAGTCACCGTGCAAGGCCACCACCTCTCCTGGCATCACCTTTGCACAGAGAATGACTATCCTATGGAGAATTAAGTGAAAACATTTCCCTTCACAGCAGTTGCTATACCTGTGTGACTCTTTCCCCACCCCTGTCTGTTGGGTCCCAATAATGAGCACCTTCCCCTTCTAAACGGTCAGTCACTCAGTCATGTCCGAATCTTTGCGATCCCATAGACTGTAGCCCACCAGGCTCCTCTGTCCATGGCTCCTCTGTCCAGGATTCTCCAGGCAAGAGTACTGGAGTGGGTTGCCATTCCCTTCTCCAGATCTTCCTATCCCAGGGATGAAACCCGCGTCTCCTGCATTGCAGGTGGGATGTTTACCATCTGAGCCAAAAGGGAAGATACTTTCCCTTCTAAACAAGGGTAGAATTGGTTCTGGGGTAGTGAGGGCTCCTTACTGGAAGGGAGGCGCCCTCCCCAGGGGCCAGCAGCCCTGCAGATGCCCATGGGGTGGTGGTCCTGGAGGCCCCACACTCTCCCCCCAGGGCAGCACTGCAGGTGGCATTCAGGGACAAAGAACAGACTCAGCATCAGACTTGGGCTCAGATCTGGGCCAGCTGGGAATCTGTTTCCAAAGGGAGCCATGCTTGCTAAAGCCACAACCACCATCTGACCATGTCCTGCTCACAGGGCCAGCAGGGGTCAAGCAAAGAAGCAGGACATTACTATGCACATACCTCAGCTGATGGAAACAGGCCTCCCAGGCATCTTATCTCCCCCAGCCCTTCTGTTTTAGATGGAAGAGGTCATAAAGTGCAGCCAGTTTCTTCTTCACAATTTTGGCATCTCGAGGTTGGGGACATGCTCACACTGACCCTCTCGATGGCCAGCTCTATCCACTTCATGCCCCCAGGGCTTTCATAACCCTAACCCTAACCATCAGCATAACCAGGTAGCTCAACCTCATTCTCTGTATCTTTTATTCTACAGACTCTCCAAGCGTGGGGCATCCACAAAGAATGATTATTTCCGGAAAAGTTCTTACTCTATGTTGAGGACTCCTATTTCCAAAGATGAATTAAACAGATTTCCTTTGAAAAATTCCTCAACAGCCGTTTCAGAGCTTGAGCCGTCAGCCTGTTACAAGCAGGTACCGGCGGGTTTACATGGTGTTTGGCAGAGGGGGAGGCTGGTGGTTGAACAGCCTGTGTGTCAGGTCTCAGTTCAGTTGCTCAGTGTCCAACATTTTGCAACCCCACGGACTGCAAAACACCAGGCTTCCCTGTCCATCACCAACAACTTCTGGAGCTTGCTCAAACTCATGTCTAGTGAGTTGGTGATGCCATCCAACCATCTTATCCTCTGTTGGCCCCTTCTCTTCCCACCTTCAATCTTTGCCAGCATCAGGGTCTTTTCAAATGAGTCAGTTCTTCACATCAGGTGGCCACAATATTGGAGTTTCAGTTTCAGCATCAGTCCTTCCAATGAATATTCAGGACTGATTTCCTTTAGGATGGACTGATTGGATCTCCATGCAGTCTAAGAGACTCTCAACAGTCTTCTCCAACACCACAGTTCAAAAGCATTAATTCTTCAGCGTTCAGCTCTCTTTATAGTCCAACTCTCACATCCACATACGACTACTGGAAAAACCATAGCTTTGACTAGATGGACCTTTGTTAGCAAAGTAATGTCTCTGCTTTTCAATATGCTGTCTAGATTTGTCATAGCTTTTCTTCCAGGGAGCAAGTGTCTTTTAATTTCATGGCTGCAGTCACCATCTGCAGTGATTTTGGAGCCCAAAAAATAAAGTCTCTCACTGTTTCCATTGTTTATCCATCTATTTGCCATGAAGTGATGGGGCCAGATGCCATGATCTTAATTTTCTGAATGTTGAGCTTTAAGCCAACATTTTCCCTCTCTTCTTTCACTTTCATCAAGAGGCTCTTTAGTTCTTCTTCACTTTCTGCCATAGGTTGGTGTCATCTGCATATCTGAAGTTATTGATATTTCTCCCGGCAATCTTGATTTCAGCTTGTGCTTCATGCAGCCCAACATTTTGCATGATGTACTCTGCATATAAGTAAAATAAGCACGGTGACAATATACAGCCTTGACATACTCTTTTCCCGATTTGCAACCAGACTATTGTTTCACGTCCAGTTCTAACTGTTGCTTCCTGACCTGCATATAGCTTCCCCAGGAGGCAGGTCAGGTGGTCTGATATTCCTATATCTTAAAGAATTTTCCACAGTTTGTTGTGACCTACATAGTCAAAGGCTTTGGCACAGTCAATGAAACAGATGTTTTACTGGAACTCTCTTGCTTTTTCCATGAACCAGCGAATGTTGGCAATCTGATCTCTGGTTCCTCTGCCTTTTCTGAAACCAGCTTGAACATCTGGAAATTCATGGTTCACATACTGTTGAAGCCTGGCTTGAAGAATTTTGAACATTACTTTGCTAGCATGTGAGATGAGTGCAATTGTGCAGTAGTTTGAGCATTCTTTGGCATTGCCTTTCTTTAGGACTGGAATGAAAACTGACCTTTTCCAGTCCTGTGGCCACTGCTAAGTTTTCCAAATTTGCTGGCATACTGAGTGCAGCCCTTTCACAGCATCATCTTTTAAGATTTGAAATAGCTCAACTAGAATTCCATCACCTCCACTAGCTTTGTTTGTAGTGATGCTTCCTAAGGTCCCCCTTGGCTTTGCATTCCAGGACATCTGGCTCTAGCTGAGTGATCACACCATCATGGTTATCTGGGTCATGAAGATCTTTTTTGCATAGTTCTATGTATTCTTGCCACCTCCTCTGAATATCTTCTGCTTGTTAGGTCCATACTATTTCTATCCTTTATTGTGCCCATCTTTGCATGAAATGTTCCCTAATGTTATCTCTAATTTTCTTGAAGAGATCTCTAGTCTTTTCCATTCTACTGTTGTCCTTTATTTCTTTGCCTGCCCCCATATCCTCCGCCAACTAAGAAGAGAGATGTTCACAGGAAAGGATACTCACTGAATCTCTGCACAGATATTCTGAGTTGTTAGCCCTGTATTACAGATGGGGGCTTCCCTGATTGCTCAGTTGGGAAAGAATCTGCCTGTAATGCAGGAGACCAGCCTTCAGTCCCTGGGTTAGGAAGATCCCTGGAGAAGGAAAGGGCTACCGACTCTAATTTTCTGGTCTGGAGAATTCCTTGGACTGTAGAGTCCATGGGCGGGGGGGGGCAGAGCTGGACACAACTGAATGACTCACTTTCACAGATGGGGCAACAACATCAGATAGTAAAAGAAACTGGTCAAGGTCCCTGGGAGAGTGATTAAAAGAGGCAGGACCATGAGGAAGGTTAGCATGTCACCAAAATCTATGAGCATTATAGGCGCCACTGTCCTTCATGTAACCTTTCCTGTAAGACACTCTCTCTGAGGGTCAGGTCAGGGATGGGGAAGGTGCCAGACACAGTGAGGTGATGGATGTTCCATGGGCATTACCTTGCTACATCCTCACAGCATCTCCTGCAGCATGAAAGGAGACTGAGATACAATTCACCTAAGTGACGAGGTGAGGGTCACTTGACAGAGCCTCCTTCATCTTTGGGTTCAGGGCTGGGGGGAGGAACAAGAGGAAACAGAATCAGCTTCTGAGCAGTTTCCCTGACACAGCTGAGCACAAAGTGCCCTGTCCCTGGCCCCACGGTGAAGCAACTTTCCAAACCTGCCTGCACAGAAGCCACTGCCTGTGTCCTGACCCAAGAGCGTGCTGTGGTCCTTGTGAATGAGGAGGGGCTCCCCTGCTTCCTATCACAAGCTTCTCTTGCTGTCAAACTCCGGGCTCAGCAATCTCAGGCCATTCCAACCCCTGCTCAGACCACTGCAGTCTGCCCCTCACTCCTCCACCCTGGCCCTTGCCAGCTGTCCCCCAAATACCTCCTGATCATGCCTCCCAGAGCCACAGGTCCAGGGATGCCCTCACTGCCCCAAATCACACTCTCAGCTGCCAGTAAAACCATCTGACAACAGTGGCTTCAACAGACAGAGGATTTGTCCCTGTCCCATAAGTAAAGTCCATGGGTTGCATTGTCCAAAGCTTCATAGTGACTAGGCCCCCTACCTTTCTGTTCTACTCTCCTTAGCATAGGGTCTTAACTTCTCTAGTAGCCAAATGGTCCAAGATGGCTGCAGGAGCTCCAGACATCATACCCAAGTTCCCGGTGGCAACAAGGAGAAGAGAAGGAGCCCCACCTGCAATCAGGGATGATGAATTCACTGGCGCCTGTGACACAGTGCTCAGTTGTGCAGGAGCAGGTTGGCGGAAGGCAGAGGGGAGGTAGTCTTGTCCCAGGAATGGGGCTTTTCCAGACTTGCTGAAGGAAAGCAGAGATGAAAACACCCATGGAGATAGGGAAGCAACACTGAAAGGATGCATCACAGAGAACTCTAAGTTGGGTTGGGAGACAGAAAGGGGTGCTGCCTGTGGGGGTGTAGAGAGGGAGGGAGTCGAGGTCACAAAGTGGCTGAGGGGCAGAGAACTGAGGGAAGAGTTGGAGAGTCTCAGTAACAGCCAGGATCCAAAGGGATGCGGGCATGGGCCTTGGACCTAGACTCCCAGTGATGGTCCCCAGAGACAAGGAGGCCAAGAAAGCTGAGGCCAGTGTGTATGAGTGTATCAGGCAGATCATCAGGTGAAAGATGACACACTGAGGAGGTGGCGAGCAGATCCCAACATAGGTGCAAGGCTCAGGTATCAACAAACAGCAGTGACTGGGCAATGGTGACTTGGGCATCAGAAGGGCAGTGGGTGATGGAGAGGACCTCAGAATTCTGACTACACACCCCATCTCCCCTGGAGGGGAGGAAATCAACAACTCCAGGCAGGAGGGGGGGATGTTTCCAGGAGGGTTAAGCAAGGGTACAGAGGTGGGCAAGTGAGTGGTGAGTGCTGGAGCACGGCAGAATTCATTCTGGTGGAGAAGCCACCCATGGGGACCAGGTGGATGCTATGCGGCTGGAGGTGTAGGGTTTGACAAAAAGATGAGGCTCAGATTGGGTGGGATAGGGGTAGATGGTAAACGGGGCCCAGAGCCCATTTGGATTCAACAGCACCCCTGAAGCACAAGGAGAACTCCACTCCAGGGCCACACAGCCCAGTTCCATCCGTACCTGGTGCCCGAGTTTACAGGGGAAAAGTACCAGCCGTCTGATGCTTTTAATTCCGAATCTGGTGACCTGCAGTTTCCCGGGACTTTGGAAGAACCTACAGAAGCCAAAAGGGCAGTATGTCCAGACCCATGTCACAGAGGGGTATGCAGACAAAAACCAGGCGCAGGGCCTCCCCAACCCTGCAGCCCAGCTTTTCCTAGCCCGCCACCCGCACCACCTCAGACCTTCCCAGAGCAGGCAGCCAGCCTCCACTCTCCTGGCCCCACCTCCAGGGACCTAGGGATTCCCAGGAGGGGCAGGCCTGCGGGAAATGCTGGCCAGTTGTCACCGTTCCAGGTCACTGTTCCTCGGAGCCCAGCCCAGGATCTGACTCCAGCCGCATCTCCACCCTCCCCGGAGCTGAGTTCTGGCTGCTGGGCTGAGAAGGGCCAGCCTTCCACTGCTTTCTCGCTGTGCAGCCTTGGGCAAATCACCCGACCTCTCTGGTTCTCACTCTTTGTTCAGCCGGAATAGCACTGCTGACCAGAGAGGAAGCGCAGTGCGCCTGGGGCCACGCAGGGTGGGAGGTGAGGGGCAGGGATGCGGGCGGCGGAAGCCTTCCAACCCTCAGGATCCAGGCCCGCTTCCCGCTCCGCCAGCTCCACGGTCTGCGTGGCTGGCCCAGGCTGAGCCGCCAAGGCTTCCCCCATTCCCTTCCTTCCAGCTGCACCCCAGCTGGAACAGCCACCCCCGGGCTCTGTGCCGCCGAGCATCCGGAACGAGCCTGGCCGCGCTCACTCCGGTGGCCTCGGGGCACCCTAGGCCCTCACCCTGAGGCCACCCGGCTCTGCGCAAAAGCCCCCACCTCTCCAGCCAGCTCAGCCCTTTCCTCGCAGAGTAACTGCACAAGCCACGCCCATTCCGCGGGCCTCAGTTGCCCCATCTGTTCAGCGAGGAGCGGAAGAACCGAGACGGATAACTGCCGAGCCGACCGGAATGCTCCGGGATTGTTCTCCCAGGCGCCGCCCGCGGAGCCAAAGCGCGGTTGGCGGCATGCGCGTGCTGTGTGCGCCCTCTAGTGCTCGCTCCCTGATACAGCGCTATTTTGACCTGGAAGCCCCAGCGCCCCTTTGAAAGTGATTACTGAAAGTCAATAGGGAAGGGAATGGGATAAACAAACCTCAGAATGCATACATAATAGGCGTGTGATAATGAGTGCGTGAGCATGCGAATGAATGGACAGCAGAATGAATGCATGCGCAGAGTGAGCCAAGCCAATTCATGGACTGTTTGTGGCTATTTTTCAAACATTTCACTTAGAATTAAAAAGTCAGACTGCTTATCCTGCCCACAAGGCGTTGTGGGAAGCATGGACCTGGTCCCCCCTCACCCTGTCTTTTGCACCTGAAGCACACCAAGTATTTCTCGTGCTCCACATGTCTGCACTTGCCTTTTCCACTTCTGGAATCTGTCTCTGGCTGTCTCGTGGCTGCCACTTCTCCTTGGGTCTTAGTCCTACCCCAGGCCTGGGAGTTGTGAAGTGAAAATATCTCCTGCCATATTAATCAACAAGAAATGTCACAGCCATCAGCGATTCCTGGCCTCCAAATGTGAATGAGGGCTCCCCAAAACCGCGATACAGCGGATGCTGCCAGCCCCCTGAGGAGCTAGGGGAATGCCAGAAGCAAGGTGAACAAGGAAGGAGGATTTGGCCCCAGAAAGCTGAGGTGCATATGAAAAGAATGAATTCAGTGAGCCCAGAGGATTGCAGCTTCCCTTGCAAAGAATGCTAAATTCCTTAACTTCATGCCTGACTTTTGATGTTCAGACTGTTGGCTTGCTTTATTGCAGGCTTGTATAAAGCCTGACTTCCCCTCCTGCCTCCTTGGAGCTGTTTTCTGAGAGCTACTGAGAAAACTCCAAGCTACTGTCTCCTGGGCTCAGAGTCCTAAGCATTCCCACCAGATAAAATAAACTGCTTACTTTCAGGTTGTGACTGTATTTTTTAGTCAACAGAGTCCAGTTGCTTCATCCTCCTCCCGGCGGTCGCTACTGGGGAGCTCCCCTCTGAGCCAGGTCACCTCCAGTGTCTGTCTCTCCTATGACCACCAGGACTCAGCTCAAGGGCACATCCCCTTTTGGTCTGCTGAGTGCCCAACCCATGGTAGGTGCTCAGGACAAATGTCCGTGAGAAGGCAGCTTGCTGGTGACCTTCCTTGGCATGCAAGTTCCCAGGGGTAGGCTCCGCCTCCTGGATCCACCCACCTGCTCTGGAGCTGGCACCGCCCTCTGGCCCCAGAGCAAGGAGGAGGGGTGGAAGGACCCAGGGGCCGGGAATCCAAAACAGGGGAGTCCAACCTGGGGTTACTGGGGGCTGAGAGACTTCAGTCCTGGGGCTAGGGTGGGAGCTGGGGGAGAAGTAGGTTCTTAACCGCCAGCCTGTTCCTCCTGCTGGCCTCTCCCTCTCTCTGAGACAGAGTAGTTCAAGGAGCTGTGTTAATTAACTGTGGTGATCATCACAGAGCAGAGCTCAGATGGCTTTGTTCAGCCTCCAGTGATAACAACACGACCTGCTTCCTCCCCAAGTTCCCACAATCGACTTCTCACTCCCTTGATTCCAGGGAGCCTGGCAGATTTCACTGTGGCCCAATTAAAAGGGCTTCATCAGGTAAAAATGGTGTTTAATTCCAGAAGGGCTCCTTGTCTGTGACCCTCACGGGTTCTTCGGCGATCAAAATGGGGTGAGGAGGCCCCAGAGCTCATTTTTTCTTCCCTGTCTGTGCAGTCAGATCCATTTCATCTCTGCTGTCCTGCGAGCATCACCAGTCACTTTAATTTTCCAGTTAGTTTGCCCTTTCTGAATTTGTGCACAGGAGGGAGAACGTGAGGAACCTTCACTCTTCATTTAACCTGGAGAGGTGGTGCCTTGGATGCGCAACTCCAGGGGTGGGTGAAGCAGGTAGCCTGGCTATCGGGCTGGAGATCTGGGTCCCCTCTCAGGGTCAGGCACCCAGGGCCTGACCTCACCAATCCCAGGGAGGCCCCAACCATGTTTCCCATCCAGAAGTCAGTGGCAGCTTGGAAGCAGCTGTGCTGCTTCTGCAAATGTGCTGTTCCATCTGGTTTCTTACTGAGCATGTCATGTGTGTGTTTGTGTGTGTGTCCCATGCTCAAGCAAATCCAATTCCCAAAAAGATCAGGTGTGTGTACCTACCAGCTTCCCTGATGACTCAGTGGTAAAGAATCTGCCTGCCAATGCAGGAGACACAGGTTTGATCCCTGGGTCAGGAAGATTCTCTGGAGATGGAAATGGCTATCCGCTCCAGTATTCTTGCCTGGGAAATCCCATGGACAGGGGAACCAGGTGGGCTACAGTTCCATGGGATCATAAAATAGTCAAACACAACTTAGCGACTCAACAACAACATCTACATCTGAATGAGACTCAAACCCAGGGCCATCTGACCTCAGAGCCTCTCCAGAAGGCTTGTCTGCATTTCCTCCATTGCTGTGCTGCCCACAACACTCTCCCTAACATGTCACTGGGCCTCTCCTTCTTAGCAAATGTTTCTTTACATGGAAATGGGAACTATCTGCCTGTAACATCAACTCAGAGAGCCCATCTCACCCTTGAGACCTCAGGGCATGTCTGCTCCCATCACACACAGTGACCTTGAAGGAGTGATGGTCACTAATCATCTCCCCTCCCTGCCCTTTTCCAATCTCACCATCCCCAAGACTTTTCAGGCTCCTCAGTGTGAAGTTTCCCCTTTCTCTGCATCCACTTTCTCCCACAACACTGATTTTTTTTCAAGCAGGTGATCAACATGGCCAGACTCATATGGAGAGCTGTCTTCGCAGTGGTAGGGGGTGTGAAATTTCTGTTTGGCTCTGTTAGCCTCAGCTGGACTCCTTGCATGGAGATCTGGGCAGTTTATCCACAGAATTTGTCCCCGACTCCCGGACTCTCTCCTCTCTGAGATTTCTCCCTGCACTTGCCTGCATCTGTGGTTGTCCCAAGTCTGTCCTCTCATTCGACAGCCATGAGACTCAGGGATTTCTGTTCCTGCATTCACATCTCAGTGGTCACACCACTGCCAAGCTCCAGCTGGTCTCTCTCCTCCCAGTGCCATGTCCATCCACTTTCGTTGACTCCCCGGTGCTTCTGTGCAGTCATTTCAACACTGTGCCCAGAGTTAAGTTATGCCCTCTGGCAGAGTTAGTGCAGCAGGACTGTTAGGAGAACTGCAGACACCCTCCGTTGCCAGTTTTCTTCTCATAATCTACCCTTGGTCTTGTCAACTGAAGGAAAACACATGACTTAAAAGTTGGGTATTAAGTTTTATTTGGGGACCTTACTGAGAACTATAGTCTGGGAGACAGCCTCTCGGTTGCTCTGCAGAACTGCTCCAAAGAGGTAAGAGAGGAGCCAGGATACACAGGAATTTTTGCTAAAAACCAAACAAACCAAACAACACACACACAAAAACCCTATGTGGTCAAACATCAAAAGCTAATGACACACACATACACATAAAACCCCAGATATCTTAAGTTAATAACTTTAGTGCTTTCCTATAAAAAGATGCACGAGTCTGGGCTTATTGAAATTATTCCTTTGATGTGCATCCTAACCATCCAGGGCCAGTGTCCTGCTTTTCTCCATCTGGAGTTCCCTTCAGGGTGGTTGCAGAGGATGATGGGCTGATCCTTGCAGAACCGGAGAACAGGCCACATTCCTTGCCCACAGTCTGAACATCTCCACTGCTCAGCACATGTGTTATAGCAACTGCCCAGGTAATTGATTCTAAGGAATAATGACGGTGATGTACCATCCCCCATGTCTAAAATAAGAACCATGCACTTTCCCCCGTGTTTTATTTTAAAATGTAATGAACAGACACTCCACAGCAGTGCTACAGTGCATGCTCAGTCGCTTCAGTCATGTTCGATTCTTTGAGACGTTATGGACTCTAGCCCACCAGGCTTCTCTGTCCGTGGGATTCTGCAGGCAAGAATACTGGAGTGGGTTGCCAGCCCTCCTGCAGAGGAGCTTCCCAACCCAGGGACTGAACTCATGTCTCCTGAGATTCCTGCTTTGCAGGCGAGTTCTTTACCTACTGAGCTAGCTGGGAAGTCACAGTAGCACCTATAGCAGCCCAAAGTGTCTCAACGTGGGAGGTCCCCAGGGGCCTCAGTCTGCACAAACCTGGCCCCTTATCTCCACTTGTACAGGGACTTCAGGATGCCCCATCCAAACCCATTGTCTAGCACCCTGTGGCAGGCCCTGAGGCTGGGAGGCAGCCAAGAATTCTTTCCCAGCCCTGCCCCTGGATTCCAGTCTCCTCCTTCAGTGAAGACCTTGATTCTGCCTCTCTGGACAGCCCAAGGCTGCATGGCTACTCTGTTCCCACCCTCTATACCAGGCAGAACTATCTTCAGAAGCTTCTGGAACTTGAGGGCTAGAGTGTAGGGGGTAGAGCTGCTTCCCCTCTTTTCCAACAAAACTCACTTCTTTTTATGGCACAGAGACGCACCAATCAGACCCCCTTCCAAGAAAAGACTCAGTGCCCTGAGTGGGGTTCACTGGCAGCCCCACTAATTCCTTCAGGTCTGCTCAGCCTTCAAGACAAGGTAACTCTGCTTTCTCTGCTACCTCCCTGCAGAAGAATGAAAGCCTGGCATTTCCCCAATGCAGGACCCTGAAGAGACAGATTCTGTGATTCTGGAGTGCTCCCCATCATGCTCCCATGGGTTGGCACACTCAAGATCTCATCATGGCCTGGAGACTTCACTGTCCTGTCCTACTCTGTCCTCTCCCTTCATGAGGGCTACTCCTGAGAAATCTATTGTTCTCCCAACTCCATCCATCAAACACATCCATCCTGCGCATCCTCTACCCAGCTCTCTGCTGGGCCCTCCCTGTCCAGGCCTGCCCTCTGCCTCCAAGCCTTTCATAAGCACCAGCCATTCCTCTGCTCCTGGTCTCAGCAGATAGTTTGCCCAGCTCTCCCTGTTCTTGAGAGGCAGCGCCTCATAACACCTGGATGTTGAAAAGGTCTAACTGTCACTATTCCTGATAATCACGTTAGATCAGACCAGTGTTCTTGGTGGCACCAACTGCAGATGCTGGACGCTGCCAGACACATTGCTATGGTCTCCACAAATCCTTGTCAAATGAATGAGTGCATGGATGCCGCCAGGCAGGTCCCACAGAGAAAGGGGAGAGCTGACCACACAGGGCACTCAACCCTGACTCCCGCACAGAGACCTCTTTGAAGGGAGCTGACCTCAGCCACCAGGAGACAAGGCAATGGACCCGGCAGAAGTGACAGGTTTTAATTTGTAATTGTTTCTCTCCTCATTTCCTGCTTCTGTTCCCCTGGTAGACTCCTCGCATGTAAATCAGCTTTGTCCTTCCTGCCCAAGGAGAAACAGATATCTAAGAGCAAGCAGATGATTTGTGTGGGAGACTTGAGTGTGGAAAATGGATGTGGGAGACACAAGGGGGGCAGGGTGCAGGGACTAGAGTGGATGCATGCCTTTCTTAGGGACAGTAACAGCCACAAGTTAGTGTGTAGGACCTCTCTCTCTCTCTCTCACACACACACATACACACACACACACAGGGCTTCCCAAACATGCTGCTTCCCACACATGGGAGGCAGTCACTGTGTCCATTTTTAAGATGAGAAAACTGAGGCACGAGCAAGTTGAATAACTTGTGGGAGACCAAGCAGCCAATGTTTGCTGGAGGCTAGATTCATGCCAGGCTGACCAGTTCAGGTCTGTGAGGACTGTGAGGGTGTGATTAGAATAAGGCCCTGATCCCCAGATGCCCGTCACCTGCTGAGAGCCATCTACAATGCCAGAATCAGCTCTGATGGGCATTAACCCAATTAGATAAGTGTGCTTGAGCCCGCCCTGTGCCAGGCAGGGGATGTGGACAAGGGCATGGCTGCTCCTGCCTCTGGCTCCAGAGGTGCAGGGCAGGGGGTGATGGCTGAGGGGCCCAGCTCGGGCATCACTCAGACTTGTTCTGCAGCAATGGGGATAAGGAGCTCTGGGGAGGTGTGGAGGGAAGCAAGGCTTTCCTCGGGGCTGGTCTGTAAAAGATGGTTCTGAAGGAGGAGCAGTGTCTGGCCATGTACCCTGAGGGTCAGGACCCTCCCTTCCAGCAGAGGGAATGCGTGTGCAGTTCCAAAGGTGCCCAGGCATCTGGGGAGGTGTCCAAAGGTCTGGGGAGCTGTTTGGAGCAGCAGTGAGTGGAGAGGAGGGACAAGTGAACCATGGGAGGCTCCTAGGATGAGCTCCAGGCAAGCGGTGAGTCACACTGGGGGAACATGACCTTCAGGCTGAGGCTCTGGCGCTCAGCTGCACACCCCATCCCACCCTATGCCCCACCCCAGGTAGATGATGTGCTGGTGGGGGGTCCTTACAGTCATCCTCCCCCACTCACTCTCTTTCCTCTTGGCCCCAGGAGTCTACTGTGGCTGCAAAGTACTGAGTTGGAGAAGCTGAAATCCCACCTAGGGTAGTAGCCTCTCAGCATGTATCCGAAAAGTTAAGTGAAAGTGTTAGTCGCACAGTTGTGTCCAACTCTTTGCAACCCCATGGACTGTGGCCCTCCAGGCTCCTCTGTCCATGGGCTTTCCCAAGCAGGAATACTGGAGTGGGTAGCCATCGCCTCCTCCATAGGATCTTCCCAAACCACAGATAGAACCCAGGTCTCCTGTATTGCAGGCAGATTCAGGGAATGCCACCATGTATAGGTGATTACATTTAGAAACTGAGAACAGAACAGGCCTAGATTGTGAACACCGTGTTAAAAGATGCCTGTCTTGTACACTGTACTTTTCCTAGCACCCAGCACAGCACCAGGTACATGGCAAGGGCCCAACTAATTGACAGATGCATGGAGAGCTAGAAGAATAGATAGACTAAAAAGCATCACCTGTATTCTACCTTAAGAGCAGCATTAACCCACACAACACATCAATTCACACCCAACAAGCATGTTCACCAGCATACACTCACTAGAGACACTCACATCCCCCTATACTCACAAGTTCCTGCACACATAAAGAAATGTATACACACACACACTGCCCAACTATTCCGGAGAGAAGGATTTAGACACAGATGCCAATCCATAGACAGGGGTGTAGGAGCCAGGAGTGTACAGGGGTAGGGAGCCATCTGACAGTCAGGGCAGGCTACCACTAGTGGCCCCAAAATTAAGTTAGTGGGTCATGACCAGTTCTTTGAGAAAACAATAATAGAAACTATGCAGAAGTATCAGAGTAAATGCTAGCTGGTGAAACTTTGGTTTCATTTATGTGCACACCTGTCCTGGCTTGCCAGGTTGCACTAACTTCTTACAATGGCAATGTTGCCAAAAATTCTCAAAGCCATTGACTAGTGGCTAGAACCACTTGTTCTCACTCTTGGATGCAGAAATCCAAGGTGTTGCTGGCCACAGCTGCAGGTATTTAAGCTGGGTTTCAGTAAGAACTCTCTGACTCTAGGTCTCTTGGCTCGGAGGTGGCCTCCCGGGTATAGAAATGGTCATGTGTCCACCCCTGTGTGTTACTGCACACCTCCTCAGCCGGAGGGAGTAACCACCCCTGTCCACAAGATGCTCACAGTCTGATTTTACAAGTTCAAAAAGGGCTGGGGAGGCAACTGCAATACTGAGTGATATGAGCCTATAAAACTACAAGGCCTCACAGCTGGCTGAGGGTGATCTGGGGCTCAAGGACAGTATCAGTGGGGATGTGACACGACAGAAATCTTTGAAATATTGGATTTGACCACCTGGTAAAGAGGAAGAAGCAAGGAAGCCAGAGGGGAGGAGTGGGGATCGTGGGGAGGCGCTCCAGGCAGAGGTAATGGTGTAGATGAGGTGTGGAAGCTTAAGATAACTCCATGCTTTCTAGAAACAGAGGGTGATTTTGTGTTCTCTGAGCATAAAATTCACTGAGTATGTGGCCTCAAGACAGTGGTTAGAAACATGGGTAAGCAGACGCTCAGTTTCATCTGCTCAGCCCCAAGTGATCTGGGCAGGCAAAGGCAGAGTCTCACCCTGGCCCCACAGCACTAATCCCAACCGCAAACCTAACCCTAACTCTGCAGCTCCTCATCCCCCTCCCCACTCCCAGCATCCCCATTTGGAGCTCTCTACTATGTTTTACCACATCTGTGTCACCTAAGGAAGCACTGAACATTCCAGAGCCCTGTCCAGTACTGAAGATCCCCCTGTACATCATTCCCCACTGCCAACCTTGGGAAAGCAGGAGAGCTGACCCCCCACCAGGCTGGGCCCCACTCAGGGCCCAGAGCTCCCTTTCTCACAACACCAACAGTAATACATCCTGGGAAGGCGTGAGCCAGCCGTTCCAGTTGCCCAAGGAGTGAGTTCTCCACATGGCAGAGAAATAATCCTGTATTGACTTCCTCTCTGTGCACCTACCCTGCTGGTTTTGCAGGGTGAAAGAAAAGGAGGGAAAGACTCACATCCTGGCTCTCAGAGCGAAAGTAATGCAGCCAGGCACAAGGATCACGGGCCTGTTGAGGGTTCTTGACAACTCCCAGCTCCTGATGCTCCAGGTCAGGAAGTGGCCCCTCCTTCGCCACCTGGGACATGCCCACCAGCCCGGTCCTTCACCTCCTGCCCAAATAATTTTCCCTTAAAAAGGCAGTTTCCACCCTGTACTATTCAGAGTTTTCTAGGGAAGCAAAAGCAGTAACAGACAGATAATTAGGTAGATAGATAAATATACATACATAAACATTCACATACATGGGTACATAGACACATAAATAGATACACAGATTTTTTAATGCTGGCCATTCTGACTGGTGTGAGGTGATACCTCATTGTTCTGATTTGCATTTCTCTAATAATCAGTGATGTTGAGGATCTTTTCATGTGTTATTGGCTATCTGTATGTCTTCTTTGGAGAAATAACTATTTAGGTCTTCTGCCCATTTTTTGATTGGGCTTTTTGTTTTCCTGCTCTTGAGTTGTATGAGCTGCTTATATATTCTGGAAATTAATCCTTTGTCAGTTGTTTTTCATTTGCAATTATTTTCTCTCATCCTGAGGGTTGTCTTTTAATCTTATTTATTGTTTTCTTTGATGTGCAAAAGGAGAAGATGCAGAGAAAAGGCAACCCTCCCACACTGTTGGGGAGAATGTAAACTGACATAGCCATTATGGAGAGCAGTATGGAGATTCCTTAATGATGACACCATTTCTCCATCACACTAAGCCCTGTTGTTTCAAACCCCAGCAGGACAAACCCTCCAGGATTTCGTGGAGCCTCTGACAGATCCCCCGGGGACCATCACACCAGCCCCATATGTCCCTGGAGGGGAGCAGGACCTGGCTTTGCTCCCAAGTGGCTGGGCACCGGGAGTCAGTTTGTCACCCTCGGGTGTCACACTTTCAACACTGAAGCCCTGATCCCCCACACATGGCCACAGGGGCCGAGACCATGAAAGGCTGGAACATGTCCCACTCTCAAGGAAAGGGGAAAATAAATGTCATATTAAAAGGAGAAGAGCGGTGCTCTCATTTGTCTCTGAAGTCTCATGTACAGGGAGTTTTATCAGCCATGAAATTAGGACTTCACGATCCCTGTGGCTGGCAGCCCAGCGAGGACTGGGGCACTGCCTCAGTGCCTCTGGTGAACCGCAGGGGACCCCACTCCCCAGCCCAGCACCCCCTGATGCCCATGGGTGATTCAAAAGCAGCCTGTTTCGTGGTAGCCACTACTGTGGGCCAGGCCATACACTGCAGCCTTCAGGGTACACTGCAGAGCAAGGATGTCACAGCCCTGCCCTGCGCTCTGCTGGCCTGGCTCTGCTGAGGGAATGGAAACCAACTTCTGTGTCTGAACAAACGGGCTCTCTCCACCTGCAAGGACTTGGCACTGTATGGACATAACTTTGAATTTTTTACTTCTGGGACTTGGAGATGACAGGGGGAGGCAGTGGGAAACACATGGGCTTTACAGAAAACTCTTGTTTGAAGGCCCTGCTACATTACCAAAAATGAATCTCTGCCTGGATGAATTCTTCTACCTGTCTGAGCCTTGGTGTCTTCACCCTTCAGTGGGGATCACATCTGCCCTGCCGGGGGAGGAGAGCCTCAATAGGTACCCCCACCCAGCTCTGGGCACTTGCCCTCCTCGTGCCAGAAGCTACCTGAGCCTCTGGAGGGTTGGGGTAGGGCCCGACCCAGGGCTGCCCTGTTGCTGAAGGGATTCACCTGCGAGCTCGCCCTCAGTGTCTTGGTCTATGGGGCTTGTGTTTCCTGATGGCTCCGTGTACCTGGGATATTTCTCTGTGCCTGCCTCTCTCTGAGATGAATTCTGGCAGCATCAGCGGAGTCAACTGTCTGACCCATGTATTTCAGGATGAGTGAGCATTAGAAATGTTTTTATCTATCCCTGCCCTCACCTGGCCCCAATGTTATTTGGGTGATTGCCCCTTTAAGGAGGATTTTTTTTTAAAAAAGGCTTATTCTCATTCTCTTGTTCTCCCTCTCTCCTCTTCCCTTCCTCCTTCCCTCTTCTGGACTCTTCAGCTTGGGGTGAAGATGGGGTGAGCAGGGAGGCCCCATCCCCAGCAGGGACCTCTCTGCTGTGGCCAGTGAGACCGCAGCACAGCAGCTGGCCTGCCTCAGGTGTCGAGATGGGATCCAGGAACGCTTTGTGCCTGAGATCCCGAGTCTCATGGGATGTGCATCCAGCCCAGTCCAGCTGATCCTGAGCCCTACCTTACTCAAGGATGCAGAGCCATAAGTTATCTCCATTAAATGATAATGGCAGAAAATGAGACTCAGGTACCACAAGTCCCTTGGGCATCTAGGTTTGGCAAGTGGGGCCCTGGGGCTCTCTGCACTGCCTTTCAGGAGCCAGGGGACATTCCTTTGGCCATCTGTCTCCATTCAGCTCTGGGGCCACCCTTCCTGGCTGCTCCTGAGTTGACCCCAGCACACCACAGACTTTCACCAAACCAGGTTCTTGTGGATCCTCCAGCCTAATCCCCGCCCTCATAGGTGGTGTCTGTGGTTTGCTCTTTGCCATTGGGAGTGGGAGGGTGCTGAGAACAAGTCAGTGAGGCTGCTTCAGGCCCCCTGCCCAGAGCTCTCCTGCCTCCTACTGACTCCTATCCACTCTGACGGAGGTGGATCCTATCCACATCTTCTACTCTGGACACCCAAGATTTAGCTGGGTTTCTAGCCACCTACTAGTAGCCACGCTACTGTCCTGAATTTTCAGCTGGCTTTCATCTTTGTGATGGGCAAAGAGCCTTTTATGCCTCTTCTCTCCATCTTCTATATTTTTTATGGTCTAGACTTAACATCTTTGGGGCTGTTACCTCTTTTCAGACATCCAAAACCCAGGTGCTATACAAATCTCTCTCCAAGCCCTGGTACAACCCATATGCTTTGGCCAGAATGAGGACTGACTTTTTAAGAACCTTTTTTTAATGATAGGAAGCATAGGGAAGAAGCCAAATAGCCAAATTCCCCGTCCCAACTCCTCCCTCTAACTTCTGTGTGCATTTGGCAAGTTGGTGAACATCTCTGGGTCTCAATGAACATATCAATAAAATGAAGATAACAGAGAAGTAATACAGTAAAGTTCTCAAAAGTATCAGGCACAGAGGAGTCACTCCAAAAAATATAGTAATAAACATTTAAATATGAAATCACTTCTCTGGTTTCTCTGAGTGATTTGAGGCCTTTATTCTCTGAATAAATGGATGCTCTGAAGGGTAACAAGGGGCCCATGGAAAGAGAAACAGGGCTACAACAACTACAACAAAAATACAGCAAAGAAAAACTTTATGGATCATCTTAATTGATACCATGGACACTTACCTACTTGACTGCTCCCAGCAAGCCTGTGGACAACACTGCCACCCTCCCTCCTCAGGGCCCAGGGAACAGAAGTACAGAAGGTACTCTTCCTCTCCTGTAAGGCATCTAGAGCTGACCAGACCATGCAGTCCATGCCACAACCACTGGGCCCAGGTGGCCAGCAAGCCTTGAACTGAGGTGCGTACTGTAAGTTTAAAATGCACACTAGATGTAGAAATTATGTATATAAACAGCTCATAAATATCTTTTCTATTTATTATACCCTGAATTAATATTTTTGGTATATTGGGTTAACTAAAATATATTATTATAATTCATTTCACCTGGGTCTTCTTACTTTTTTTGTTGTTGTTATCGTTAATGTGGCTAAGTGAAAGTGAAGTCGCTCAGTCATGTCTGACTCTTTTCAACCGCATGGACTATATAGCCTACTAGGCTCCTCCATCCATGGGATTTTTCAGGCAAGAATACTGGAGTGGGTTGCCATTTCCTTCTCCAGGGGATCTTCCCAACCCAGGGATTGAACCCAAATCTCCCGCATTGTAGACAGACGCTTTACCATCTGAGCCACCAGGGAAGCCCAATGTGAGAGAAGATTTTAAATTACAGTTATGGTTCACACTCTTATTTCCATTGGATACGTTGAATTCCTTGAAGTTGGCAACAGGGTGTGACCTGGGCTGAGCAACAAGGACATCTTCAGATAGTCCAGGATCTAACTCAGTCCCTCTGGCTCCCATGCAGCCCATGGGCTGCTGGCTGAGGAGGGCAATCCCATGCTCCCCCTGGAACCCCTGGAAGACTGTTTCTAGCAACAAATATATGTGTGACTGCTGACAGCTCAATGTGGCTATGCCCAGAGTGGGCTGAGGGGCAGACCTAGAGGCTGGGCTAGAGGAGCAGTGGAGGCAAGTCACAGTGCACCTTTCAGGGACTCTGGAGAATGTCATGTCCTCTCTGAAGCAGGGGAGCCACTGAAGGGACCATGCAGCATGTGGACACAGAAAAGTCACTCCAAAAACGGATCCAAAATCAAGAGGAGAGAGGCAGTCAGGACACAGGGGCAGTGTGCTCCCAGGTATTGATGGTGAGGGCAAAGAACGGTAGACAGAGTTTGAAAATATAAAGAAAGTTCTAGAAAGGAGTTTGGTTATTAATTAGCTCTGGGTACTACAGGAGAATGCAGGACCAAGAGCTGGGATCTGGTGGATGCCTTCATGGGGAGAGAGCAGGCTGAGGAAGATGGCTTGGTGCTGCAGAGTTAAGATCAGCAAAGAAACCTGCCCCACGGTCAGTCAGAAGCATAAGCATGGAGTTTAGGTGGGACTAGTTGTACGCATGAGCACACACCTTCATGTCAGATTCTTTGCAACCCTGTGGACTGTAGCCACCTGCAAAGCCCTTTTGACTGTTGTGTGCGTGCATGCCTCAGTCATGTCTGACTCTTTGTGACCCTATGGACTATAGCCCGCCAGAATCCTCTCTCCATTTCCTTCTCTAGGGGATCTTTCTGATCCAGGGATCGATACCCAGTCTCCAGCATCTCCTGTACTGCAGGCAGATTCTTTTACCACTGAGCCATTGGGGAAGCCCTTAAGGGAATGGTTAGTGATAATAATCAATAACCCTTACTGAGTGCTTGTGAGATATTCTGAGCACCTCCATGTCCACCATCATTACTCCCTTTGAACAGATGAGAAAACCGGAGCACAGAGAGGTTATGACCCCAAGCTCCTAACCTACTCTCAAGCTACACTCTTCACTATGAGGGACCAAGGCTATAGCATCAGTAAGAGGATCACTGAGAATGGCCCTTGACCCAAGTTTCAGTGAAGGGATGAGGCCAGATGCCAACATCATGGGTGCAGAAACCAGTAAGAGGAGAAAAAACCCTCAGTTGTGAAAGGGAGGCCAGGAGGAGGGCAGGAGCTGGAAAAAGATGAGTCAGAGTGAATTTTCTTAATATTAGTGGACTTGAGTGGATTTAAATGCTGTTGGGGTAAAGCACAGGAACTCAGCTCAGTGCTCTGTGATGACCTAGAGGAGTGGGGTGTGTTGGGGATAAGAGGTGGGAAGAAGGCTCAAGAGGGAGGGGATATGTGTGTCTATATACACTTTTGCTGTACAGCAGAAACTAACACAACAATGTAAAGCAATTATGTTTCAATAATAAAATAAATAAATAAACGCTGTTGGGAAGGAACCAACACAAAAGTATGAGGAGATACTATAGAGAAGGGATGAAGTTGAAGGAGTCAAATTCCCCAAGGAGGCAGGAAGCATTGGAACCCAGACATATGGAGGGATTTGCTGTAAACAGAGGGCTATCCTCATTAAGAGAAGAGGGAGGGAGGAGGGAAAGGATGAGAGAGGAGGCAGGGGGAGGGAGAGAGAGGGGCCAAGCGGAACACAGTTCAGCTTGTTAACTCACTGGGGTGCAGGGAATTCCTGTCTGATGAAGTCTTCCAATTACTTGGCAAAAGAAGAGGTCAACCATCAGCTGAGATGAGGGGAGTAACATGAGAAGGTTTTAAATGGTCACTGTGGCATCAGAAGGACTTGACCTAGCCTGCAGAGAAGGTCTTTCTTGTCCTGCTTTTAGCAAGGCTGGGAAGGCTGAGTTCCATGGGCAGCGGATGGGGGCTGGGGCAGGTAGCATGACTATGGTTCAGCAGGTACCATCTGATTTGGGGGTGAAGTGCTGAGATGCCTTCTCAGCTGGACACAAAAAGTTAAATTTTCCCATAGCTGAAAACTAACAATTGGATTACACAATAAAATCGCAATAAATTATAATACGGCAAGAAATAAGATGTTAAACTGACCTCCTTCTGCCTGACTCCTGCATCCATTTCTCAGGGAAGAGAGAGGCTGGAATAGTAAGAGGACAAAGTGAGAACCCCCAAACTGGCATCCCAGGGAGCTAACCACCTGACCTCCTGTCTCAGATGGGTCAGTCCCCTCTGGTCAGTGTCCCCCTCTGCAAGATGGCATCCTGGCGACCGCACAACCCTGCTCGTCACTGGAGCTCATGCTTAGAGAAATCTCCGCAGTGCTAATTACCAGGCAGAGCACTGATATCCCATAATTAAATTAATTCAATATGGACCATAAAATAAAACTAGCATGACCGCTCACTGAGTTCCCTACACAAGGTCACCATCAGCTCATTTCAGGAGTATTTATTCACTCCAGAGCCCTGGCACTTTCTGGCAACAGGGATTGTTAGTTCCTATAATTTTGGTCTTTTTTTTCCTTCCTAGAAAAATTAATTACCTAAACAAATTGAATAGAATAAACAGCTTGAATTGCAAATTATAAAGTTGCCTAGTCCAGCAGTACAGGGGGTTGTTATTCACAATATGTCACTTTAAGATAAGTTAATAGAGAAATATAGAAGAGAATCCATTTTTGGTCATCATTAGCATATACAGTACAAAAAGCTACAGGGTATTCAATTAATTCTAGACCATAACTATGGAGCAGAAGTCTTGTGTATAAATCAAATTTCTGTATTTCTTTCCTGTTTTTCTTACCTTCCATATAATGGGAAATGCCATTTCCAACCAGAGTTCGGAAGGAGGGTGAATGGCCTCTGCCCAGCCATGGGGCTCAGGCGCCCCCAGAACTTAGGTAGGAGGTTCAACCCTGAAGGCATTTCATAAACTCCTCACCCCCAGAAAATCATAATTACCATCTCTGCAATAATTTCCCATTTTTTTTCCAGGAGCCATCTGTCAAGAGGTACTGGCCACCTAAGCCTCATGTAACTTGTGCAGTCACTAATTAATCCCAGAAGACAGCTGAAGCTAAGTGGAAATGCATTATTTTAAAAAGATGGAAGGAAACCAGCCACCATAAGATACTACATAAGGAGGGCAATTCCCTGTATTGTATTTTCACTGTGGAAAAGCAAACTGAGGGAGGAAGTAATTTGCGAAATGCAAGCTCAAACTCAGTCTTTAACATTAAGTGCTAGAAACCGCAGAACTAGGGTGGAAAATTTTAAATTGTGGTCTTGGGACTGCTGGGCTCAGAGGATGTTTCTCAGGGTTGCATGGCGGTATTTTACAGAGTTCACCTGGATGTTTTCAGAAAAGCCTCAGTTTTCTGTTTCTCAATCTGGTGTCTTTCTCTCTTGCCCCTAAATTCTGTGTTCCTCTTCTCTTCGAGTGTCTAGATGAGAGGAAAGACACCTCTACTCCATCAAACATCTCTGTTTTCCTTTAAATATCTTCCCAGATCCTGAGCACATGGAAATGTCCCCAAGTCACTTGTTCCCTTTTCTGAAGATGTGATTGTGGTTGTGAAGTTCCTGTCCCAAAGTGTGGGGGCCCATCTTGTGGGACAGCACTTCCTCCCCCAGCCTCTGAGCACAACTGGATCCCCAGCTGCCTTTCCTGTCTATGCAGCAGACATGTGATCTGAGCTGGCCAATCAGAGTGATCTCCACAGGGGCAGAGCTGATATGTGGAGCATCCCCTGGGCAGGACTCCATGGTGACTGGTAGAGGAGTCACAGGTGCTCAGAATCTACCAAGGCTGGGGCTATGAAGACCATGTATGTCGCGTGCCTGGGAAAAGTACACCCAAAGGAAGGCCAAACTGCCAAGTGTGAAGAGCCTCCTGGTGACACCCTCTGAGCTGCTGGACTTGGCCTTGTCTGAATGTCTGAGCCCTCTTGCCCTGAACTTCTAGTTTTAGGATCCAATACATCCCACATGTAACATTATATTAGTTTCAAGTATACAACAATGATTCAATATTTGTACATGTTGTGAAATGACCACCACAATTTTTGTGTGTATGATGAGAACTTTTAAGATCTATTCAAGGCCCACATCCCATGATTCCTGAAATAGGGCCTTTAATGCCTCCTCCTTTACCCTAGGGCAGTTGCTGAGTATATGTTCTGTATCCAGCACTTTTCATACAATCTTGACATAACCATATAATTGAAATATAAATGGAGGTGGTAAAAATGAGGTTAGAGGGGCCACATGATCTTGCAGAGTCTCCATGAAGCTGGATAAGGGTAGAACCATGAGCCCAGGCCTGTCTGACTGCAAAGCTCAGCTTGGCCCTGCCTGATGTGAAGGTTTCTTAAGAAACTGAACTTATAGGAGACAATTCACAGGACTGTGTGAAGCGGGCTTCTCTGACACCCTTCTATGAGCTCTCCATCTCATGAGCTTCCCATGGGACCTGGTCACTGGAGTACTCACACGACAAATCATCCTAGAGTCTCTCACTGAAGATCTCCTAGGGCTTTCCAGAACACCCCATGCCTGACTGGAGGGGGTTCCTGAGGCTTAGGATCATTAGCCTTCATTTCCTTCCTTGCCTGGGTTACAATTCAAGCAGATAGTTCAGGCCCAGACAATGTTTTTCACAAAGCTCCTTACTGGAGGACCAGTAATGCCAGGAATGAAAATGAAGTGGGCAATTTAGAACTGTCTAGGCTGTGGTCCGCTGCTCATCACTGTGAATGGTGGCCACAGTGTCCATCACCAAGAAAACCCAGAAAAGACAATGCTTCACACCACATCAAAGTAAGATTCAGACATTGTTCACAATAGCTAAGACATGGAAACAACCTAAATGTTTATTGACAAATGAATGGATAAAGAAGATGTGGTATATATGTATAGTGGAATACTACTCAGTCATTAAAAAGAACAAAATAATGCCATTTGCAACAATGTGAATGTAACTTGAGATTATCATACTAAGAAAAGGAAGTCAGAAAGAGAAAAACAAATACCATGTGATGTCGCTTATATGTGGAATCTGACTATGACACAAATGAATGTACCTTCAAAACAGAAACAGACTCACAGACATAGAAAACAGACTTGCTACCAAGGTGGGGGTGGAGGAGGGGTGAAGTGGGAGCTTGGGATTAGCTGATGAAAACTATTATATATAGAATATAGATAGGCAACGAGGTAGCGATGGTGGTTTAGTCACTAAGTCGTGTCTGACTCTTGCGACCCTATGGACTATAGCCTGTCAGGCTCATCTGTCCACGGGATTCTCCAGGCAAGAATACTGGAGTTGGTTGCCATTTCCCTCCCAACCCGGGAATCAAAGCCGGGTCTCTTGCATTGTAGGCAGATTCTTTACCAACTGATCTACAAGGCAAAGAGGTACTATAATGGAAAAGAAAAAAATAAAACAAACAAAAACCTAAATAGGGCTCAGAGCTGAGAGATCCGAGGTGAGTTGTGCTGAGAGATCCGAGGTGAGTTGTCCCTAAGTGTGAGTTATTGGTGTGTGTCATCTTGGTGTGAATCACCAACGTGGGATTCATCAGTTGTGTACTATCCTAGAGTGAGTCATCTCATAGAATGGACAGGTTTCATACACAAGTGAGCAGGGTGGGTCCATAAGCCATAGGCCAAGTCACAACTTGGCTCTAGAAGAGTCCTCAAAGGTCATACCCTCTCCTGCAACCACTTAATATTACCCGGCCTCCTGCCACACATCATGGCTGGAAGCGACCCTCTGCCCCTTGGTGGATGGTTGATAGGGCCTTTAGAACAATCTGGTACTGCAAAGAAAGAAGGATGTTGGATCTATGAGCCAGTGGACCCTGTTCATGAGGCTCCCTTGGCTGCCACCTCTGGATGATACAAACCAGCTCCCATTAGCCACAATCCTGCTTACACCCAACTTTTCTGTCTCTGTGTTCTGATACTTTGTCCTCCACACTCTACTTCCTCTGATGTCAGTCCCTCCAGGGCCCACTCATTCATTTTCATTTTCCCAGGTCAATGGAGAAGGCTTCAAGAAACCCAGTCATTAATTCACTTAGACCTTCATTCATTTATTCAAGGATCATGTTTAGACCACATGAGGCAAGTGACAACCTACGGGGCCCCTTCCAGACACAAACTCCAGGCTCCTGCAGGAGTCTCTACACCAGGTGATAATATGGGGCCATCAGCGCATGGAGTCCAGACATGGCTCCTCTAGATCCAGGATCCATGAACCCAAAATAAAGTCTGTCCTTCCTCCTCCGATGCACAAACACACAGGAGAGAAACAGGAATCAAAGCAACATACTTCCACTGGGAAACAGGGAGTGTAGAAGACACACGGCCACACTGACCCATTGGGACTCTGAAATCCTGCTGGGTAGTCTTCAAGGGAACCCCTTACCCAGAAAGGAGACAGTTCCTAACTCTGTTCCAGAGGAGGGGTTTCCAGGGACCCTTGGCTCTGCCCTTTAGGGAGGACCTTCCTTGTCTGCTGTTCTCATGGGCTACATCCAAAGAAGGAGCTAAAGAATGTGCCCTTATTTTCAGGGCTGAGTATCTCATTCCACCTCTTTTCTGTAAAAAGTCCAGGGCCCAAAGATCATTTTAAGTCTCAGTTAAAACCATTTTGACCCAGTGACTTTGGTTTCTTTGGTAGTAAATCTCTCCCCAAAATCTAAAAACATAATGATCTTATCAGTTTAGTTCTAATCAGCTCCATGTACCATTGTCACAAGAGCTTTCTTGAGAAATGCCTTCCACTCACCCTTCTTAATTTCAGGTATCTAACATTTGGCACTTTTCCAAGGATTCTTTTGGCCAATTAAAAAGTTTTATGGATCATCATCTTAATTCCATTCAGATGTCTTAAATAGTGGATGCGATGAGCAAACCCTTGCTTTAGTCCTAGTTCTAGTTCTAACTGCTTCTTTTGAGCCCGAGATCTGCCTTGTTTGCTCAAGCATTTCTCAATTTTTACTGTTTGGAACTGAAAATCCATTGCCTCATCCAACTATAGCAGTCCCCAGATTTCTTGACTCCAGTATCTTTCATTTTCAGCCAATAGCAGCCAACACACGCTATTAAAATTCTGCTTTATGAATTGTTTCCTTTAAACTAGGAGTGTTTAATTACTTGGGTAATTGTCTATTTTTGAGATATCACAGGTGGTACTAATACCAAATATTTCAGCAGCACATGGCATAGACCACCATCCATCCAGTCTCCACTAAAAACTGTGATATTCTTTCTTGCAGTGGTAAATATGCTTTCTTGCAGTGGTAAATACTCATGGAGGAGTAGACTGAACGAGTGGAGAGAATAAATCAAAGCAATTTAGAGATGTTTCAGCCAAAGCAATTTTGAGATGTTTGTTGGACATACACTGTGCATTTGGAATTCAGGGGAAGAGTTAATGATAAAGTTGCCAAACATTGGTCCGTTGTCTCTTGCTTGTGTACTGAGAAACATCAATAAATAAAATAAATGATGAATTTATTCTGAATTCTTTTTTCATTTGAGATCTCCTAAATGGGGCATTTTTCAAATTCAACACAACAATGGAGACTTTGTTACTCACAGGCAACCCAACCAGGATGAGATAGCTGGATGGCATCACCAACTCAACAGACATGAGTTTGAGCAAACTCCGGGAGATAGTGGAGGACAGGGAAGCCCGGCATGCTGCAGTTCATGGGGTCCCAAAGGGTTAGACATGACTTCATGACTGAATAACGATAAGGCCACCCTTTCCCCATAGCTCACTCCCACAAGTCAACCGCAAGACCCACTGCCTTCACGAGCACTGCTGCAGACAGACAGCAGCCTTCCTCAGTTACCCTGAGGAAGACAAAAGCTCGCGAGCCAGCAGCTGCCCGAGATGATCAGAGTCCTTTTCCGTCTAACAGACTCTGACTGCATAACTTTAAATTAAATGCACCATGGTCCTTTTATTATAGATACTCTGAAATATTAAAGAAGGTTAATAATTAAGGCTAATTTTGAACCAGTTCAAAGCTGCAGCACTAATGATTTGAAACACTTGACTGCTACTGAGGCTTCTCTATCATGCAGAAATTTCCTCCTCATCAGTCCTCCCATCACCCCTAAGCAGGTGAGCTCTGTAAAAAGGTGTTATGAACTGCGTCGCTTTAATGCATCAGTAGAAACAATTCTACGTGTCCACAGAAGTTTTGCTCATCTCTTTTCACTCTTCTAGGCTCAGGTAAACAATCAGTTTGAAGTCCTTGGGGACTTTTTTTTTTCCCTTTGTGGACATAAAAAAGAATGTCATCCATGTGTACCAGCAGCTTAGCAGCATGGCATTTAAATATTTTACTGCCCAGATAAATACATCTGATGCCTGTGTCCCAGCTTGAATTAAGTATTTATTGTGCATCTTTTTCCAAGGCCCATTTTAAATCTTGGCATTTATCAGCATGCTCAAAGAACATCATCAGATCCCTAGGAACAACAGAAGTTCAGTTCTAGGGCCTGGCTGATCAAAGGTGACCTACAAGCATCATCAAATTGAAAAGAAAAATGAGGCTGCCACTTTGGTTATCTGTATGCTAACAGAGGGCTACTTCATGGGACACTGAGGATCAGAAAGGACACTAGGTCTTATTGCCCAGACTAAGCTTTCCAATTAAAAATGTCCCTGGCTAAAGGGTGGCTATTTGGAAAAGTCACAAAAATACTGTGGGAAAAATATGCATTCACCTTGACAGGTGCCTGCTGTGAACTCACAGGTTCTGGTGGGACGCTGCTGATGTATGCACTGAGATGGAAGTTGTGACTTTTGTCCAGTGAAAAACTGGGTTATTCAGTCTCTGGGCAGACAGTATTAGTACCCAGGAGGAGGCACTCAGGGAGTGTCCAGAGGAGAAATATGCTCTTTCCATAAGTAACAGCCCAAGTAGAATCCACATACCTTTCAGTCCTTTGTTTAACTTGAATTTTCTTGATATTGAAGATAAATTCTACTGATATTTTATAAATTGTCCTTGTATTAATATTTAGCAACCTCAAGGAGTGCTCATCTTAGATTTAATTATTTTCTATTTTTTTCTGGTGTATTTTCTATGTAGAAAATCATCTGTAAGAGTTTTATGCCATCTTTCCAATTCTTATAAATTTTGTTCTTTTTTTATCTGATGGTATTTTCCAGAACCATCAATACCATGCAAAATCTGGCAGGAAAAGAGGTCATTCTTAATTTCTTCTTGACTCTAAAGGAAATGGATCTAAAATTTCTGCATTAAGTATGGTGTTTGGTGTAGGTTTTTGGTTTATAAACTTCACCAAATTAAGGAAGTTTCTTTCCTGATACAATACCTTGCTAAATTGTTTTTCATTGTTGAATGGTTGTCAACTTATTAGAACGGCTAAACTGAAAAAAACAAGGACCTTAAATATTGCCCTTGTCAGAGCTGAAAGAAAGAGATGCAGTGGCGACGTTTAGGGCTGTGGGTGCTGATTGCATGGATGCTTTTCAGTTTATGAAAATTATTTGATCAACACATTTATGATTTATATACATTTTTGTAAATATCCATTCATGCATTTTTAAATTAGAAAATAATGATGTTCTGGACTTTATTAATTTTTTCCTGCCTATATTGATATAATTACATTGAGAGGTTTGTTTCATTTTGTTTACACTCTTGAGAAAAACCTTCATTGAGCATGTTGAATGAACTTGTTAATGTATGTTGAATTTGATTCCAAAATGAAATTAAGATTTCTGTTTATTCTAAAAGTGAAATGAACCTACAATTTTCTCGCTTTGTACTTAGGCAGTTTTGGAATTGTGGTTAAACTATGAATGTCTTGATATCCTTTTCTACTTTCTGGAATAACTGGTATAAGAAATGTCTTATCATTGATAGCTTAGTAGAACTCACAAATTATCTGGTCTTGGGTGTTTTGGGAGAAAGGGAGTATTTAATTATCCTTTCCCTTTATTTAGTATCTATTGGAATGTTAGAGTTTCATATTTCTTCTTTCAATCATAGCATTGTATAATTGTTTTAAAGTGTGTCCATTTTGTCAAAGTGTTCAAGTTTGTTAACATACTTTCTTTGTGTAGCTTCACGATTTTATTCCATTCTGTTTAAAACTCTTAGCCACGTGAAATTTATTTTGTGGTAAAGTTGGATTGTTGTTCTAGCTTTACTTTTTCCCCACATGGCTACCCAGTTATCCCCACATTATTTATTAATAATACATTTTTTCCCCCTCAGGGAAGCTGATTGATGTCGGAGAGACGGCCATGAGTGGCAGCTCCATTGTTCACTAGTAACATCAATGGAATGAGAAACACTGGGACAGAATGGTGAGGCTGTGAGCCTTCTTGCCGTTTCCCCCAAAGTGAAGATAGAAAAAATGAAAAAACAAACTAATACCCATCCAGATAAGCATGCCCAGACAGACCCTGCTGGCCTGCCTCCAATGGAGGGGACCCAGGGGAGAACTAGGCAGGTAGAATCAATCACACAGCAGGAAGCTCAACTGAGGCATGTACTGTGGTACTTAGAATATGAGGTTGTTACAACAGCAAAGCCAGTATTCCCTCTGTTGTCTCCCTCTGCATTTTATTCTTCAATGTCAAAACAAATGAGCAGGCCATTTCCCCAAAGTGCCTGCGACTTACTTTGCATGGACTCTGGCTTTCAGCTGTGTTGGAGAGGCTCCCCAAGGCTCCAGAAAGAATTGATCTCGCCTTCCTTGGCAGCAGGGAAATAACAGGCCCCATCTCAGCAGGAGCGGGCGGTGAGGGGGTGGTGGCTAGAAAACATGTCCCTGCCAAGAGTCTCGGTTACTATTTTCCTTTGGCTTGGGCAAAGTAGAACATACAGTGAAAACTATGTGCTACAAATCCCAAACATGGATGATCTTGATTGTCTTTAGAATGCTCATAGCGAGGTGTGGAGGAATAGAAGAGAAAAGATTATTCACTCTTCAAAGAGCTAGTCCTACCCCACACTATATACATCTCCACCAGAAAGCATTTAGGTAGAAAATGCAATACACCCCACTCAATATTTGTCAGGAAGAAAGGAGAAAGAAAATGAACCTCTTTTCTTTAGAATGAATATTCTTCCTTTAAGTCTGCGCCATTTAGGCTACCTGACCAATCCTGCTGCACCTATAACAGTCCTTAAATAAGGCCCTGCACTTATTGGCTTAAACCTATTTTCCAAAGCCAATCATGGGCAAAGGGCAAGGGGGATGGGACCATGGTGATTGGACGACTCTTTCCGTTGTCTTGTCCTGTATGCTAATTATGTGGATAGATTCAGGAGGATTAGGCTCCTGAAACAAACTGAACATGTAGTGGGAAAAAGGAAGCAACAATGTTCATGACGTATATTTCTTTTACTTTTTAATTGTTAAAATCATGGTAAAATATATATAACATAAAATTTGCCAGTGTAGAGTTCAAAGGCATTACTTAAATTCACAGTGTTGTGCAATCACCATTACTATATACTTCCAAAAATATTTCATCATCCCAAAGAGAAACTGTAATCATCAAGCAATAACTCCCCATTCTTCCCTACTCCCAGCACCTCGTGAACTCTAATCTCTTTCATGTCGGTATTTCATATAAGTGGAATTATATAATACTCATCCTTTCTTGTCTCGCTTATTTCACTTAGTATGTCTTCAAGATTCATCTATGTCTTAACATGCATTATAACTCAATTCCTTTTATAGCTGAAAAATATTCCATTGCTTATATACACACAATTTAGCTTACCCATTCATCTGTTACTGGACACTTGGATTGTTTCCACTTGCTGGCCATTGGAAATAATGCTGTAACGAATATTGGCATACAAGTATCTGGATGAGTTCCTGTTTTCAATTACTTGGGGTATATACCTAAAAGTAGAATTGTTGAGCCATAGGGCAATTCTATATTTAGCTTTCTGTAGAACTGCCAACCTGTTTTCCACAGTGGCTATATCAATTTACATTCCCATCCTGTAGTGTATGTGTTCCAGTTTCTCCATATCTTCACCAATACTTGTTGTTTTTATTTTTTTTTAATTATAGCCATTTTAATGGGTATGAAGTGGCAACTTAAAGTGTTTCAGATTTGTATTTCCCTAAGGACTATTGAGTGAAGGGATGGAGCCAAAGCAAAATCGATGCCCAGCTGTGGATGTGACTGGTGATAGAACCAAGGTCCGATGTTGTAAAGAGCAATATTGCATAGGAACCTGGAATGTTAGGTCCATGAATCAAGGCAAATTGGAAGTGGTCACACAGGAGATGGCAAGAGTGAACGTCAACATTCTAGGAATCAGTGAACTAAGGTGGACTGGAATTGGTGAGTTTAACTCAGATGAGCATTATATCTACTACTGTGGGCAGGAATCCCTTGGAAGAAGTGGAGTAGCCATCATGGTCAACAAAAGAGTCCAAAATGCAGTTCCTGGATGCAATCTCAAAAATAACAGAATGATCTCTGTTCATTTCCAAGGCAAACCATTCAATATCATGGTAATTCAAGTCTATGCCCCCACCAGTAATGCTTAAGAAGCTGAAGTTGAATGGTTCTATGAAGACCTACAAGATCTTTTAGAACTAACACCCAAAAAAGATGTCCTTTTCACTATAGGGGACTGGAATGCAAAAGTAGGAAGTCAGGAAACATCTGGAGCAACAGGAAAATTTGGCCTTGGAGTACAGAATGAAGCAGGGCAAAGGCTAACAGAGTTTTGCCAAGAGAACGCACTGGTCATAGCAAACACCCTCTACACATGGACATCAACAGATGGTCTACACCAAAATCAGATTGATTATATTCTTTGCAGCCAAAGATGGAGAAGCTCTATACAGTCAGCAAAAACAAGACCAGGAGCTGACTGTGGCTCAGATCATGAACTCCTTTTTTTCAAATTGAAGAAAGGAGGGAAAACCACTAGACCATTCAGGTATGACCTAAATCAAATCCGTTGTAATTATACAGTGGAAGTGAGAAATAGATTTAAGGGACTAGATCTGATAGACAGAATGTCTGATGAACTATGGACAGAGGTTCATGACATTGTATAGGAGACAGGGATTAAGACCATCCCCAAGAAAACGAAATGCAAAAAAGCAAAATGGCTGTCTGAGGAGGCCTTACAAATAGCTGTGAAAAGAAGAGAAGTGAAAAGCAAAGGAGAAAAGGAAAGATATTCCCATCTGAATACAGAATTCCAAAAAATAGTAAGGAGAGATAAGAAAGCCTTCCTCAGTGATCAATGCAAAGAAACAGAGGAAAACAATAAAATGGGAAAGACTAGAGATCTCTTCAAGAAAATTAGAGATACCAAGTGAACATTTCATGCCAAGATGGGCTCAATAAAGGACAGAAGTGGTAGGGACCTAACAGAAGCAGAAGGTATTAAGAAGAGGTGACAAGAATACACAGAAGAACTTTACAAAAAAGATCTTCACAACTCTGATAATCACAATGGTGTGATCACTCACACTCAGCTAGAGCCAGACATCCTGGAATGTGAAGTCAAGTGGACCTTAGAAAGCATCACTACAAACAAAGCTAGTGGAGATGATGGAATTCCAGTTGAGCTATTTCAAATCCTAAAAGATGATGCTGTGAAAGTGCTGCACTCAATATGCCAGCAAATTTAGAAAACTCAGCAGTGGCCACAGGACTGGAAAAGGGCAGTTTACATTCATATCCCAAAGAAAGGCAATGCCAAAGAATGCTCAAACTACTGCACAATTGCACTCATTTCACATACTAGTAAAGTAATGCTCAAAATTCTCCAAGCCATGCTTCAGCAATACATGAACCGTGAACTTCCAGATGTTCAAACTGGTTACAGAAAAGGCAGAGGAACCAGAGATCAAATTGCCAACATCCACTGGATTATCGAAAAAGCAAGAGAGTTCCAGAAAAATATCTACTTCTGCTTTATTGACTATGCCAAAGCCTTTGACTGTGTGGATCACAATAAACTGTGGAAAATTCTGAAAGAGATGGGAATACCAGACCATTTGACCTGTCTCTTGAGAAACTTGTATGCAGGTCAGAAAGCAACAGCTAGAACTGGACATGGAACAACAGACTGGCTCCAAATAGGAAAAGGAGTACGTCAAGGCTGTATATTGTCACTCTGCTTATTTAACTTATATGCAGAGTACATCATGAGAAACGCTGGGCTGGAAGAAGCACAAGCTGGAATCAAGATTCCTGGGAGAAATATCAATAACCTCAGATATGCAGACAATACCACCCTTATGGAAGAAATTGAAGAAGAACTAAAGAGCCTCTTGATGAAAGTGAAAGAGGAGAGTGAAAAAGTTGGCTTAAGGCTCAACATTAAGAAAACTAAGATCATGGCACCTGGTCCCATCACTTCATGGGAACCAGTGGAAAATGTGTCAGACTTTATTTTGGGGGGCTCCAAAATCACTGCAGATGGTGACTGCAGCCATGAAATCAAAAGACGCCTACTCCTTGGAAGGAAAGTTATGGCCCACCGGATAGCATATTGAAAAGCAGAGACATTACTTTGCCAACAAAGGTTCATCTAGTCAAGGCTATGGTTTTTCCAGTAGTCATGTATGGGTGTGAGAGTTGGACAGTGAAAAAGGCTGAGCACCGAAGAATTGATGCTTTTGAACTATGGTGTTGGAGAAGACTCATGAGTGTCCCTTGGACTGCAAGGAGATCCAACCAGTCTATCCTAAAGAGATCAGTCCTGGGTGTCATTGGAAGGACTGATGTTGAAGCTGAAACTCCAATACTTTGGCCACCTCATGTGAAGAGTTGACTCACTGGAAAAGACCCTGATGCTGGGGAGGATTGGGGGCAGGAGAAGGGGATGACAGAGGATGAGATGGCTGGATAGAATCACTGACTTAATGGACATGGGTTTGGGTAGACTCCAGGAGTTGGTGATGGACAAGGAGACCTGGCATGCTGCAGTTCATGGGGTGGCAAAGAGTAGACATGACTGAGTGACTGAACTGAACTGAATGACTAATGGGACTTCCCAGGTGGCACTAGTGGTAAAGAACCTGCCTGCCAATGCAGGAGACTTAAGAGATGCCAGTTTGATCCCTGTGTCAAGAAGATCCCCTAGAAGAGGTCATGGCAACCCACTCCAGTATTCTTGCCTGGTAAATTCCATAGACAAGGGAGCCTGATGGGAGTTGGACACAACTGAAGAGATTTATCATGCATGAATGCAATGACTAATGATGTTGAACAGTTTTTCATGATATATATATTAACCATTCATATATCTTCTTTTAAGAAATATCTATCCAAATCGTGTACTCATTTTTCCCAGTTGTTTTTACCAACAGCTAGTATTATTTGCCTTGTTGTTAGTTGTAGGAGTTCTTTATATACTCTAGACAGGAAACACTTGTCTGATTCTTAAATACTTTCTTCCATTCTGCAATTTGTCATTTCACTTTCTTGATAATGTTGTTTGACAAAGAAAATACCATTTCTTGAAATATTCTTTGTGTTCCTTTCTCTTTGTCTTTTCCTTCTGGGACTTCCATGATACATATATTGGTGTCCCTAATAGTGTCTCATATATCCCTTAAGCTCTGTTCATATTTCTTTGCTATTTTTCTTTTTGTTTCACATAGCTGATGATTTCAATTTTCCTATCTTTAAATTCACTGATACTTTATTTTGCCTGGTGAAATCTGCTGTTGAACTCTACCATTTTGTTTTTCTGTTTAGTCATTGTACATGTCACCTCCAGAATTTTTTTTTAATTTAATAGTTTATATCTCTTTATTGATATTCTCATTTTTTCTTACTTCATTTCTTGATTTTCTGAAATTCTTTGTTCATGTTTTTTTTTAATTTTCTCTTGAGCATATTTTAAGATAGTTGTTTAAAAGTCTTTGTCTAGTAAGTTCAATGTCTAATCTTCCTTTCAGATGGTTCCTTTCTGCTTATTTTATTCCTTTGATGGACCATTTTTTCCTGTTTCTTTGTATGCTTTCTTATTTTTTTTGTTGATTTTTTTTCTGTTGAACATTAGACATTTGAGTATTATAATATGGTAAATTTGGAAATGAAATTCTCTCTTTACCTTACTGTTTGTTAACTTTTCCTGACTGTTATAGTCTCTGTAGTTACTTCTTCAGTTTTTTTGTAGACTGCATTATCTGTCTTGTGTGGTTGATGACATCTCTCTTCTTTAGCTTGTGGTTAGCTAGTGTTTTGACAGGTAGTTTTTTGAATACAAGAACATTTTTAAGTTGCCTTTTTCTTAATGTAGTACTCACTTAGCTACTGTATTTAATCAGTTTTTTTCCTAGAGTTCCACTACAGTTGGTTCCTTAAGTTTTCACTTGTTTTTTAAAGCTTATGTAAGGAAACAACAGCTTGGAGCTGTCTCTTCCATGATTTTTCCAATGTCTAATTCAATAGAATTCTTTTTTTTTTATTGAAGATTCTTGATTTACAATGCTGTGTTAGTTTAAGTGGTACAGTCAAGTAATTCAGTTATATATATAACTGATTCTTTTTCATTAGGCTATTAAAAGATTCTTTTCCACACAGGCTATTACAAGATATTGAATATATTTCCCTATGTGATACAGTAGGTCCTTTTTGTCTACTTTATATATTGTACTGTGTATCTGTTAATCCCAAACTCCTAATTTATCCTTCACTTTCTTTCCCTTTTGGTAGAAATAAGTTTGTTTGCTATGTCTGTAAGTCTGTTTCTATTTTGTAAATAAGTTCATTCCAAATATAAGTGATATCATATTATATGTCTTTCTTTATTTGACTTAACTTTACTTAGTATGATAATCTCTGGGTTTAATCATGTTTCTGCAAATATCAGTATTTCATTCTTTTTTTATGGCTGGTTAATATTCTGTTGTACTTATATGCCACATCTTCTTTATCCATTCATTTGTCAATGGACATTTAGATTGCTTCCATATCTTAGCTATTGTAAATAGTGCTGCTATGAATATTGGGGTACATATATTTTTTCAAATTAGAGTTTATGTCTTTTCCAGATATATGTTGAAGAGTGGGATTGATGGATCATATGTTAGCTCTATTTTTAGTTTTTTAAGGAAAGTCCATACTGTTTTCCATAGTGGCTGTACCACTTCACTTTCCTACCAACAGTGTAGGAGAGTTTCCTTTTCTTCAGCATTTATTATTTGTGTAGACTTTTTTGATGGTGGTCATTCTGACTGGTGTGAAGTGATACCTCATTGTAGTTTTTATTTGCATTTCTCTAATAATTAGTGAGGTTGACCATGTTTTCATGTGCCTATTGGCCATCTGTATGTCTTCTTTGGAGAAATGTGAATTTAGATCTTCTTCCCATTTTGGGTAGATTGTTTGTCTTTTATTTATTTATTGTTTGAGTTATATAAACTCAATAAAATTCTTTTGAAGATCAACCCTAGAGTGACTTTTGAATAAAGTCCTGGTATAGCTAACAGCAAGCATGTACTGAAGAACCCATGCCTTAATTGAACTCAAATGGAGGGAAATTGCAGCAGTGGTAATTGCTTAGTTTGCCTTGTGCAAGACACGCTCCTAACTGAATGACTCAGTCTTTGCTTCCAAAAATGTAGAGGGAAGTGAAGATTTGCAGGAGGCATAAAGAATAATGACATTTAGACTTTAACATGTTTCATCATTACCACTTATTGGCACTATTCTTATCACTGTCACCTCATTCTTGAAGTTGTCACTGACTCAGTCACCCCATTCCTCTGCTGCACTAATCAGAGCAGGTAGTTGGAATAGTTGAGACCCGAGTTTAGAACCAGATAGAACTGCAGTCATATGTTACAGCTCGGTGATCCTGGTTAGGGAACCAAGCTCTTTGTTCTTAGTTTTTTCACCAAAGACGTGGAAATAATCTTGCACAGTATGCACTGGATAATTGTGAGAACTAAATGAGCAACATTTAGGGTCCAGCATGTCACAAGACCTCCATAAAAGTTGGTGTGATGGTGTTACCCCCTTTTCAGGGCCTTGGGCTCAGTCTTCAAACTTGAAAACAAGCTGTCATCTCACTCTTTCAGGTACAGATGTCACTGTCCTCTGCTCTACCTATTCCTGGCTTCTCTAAATATACCTCAGTCTTACCCAATTCCAACCTAGGACCTCATTCCTGGTGGATGTTTCTGGAAGCCCCTCAATAGATCTGAGTTCCAACAAACCATCCTTAATCTCCCCAGGGGCCCTTCCAGCATCTCCACCCTCCATTTCTCCTCTTCTAGGGTGTAGAGTTTTCAACCAATGACTTCTTACCACTTTTCAGCTGTTCTCCCTCATACTACCCAAGAGGGCACAGTCAGGGGTGGGGTGGAAGCAAGAGAGAATTTTTAAAGAATAATTTATTTTTCCCTTGAGTATGTTTCTTGGTCTTCTTAATCTCTCCAAATTTTCTCCTGAAGAATTCAGTTCATTTCTGGATTTTGACTTTCCAAAATCTATAGTCCCACCCAGAAGAGAAAGAGCTCAGGGCATATACAGCGGGAAAATCCAGGAAGATATGAATCAGGGTTTTCCATTCTCTATTTCTCAAACTAATGAAGAGTTTCACAGTATAGGGGGAAAGGTTGAGAGCTGACATTTCTGAAGTCCCTTAGAAAGAAAGCTCCTTTCTGGGTGAAAATAACAAAACCCTCAACTAGGGTTGAGATAGTTAAGAACTGAGCAGACAATCCATCCCCTTTCCTAGGCAAGACACAGCCCCAAAGTAAATTCAACATCATGTGTTATGTTTAGGGTAGCAAAGGAGGCCTGAAATAACCTGGACCACATGGAGTGACTCAACCCCGAGTCACTAGTCAGTGATTAGTCAAAGTAGACTGACCACTGAGGACTAGGACTACAGGCATCTCAATAATGTCTGCTATGGGCAGATAACACTGAGATATTTTAACCGCAGAACTTATAATTCCCCAAATTAGGTCCAAACCCAAGAAAAATAAAGGAAGACCAATTTGACTTAAATCATATATGTATATTCTCAGCAAAATGGATACACAAAATAAAAATTAAGTTACAGAAAGATTTCTTTCCTGAGGTTTAGCCTCTACAGAATCAGAAAGACTCATGCCTGTGACTTTTTTCACATTAGAAACAGCTACATGGCTAGCTGGCAAGAGGAGGGAGAACCTTCCAGAGCCAAAGATCTGTTTGAAAGGTCAACTTGACAGTAGCAGCCCTGCCCTCACTCTGATCCTGCCTGCAGGCCTCCTGCAGAGCCCCCATTGGCCAAATTCAACTGGAAGCAGAGGGCAGGAGAGATGGGATGGGGCAGTCCATACAGGTCAGCTTCCTAGGACTGAAAGCATTGTAAAGAAGGGTAGAAAATGCACCTGGGGAGTGAAGGGAAGATGTCCAGAATCATCTGTGACAATATCCTCACCCTTACTGGAATGAAAAACTGGAAAGATTGCTTTCTTGATCTACCTTGGGGCTGAAGGAGGAGTTAAACCTAGGAGGAAATAGGAGCTGGAGGCCACTTCGGTCAACAAAGATGACACCTATGAGGTAACCTGTAGAATCCCTTGTCCAAGGAGGAAAAATAAAGGGTGGAGTTAGAAAAATGGGCAATCATCTTAGAAACTGCATGGTGGATCACACCAGAGAACTGACAGCGGTTACAGTGGCAGGTGAGAAAATGAACCAAGGAATTAGATATGAGGATAGCAAGAAGATAACTCCCAAAAGCCTGGGCTTCTCTTTGGCTTGAACGTCTCTGCAAGCATGGGTTTAAATCAGTGCCATGCAGACCTTTTTGTTTGCTACAGCAGCTCCATCCCCAAGAAGGAACTGGAGAACTGCACTGTGGGTATCTTCAGGGACCTCTCAGGATCCAGCCATGTGTGCAGGTTGGATCAGAGTGCTGCTTAGAGGAATGAGTTGTTGAGTTGCAGTTGACTAACTGACATGATAGTATGCAATTTAATTAAATGTTTGTTTATTTCCAATTTGCAATTTTATTTTAGGAGCCAATAATTTTTTTTTCTCACATCTCAAACACTTTCTCAGACCTCTGTAAAGCTCAGATAAGGATAGTGAAGGGGAGTCTCTGAGAAACAGCTGTGTAGGTGGCCGGCAACAACCTGTCCAGATGGATGTTTGAGGGTGGAGGGTTCCAAGAGGAAAGTTGCCAAAAACTAACAGAGTACCTAATTGCCAGACCATATTGAGAGAGGCTTGCAGATAGCCCACAGGTGTGGGAAGAGTGAGTCACAAATACATAGAAAACTAATCCATTTTTAAGTCAGTAATTAGCTCCTAGAAAAGTTAAACACTGCACAAGAAATGAAATGTAATTATGCAACCTAAGTAACATCAGTTATGAACAATATTTGCATAATCATAGCATCAAACAAGGGAATATTGATTTAACTTGAAATTATAATTTAACTTTATAGAAATGGTAGGAGAGGGGAGATAGACACAGAGTCTAATGTTTGTGTACTAAAAGCTTACCTTACACTGAGAAATAAATAAATACTAGGTAAATTAAATAAAGAAGAGTGGGGTTAAGCTATGGAAACTAACATCAGAAGAAACTCAACAGCTGGGTCTGCCAAGCACAGGTTAACCCCCATCTTATGAATAACAAGAGGTCAAGGGAAGGGTTCATGTGTGGGTCCCCACGCCTGGCCATCTGGGGTAAGCCACAATAGGGCAACCCCTGGACACCAGCAAGTTTTCTTCCAGCAGTTTCCTCCTTGGCTAGTTTCCCAGAACATTCACTGCAGTTTCTTTTCTTTATGACAGGCTTATCCTTTCACTGGATATTTACAAAGTTAAAGGGATAACCTCACTGGGGGCCGGAGTGGCATGTGCCTCCCGTCCTCTACCCCATCTCCCATGAGAATTAAAAAGACACAGGCCCTCAGGGGCCCTGAATGACAGCCCTGCCACATTCAGTTCAGGCTCCCCGTCACAGCAGTAGGCACTGAGAGCACCCCCAGAGCCTGAATGCTGACCAGTGTCTTCACTTAACAGGGCTCACAGCCAAGATGCTCTTGGAGTATTGCCAGAAGTTTCTGTCCCCCCCAAAATGATTCCCTCCCTGGAGAAAGTCCACATCGCATCCAACAACTTGGGATACAAAGGCACCCTTTCCTCAATTTGGGGCATTTCTGGAAGGCCAGCCTAGTTTCAGAGTATCTCCAGGGATCTGCTCAGGCCTCTTTGGGGCTGAACTCAGCTGAACTCTCCCCTATGTCTAGTCACAGTCTCCTCTGCTCGAGAGCACTACCTACACACAGATCTCCATCTCAGTCTGTTTCCCTGTCCATCACTCCCCCAGGACCCAAGCTAACACCACACAATTGGCAGTGCCTGGGAGGACATCTCTTCTTTTCAGGCCTCTGCATCCTACTTGAGCCTGCAGCTGCCCACAGGCCCTGGAAAAGCAGCTAGTCCTGGGGCGAAGCCATGCTCTTATTAATACCTGGCAGGTGAAGTGCTCATAGCTCTCGAAGCCATGCTGGCCACCCGAGAGTCACCAATGTGGCTGAACTTCTGCCGGGGCCTGGTGCCACTATTCCTTTTGGCTCCTTTTTCTCATGTTCCTTTGCTCCTAATCAATCACAAAGTGCCCTAATGGGTAAAATATGCATTCACATCTAAGAGAACAGATAACACAAAGAAACGTGCATCCGACCCAGTGAGGTTGCCGCTTTGGAAAAAACTGACCTCTACCCAACTCTAGCAAAACTTTTGCCGAAATTCATAGCAATAAGTAAAAATTATGTCCATTTTATGGAAGAGGAAACCAAGACTCAGAGTGGTAAAGTGTCTTGGCAGGGTCACAAAAAAACTGATAAACACAGAGCCAGGTTTAGAGCAGGTCGACTGATCCCTCCCCTCAGCTGGCCCCATATCAACTGCAGTAATGGCAGACAGCATGATCCCAAAGACACACAGCAAGCAAACAAATCCCTGGGATTAAACTTTGTGGTTTAGGGGAGGGGTGATGTAAGAAATGATGATTTTCTTTCATAATAATGTTCAGTCTACAGTTTTAAGGGGAAGATATTCTTTTTTTATGAATTTGGATGGGGGCACAGTGCTATAAGGGTAACACAGAAAATGATACTTGAATCTATAAAGCATTTCCTGGTTGCTATCAGAACATGCTGTAACTGACATTATCTTAGTAAATGCAAGAACAAGGAGTGTATATATTTATTATATGGAAAATTAAAGTTTTGAGAATTTCATGCACTTGCCCAAAGTTCAATCACTCCAGGCAAACTCCTGCCCAAGTCGAAGTTATACCAGTCCATTCCAGCACACAGTGCACATATGCAAGGCTTTGCCACACTGTATGTGGACTTTGGCTCGCCAGCAAGGCCAGGTGCTAACCAGGTGCTGGCAGATTCCTGAGGTCACACCTCATCAGTCTGAATGAACAGTTTCTACCCTCTCACACTTGCATTCACCAAGCATTCTATGTGCTTACCAACTGTAGGACTATGTCAGGAATATTCTATATGCTTACCACTGTATATGCTTCCATTACTCTGCAGTCCACAACCAGCATGGGGCTTGCCCACAGAAGGCACTCAATGTGCATTTGATGGAGGAGAGAGCAGAGTGTGGGCAGAATAGCAACTCTGCTAATCCCTTCTGTCCAAATCTGGAGAGGTCAAGAGTGGCCATTTGCCATTTGACCATTTGCCAAATCTTAGTTATGTAAGTTTTTTCTTGGAATTCGTAAGAGAAGCCACCTAGGATTTTAGAACCTAAATTTTAAAAGAAGTTGTTTTCCCATCAAGAAGTAAATTCATAGGAACTTCTCCCTCAAGAGGTGAGGCAGGTGAAGATGTCAACAAATCTGGGGAAGGTCATGACCAACTGGTGAAGGGTTGAGCTAAATGATTATTAATGACAGCCAGAAAATGTGGGGTTCATGACCTAGCTCTGTCAACAGTGTCTTGAATGACCTTGGTTGAGGCACCTATATTGACTGGAAGGTTTGGGTTGCAAATAATAGAAAATGTATAATTCATGTGCATGAAGAAACCCAGAGTTAATTTGGACAAACTGTTCTCTGTGATTCTTTAGTTCCTCTGGGTCAACTTGCCTCCCAATACCCCTTTGCTCATGGGAATAAAGTGACTATATCAACCCTTTTACCTACATATAGAATACACAGAAGAACTATACAAAAAAGATTTTCATGACCCAGACAATCACAATGGTGTCATCACTCACCTAGAGCCAGACATCCTGGAGTGCAAAGTCAAGTGGGCCTTAGGAAGCATCACTATGAAAAAAGCTAGTGGAGGTAATGGAATTACAGAAAAGCTATTTCAAATCTTAAAAGATGATGCTGTGGGAGTGTTGCATTCAATATGCCAGCAAATTTGGAAAACTCAGCAGTGGCCACAGGACTGGAAAAGGTCAGTTTTCATTCCAATCTCAAAGAAAGGCAATGCCAAAGAATGTTCAAACTACTGCACAATTGCACTCATCTCACATGCTAGCAACGTAATGCTCAAAATTTTCCAAGCCAGGCTTCAATAGTACGTGAACCATGAACTTCCAGGTGTTCAAGCTGGATTTAGCAAAGGCAGAGGAACCAGAGATCAAATTGCCAACATCTGTTGGATCATCGAAAAAGCAAGAGAGTTCCAGAAAAATATCTACTTCTGCTTTATTGAATATGCCAAAGGCTTTAACTGTGTAGATCACGACTAACTATGGAAAATTCTTCAAAATATGGTAATACCAGACCACCTTACCTGCCTCCTGAGAAATCTGTATTCAGATCAGGAAGCAACAGTTAAAACTAGACATGGAACAACAGACTCGTTCCAAATCAGGAAAGGAGTATGTCAAGGCTGTATATTGTCACCCTGCTTATTTAACTTACATGCAGAGTACATCATGAGAAATGCTGGGCTGGAAGAAGCACAAGCTGGAATCAAGATTGCCAGGAGAAATATCAATAACCTCAGATATGCAGATAACACCACCCTTATGGCAGAAATTGAAGAAGAACTAAAGAGCCTCTTGATGAAATTGAAAGAGGAGAGTGAAAAAGTTGGCTTAAACTCAACATTCAGAAAACTAAGATCATGGCACCTGGTCCCATCATTTCATGGAAGATAGATGGGGAAACAATGGAAACAGTGAGATATTTTATTTTGGGGGGCTCCAAAATCACTGCAGATGGTGACTGCAGCCATGAAATTAAAAGCTTCTTGCTCCTTGGAAGGAAAGTTATGACCAACCTAGACAGTATATTAAAAAGCAGAGACATTACTTTGCCAGCAAAGGACCATCTAGTCAAAGCTACAATTTTTCCAGTCATCATGTATGGATGTGAGAGTTGGACTATAAAGAAAGCTAAGCACTGAAGAATTGATGATTTTGAACTGTAGTGTTAGAGAATACTCTTGAGAGTCCCTTGGATAGCAAGGAGGTCCAACCATCCTAAAGGAAATCAGTCCTAAGTATTTCCTTTCCATCCTAAAGGAAATAAGTCCTGAATATTCATTGGAAGGACTGATGTGAAGCTGAAACTCCAATACTTTGGCCACCTGATATGAAGAGCTGACTCATTGGAAAAGACCCTGATGCTGGGAAAGATTGAGAGCAGAAGGAGAAGGGGATGACAGAGGATGAGATGGTTTAATGGCATCACCGACTCAATGGGTATGAGTCTGAGTAAACTCCAGGAGTTGGTAATGGACAGGGAGGCCTGGTGTGCTGCAGTCCATGGGGTTGCAAAGAGTCAGACATGACTGAGTGAGTGAACTGACTGTCTTATCTATACATAGTCCAAAGAAAGATAAAATACATGTCCAATAATTTATGGTTACAAATTGGAGGATTCACTCTAGTTGGGCCACTGGGTCTTATGTTCATGCTTGGACCAATCAGCAGCCCCTGATGTTGAATGTACTGTTCAATATTCCTGGGCCCTGAACTCACTCAGTCTTGGGGAATAGCCTGCTTTTATGGAAGCACAAGGAACTCCAACAGGAATTTGAAACTCCTGAGAAGGGGAAAAGGGAAAGATGATGGAGAAGCTACCCACAAGAGTCCAGAGTCTGTCACAATCCTGGAACCCTAAGACCATTATTTCAACCATCAAACATAAATAATAGTAATAACTGCTCAACTTATCACATGGGACTCATGTGTGTTCAAATGAGTTAATGGGAAGTTATACCTCGGAAAGTCTAAAGCTCTATATTGATAGTTCTATATCTTTTCTGGTTACAGACTCTTGAGAATCTGATAAATCTACAAAATCAGCACTTCCCCAACAGTCCACTGGTTAAGAATCTGCCTGCCAATGCAGGCAACATGGGTTTGATCCCTGGTCTGGGAGAATCCACATGCTGTGAGGCAACTAAGTCCATGTGCCACAACTATTGAACCCATCCTCTAGATCCATGAGTTGCAGCTCCTGAGCCTGTGTGCCATCCATGGTACCTGTCTGTGCCTGTTATGAACTGGACCACACAGCAGGAGGTGAGCGGAAGTTTCATCTACTGCTCCCCATCAGTCGCACTGCCTGAACCATCCTCCCCCTGCCATCCACAGTCTTTTGGCACAGTTCCTGGTTCCAAAAAGGTTGGCGACCACTGCTCTAGAGCCCACACACCACAACTACTGAAGCCTGCATGCCCTGGATCCCATGCTCTGCAGCAAGAGAAGTTACAGCAGTAAGAAATCTAAGCACTGCAACTAGAGAGTAACCCCCACTCACCAAAACTAGAGAAAAAGCCCTCACACAGCAACAAAGACCTAGCACAGCCAAAAATAAATAAATAAATAAATACTTTAATTATTACTTTAAAAAAATCTATGATATCTTCACTCCAGAAAAAGAGAACTGATTCACAAACTTTTAAATGTAGTTTCAGAAGCCCACTAGTGGGTCCCACCCAAGGTCCCTGAGTGGTGACTTGCTTTCTCCCTATGCTTTCTTTCCCACAGAGTTACCATTTCCTGGGTGCTTTCTAGGTCCTTAATCCTGAAGACAACCATTATCAGAATGAATTATCATGTCCACAGTACAGATGAAGAAACCAAGGCTCAGTGAGGTTAGGTGACTCAAGCAAGGTCACACAGCTAGCAAGTTGTGCAGCCAAGACACAAGCCAGGCCTCCTGATCCAAGTTCAGTACATCTTCCTGTCATATAACAAGAATGTCTTTCCTCTCTGCTGACTCCATACAAGTCCTACACAGCTCAGGACTTCCTCTTCTAAGAAACCCTAATTATATCTCATTTTATATGAATCACCTTCACATGGCCATTTCCTGCTTCACTCAAATGATGGAAGAGCCTCTTGCTCAGGCCTCCACATGTGGGTCTATCAGGTGGGTGGATCAGCATTAGGTGCTGGGTGGGCGTCTACCTGTCCAGGGAAGGCCAACCAAAGATTTCTCTTCCTTTTGGCTTCACCATCACCAGATGGGGGCACAAGGTCCATAGTTCCCAGAAATCCATGGGCACATAGCCCCCAGACCACCAAAACCCCCAAAGTTGGAGAGCAGAGCCTGCAGCACAGCCTGGGACCTCGCACTGTGTGCAGACCTTCTCCTCTTCCCCTGCGTCTCATGGCCTTGAACTGCATGTTGAGACGCGCTGTGCACCTCTATTTTGACAGTGACCATGGGTCTCTCACCCAAGATGCCTTACTTGAAGGGAACCAGCTGTGACACATTATCACTCTCTGGTGTATTCAACAAACTCCTGCTAATGGCCACCACCATTACTGAGCACCTGCCTGGAGGCAGGCTCATTCATGGTCTCACTGCATTCTCAAAATGATTGGAGAGAGAAGATGAGTTTCCCTTCGACTGTGAGGACTTGGAGGACTGTCTAGGGTCATGATTGGGCCCCAGAGCCCACACTGACCATTGCACTTTCCTGCTCACTCACTGTCCCCATGAATTTACAAGTGCTCTCTTTAACCCATGACATCTCTGCTAACATCATTGCTGATTGTTCTGGGCAGAGATCAAGGATCATATGTGCACATCAGGGACCTAGAGATGCTTCCTCAGCCATCAATGCATGGATGCACACCACAGCCTAGCAGAGTCTTGCTCCTGGGGATGCTGATTACAATAGTGATGTGACTTCCCTCTCTGACCTCCTCCCACATAGCCCAACCCAGGACGTGGGTCTTATCCTCCATCAACCACTATTAGATGGCCTGGCAGTGCTGCTTAACCCTTTCCTTGCAAACTCCTTAAGGACTGGGCCATCCCCACCTCTTACCCTATACTGCCTATCTTTGGCCATTCAAAGACACTTAAAAATTCTTATTGTGAGGATCAAAGGAAGAAGTAACTGCAAAACTGCAATACAAAGCACATTCCTGCACAGGTACCTCCTGTGTTGGCATCATATCCTCCTCTGGCTTGTCTTCACTCCACACACAGAGTTGGGCAATGCTCAACAGGCAGATTAGTTTGTGTCTGCTTTCCCCAATGCTGCACGCAGGAAACTGCAGCAGCTCTTCCCAATGAAGCAGAGAAATCCTGGCGCCCTGCAGCCCTTTCTAATCAGCCCGAAGGCCTGAGGCTGATGAACTCTGAGAAGAGACAACACTGGGCCTGCTTACTTATCATGGGCAGAGCAAATATAGTAGGGTCTGGCTCCCCATGGCACAGAACAGGGGAGGAGGAAGGTCAGCCTAGGTTTGTTAATAAGGATGAAATCTCAGGCCCAGTGGGAGCCAGCCTGTCAGAGTTCAAAACTCTGGAGCATAAAATGCTATTTTCACTAGAAATTGAATTAGCATCCTTTTTTTTTTTTAATTAAAGTTTATCCCTCCAGTCAACTCTCCTTCCCCACCCAAACCACACTTCTCAATTCACAGCTGGCTTCAAGGTGTTTTCATAAAGAGACACTGTATTTAAGTTCATAAACATGTCATCAGAAAAAGACAAGAAGTCAACTTATGAGGGTTCCTATTAGCCAAAGATGGGGCAATCCAAGCCTCAAAGAGGAATAAATTCTGGTATGAATTGAAATACATAAAGTCTAAGAATTTCAAAACATCCATCACAGGATGTAGGGTGTATGAGAATTCTCTGTATGTCTTTTTAACTTTTATGTAAATCTAAAACTATTCTCAAATAATTTACTAATAAGAAGTCAAACATAAATGTTCACATGTTACTATTGTTCAGTTGTGAAGTCATGTCTGACTCTTTGTGACCCCACAGACTGGAACACACCAGGCCTTCCTGTCCTTACCATCTCCAGGAGTTTGCCCAAGTTCATGTCCATTGAATTGGTGATACCATCCAACCATCTCATCCTCTGCCACCCCCTTCTCTTCCTGCCTTCAATCTTGCCCAGCATCAGGGTCTTTTCCAGTGAGCTGGCTCTTCGCATCAGGTGGCCAAAGTATTGGAGCTTCAGCTTCAACAACAGTCCTTCCAATGAGTATTCAGGGTTGATTTCCTTTAGGACTGACTGGTCTGGTTCTGTAATGCAAAAGGCCCAGAGTAAGCAAATCACACAGACAGAAAGCAGAGTTGTGGTTGCTTGGGGCTGACAGGAGGCAGTGGAAGTAAGGAGTCATGGTTTAATGAGCAGGGGGTTTCCACTGACGACAGTAAGGAGCCTCTGGAACTAAATAATGATGATGGTTTCACAACATTATGAATGCGCTAAATGTCACTGAACTGTACACTTTAAAATGGGGAACTTTATGTTATGTGTATTTACCATAGTGAAGAAAGAAAACAAAAGTCTGAACGCATCCATACATAGCAAAATGTAAAAATCTGGGTAAGAATGAAAGTAATCATTTAATTTCAACGTGGTAGTTATTTCTGGAAAGGAATACAGACAGTTGGATGAAGCCATTGTACCCAAGGGCTTCTCTTGTGGCTCAGCTGGTAAAGAAGCCACCTGCAATGTGGGAGATTGGGAAGATCCCTTGGAGAAGGGAAAGGCCACCCACTCCAGTATTCTGGCCTGGAGAATTTCATGGACTGTATAGTCCACAGGGTCACAAAGAGTTGGACACAACTGAGCGACTTTCACTTCACTTCACATTGTACCCAAGTTGAAATGGAGCAGGATCCTATGGTCCTTGCTCCTCGTGTCTTCTGCCTGCCTTTCATCTCTGGAAAAACTCTAGCCAAAAAATAAGTTTAACCAAATAACTGAGAAAATGCAGAAACAAAGGAAAACAGTCAAAGGAGACCACATAATAATAACATAGTCATTAAGCATAGTCATGGACATTTAGTTCCTGTTCAGGGCCTATAGATAATATTCTCAGCTGTGTCCTGTGAACAGTCTTATAGATACTGAAACCCCTATTAAGTGGAAGAAGTCAAGTTAAGTTACAGTGCATGATGACTAGACTGTAACCAGGACATAAAGCTGCCACAATTCTGAGAAACGGCCTCAAGGAAATGAAAAAATAATGACCATGGAACTGAAGACTAACTGTACTTAAAATAATCAAGAGGACACTGATGAAACCACCTATGTCTAATTTCAAGATGACTGTCAGAGATGGCTGTGCTGTTTCTACATGTAGCCCCTTTCGTCAGCCTATAAAAGCTCATGCCCACTGACTGTCACCTGAGGAGAGTTGGCCTTTAGGCAGGAGTCCACCTTCCCTACTGGTTGCTCTCATCCAAAATAAAGCAAACTTTCCTTCTACTAGCCTTCCTGCTTTATTGACTTTTGAGTGGCAAGTAGCCATACCCTACTTTCTGTTACAAAGTTATATGTATTCATTCATTCATTCATTCATACATGTAAGAAATGATTATCAAATCTCTGCTCTGTACTTGGTCACTATCCCAGGGGATGGAATACATCTGTGAAAAGGAAACAGACAGAACAACCCTTCTGTTGTACCTATAAATTTATTTAGTATGTTGCTGAACCAGTATGGCTGTGTATTACCAAGTGTGTATCTTCAAGGCTGGTACCTGTGTGTTTTATGCATCTATAGAAGTCACTGTGATAAGTGATCTTACAAGACTGTCTTATTTGATTATCATGAACTCCATGAACTAGATTTTATCCTACACCTCAGATGAGTCATGAAGGCTTTGGGGAGTTCTACAACTTATGCAAAGTCACATAGCTCACAGGCAGTGGAGCTTGAATTTGAATCCAGAAAATCTGACCTAACTTCTTTGTGATATAAAAAGAGTGGTGTCAACAGCAGCTCCCACACTTGCTCCTCTCCTTCGACTTTGTCTAGACATCCCCACATGAGCTTTGATAGGATTTCTCAGCAGAACTATAAGAAAGTCACAATAAAAGAATTTCTTAGCAGGATATATTTGAGCTATCTATGTTGCTTATTATAAATAAATCTGGGATTATGGATTCATGGGATACAGCAGGCCAAAGAATAAGATATAGTCATGTAAGCTCTCAACCTGTGTGAATCATGAAGTATAAATACAAAGTCCAAAATATAAGGGGCTTTCTTTGCACTGACTTGTACTTCACACATCACTACATCTAATTTGTCACTCTGAAACATGACCCAGTTCAGAAAAAGGAACTTGTTTTTTTTGAAACTGCATCTGATGGTTCAAATCAATACAAGAGACGAATGCTGTACTACTGGCCTGTGCCTACTGTTTTCTTGTATCCTCTTCCCAATAATTAGTGAATTTTGGTTGTTGATTGAGATTTTTTTTAAAAATCTGAATTCATCATTTTACAAAAACAAACAAAAAAACTCATTGATCCCTGTAAGAGGTTGCAAGGAAATCAACTCATTTTTCTAAAAAATGATAAAAGGCAAGAACCAAGCATTTTTCTATCCTTCCTGTGTAAACTGCAGTTTAGAGTAACAAATATTTCATAAGGGAAAACTTTCTTTATTAAAGAATGCCAGCTAGTAAATGCAACAGGTTTGAAGGAATTTTAAAAACACCGTTTTGCAACTCCTAATGAAATAATGAATCTAGGTAACGGCTATGAATGGATGCTGAAATCACTAGGTAAAGTGTGATAAGGAACATTGTAAAGATGGTTCAGGCTGATAACACAAATCCACTAGCAGGAAAGAAAACAACAAGACAGTATATGCCACCTGATGTGGTACAATAGGAAGTCTCCAAGACACATCACCACCCCATAAATAGAGAAACCTAGATCCAATGGAACCTCTCAATCTGAAAGCAAGTTTACGAGAAGCAGGAGAGATGGAGAAACACCTCAGAGAATACTAGATTGGAGCAATGAGCCAAATCCTTAGTATGGAAATCCTCCAGGACAAATGTTCAGGTTTCTTACACAAAAGGGGGAACTTGGCAGGAGAAGGAGCCAGAGAGATTATAACAGATGCAAGAGAGTCTTCAACAAAATGCAACAGGTGGAACTTGTTTGGACTCTGGCTCAAACTTATCAGGGATTAACAGACACTTTTGAGTCAACCATAGATATCTGAACACACTCTGACATTAAAAAATAATTATTTATTTTGAGTTTTATTTTAATATTGTGGCTATGTTTAAAATACAGGCTAAATTTACCTGTAGAGATAGTTATTGCCAAAATAATACAAGGAATTTGTATTAAAGTTCTCAAGGAGACAGTGGATGAAATGAGATGTGTTGTGTGTGATGAGTACAGAGGATTGCTGTTCTCTCTACTCTGTATGTTTAAAATTTTCCACAATTAAAGATTAAGATCATTTTTTAAATGCAGTGATGAAAGGAATACCAAAATATGATAATTATTGTCCTCTGCAACTGTGAATGCTCCAAAGCCCTCAGCACGCCTAGCAGCACCCGCTCCTGCAGTCTGAGCCATCATGATAGCTCCAGCCTCTACAGTACACAGGGGTCAAGTGGGCTGGCCACCCCTGGGTGGCTCTCACCTGAAAGGACATGTATGTCCTCTTGTATTCTCTATGGGGATCTCTCCCTTGCAAATCCTCGGCAGCAGAATTTGAAGTGATAAGCTGAATCCAATGAACCGCATGGGACTGGGTACTTTATAATGATTCAAAGACCAGACTGATGTGGAATGGGATAGAAGAGATTAAAGTTAGAGGTGGATGGTGTGAAATAGCTGGAATGGGGTGTGTTGAACTGGGATGGCTGGAAAAACAGAGGTGGAATGGGCTAATTTGGATGGAATGGTTTGGAATGGAATTAAATGATGATTTAGGTTTTGCTTATGAAAGTGGCAAACAGATTGAATGACAATAAAGTAATAGAAATCTTTGAAGACTTGAATACTTACAGAAATGATGGACTCCTGTTAGAAAGTGTTCTAGTTTCATTCTTTTACAAGTGGCTGTCCAGTTTTCCCAGCACCACTTGTTAAAGAGGTTGTCTTTTCTCCATTGTATATTCTTGCCTCCTTTGTCAAAGATAAGGTGTCCATAGATGCGTGGATTTATCTCTGGGCTTTCTATTCTGTTCCATTGATCTATATTTCTGTCTTTGTGCCAGTACCATACTGTCTTAATGACTGTGGATTTGTAGTATAGCCTAAAGTCAGGTAGGTTGATTCCGCCAGTTCCATTCTTCTTTCTCAAGATTGCTTTGGCTATACGAGGTTTTTTGTATTTCCATACAAATTGTGAAATTATTTGTTCTAATTCTTTGAAAAAGACCTCTGGTAGCTTGATAGGAATTGCATTGAATCTATAGATTGCTTTGGGTAGTATACTCATTTTCACTATATTGATTCTTCCAATCCACGAACACGGCACATTTCTCCATCTGTTTGTGTCCTCCTTGATTTCTTTCATCAGTGTTTTATAGTTTTCTATATACAAGTCTTTTGTTTCTTTAGGTAGAAATACTTCTAAGTATTTTATTCTTTTTGTTTCGATGGTGAATGGAATTGTTTCCTTAATTTCTCTTTCTGATTTCTCATTGTTAGTGTATAGGAATGCCAGGGATTTCTGTGTGTTGATTTTGTATCCTGAAACTTTGCTATATTCACTGATTAGCTCTAGTAATTTTCTCGTAGAGTCTTTAGGGTTTTCAATATAGAGGATCATGTCATCTGCAAACAGAGAGAGTTTTACTTCTTTTCCAATCTGGATTCCTTTAATTTCTTTATCTGCTCTGATTGCTGTGGCCAAGACTTCCAAAACTATGTTGAAAAGTAGTGGTGAGAGTGGGCACCCTTGTCTTGTCCCTGATTTCAGGGGGAATGCTGCCAGTGTTTCACCATTGAGGATAATGTTTGCTGTGGGTTTGTCATATATAGCTTTTATTATGTTGAGGTATGTTCCTTCTATTCCTGCTTTTTGGAGGGTTTTTATCATAAATGGATGTTGTTGAATTCTGCAAATAGATCTGCCATATGACCCAGCAATCCCACTGTTGGGCATATACACTGAGGAAACCAGAATTGAAAGAGCCACGTGTACCCCAATGTTCATCGCTGCATTGTTTACAATAGCCAGGACATGGAAGCAACCTAGATGCCCATCAACTGACAAATGGATAAGAAAGCTGTGGTACATATACACAATGGAATATTACTCAGCATTAAAAAAAAAATTCATTTGAATCAGTTCTACTCAGATGGACGAAACTGGAGCCCATTATCCAGAGTGAAGTAAGCCAGAAGCAAAAACAACAATACAGTATATTAACGCATATATATGGAATTTAGAAAGACAGTAACGAGAACCCAGCATGCGAGACAGCAAAAGGAACACAGATGTATAGAATAGACTCGTGGACTCTGTGGATGAGGGTAAGGGTGGGATGATATGGGAGAATGGCATTGAAACATGTTAATTATCATATGTCTAATCAATCGCCAGCCCAGGATTGATGCTCAGGACTGGTGCATCGAGATTTCCCGGGGGGAGGGAGGAGGGAGGGGGGTTCTGGAGGGGGAGCATATGTAAACCCATGGTGATATCATGACATTGTATGGCAAAACTAATAAAAAAAGAAAAAAAGAAATGATGGACTCGAAGGAGATTATTAGGAAGTGACTGAATACAGAAGAAATTAACAAAATATTGCATATCAACTATACTGCAATAAAATAACTTTTTATAAAAAGAAGAGAATGGACTCCTGAATCTAATATAATATCATGTCAACTATACTTCAATAGAATACAATAAAGGAAGACAGAAATAAAGGAAGGAAGTCATTCTCAAAAGAAAAAAAATAAGTGACTGGAAATATTGAGGACTAACAATCCACTGATTTGATTGAATATCAAATCATCCTTAATTTTTTGGAGTTGAATCCAAAATATCAAGTACAACTTCCTAAACAATCAAATTATTAGTCCATGCTCCCTCGACACACTCCATTAAGGGCAAACAGATTTCTGAGTTGCAAATCTGCATGAGAAAGCAGTTTTGACTCTTATTCCTCATAGTATCAATAAGGACACTCCCACCTTACAGGTACAAGGAGAAGCTTGGCTGGTGTCGGGAGAAGGGGAGGTGGGAACATAGGAGAAGCAAGACCCTGAAAAGCATGTGAGCACCTGATGCATTTTCCATTGTTGTGGTGGATTAAAATGTCCACAATTCTTCTATGTTTCTTCTGTCATGCGATGTGACTTTGTTTGGCCCCCTGGAACTGATGGGTTCTGTGTCTGCCTTCATCAGTTGAATGTGTCAAAGTGATGTTGTGTCAGTTTCCAGGCCTAGGATTCGAGACTGGCAACCTCAATATCTCATCTCTTGGGATACTCACTGGAGCCCTGAGTTTGCATGTAAGAAGTCTTGCTACCTGGGTAGGGGCACCACTTGGACCAGCCCTTTAACTCCACAGGGAAGAGAAGGGGCCTAGCTAAGCCCAGACAGTCCCCTACCCTGCCAGGCACCAGCCGTGTAAGTAAAACCTTCCTGGGACCTTCAGCTGCCAGCTGAATCCCACCAGTCATGGTCGCATGGAGCAGAATCAAACTCCTGACCCTCAGATCATGAGCAGAATTAAACGAGCGCTGCTTTAAGCCCCTACTTTGGGGTAGTTTCTGTTGCAACAGCAGGTCATTGGAACATGGAGTGTTCTCTAAGCAGCTGCTGTAGAGATGATGACTCCCCTTCCCCTCCTTGGGAAGTGGGACTATGTGCACATCACCTATCTTGTTTCCCACCTGGCTCTACTGTGTGAGAAGGTGGCTGGACAAGAGGAGGGGGAATCAGGAGCAGGGAACGGGGAAAGGGTGAGAGCCCACTTTGCTACTGAACCATGGTCCTGAGCCCTGATATGAGAAGCCACGGATGAGAGACAGCATCTTTGTCATTTGTCTGTTTGCCATGAGACTGAGAGAAAAAGAAAAGCCCCAAGGAAAGGGAGACAGACAGAGGAAAGGACACAGGGTTCAGAGTCTGAGCCCCCCAGAGTGGACTAGAGCCAGTGCCTTGAATCTCTGAGCCAGGGTCCTCCTTCCAAACGGCGGCAGCGGCTGCCATAGCTGAGCCCCCACTTCCGGGAAACCCTGCACAGGCACCAGTAGGAGCACCCATTCTCTCAGTCCTCAGTGCAGGAGGACTTTATACATCCACTTTATAAGGTGCAGCACAGCAAGGTGATGATGAACACACAGACACTGGAGCCACGGCACTGACATGAAGGATACTGCTTCCTGAAGCTCAGTTGGCTCATTTGTAAGACAGGTACAAAAAACTAGACTTTAGGCCCAATTCTAGGATGATATGTTGCAATATGCAAAAACACCTGTCGTAACATGGACTCTGAGTAAATGTTGGTCCCTTCCCTTAAACCCTCAGACAAAATCCCCAACACTTCCACTCTGGGTTTATATACTTTAGAAAGGAGCAAAATATTCCATATACAATTTTAATTTTGTTTTGAATCCAGGAAATCCTAAAGGGATTAGGGTTAGTAAACCTCAGATTGCTTTAAGCAATCCTGATCCCCTGACCCATGAACTTGGCAGAGCCCAGTGCAGAGTTCAGTCTGCCATGATCTGTGAAAGTGAAGAGCCAGCAGTGTTCCAGACTCAAAAGGAGCTGGTCTGGATGCCTGATTCTACCAGTTTTCAACTCCAAGACTAAGGCAACACCCTGCACCTCTCTGGGTCTCAGTTCTCCACTTGTAAAGTGCCACTACTAGGGCAGCAAAGTTGCTCTGAGGATAAAATAAAATACAAGATGAGCAGGTGATGATTAAAGAGTGGTCATCATCATTGGGACTTCCCTGGTAGCTCAGCTGGTAAAGAATCCACCTGCAATTTGGGAGACCTGGCTTTGTTCCCTGGGTTAGGAAGATGCCCTGGAGAAGGGAACAGCTACCCAGTATTCTGGCCTGGAGAAGTCCATGGACTGTACAGTCCACGGGATCACAAAGACTCGAACACAACTGAGCGACCTTCACTTTCACTTGAGCGACCTTCACTTTCACTTTCATCATCTCTATCACCATCATCATCACCTCTTCTAAAAAGAGGACCAGCTACAGTTGGGAAATGCACAGAGAGGTGTCTGAGGTTTCTAAGGAAGTAAAGTCATTGAGAGATACAGCTCTATTGGCTTCAGAAATGGCCACCCTGCACGCCTGATTCAGAAGAGTCAATAAGGAGCTAGATGTAAATACTTCTGTGTTGGCTGGAGATGCCTCTCTCTGGCACACAAGCCTTCTAGAGGAGTAGTGCAGGGCCCTGTCATATGTGTTTACTGAATGGGCTGGGGGAAAACCAGAGCAGTGCGACTGAGAAGCCAAGAAGGGTCTGTTGGAGGGGATTCAGGGACTAATAGCCTTGACTCCAGGTCACACCTGGGCCAGCTTCTTAATTTCCTTAAAGACAAAACTCTTCAGGATGGAAAGAGGCATGGTTGGAGGTGATCCTAGGAAGTAGCCAGCTCAGTGAGGCCTGGGGTGTTGGCAGAACCTGAGAGGAAAGGACAGAGCTGGACAGAATCCTTGTCCTCTAAGAGAGAGGCTTCAGTTTAACTCCCAGCCATCTAGGTATAATCGATAGGGGAAGGGTCTTCTGTCACTGATAAAACTAGCTATGTTCCATACAGATGGGCCTTAATGAGTTGAAGTTGGAGAAAGCCATGGAACTGGTAATCTGCATGATGGAGGAAAGGGGACAAGCAGGAGACACCAGATTCTGCAGGGCAATGTGTCAATGGGAAAATCCCCTATGGTGATAGAGGGAGACAGCCAAGAGGGTGTTGTATTGAGGAACAGAGATGACCAGTAAGGATATTTAGGTAATTCACTGAGGGCTACCATCCATGAGGTCTACTTTGTTCCCAAACATATTGTGGCAGTGGATCCTCTGTGGCACTTGGAGGGGCAGTTTGCTTACCTGACAGTGCCATGCAGAGATGGACTATAAAGACCAGGAGCCCAAGAGAGTAAGATCTAGGGAAATCACAAAAGTCCTGGAGAGTCAGTCATGGGATTGAGAGACTGAGACAAGTCTATTTGATCTCAAGGTGGTGGAGCAACATGGTTGACATCTAGGCTAGACATGCCATTGCACCATTCACTGTAGGGTAATATGAGTGGTGGAAAAACCGGACATTGCTCTCAAACAGACTTGCATTCACATCTTAAGATGGACTTTTGTGGGAATGAGAGTAGTCAAGGTCACACGAGAACATGATTGCCAAACCCCTGGCCAAAGAGGCTCAACAACTTCCTATTAGTCATGAGGTCATCTCTTACTTGGAAGATACTAACACTGCCCAGGCCCCCACACCCAGGGAGAAGGACAAGGAGTCCTCAGACTTTTGGGGGAGTGGGTGGAACATACACACTATCCTTCATTCTCATGACATCACATATTATTGATACTGACCAGGGTTCTTGACCTTTCCCAAATATTAGAAAATGACTAGAGACCAGACCTAAAGCCAGACATTCTGGAATGTGAAGTCAAGTAGGCCTTAAGAAGCATCACTATGAACAAAGCTAGTGGAGGTAATGGAATTCCAGTTGAGCTATTTCAAATCCTAAAAGATGATGCTGTGAAAGTGCTGCACTCAATATGCCAGCAAATTTGGAAAACTCAGTAGCGGCCACAGGACTGGAAAAGGTCAGTTTTCATTCCAATCCTAAAGAAAGGCAATGCCAAAGAATGCTCAAACTACTGCAAAATTGCACTTATCTCACACACTAATAAAGTAATGCTCAAAATTATCTAAGCCAGGCTTCAACAGTACATGAACCATGAACTTCCAGATATTCAACCTGGTTTTAGAAGAGTCAGAGGACCCAGAGATCAAATTACCAACATTTGTTGGATCATCGAAAGAGCAAAAGAGTTCCAGAAAAATATCTACTTCTGTTTTATTGACTATGCCAAAGCCTTTGACTGTGTGGACCATAACAAACTCTGGAAAATTCTGAAAGACATGGGAATACCAAACCACCTGAGCTGCCTCTTGAGAAATCTGTATACAGGTCAGGAAGCAACAGTTAGAATTGGACATGGAACAACAAACTGGTTCCAAACAGGGAAAGGAGTACATCAAGGTTGTATGTTGTCACCCTGCTTATTTAACTTATATACAGAGTACATCATGAGAAACGCTGGGCTGGAGGAAGCACAAGCTGGAATCAGGATTGCCGGCAGAAATATCAATAACCTCAGATATGCAGATGACACCACCCTTATGGCAGGAAATGAAGAACTAAAGAGCCTCTCGATGAAAGTGAAAGAAGAGAGTTAAAAGTTGGCTTAAAACTCAACATTCAGAAAACTAAGATCATGGCATCTGGTCCCATCACTTCATGGCAAATAGGTGGGGAAACAATGGAAACAGTGACAGACTTTATTTGGGGGGGGGGCTCCAAAATCACTGCAGATGGTGATTGCAGACAGAAACCATGAAATTAAAAGACACTTGTTCCTGGGAAGATAATTTATGACCAACCTAGACAGCATATTAAAAAGCAAAGACATTACTTTGCTGACAAAGGTCCATCTAGTCAAAGCTATGCTTTTTCCACTAGTCAAGTATGGATGTGAGAGTTGGACTATAAAGAAAGCTGAGTGCCAAAGAATCGATGCTTTTGAACTATGGTGTTGGAGAAGACTCTTGAGAGTCACTTGGACTGCAAGAAGAGCCAACCAGTCCATCCTAAAGGAAATTGGTCCTGAATATTCATTGGAAGGACTGATGCTGAAGCTGAAACTCCAATACTTTGGCCACCTGATGCAAAGAACTGACTTATTGGAAAAGACCCTGATGCTGGGAAGGATTGAAGGTGGGACAAGAAGGGGCTGACAGAGGATGAGATGGTTGGATGGCATCACTGACTCTATGGACATGAGTTTGAGCAAACTCCAGGAGTTAGCAATAGACAGGGAGGCCTGGCGTGCTGCAGTCCATGGGGTCGCAAAGAGTTGGACACAACTGGCTGAAGTGAACTGACTGAACCTAACTGAGAAGCCAGACAAGCAATTCAGGCAAGGCTTTACTGGGGCCCCTGCTGCAGCAGATTAGAGCAAGGACAAGCAGGTTCCCTTGCTTATTCCCAATGTTGGGTGAGGTTGGGATGTGTCCAAGTGTCAGGGTGGAGGGTGGCTTAGGTCCACCCCTTAGGTGGTGTTTTGTGCAAGGGGCATGCACACTACTCTGTTTTTGCTCCTAACGGCGTTTTTGCTCCAGGCTCTTTGAAAGTGGCGGTTGTGGTTTTTTTTTTTTTTTGGTTTCTTTGTATCTTTTGTGGAGAATTTGCCTCAACTGCTCACCGCACACAGTTATTTTTAGTCCCATATAGTTTTCTTGTATTTTGTTGCTGGTGGAGGGGTATGTCCTGCAAGCACTGAAGCAAAGGGTCCCAGGTCTCAGCTGTCTCATTATTATCCCCACTTCACAGATGCAAAAACAGATGTTCAGAGACACTAAATAATTCAGCAGTCAGTATTGGCCCACACGTCTATGTGATTCCACAGCCCTTATGCTTTCTCTACTTATAGAGGCTCAACACTCATCACTACAATGACCACCATCATCATGACCATCACCATCACTCCCCTTGTCACTATTACCAACAATACCACCACCACCTCCAGCATTATAACCATGTCACAGCCATAGCCACCCACAGCAATATCACCATCACCATCACCAGCAACACTATCAACACTACCACAGTCACCACTAGTGACACCATTACCACTGTTACCTCCACCACCACCACCAAACCAACACACACCCCACCCATACGAATACCACCAACACCTACATCAAAAGCAACACTGCTGCTATCCCCTCCATCGCCACTACCAACAGTGACACAAACGTCGATAGTAATATCATCACTAGCATCAGAAGCCTCAAACAGCCACACCACTTTGAAGGGTAATGGCGAGGAAAAGGAGGCCCAAGAGGATATTGAAAGGTGAGAGAAGAACGGGCAAATAAGACAAAAGGAAGAGCACTGATAACAAAATCCCAGCATCAAACGGAGGCCTCAGAGTTTGGAGGGTCCAAAGTTAGTCCAAGTAGAGGTCAGACCAAGGAATGACCAAGCAGTTACCCTTGACCAGGAAGGGCCACAGGAAGCCCTGGAGTTGTACATAGAGAGTCTGAACTTTCTTCCTACTCCACTCACTCTTTCCAGCACAAGCCTCTTATTGCTCTCCTATCTCTTCCCCATCTTTGCCCCAGGCCTGAATCTACCTATCCCAGGCCCAGCTTAGCTCAGCAGGTTTGAAACCAAATTGATTGGGCCCCATACCTGCCTCATGTCACTCTGAGTCCCAAACAGGGACTCTAGAGCCTCAGGTCCTAGCTACATGACTTCACGATGAAACCAGGGGGACCCAGATTTGACTCAGGACCATGCCAGACAATAATCACAGGTGGGACAGGTGAAGAACAGCTCTATACACACAGCCAGGAAGTGCCTGGGGACAGACCAGACAGTGAATTCCAGGGTAGAGCAAGCATATGTCTTACCAACTGAAGACAATTCATTGAGCTCATGATGCTGCAGAGGAGGGAAATTTCACAAAAAACAATTAAAGATGGTCTTGGGGAGGAACAGAACGGGTTTCTTCTTATTCCTTCACTGGTCCCTCAGGTATTAGGTCACGTGAGCTCAAGTGAGTCACTGATACCCAACGAGCCTCATTCAGTGTCTTCATCTGCAATGAAGGATGAAGGGAAGGGACACCCACCTAGAAGGGATGTGAAACATAGAGTAGGTCCAGGGCAATGGATGATGTGAATGAATAAATGAGGGAAGAAATGCATGATCTGCCCTTGGGATGAGCTGGCCCCCACTTGAGTAGCCTGGGAACTGCTGGGGTGCCATTGCTCATGACTGTCCCAGCCCCAAGGCACTCTCAGCTCCCCCTGCCTGCCTGCAGAATCCGTTGGACAGTCTGGAAGCCAAATTTATGTCTCCAGCCACCCCAAGAAGCCTCCTGAACATGAGAGCTTCCGTTCACTTCAGCCAGACACTGCCTTAAATTTATGCTGCCAGACTTCATTAGGGCCCAGGTTTGCTAGAACCATTAAAGGTGGGGAGAGAGAGAGAGGGTGCTTTGGAAATGGAGTGTGAAATAAGGTAAGGAAAAGTTTAATGGGGCCAGAATCAAGTCAGCAAAGCGCATTATTAATAGTTCTTTTATTCCCTATCACATTGCAAATTAACTGCCTCCTGACTCTGAGGTCTCTGAGTTGCTGCCTAGAGCTCAGCAGCTCCTATCGTGTGGAGGGGCCCTGTTTGCAGACTGATGCTGGTTCTGGGGTGTTCTCATTGGCACTTCTTTGATCTGGGGCCTCTGGTTCATCGTGAAGGTATGGATGGTGAGCTCTCTATGAGCTCCTCACCACATTGGGAACAGGAGCCCCACAGACTTTGCAGGACCTTGCCTGGAATATGGAGAGAAACTCACAGAGAAAACTTCACCCCCCAAACTGCCCACCCTGGAGGTGAGGGTAAGGAATGGTACATGGGCTGTCACTCAGATGTCAGCAGAGACACTAGGATCCCTACAGAACCTGTGAAGTAGGGAGGACAACAAAGAGATTTCTGAGTTCCCCTCCAGAAGGAAAGCATGAGATGCCTGGTATAGAGCATGTGTTTCCCTCAGCCTGCCAGGCCCATCTCAAGGTGAGCTGAGTCATGGCCAGATGTGTTGCTGGGAGTGCCATACCAGCGGCCTGTCCCCATGAAGCTAATGTTTATTGAACTCTGATGCTCTGGGCTCCATCTGGATTCAGACCCACCTCAGCCCAGGGGATATTCACAACCATCCATCCCAACCCTCCAACCCACCTCTTGCTGACTTTGCCAGCGTGAGGGCATTGGAGATGTTGGTGTTCCTCACTGGAGAGTTGGCAACTCACTGAAATCTACAAACCAAATAGACTGGCGATTGTGGGCCGGCCTCTGTGAATGTTGTCACCTGAGGTTCTCACTAGATGGAGGCTCAAAACCTTCAGGGTGAGGACTAGACAGGGCACCACTCCTTCTGGGCTCTGTCTGCAGAGACAGTCTTTGGGGTGACAGTCGTCCTCCTGACTATGGGCTACACAAAAAATTAAGATGTCACAAGTAGCCTGAATTTCCAAAACAGCAGACCTGGGGGAGAGTCCTGGCTTATCACTCATCAGCCAGTTGCCTTGGGCACTGAGAACCTCTGTGCTCTTCTGATGCCCACTATTAGCAAACATACAGGTGGATGGAGAAGTGGTAGGCCCTAGCACAGAATGATGGGGCTGAAAGTCTCCTTACACCAGGAATGCTGTTCTTCTAACAACCTGCTGACAGCAATAGTCATAAATACCGTGCATACTTAGCAGCTCAGTCGTGTCCAACTCTTTGCGACCCCAAGGACTGTAACCCACCAGGCTCCTCTGTCCATGGAATTTTTCAGGCAAGGATACTGGAGCGGGTTGTCATATCCTCCTCCAGGGAGTCTTCACAACCCAGGGATCGAACCCACGTCTCCTGTGTCTCCTGCACTGGTAGGCAGATTCTTTACCACTGAGTCACCTGGGAAGCCCCCATAAATACCAAACACTTGGATATTGATTCCCAGGTCACATGTTTTGAAACATTAACCCCTGAGATATGTTCTATTTTTGAGCCCACATTACAGATAAGGAAACTGAGGTGCAGCTATGAAGCCGCAGAGCTGGGATATGAATCCAACTGGAATGGCTCAGAGTCCAGTCTAGTATTTGGCTGACATCTGGGCGCCCTTAGGCATTATAAAACTGACTGCACAGCAGCTTTGAGATGGGTCAGATGTGGGAGGTGGGGATACCTAAGACAGATGTTCTCAAGAGTCCTGCCTGCACAGCGGCTTTGGCCACAGCCCCTCTGCTGGAGGTGAGGTGCTTTTAGTGGACCACAGCATCCCTGCATCCTCGGCCCACAGTCCTGACATTGATCCTTCTGTGCTAAAGGCACCCAGGGTTTCTCCATGTGACACACAATTTTTCTAAATGAAAGAGAGATTTAAAATTGCTGCCAGTATACCCATATTCTTAGCCCAGTCTACTCCCTTGTTAGTTGTATCATAAACCAGCAACAGTACAGACAGACCACCTGCTGTGTGAGGGGTTTCACTTGGTCTTTCCACACACCCTCCTCTCTTTTATCTTCACAGCCACCTGTGTCTCAGCCTCACATTCTTGTTTTTATGTGGGGTCCAGGAAACATCCACGAGAAGCCTATGCTCATATACCCAGCACAGGGGAAGGTAGAATTGTCAATGAAGCCAGCGTGACTCTAAAGCCCATGCCCTTTTGACTCCACGAAGCTGTATTAATACTGTATTGGTTCCTAGTATATTTTGCTTGTGAATTTTACCTCCCAGAATATTCTCTCATTCATATCTCATTTGGCTGTGCCACTCACTCTAAGTTCCTTGCTCTCTCTGAGTCACCATTCTCTCAAGAGTAAGACAGTAAGATCCAATCTCAGTGTCCATTCATCTATCATTTTATAATCAATAACCAGCCCAGAGGCCAGTAATAACAATTGCCATTTCACAAAGGAAGAAGCTGAAATGTACAGCATTCACCTGATTGATCAACCAGCTTATTGTGGAGACCTACAAACAATGGACAATAACAACAACAACAATAATGATAGCAACTAGCAACATCTTGAATTATTGTATGGTTACCTTATGCCAAGCCCAGCACCAAGCACATTGCATTCTATTTCATTTAATCCTCACAGCAGCTCTGTTTTTAGGGAAGGAATCTAAGGTCAAGACTCAAACCAGATTGCTGATCACTATAGAATGGTGTCTAGTTCGTTCACTTATTGTACCACAGGCATGGCACTCAGCCTTGGGTATACAGTGGTAAATAAGAAAGACAAAACCCTGCCCCAAAGTAGCTTACATACCAGAGTCTCATGCAATAGCTATAGCTTCTAAAATCCTAGTAATTCCTAGGTCAGGCGCTAACCAAGGATAAGTGGAGACCCAAATTCTCCATCACCTGGCTTTTTCCAGGTCTCCAGCAGGGTGTGATATTTAGCAAGAATCACCAAATATTCGCTGTATCTTATAACAAGAATGTCTCTTTTCCTTGACTGTGTCATTTTTTTTTTAACTCACAACCAGCCTTACTTTAATCTATACCCCCAAAACACAGAGAAAATGGCACCCTTTTAATGAGTAAGAAGATGAGGACGAGGAAGGTGCAAAGTAGCTTACTAAATTTCAAGCTGGCATTTAAACTTACTCATGTGATTCAAGCTCATTTACTTCTCTTGCAGTTGGGTGACAAGAACATATATTTCCCTAGAAATGTAGCACACTAAAGCCACTGTAAATAAGAGCCTGAAAAATCATTCTTTTATCTATGTGATGATTTATGGGCTTCCCCATTTTCTCCAGCTGACTGACTCCAGGAGTCCAGACAGGGCTAGCCATGTTGATACTCCAAACTCTAACTGTTTGATGTGAATTCCAGAATTCATGCCTCTGAAATTCATTCATGCCTGGGAGTCCATCTGTCCTCTGGGCTTCTTCAGCTGGTTGGGTGCCAGTACCCAGTTCAACAGATGAAATTTCCTCCTAAACATCTTACTTCTCCTGTATGTGTTCTTAGAGAATGGTATTAACATCCCCTGAGACCCCACATAGCAGTCCACAAGTTCTCTAAGGCATCGTGTTCTCATGCACCCTTGTACTCATCCTATCAGTCAAGTGATTCTTAAATTACACTTGCTTAGATTCCCTCAAATACATCCTGCTTTCCAGCCTAGGACCAGAGTCCCCTCCAGCATCCTCTGCACCAACCTCCATGCTTCTAGGCTGGCCCTCAATTGTTTCTATTATGTCTACACTGATTTATTTTTAATCACAATCTGATTATAAAGGTCAAGTTTCTCCATCACTTTTTTTAGTCTCAGATGTCCCCACATTCTCTACTCACATTTGTCCCTGGCCCCTTAAACTCTTTTCTCCCTCCTGCTTCTGTGCTATGCAGGTATCACTCCATCTTTGTAGAACATACTTTCCCCATCTTCTTTGCCTGAAAATTTCTTGGTATGAACTGCATGTTTGTGTCCTCTCAAAATTCATATGTCAAAAACTAATCCCCTAGGAAGTGGGACATTTGGGAGGCAATTAGGTTTAGATGAGGTCATGAGGGTGGAGTCCCCATGATGAAATGTTCCCTGGCAATTCAGTGGTTAAGACTCCCTGCTTCCACTACAGGGGGCCTGGATTCGATCTCTGCTCCAGAAACTAAGATCCCACATGTTGCATAGTGCAGAAGAAAAAAAAAAAAATAGAGATTAGAGCTCTCTGTCCTTATCATGTGAGGTTACAACAAACCGAGAAGAGGGTCATGACCAGACATAGCATTTGCTGGCACCCTGATCTCAGACTTCCAAGCCTTCACAACTGTGAGAAATAAATTTCTGTTGCTTAAGCCACCAGTCTACCATATCTTGTTATGGTAGCCTGAATTGACTAAGACTTACCTATTTAACTTTTAGTACTTACCATAGGCATCAACTCTCCCTGGAAATCCTCCAAGACTCCCATCCAGGAATGCATAGGCATTTCTACAATGTCTGTACCATAGGATTAATCACACTATAATCATAGTGTCGGTCTACTTTGCTCTCTGCCATCTAAACTATGAAATTCCTTAGAGAAACTATCATCTCTTTCTTCAATTTTTTCTTTTTTCTTTCTTTCTTACATCCTTAAATGTTAGCACTATGATTGATCAGTGATAGAACTCAATAAGAGCTTATCAAATGAATCAGTAGGTGGAGGGATAAGAGAATGAATAAATAGCTTACTAAGTGTCCATCCTCTCCACACTCCTCCCTCCCTTCCAGAGATCACCTCTAGATTACAATATGAAGGAATAGGTTTTAGTACCGTTATCTTGGTTTGTTCCTGATTATCCCAAGACATAGAAAACTGCATAGTTCTACAACATGGTGCATTATTTTTCAGAACTTTATTAATCAATCTAAGAAATACATTTTAGATCATAGTTCCAAACACACAGGCATACACACACAACAAAGCAAAAAAAAGTATCACAAAACAATATTCACCTTATCACATGAAATGTATCTAGTATTTTCTATTCTGTGTGTTTCTGTGTTTAGTCACTCAGTTGTCTCTGACTGACTCTTTGCAACCCTATGGACTGTAGCCTGCCAGGCTCCTCCATCCATAGGATTTTCCAAGCAAGAATACTGGAGTGGGTTGCCATTTTCTTCTCCAGGGGATCTTCCACCCAGGGATCAAGCCGGCATCTCTTGTGTCTCCTGCACTGCAGGTGAATGCTTTACCTCTGAGACAAACCAGCTTCCCTTATTTTCTATTCTATCCTATATTACCTTTTTAATCACAGTCCACCACATTGATTTTACTGCCCACTATTTATGAACCACAATTTGAAAAACACTGCTGAAGAGTAAGGTCACAAAGATGTTCACCTCAAAGTTCTCTGAAGTAAAGTTTATAATCACACATTCAAGCTTTGATAACATTTCAAATAAAGTTATAAAATTTGTAAATTTGAGTGACATTGCTTCTTAATGAATTTCAAGGAACAAATTAGTTGAAGGATGTACCATAAATAATTAAATAAGTTTTCACTCTGTAAAGTAGTTTTATACAACTGAGTAACATTTCAGAGAACAGCTACTAAAAATGAAAAAATCCTGGCTATCAATCTCTTATATAATCCCTTCTTAAAGATTATATATTTTATTCCTGCATATTTACTTCTTCTCATCCTCCAGGTCTTAGGTTAAGTATCAATTCATAAAAATTTTACCTGATCATATTATTCCTATTCCTTATTTCCTATTCCTAAGTCCCTCTAGAAAAATATCATGGACACCAATAATCAAAATTACTTTACACTCTTTGACTATAGAATAAAATATAATTCATATACCTATAGCATCCCAATGTCTAGATTTCAATCAAAATTACTAAACATGTGAGGAACTAGGGAAAAGTAAGCCATAATCAAGGAAAAATAAGTCAATAGAAACAGAACATAAAATGACCCAGATTATGGATTTAGCAGAGTTCAAAACAACTAATAGTAGTATACTTAAGAACACAAAGGAAAATATTGACATATGAGTGAATAAACTGGGAATCTCAACAGAGAAATAAAGACTGTAAAAAGGAAACAAATGGAAACTTTAAAACAAAAAGTATAATCTCTAAAAATGCAAAAATTATTGGATGGATTTAACAGCTGATTGGAAACTGTCAATGAAGGGAGAAGTGAACTTGAAAACAGATCAATAAAAGTCCAACTTTAATAACAGAGAAAAACATTGAAAAGTAGTAATAAACACATCCTTGATGATCTATGGAAAAATATCAAGCAATTCAACATGTATATAATTAGTCTCAAAAGGAGAGAGAGAGATGGGACAGGAAAGAAGAATTTGAACACCCATCTTGATGTCCAAGAAATTTAGTGAATCCTGAGAAGGATGAAGACAAAGGAAATTTTACCTAGATACATGAGAGGCAAATGACCAAAAACTAAGAACTAGGCGAGAATCTTAAAAAGCTACCAGGGAAAATAAAATCCATGTTACATACAATTAATCTTCAAAAAGTTAAGAAAAGGGAAATAGGAGCTAAGGAAGAAAGAAA
>ML660197.1:50183792-50223132 GCA_007570785.1 Antilocapra americana | reverse complement strand
GCTATATTAATATCATACAAAATAGACCTCAAAACCAAAGATAAATAGGGACTTTTCATGAGTTCATTAAGAAGTTAATTAGGCAGTTCATTAGGGAGACAAGAAAATTGTTAATGTTATAATTTCCTAGTAATGGAGCTTCGAAATATATAAACTAAAATCTGACAGAATTAGTATAGAAATAAATAAATTTATACTCATAGTTGAGGTTGTAATATTGCTTTTCAGTAATTGACTTTAGGGCTTCCCTGGTGGCTCAGATAGCAAAGAATCCACCTGCAATGCTGGAGACCTGGGTTCCATCCTTGGCTTGGGAAGATCCCCTGGAGGAGGGCATGGAAACCCACTCCAGTATTCTTGCCTGGAGAATCCCCATGGACAGAGGAGCCTAATGGGCTACAGTCCATAGGGTCACAAAGAGTCGGACACAACTGAACGACTAAGCACAGCACAACTGACTTAAAAATAAAACAATGAGGATACAAAAAATTTTAAATAACACTGTCAACCAACTTGACCCAACTGACGTTTGAAGACTATAGAATCCACATTACTTTTCAGGGCACAAGGAATATTCTTCAAAATGGACCATATCTCAGAGAGTAAAAATGTATACATATCTTAATAAATGTCAAAATATTCAAATCTTACAGAATGTGTCTTGCTTCCATAACATGATTAATTCAGAAATTAATAGCAAAACAAATCTAGAAATTCCAAACATTTAGAAAATGAGCAATACACTACTAAGTAGTCCATGAGTAAAAAAAAATATCATGAGTGAAATTTAATTGATAAAATGACAAAAAAGATAAAAACACAGCATATCAACTAATATTTATGGAATACGGATAGCTAAAGTGATGCTTAGAGAGAAATTTATAGTTTTCATTGCTTATATTAGAAAAAAAGAAAAATATTATTTCAGTGTTCTAAGTTTCCACCTCAAAAACTCAAAAAAAGAGAAGCAAAGTAAAAACAGAGTGAATAGAAAAAGGAGGTTATAAACAGAAATCAATAAAATTGAAAATAGACAAAGCAAAAAAATAATAAAGAAACCAATAAAAGTCCATAACTCTTTTAGAAAAAATGAAAATGTAAGTTTTTAAATGTCAAAAATGAAGGAAGGGATACCAGTACAGGTCCTACAGATATTAAAAGGAAACCAACAAAATACTGTGAACAATTTTTTGCCAAATTTGGCAGCAAATTCCTTGAAAAAAATCAAAACTGATACAAGAAAAAAACAAAAATCTGAATAGTTCTATTTTATTATTTATTTCTGCATAATAAAAGTTATCGCAAAATTTAGAAGATTAAGGCGAAAAAGAAGAAAGTATCTCAGAAATTTCTGAGATTGAAGAACTCAGGTGTAGCCTCACTCAGGTCCAGATGGTTCTCACTTAGGACTTCTCGCAAGGTTTCAGTCAAGTTATCAGTCAGGGCTGCAGTCATTTCAAGACTTGACTATGCTGGAATACCTGCTTCTAAATGCATTCATATGGTTGTTGACAGGCCTCAGCTTCTCATTGGCTGTTGGCAGGAAGTCTCTATTCTTTGTCACATGGGCCTCTCTACAGCTGCTTGAGTGTCCTCACAACATCGCCCCTGGCTTTCCCCAGGGCAAATGATAGATAAAAATTATTGTGCTTTATCATCTCTTCCTAAGTGGACATATCATCAAATCTGCCATATGCAACTAGTCAAACAGACCCACCATAGCAAAATGCTGGAGGGGAATAAACAAAGCTGTGAACACCAGGAGGTGAGGATCACTGATGGCCATCTTGGAGGCTGATAACCCCTGCTGCTACTGCTGCTAAGTCACTTCAGTAGTGATTGACTTTGTGCAACCCCATGGATGGCAGCCCACCGGGCTCCTCTGTCCCTGGGATTCTCCAGACAAGAATACTGGAGTGGGTTGCCATTTCCTTCTCCTGCCAATAACCATGCCTATATTTATTAAAGAAATGTAACTTAATAGGAAATAGATGGGGAAACAGTGTCAGACTTTATTTGGGGGGGCTCCAAAATCACTGCAGATGGTCATTGCAGCCATGAAATTAAAAGACACTTACTCCTGGGAAGGAAAGTTATGACCAACCTACATAGCATATTGAAAAGCAGAGACATTACTTTGCTAACAAAGGTCTGTCTAGTCAAGGTTACGGTTTTCCCAATAGTCATGTATGGATGTGAGAGTTGGACGGTGAAGAAAGCTGAGCATAGAAGAATTGATGCTTTTGAACTGTGGTATTGGAGAAGACTCTTGAGAGTCCCTTGGACTGCAAGGAGATCCAACCAGTCTATCCTAAAGGAGATCAGTCCTGGATGTTCACTGGAAGGACTGATGTTGAAGCTGAAACTCCAATACTTTGGCCACCTCATGGGAAGAGTTGACTCATTGGAAAAGACACTGATGCTGGGAAGAATTGAGGGCAGGAGGAGAAGGGGACAACAGAGGACGAGATGGCTGGATGTCATCACTGACTCGATGGACATGGGTTTGGGTATATTCATGGCATGCTGCGATTCATGGGGTTGCAAAGAGTCAGACATGACTGAGCAACCTAACTGAACTGAACTTATAATCAAAAAAATCCCCAAAAGATAATTCTAAATCCATATAATTTTATGATGATTTTCCTAATGCAATAATTACACCAGAAAAAGAAATACCATAAAAATTGGAAACAAGAAGCAAAACTGATTTTTCAGGGTTTTATGATTATTAGAAGGAAATCCTAAGCAATCTACAAAATACTTGAACACCTAAACTTATCAATCACAAGGTACAAAGTCAAAATCAGTTGCATTTCTATATATTGGCAGAAGAAAATTGAAAATTTAGTGTGAGAAACATGCCATTTACAAAAAAAATCAAAAAAAGTTAAAACAAGCATAAATATAACAATGAATGCCCAATACCTCTACAATAAAACTATAAAACATTGCTGGGAAAAATTAAAGACTAAATAAATGGCAAAAATATACTATGTCATGATTTGGAAAAGTCTGTATTGTTAAAATATCAGTTCACTAAATCAATCAATAGATTCAAAGCAATTTAAATAAAAATGTAAACTTTTTTGGTAGAAACTGGTATCTTTTCAAAAAAAATTTATTTGGAAATGAAAAGGACCTGGAGTAACAAAAACACTCTTGAAACAAATGACAAAGATCGGTGACTCACATCATCTGATTTCAAGATTTATTATAAAGCTACAGTAATTAAGCTGGAAGAAGGAATGACAACCCACCTCAGTATCTTTCCTGGAAAATCCCACAGACAAAGGAGCCTGGCAGGCAACAGTACATAGGGTTGCACAGAGTCAGATATGACTGAAGAGACTTGGCATGCATGCACACACAGTAATTAAGACAATATAGCATATATTTATGCAAAGATAGCTCAGTGGAACAGAATAGACAGTATAGAATCACACAATCATAGTCAATTGATTTTTGACAATGATGCCAGGTGAGCTTAATGGAAAATTCTCTTCAAGAATTAGTGCTGGAACTGGATCAACATAAGGAAAAAAATAATCTCAATCTACTTCACACAACATGTACATACACACACATTAATTTAAGATGGATTACAAACTTAAAAAATAGTTTAAATTTAACATTTTTAGCCTTCTCAACTTTGGGATGTGCAAATATTTCTTAGAAAAGACACAAAATTTATTAAACAAAAAGAAAAAAATGAATTGAGACTTCACTAAATTTTTAAATATTTGTTAATCCAAAGAAACTATCCAGAAAATGAAAAAGCAAGCCATAGACTGGGGAAAACACTCACAAGACAGATATATAAGAAAAGATTTGTATCCAGAATGTACTTTTAGAGCTCTACAAATCAATAATAAAGATGATAACTAAAAAATAGCTAAAAGACTTTAGCAGATAGTTCACAGAAGAAGATATTCAGAGCTAAACAAACACATAAAAATATTAAAGATCCTTTATTCAAGGAAATGGAAATTAAAACCATGAGACACTTCTTTATATCCATTAGAATGGCTAAAATTAAAGGACTGACAACACCATAGGTTGGTGAGCATGTGGACAACTGAAATTTTCACATGTTGTCAGTGGGACTGCACAGTAGTAAAAATCACTTTATAGATTACTCTGGAAATTTTTTCTACACCTGCATCTATATGATACTATAATTCTCTTCCTAGGTATTCACCAAAAGGTCTGTAAAATATTTTTCTTGAAATTTTAATCAAAATATACAAAAACTTTTCTAGAATGGAGCTGCAGGAGTTGCTTGTATATTTTTGAGATTAATTGTTTGTCCGTTGCTTCATTGGTTATTATTTTCTCCCATTCTGAAGGCTGTCTTTTCACCTTGCTTATAGTTTCCTTTGTTGTGCAGAAGCTTTTAATTTTAATTAGGTCCCATTTGTTTATTCGTGCTTTTATTTCCGATATCCTGGGAGGTGGGTCATAGAGGATCCCGCTTTGGTTTCTGTCAGAGAGTGTTTTGCCTATGTTATCCTCTAGGAGTTTTATAGTTTCTGGTCTTATGCTTAGATCTTTGATCCATTTTGAGTTTATTTTTGTGTATGGTGTTAGACAGTGATCTAGTTTCATTCTTTTACAAGCGGCTGTCCAGTTTTCCCAGCACCACTTGTTAAAGAGATTGTCTTTTCTCCATTGTATATTCTTGCCTCCTTTGTCAAAGATAAGGTGTCCATAGATGCGTGGATTTATCTCTGGGCTTTCTATTTTGTTCCATTGATCTATATTTCTGTTTTTGTGCCAGTACCATACTGTCTTCATGACTGTGGGTTTGTAGTATAGCCTAAAGTCAGGTAGGTTGATTCCTCCAGTTCCATTCTTCTTTCTCAAGATTGCTTTGGCTATACGAGGTTTTTTGTATTTCCATACAAATTGTGAAATTATTTGTTCTAATTCTCTGAAAAAGACCTCTGGTAGCTTGATTGGAATTACATTGAATCTATAGATCGCTTTGGGTAGTATACTTATTTTCACTATATTGATTCTTCCAATCCACGAACACGGCACATTTCTCCATCTATTTGTGTCCTCTTTGATTTCTTCAGAATGGGAGAAAATAATAGCCAATGAAGCAATGGACAAACAATTAATCTCAAAAATATACAAGCAACTCCTGCAGCTCCATTCTAGAAAAATAAACGACCCAATCAAAAAGTGGGCCAAAGAACTTAACAGACATTTCTCCAAAGAAGACATAAAAATGGCTAACAAACACATGAAAAGATGCTCAACATCACTCATTATCAGAGAAATGCAAATCAAAACCACAATGAGGTATCACTTTACACCAGTCAGAATGGCTGCAATCCAAAAATCTACAAGCAATAAATGCTGGAGAGGATGCGGAGAAAAGGGAACCCTCTTACACTGTTGGTGGGAATGCAAACTAGTACAGCCACTATGGAAAACAGTGTGGAAGTTCCTTAAAAAACTGCAAATAGACCTTCCATATGACCCAGCAATCCCACTGCTGGGCATACACACCGAGGAAACCAGAATTGAAAGAGCCACGTGTACCCCAATGTTCATCGCTGCATTGTTTACAATAGCCAGGACATGGAAGCAACCTAGATGCCCATCAACTGACAAATGGATAAGAAAGCTGTGGTACATATACACAATGGAATATTACTCAGCATTAAAAAAAAATCATTTGAATCAGTTCTACTCAGGTGGATGGAACTGGAGCCCATTATCCAGAGTGAAGTAAGCCAGAAGGAAAAACAACAATACAGTATACTAACCCATATATATGGAATTTAGAAAGATGGCAGCGAGAACCCTGCATGCGAGACAGCAAAAGGAACGCAGACGTATAGAACAGACTCGTGGACTCTGTGGATGAGGGCAAGGGTGGGATGATATGGGAGAATGGCATTGAAACATGTTAATTATCATATGTGAAATCAATCGCCAGCCCAGGATTGATGCTCGGGGCTGGTACACCGAGATTTCCCAGGGGGAGGGAATCGGGAGGGAGGAGGGAGGGGGGTTCTGGAGGGGGAGCATATGTAAACCCATGGCAGTTTCATGTCATTGTATGGCAAAACCAATAAAAAATTTTTTAAAAAAGAATCAGCCTGCAATGCAAGAGAAATGAAAAAAATATATACAAAAACTTGAAATAATTCAGATTTGCCAATCAATGGGAAAAAATTTTTTTAAGTGTGGCATATTCACATATGCAACAGTGAGGATGAATCTCAAAAATACTTTATTTAAATGAAAGAAGCTAGGCACAAGAGAATACATACTATAAGCTTCCATTTACATGAAGCCCAAGAAAAAGCAAAGCTAATCTATGGTAGTAGAAGTTGGAAGAGGGATTGCCTATGGCAGGTGAAGGTTGATTAGAAAGGGACATGAGGGAAGTTTCTGGAATGATGGAATTTTTTATATCTTGAAGTAGAGGCATTAGTCACAATGCAGTGGATTACACAATTATGACTTCTGTAGTTTGCAGAATATAAATTTTATCTCAATTTAAAAAGTACAATGGGACTTTATCATATTTATGCTCAGCAAGCAGTCATTTCATCTGGAGCATACTATTTAAGACTAGAATATAAGAGTCCCTGGATCCATCCATGCCTGAAATTAATACTGCCTCTAGACATCACCAATAAACTGCCTTCTTAAGCTACTTAGTATTAAAGTTCTGTCCCTACAATCAAGGATTCTAGCACAGAAATGGGTTCCTGAAAGTGAGGTGCTACAAGAGACAAACCCTAAAAATGTGGAATGAGACAAGTCTAAACAAGGTGAGTGACAGTGAGGATTCTTTCTTGTCCAGGTAGGAAGTTGGCAGTTTTCTTTATGTTGTCGCAAAGCAAATGATTAAACTGTTGCTGAATGCGTCTTAGGACTTAGATCACTAGTCTACCAGAAATGGAACTTTAGGGCACCTGGTTCCAAAATACCAGAATGTTGGTATATTGCTCACTGCCTTCAGTGCTACCTTCCCTGTCCTCCCCAACCTTCCACATACAAGCTTTGGTCCCGCTGGCCCATTCAAAAGCAGAAATAAAATATCAGACAGTTTACTGAGAAGTCCTTTTTCCTCACAGCCAACAATCCCAGATGGCTGAGAATCAAGTAATCATGTTGCTGGCAGGTTTGCAAAAGCCAGATTCTCCACCTCTAAATTAACATTAGAAACACCAAAGACAGAAGACAGAAAAGATTTAGGGACAAGTCTGGTTGAGACCCGGAGAAGCCAGAGGACTGGGATAAGGCAGACTTCTGGGTCCCTTGCACTCCCTTGAGTCTCTTCCCACCTCCCATCCTACCATTTAAAAAAAGATTTTATTGGAGTATAACTTTAAAATTTTGTGTTAGTTTCAGTTGTACAGCAAAGTGAATCAGTTATACATATACATACATTCACTCTTCTTTTTTAAGATTCTTTTCCCATGCAGGCTGTTATGGAGTACTGAGAGAGTTCCTTGTGCTATACAGTAGGTGCTTAGTAGTTACCTATTTTATATATAGTAGTGCACTGTGTATACGTAAATCCCAGTCTCTCAATTTATCCCCCTTTTATCACCTGGTAACCGTAAGTTTGTTTTCCACACCCATGACTATTCCTGTTTTGTAAATAAGTTCATTTGTACCCTTTTTTAAATTCTACATATAAGTGATATCATGATACTTGTCTTTCTGTGTCTGATTGACTTCACTCACTATGACAATCTCTAGATCCACCTATATTGCCACAAATGGCTTTATCTGGTTCTTTTTAATGGCTGAGTTACATTCCACTGTATATACGTACCACATCTTTTTTAACCATGCCTCAGACTATACTCACCATTTTTATTGATCCCTTTGTAGAGAACCAGCCAGAGGATCCAGAAGTGGATCTATCCAGCACAACATTGTCAAGATAGAAGCAATAATTTGGGGACCAAGATAAAAGTACTAAGGCTGAATCCAGGTTAAAGGGCCATGGCAACAAGTTTCTCTGTGTTGATTACCAGGCCACAGTGCTTCATAATTGTAATAGATTTGCCTTCAATCAAAGTCATATAAGGGAATCATGTTGCCAAGGAGACTCCAGTTCTTGCAAATAGGAGGCTCTGATTGCTCAAGCCTTAGAGCAAACTGGAGGTTGTGTAACACACACCAGTTAGAATCAGGGCTCTAGGGCAATGCAGCACTCAACAGGGAAGTCCTCCCCTAGTCCCCCACCAAGGGGCTGAATGGTGGGCCCCAAAGAGATATGTCCACAGACTAGTTCCAGAGGGTTACTTTATTTGGAGGAAAGGCCTTTGCAGATGCAGTTGAGGTAAGGATCTTGAGATAAAGAGACACCCTAGATTATTTTGGAAGACCCTAAGTCCAGTGACAAGCATCCTGATGAGACACACGAGAGAGAGAGAAGAGGAGACAGACACAGAGGAGAAAGCAACAGGAGGAGTGAGGCAGAGACTGAAGAGATGCAGCCACCAACCAAGGAAGCTGAGAAATACGGACAGCACCAGGAGCTAGAGGAGGCAGGGAAGGCTTCTGCCCAGCACCTCCAGAGGGAGTGAGGCCCTCCCACACCTTGAGTTTGGACTTCAGGGCTCCCATACTGTGAAAGACTCCATTCCTGTCCTTTTAAGCCTCCCATTGCATGGTAACTTTGTTGCAGCAGCCGTAGGTGTCTAGAAGGTCCTCCTGCAGAAACAGACAAGGAAGATTCTCCTTCGTGACAAGGTGAGGCAGCCGACTGGCCAACCAAGGCACCTGTTCCAGGGCCAAGGGCAGGAGGTCTTGCTGGGGCTGTCCTGCTGTGCTTGGTGTTCCCTGCTGGACCGAGAATGTCCAGGAATGTCACATGTGTGTCACCCCCAGCTCAGGCTATTCTCTCCCCAGCAAGAGGCAAGCACCACTCAGCATGTCCGGCCTGTCTCTCACCATCACCTGCAGAGCTTGCACAGAGATTTTACAGCAGGGCCATGGGCATTGATGCCCTGTGATGAAGCACAGATTCCTGGATAAATCATTTATTACAATAATTTTTAAGTCTACAACTAGCAAATGCTGGAGAGGGTGTAGAGAAAATGAATCCTCCTACACTGGTGGAGGGAATGTAAATTGATACAGCCACTATGGAGAACAACATGGAGGTTCCTTAAAAAAACCAAAAATGCAGCTTCCATATGATCTAGCATTCTCACTCCTGGGCATATATCCAGAGAAAAATACATGCACCCCATCCCTATGTTCATAGCAGCACTATTCACAATAACCAAGACATGTTAACAATCTAAACGTTCATTGGCAAATGAATGAATAAAGAAGACATGGTACATATATACAATGGAATACTACTTGGTCATAAAAAATGAAATAATGCCATTTGCTGCAACATGGATGCATCTAGAGATTATTATACTAAGTAAAGTAAGTCAGGAAGAGAAAGACAAATATCACATGAAATCACTTATATGTGGAATCTAAAATAAGACAAAAATGAACATATCTATGAAACAGAATTAGATTCACAGATGTAGAGAACAGACTCATGCCTCCCAAGAGGGAGTGATGGTGGAGAGGAATGGATTGGGACTTTGGGATTAGCAAATGAAAACTATTTTACACAAAATGGATTAAGAAGGTTCTATTGGAACAATATTCAATATCTGGTAATAAACCAGAATGTAAAAAAAAATGTGAAAAATAATAATAAGTTTTAAGTACAGAGAATATTCCAGAAATATATGCATCTGGTCTTGGCAAACCATGCCTTGATTGTGTTGTTAGTACACTTTCTATGGCATCCGAGTTAAATTCTTCAGTCATAGAAAGAGCTCTGGGAAGAAAGCCAGAAGTCCTGAGGCCTAGTGCCCCTTGGCTAGCTCTCACTCTGCAACTAGTAGCAATGCCCTTGCCCTTTCTTTATTGACTATGCCAAAGCCTTTGACTGTGTGGATCACAATAAATTGTACAAAATTCTTAGAGATGGGAATACCAGACCATCTGACCTGTCTCTTGAGAAACATGTATGCAGGTCAGGAAGCAACCATTAGAACTGGACATGCAAAAACAGACTGGTTCCAAATAGGAAAAGGAGTATGTCAAGGCTGTATATTGTCACCATGTGCTTATTTAACTATATGCAGACTACATTATGAGAAACGCTGGGCTGGAAGAAGCACAAGCTGGAATCAAGATTGCTGGGAGAAATATCAATAACCTCAGATATGCAGATGACACCATCCTTATGGCAGAAAGTAAAGAGGAACTAAAAAGCATGTTGATGAAAGTGAAAGAGGAGAGTGAAAAAGTTGGCTTAAAACTAAATCTTAAGAAAACTAAGATCATGGCATCTTGTTCCATCACTTCATGGGAAATAGATGGGGAAATAGTGTCAGATTTTATTTTGGGGAGCTCCAAAATCACTGCAGATGGTCATTGCAGCCATGAAATTAAAAGACACTTACTCCTTGGAAGGAAAGTTATGACCAACCTACATAGCATATTGAAAAGCAGAGACATTACTTTGCCAACAAAGGTCCGTCTAGTCAAGGCTATGGTTTTTCCAGTAGTCATGTATGGATGTGAGAGTTGGATGGTGAAGAAAGCTGAGCATAGAAGAATTAATGCTTTTGAACTATGGTGTTGGAGAAGACTCTTGAGAGTCCCTTGGACTGCAAGAAGAGCCAACAGTCCATCCTAGAGGAGATCAGTCCTGGATGTTCATTGGAAAGACTGGTGTTGAAGCTGAAACTCCAATACTTTGGCCACCTCATGCGAAGAGCTGACTCATTGGAAAAGACCCTAATGCTGGGAAGGATTGGGGGCAGGAGTAGAAGGGGATGACAGAGAATGAGATGGCTGGATGTCATCACTGACTCGATGGACATGGGTTTGGGTATATTCCAGGAGTTTGTGATGGACAGGGAGGCCTGGCGTGCTGGGATTCGTGGGGTCGCAGAGTCAGACACGACTGAGCAATTGAACTGAACTGAATTGCACTGCCCTCTTTGGGTCTCAATCTTACCAAACACAAAATGAAGGATTAGATGTTCTCTACATGCTGGCTCTGTTGTCTTCTGCAGTGGTACCTCTGGGTGATCTTTCCATGTCTCTGCATCTTCACAAAAGAGGGAATGAAAAGACAAGCTCCCAAAGGACAGAAGGAGGACCCAGCAGAAAAATGCAAATAAACGAGCTTGAGGAAGTAGGGGGAGCTCTGATCAGATAGCATCACTTGCTAAGGAAAGGAGAAAGGAGGAGACAGTTTGGGGATCTTGCTCCCTGCTGGGGTTGGGAAGTGGAGGGAGAGAGAGGACAGGGAAGAAATCATCTTTGTTTTTGCTAGTCCCTATAGAAGCATTGGGGAATGCACTGGCCTATGGGCTGGTTACACTTAACGAGGAGAAGGGTTCAGGAGAGGATATGCGGCAGGGTGACAGCTTAGAAAGGCTCTGGGTCTGCATCGGAGCCACTTGAAGGGCTTTTATTTTTCTAATTAATTTTTATTATAATTTTTATTAGCTTAACAAAGTTGTATATTTTTCTACTGAATAGCAAAATGAACCAGCTATAGGTACACATATATCCTGTTGTTTTTGAATTTCCTTCCCATTTAGGTCACCACAGAGCACTGAGTAGAGTTCCCGTGCTGTACAGTAGGTCCTCATTAGTTATCTATTTTATACATAGTAGTTTATACATGTCGATCCTAATCTCCTAATTCATCCCACCCCTCCTTTTCCCCTTTGGTATCCAAATATTTGATCTCTATGTTTGTGACTCTATTTCTGCTTTGCAAATAAGAACATCTATATCATTTTTCTGCTCAGTTGGTAAAGAATCAACTGAGCTCACCTGCAATGCCGGAGACCCTAGTTCAGTGCCTGGGTCGAGAAGATCCGCTGGAGAAGGGATAGGCTGCCAGTATTCTTGGGCTTCCCTTGTGCTTCAGCTGATAAAGAATCAGCCTGCAGTGCAGGAGACCTGAGTTTGATCCCTGGTTTGGGAAGATCCCCTGGAGAAAGGAATGGCTACCCACTCCAGTATTATGGCCTGGAGAATTCCATGGGCTGTATAGTCCATGGGGTCACAAAGAGGTGGACACAACTGAGCGACTTGCACTTTCATACCATTTTCTAGATTCCATATATATGCATTAATAAACAATATTTGTTTTTCTCTTTCTGACTTACTTCACTGTGTGTGACCAACTATAGGTCCATCCATATCTCTACAAATGACCCAAATTCATTTATTTTTTTCTTCCAATTTTATTGAGATATAATTGCCAGATAGCGCTGTATTAGTTTGAATTGTATAGCATAATGACTGGACTTACATATATCATGAAATGATTACCACAAGGTTATTGAACACTATCACCCATATAAATACCAAATTAAAGAAATAGGAATTTTATTCCTGTGAGAACTCTCAGAATTTACTCTTTTAACACACTTAATATATAATATATAGCAGTATTAATTATATTTATCATATTACATATTATATCACTAGTACACTTTTATTTTATAACTGGAAGTTTGTACTTTTTGACTACTTTTGTCTAGTCCCCACCCCTAATTGTGATACTTTTTTTTTAGTTGGAGTATAATATCTTTACAATGTTATATTAGTTTCTGCTATACTACATCGTGAATCAGTTTTGTTGTTATTGTTCAGGCACTAAGTCATGTCTGACTCTTTGTGACCCCATGGATTGCAGCACTCCAGGCCTCTCTGTCCCTCACTATCTCATGGAGTTTACCCAAGTTCATGTCCATTGAACTGGTGATGCTGTCCAACCATCTCATCCTCTGCTGTCTTCTCCTCTTGCCTTCAATCTTTCCCAGCATCAGAGGCTTTTCCAATGAGTCCAATGAGCTCTTCACATCAGGTGGCCAAAGTATTGGAGCTTCAGTTTCAGCATCAGTTCTTCCAATGAGTTTTCAGGGTTGATTTCCCTTAGGGTTAACTGGTTTGATCTCCTTGCTGTCCAAGGGACTCTCAGGAGTCTTTTCCAGCATCACAATCTGAAAGCATCAGTTCTTTGGTGCTCAGCCTTCTTTTATGGTCCAACTCTCACATCCATACGTAACTACTGGAAAACCATAGCTTTGACTATATGGACCTTTGTCAGCAAAGTGATGTCTCTGTTTTTTAATATGCTGTCTAGGTTTGTTGTGGCCTTCCTTCCAAGAAGCAAGAGTCTTCTAATTTCATGGCTGCAGTCACCATCTCTGGTGATTTTGGAGCCAAAAATAGAAAATTTGTCACTGATTCCATTTTTCTCCTTCTATTTGCCATGAAGTGATGTGACTGGATGCCATGATCTTAGTTTTTGAATGTTGATTTTTAAGCCAGCTTTTTCACTCTCCTCTTTCATCATCATCAAGAAGCTCTTTAGTTCCTCTTTGCTTTCTGCCATTAGAATGGTATCATCTGCGTATCTGAGGTTGTTGATATTTCTCCCAGCAATCTTGATTCCAGTTTGTAACTGTTTATGTATATATGTATACATATATTCTCTTCCTCTAGAGCTTCCCTCCCACTTCCCCATTCCCCTTCTTTAGGTCACCAGAGAACACTGCAGTGAGCTCCCTGTGGTAAACAGCAGATTTCTACTTGCTATCTATTTTACACAAAGTAGTGTATATATGTCATTGACACCCTTTCTATTCATCCCACCATCTCCTTCCTCCTCCACCCCCACATCCATAAGTTGGTTCTCTATATGTGCATCTCTATTGTTGCCCTACAAATAGGTTTATCAGTACCATTTTTCTAGATTCCATATATATTCACTAATATGCAATATTTGTTTTTCTCTTTCTGACTTGCTTCACTTTGTATGACAGACTCTAGGTTCATCCGCATCACTACAAGTGACCCAATTTCATTCCTTTATATGGCTGAATAATATTCCGTTTTTATACATGTACCACATCTTCTTTATCCATTCATCTGTTGATGGACATCTAGGTTGCTTCCATGTCCAGACTATTGTAAATAGTGCAATGAACTTTGGAGTACATGTATCCTTTTCAATTATTGTTTTCTCAGGGCATATGCCCAGTAGTGGGATTTCTGGGTCATATGGTAGTTTTATTTTTAGTTTTTCAAGAAACTTCCATACTGTTCTCTGTATCAATTATATCAATTTATAGTCCCACCAACAGTGCAAGAAGGTTCTCTTCTCTCCACATCCTCTCCAGAATTTGTCTGTAGATTTTTTGATGATAGCCATTCTGACTGGTATGAGTTGACACTTCATTTTAGTTTTGATTTGCATTCCTCTGATAATGAGCAATATGAGCATTTTTCCATGTGTTTGTTGACTATCTGTATATCTTCTCTAAAGAAATATCTGTTTAGGTCTTCTGCTCATTTTTTTATTTTATTTTTTTTTATATTGAGCAGCATGAGCTGCTTATATATTTTGGAGATCAATCTTTTGTCAGTTGCTTTGTTTGTAAATATTTCTTCCATTCTGGGGATTGTCTGTTTCATCTTGTTTATGGCTTTCTTCGTTGTGTAAAAACTTTTAAGTTTAATTAGGTCCTATTTGTTTCATTCTTTTTATGGCTGAGAAATATTCCATTGTATGTATGTACCACATCTTCTTTATTATTCCTCTGTTAATGACTTTTAAAAACACTTACGGCTGGGTGCAACCCCTAGAGTTTCTGATCGACTAGGTTTGGTATGGGACCCAAGAGACTGCACTTTAAACTGATTCCTAGGGGATGCCAATGTTGTTGATCCAGTGACAACACGTTAAGAATCACTGTTAGGAATTGCCACAGTCATTCAGCTAGTATCTATTAAGCATTTGTTAAACACAAACTTTGTGAAGGCAGAGGGATCAGAGCCAAAGCATTTTTTCTGAGGCCCAAGTCTGCTATTAATTCATTGTTAAAACTAGAATTAATTTTCCTCATCTGTAAAGTGACTACATTTGAAGCTTTTATGAGAAAATCTCTGACAAGACAAAGGCACCACAGGTGTCCTTTCTACTTCTTTCTCAATGGATTCTTGAAGACAGACATTTAAGGGAATACATGAAGAAGACAGAGAATAAACAATTATGTGCCCATGCCACAGATTTTATGTCCTGGTACCATCACAGCAGGAATCCCCTACTGCATTCTTCAACATTCTGTGAGCTCTGTACTATGGTCCCATCTAACAGGTAGGAAAACTGAGGCTTTGAAAGATCAATTTTCTTGCTTCCTAGCTAGGAAATGACAAGACTGTGGTTTCATCAAACCTGCCCAGCTCTGGAGCCCAAAATGTTCTTAGAGTTACTCCATTTCCCATTTCATCTCTAAAATGTGGACAGTGTTATCATCAGATTAAAATGAAATAGGATGGAAAATACCCTGGGGCTTTGTGGGAGTTCCCTGAGAGTCATCCCCACCCTATCTCCTCTCTCCAGCACTCTCTAGGCACTCAGGTGATCCCCACAGAAGGAGATGCTACCATGGTTTCCAGAGCTGACAGAGACTCTTCTGTTTAACAGAAGACAATTCTGAAGCCTGAGTACCCAAGCTCAAGATGCATTCTAATGTGGTGAGAGCCCAATGGTGGCAGGCCAGACTTGGAGGATGTGCTCCAGGCATTCATAAGGGACTGATTCCTTGAGGGTGAGTGGGGCTGGACTCTGCTGGAGAAATAGAAGTCAAACAGTCCATGCAGGGATCTGGGAGAAACAAAAGACAAAAGAAAGAGACAGAAGCTCATAAGAGGAACCTGAGCTGGAGGAATGACAGAATGTAAAAGGTCACAACTTAGATGTAATGTAGATTGCAGCTAAGTTAAAGAATCTGTTAGTCACTCGGTCATCTTTGACTCTTTGTGACCCCAGGAAACATAACCCACCAGGCTCCTCTGTCCGTGGGATTCTCCAGGCAAGAATACTAGAATGGGTAGCCATTCTCTTCTCCAGGGGATTACCCCTAACCAGTGATCAAACCCAGTCTCCTGCATTTCAGGCAGATTTCCTTTTTAGTTTATTTTTAATTGAAGAACATGGAACATGGACAGGTTCAAAATTGGGAAAGGCGTATGGAAAGGCTGTATATTGTCTCCCTGCTTATTTAACTTACATGCAGAGCACATCATGCAAAATGCTGGTCTGGATGAAACACAAGCTGGAATTAAGATTACTGGGAGAAATATCAATAACCTCAGATACGCAGATGATACCACCCTAAAAGCAGAAAGCAAAGAGGAACTAAAGAGCCTCTTCATGACAGTGAAAGAAGAGAGTGAAAAAGCTGGCTTAAAACTCAACATTTATAAAGCTAAGATCATGGCATCCAGTTCTATCACTTCATGGAAAATAGATGGGGAAATAATGGAAACAGTGTCAGATTTTATTTTATTGGGCTCCAAAATCACTGTGGATGGTGACTGCAGTCGTGAAACTAAAAGATGGAATTAAAAGATGCATGCTCCTTGGAAGAAATGCAATGACAAACCTAGACAGTGTATTGAAAAGCAAAGACTTCACTTTGCTGACAAAGGTCCATATAGTCAAAACTATGGTGTTTCCAATAGTCATGTACAGATGTGAGAATAGGACCATAAAGAAGGCTGGGTGTTGAAGAATTGATGTTTTCAAAATGTGGTATTGGAGATGATTCTTGAGAGCCCTTTGGAGTGCAAGGGGATCAAACTAGTAAATCTTAAAGGAAATCAACCATCAATATTCATTGGAAGAACTGATGCTGAAGCTCCAATACTTCAGCCACCTGATGCAAAGAGCTGACTCACTGGAAAAGCGCCTGATGCTGGAAAAGATTGAGGGCAGGAGGAGAAGGGGGCTACAGAGGATGAGATGGTTGGATGGCATCACTGACTCAAAGGATAAGAGTTGAGCAAACTCTGAGAGACAGTGAAGGACAGGGAAGCCTAGCATGCTGCCATTCATAGGGTCACAAAGTGTCGGACACAACTGAGAGACTGAAAAACAACAACAACAACAAATTGAAGGATAATTGCTGTACAATATTAGTTTCATTTCTGCCATACATCAACATGAATTAGCCATTGGTGTAACATCTGAGCCATCAGGGAAGCCTCTAGAAGACTGCAACCATCTTCTTCACAAATCTCATGTATAGACTTCATGACTGCTGCTTCCTAATTTCCTTTGGCAGTGCTTGGTTTTTATTACGAGGGCAAGATGTAGCAAAGCAGAGATTCCCTCCTGGCAAAGGAAGCTCCAGGGATGCGGGACCAAAGACTGGCCCCTCTCAGACCCCAGAGTCACAGCCCTACCCCACAGTCTTCCTAAGGTAGGCTGAGTTAGTGTAATTGGTAATAAGGAATCAGGAACCATCTCTCTGTTGTACTCCAGACTTTCAAAGATCCTCCCAAAATGAGAAAACCCATTTATCATAAACAGACTTCAAGTAACATAGGCAAAGTGAGGCAGTAGCCCCAAGGTAGGCACATCAGGCTCAGACAGTCCCACACCGTAGCCTCTGCCACTCTCCAGCTGGGTTCCTCAAAGCTAATGCTCATAAAGGAGATGATATGCCCATGTCCTGGCAGGAGGGTGGTGGGAAAGGTTTTCAAGCACTGGGCCCCCACTGGAGCCCCCAGGCAGGTCTAGCTGACTCCCATCTTTGCCTAAGGAGCCCAAAGGACAGATGTGAGGTTGATCCAACTCTGGGTCCCCCAAAGCCATCCCGAGTGTCTGTCTCAAGGTATAGGAGAGACAGAGAAGGAGTAGCAAGAGGAGTGGTAACCTGTCAGTGGCCAGAAGAGGATGGGACATCTTCCCAATTCTTGGCCCCATGCCATCTGTCTTGGTAAACTGGGTGACGACAGTAAAAATACCAGAAATCAGGTTGATTACACAAACATTGATTTCTCACAGTTCTGGAGGCTGGGAAGTTCAAAATTAAGGCATTGGCAGATTCACTGCCTGGTGAAGATCTTAACAGTTTACAGATCTGTGGCTTCTGACAATGTCCTGACACAGTAAGAAGAGTGGGCTCTAGGCTTTTCCTCTTCTTAAAAGGCTACTAAGCCCCTCGTGGGGGCCCCACCTTCATGGCCTCATCTATACCTGATGACCTCCCAAAGGCCCCTACTCCTATTAACCATCCTGCTGAGGGTTAGGTCTTCAACACAGGAATTTAGGGAGGATACCCACATTGGGTCCATAACATCATCTCTGACAGACTGTTCTCAAAACAAGTGAGCCTGACTTCTGGAATCACTTACAGCTCTCAGGAATTGCCAAACAAAAAGGATTTCCAGCTCAAAAGATCTATGCCACTGAATGCTGATGCTCTGGATCAGTTATGGGATGCTGAGCCCAACACAGGAACAGAAGAATCACAGAGCCTGTTCTAGACATCACTGGCCTTTGCAAGACTCTCAGAAGTATTGGTCTCTCCCTGAGGATGACAAGATGAAGCATGATTCCTACCCTCAGAGCAATCCACCATCTGGTTAGAAGGACAAGCCCAGCTAGTCCAGCACCAAGAGAATCAGACATGATGGCAACTCCAAGGAACTCAGAGGCCCAAATGGCCTCACCCAAGAACCAGAGCTCAGAAACCACAACTAAGTGAAATGGAAAGTTATTTTAATTATTTGCCTTGTAAAATATCAGACTCTAAATTCAACACGAGTCACCCTATTACTCCTATCACCTCTTCTCCATCCCCCAGAGCAAACCTCTCTCTTCTCCTCCCTGCTATCACTTCCCCATCTCCTCCCCAACTCCTTAGGCATGATTTGCCATGAATTAAACACACCCAGGTTGTGAATCCACAGTTTTCTTATCTTCTCCTTGCGTGCATGATTTTGCACTTCTGGAGCCAGAGTATTTACCTGGGGAAGGGAAAGCCCTCCCCCCAGCACAGGGGAGGGAAGGGCTGAGCAGGTGTCGGCCAAAGACCAGGTTCTAAATTGTCCCTGACAGTCAGGAAAGAGCTATGAGCCAGGGAACATGGGCGAGGCAATCAATTTTGCCCCATCATCAGTGGAGTTGTGGTTGTGCAGCTTGATTTCAAGGGCTCCAGACCTGGAGTGGCCTTGGAAGGCAGGAAGGATGGGGTTGGAGAGAAAGAGAGAGAGAAAATTCCAGAAGGCGGTGATAAACGCAACACATAGCTGTACCCAGGACTGATGGAGCATGATGGCCCATTTATACACGAGTGACATGCAGCCTCCAGGGAAGAGCTGTGTTCTCTGTGGTGACTGGAGCTTTGCTGAGGCAGCAGAGATCACAGCTGACTCTCTGGCAGTGGTTGCTGAGGTCTCCCTGAGTGCGGAGAGGGCAGAGGCAGCCTCAGGCCACCGTGACCCATGTGCTGAGTCTTCTCATTTTCTCATTGGACAGGAGAGAGTTATTTAGAGTGAAACCTGGGCTTGAGCATCTGTATCCTTCAGAGAGAGTTCCTCCTGCTGCAGGCGTACAGAAGCGCATGCTCTCCTGCATTTACCATGGACCCTTATGAGACTACCATGCTCTCCCTGAGACAGGGCTCCAAACACATGTTCCAAACTGAAACCTCAGCCCTCTGCTCCAGGCACATACCCCACTATCCCTGTTTATAGGTCATCAATGTCTTGCTAAAGAAGTACTAGAACTCATTTCAAAGTATGTCACAGTACCTCTTTCTAATCACTACCCTGAAGTTTACTAATCCTAAGCCGGTAATTTTTCTGTGTTTAGGATGGGGGCTGTGCAAGCCTTTGGGGCTGGGTGGTGGGCATCCTCTTCTCTTTCTTGCAAAGCAGTTCTCATAATAGCATGAGTCTTGATTTTTTTTATGGGGGTTTTTCCCCTCATAATTCCCCAACTGGCTCTCAGGCCTCTTCTGGCTACCATTTCCACCCTCTGCTAACCCTCCAGTTAGCAGCTCATGGCTCCACTGTAGGACCCTCTCATATTCTCCAGAGATCCACTTCCTCATCCATCCGATCTGCTCAACCTAGCTTGCCCCTGGGCTTTAATGCAACCAGCACATCCAGTCTTGCTGAGCCCTCATGCACCCAGGAAGTAGCACCCAAGAAGTAAAGCCCTCTGCCTACCTCCATTGTGCCCCAATCCTGACATGCCCTGAGCCTGTTCACATCATCCATATTTGCCTTTATTTTTTCCAAAGGGTGTTATTCTCTGCTCTAAATCCTGGATTAAACTCCAGGCCATAGTCTGGCACTTGGTTCATCACCTGGCCCTGCCCCAAAGACATCCAGCTCCTTATCAGCTTTTATCCCTCTGGTTGCATCTGCTTGTGGCCACCCCAGAAAATACCCCAGACCCAGGTGCCCAGCCCAGCCACGCTCATGCAACACATCAGCTCCCAGACACAGTATCTTTGCTTGCAATATCCTCCCAATTTCCTCCCTCACTCACAGAGCAACACCCCCACCCCAGCCTGGTTTCTCACCATCCCACCCTCCAATACCTGCTTCTCAGAGTGGGGTGGGGCCTAGGGGGCGGTGAGTAAAATCAAAAGTCACATTTTGAGTGTGTTAAGTTTGGAGTGCTTATCAAACAATAAATGGAGAGAGAGTACAGGTCCACACAGCCTTATCTGCAATTCCAAATTCCAAAAAACTCTGAAAATACAAAAGCTTTAATAATTCATTTACTAGCAAATTCTGACATGATATGAAATGAGGTTACAGATTTTTTTTATGCCACTTAGGGTGAATATTCATACTTCACTGCAGAAATATCAGTATGTTTGGTTACAGGATGCTATAACCCGTCTTGCTGGGGACATTAGTGAAGTTGCTCAGTTGTGTCTGACTCTTTGGGACCCCATGGACTGTAGTCCACCAGGCTCCTCAATCCATGGAATTTTCCAAACAAGAGTACTGGAGTGGGTTGCCATTTCCTTCTCTTCTCTACAATTTAAAAGCTCTAGATTCCAAAACACACCCGGTACCAAGTGCAGGATAAGGAATTATGAACCTGAACATAGTTGGAAATATAAATCTAAAACTCAAGGGTGAGGCCGGGGACTCAGGGCTGAAGATACAAATTTGAAGACTGTCCCCACAAAAACGACACTTTGAGCTTTGAGACCAGACTTCACCTGGGGAGAGACTATAAAAGGAGAAATGGTCAAGCATCAGCCCTGGGATGTGCCACCATTTAAAGGTTATGCAGAAAAAGCAGATTTTTATCTCAAATTTACAGAAATGGAGCCTGAGAGTCATTAAGGAAAAGTGGTTTGCAAAAGAATGCATAGCTGTGATGCAACTAACAGGAAACAATAGGCTCCACATTCCAGGCCCTCCCCCTGGATTATGAGATGTGGGGGTTGGGGGTTGGGGGTTGGCATAGAATACAGACTATGGCACTAAAAGCCAGCAGAGTCAACTGGCCCCCTCTGAACTGAGACAGCTCCGTCTGAGCTCGTCAGCTCTACATTCTAAATTCTGCAATGCCCAGACCCTGCACTATCCTGGATCCCCCGCTTCCCAAGATTGCCACTTGCTCCTTCCTTATGGATATCCTGCATCGCACAGACTTGTAATTAGCTACCTGTGGCCTGTTACTCTCACTAGTTGTGAGCTCTTTGAGAGAAGACATTGTATCTTACTTATTGTTGCATTTCTTCATGCCAGGCGCACAGTAGGAGCTCAGTAAATATGTGTTGAAATGTCCTGAAATCCAAAAAGTATTTTATAGCAACTTTAAATGGAGTATAATCTACAAAAATATTGATGTACTATGGAGTACACCTGAAATTAACATAAAGTGGTAAATCAACTATACTTCAATAAAAAAAGAAATACAAAGTAAATAAACAAAGGGATTCCCTGGACCACATCAGGGTAGTCTGCAGAATAATTAAGAACAAGAGCAGACAATGCAGACCTCCACTGAGCCCTTCCCCCTCCCTTCCAAGTGTTATCTAAATGAGCCAAAGATGGCTTCTGAATTTTGGCCCCTATATTATCTACTTTTTCACAGCATGCTGCGACCCATTAGCTCAAAAGCCCACCTGTGCCTAACACATTTATGTACCCCCGATTGCTTCAAACAAACACCATCCAAGTGAGCAGAATTTTTAGCCATTTAGAGCCTGTCACCTTTGCACTCCTTTCACTGGGTAAAACTGCACTTACCATCTGTTAGCGATAAGTTAAACCCAAAGCTATAACCACCCCAAGACTCCGCTGCCCTTTGGAGCTCTCTGATTTCCAGACTGCTGAGCAAGATCACCTAGACACATAAACTCCCTCCCTATCTCCCTCTCAGGAATTTCCTTGCCTTCTTGTTCGGGGTGGTGATTCTGAACCTTAGCCTCTCTGGGTGGCGGGGAGTTGAGAAGCTTGCAGGGGGGTCCCCCTAGTGCCAGAAACATCCTCACAGGCAAACAGGTCAAGTTCAGTTCAGTTCAGTCTCTCAGTCATGTCTGACTCTTTGCGACCCCATGGACTGCAGCACATCAGGCCTCTAATTCCCAGGGTTTACTCAAACTCCTGTCCATTGAGTCAGTGATGCCATCCAACTATCTTATCTTCTGTCATCCCCTTCTCCTGCCTTCAATCTTTCCCAGCATCAGGGTCTTTTCCAATGAGTCAGCTCTTCACATCAGCCGGCCAAAGTATTGGAGTTTCAGCTTCAGCATCAGTCCTTCCAATGAACATTCAGGACTGATTTCCTTTAGGATGGACTAGTTGGATCTCCTTGCAGTCCAAGGGACTCTCAAGAGTCTTCTCCAACACCACAGTTCAAAAGCATTAATTCTCTGACAAAATGTGGTCCACTGGAGAAGGGAATGGCAAACCACTTCAGTATTCCTGCCTTGAGAACCCCATGAACAGTATGAAAAAAAAAAAATGTCAAACTGTATTCCAAATCAAACTTGTGTGTTTTACTGCCACCTTGTGGTTACATCTTTTTCTTTGTTCAACCCTGAAATTCTTGGAACTCCCTTACACCAAGTCTGACGGGCACCCCATCCTCCTCCCCTTTACAGAAGCTGTTAGCCAGGAACTCTGCTGGGACCAGAAACCAATGCTGCAGCAGGAAGAAGTTCTCCCATGTGAAGGAAAGTATGTATTTTCCAAGAACTCGTGAATTCCCAACACCCTAGAGCTCACCATACTCACTCTACAGATGGTCTTTGTAAGGTCTGTCTGATATTTATGTTTTAGGGTCCCTATGGCATGCCAAGCTCTGGCTCAAGGCCTTGAGGAGGCCCAGCCCAACAGGGGAGACTCACATTTAAACAAATTATTTCAGTGTGTGAAGCTTGGGTGAAGTAGTCAGAAAATAGGATGTCTGAATAGAGTTTGTGAATAGAAATGTTTGTGACAGGCATATAGAAGGAAGGGCATTCCAATGTGTGCTCAGGTACAGCCTGGCAGATCTGGGAAGCTCTGGATGGTCTGGATCAACTGGAGGCAGACGTAGCATGGGATCTAGTAGAAGTGAACACACCATGCATGAGTGCATCCATGGCATGGAGTGCATCACAGGATGGTTCAAGATCTGGAGCTTCTGGAGGCTTCCATCAGGAGATGCTGATCAGCTGTATGCTTAAGTCTGGGGGATGGTGCAGCACTCAGCTTCTCAGGAGGCTCACTCTGAGACCCCATTTACATGGTGAGGTTAAGTCCACCAACTCTCCAAGGCCTGGGAGTAGGCTGGGCCAGACCTCTGCAATTCTAGAACCCTTTGCACATGACCAGCTGATGAAGTGGCTAAAAATAGTCCAGCCTTGGACACTCACTGCTGCTGGGTGGGGAGTTTGGGGGCAGAACTGAGTAGATAAGCTTGGGGAGCTCCCAGGTCCCGACAGTGCAAGCATGACCCAATTTCCAAGGCAGGTAATTTCCGTGGAAGGTGGCTTCCTGATGTTCAGGGACCAATGCTTGACCTAGTTCTCTCTCAACTCCTCCCGCAAAATGGGGGTGTTTCAGAAGGGAGAGTTCCGCTTCTCCATTGATTTTATTGAAACAATTACTTGCACACCTGCCACAGGTCTGTCTTCTCAGGTCCCAGACCTTTAGGCCATGCCTGTGCCCGTCCTGGCTGAATACAGAAGCCAGGTCAATCAACCAGTCATTGGCCACTTTTGTGAGATGGCTATTTCATGACTAACTGCCACCTCCCCTGACTCTGTGTGAGGAGGAAGGGAAAAAGTAGGGTACCACATAGTAATCAAGATGAACAGAGGTCATAGAGGGACACACAGCCTACAGCCACTGCCCACCTCCCCAGAAAAGCAAAAGAGTGAAGGATGGGTTTCCAAGAGAGCCCCTCACAGACGGAGGCCTCCCCTAGAGAAAGAGAACCAGGCATCTGACTTCCTGGCTAAGAGCTTGGTGAGGCAGAAGCTTGGGGGCCCCTCTAGACCTAGCCCTTAAAATACAGGGTCCTAGGACCGTTCTGGGGAAGCTTGATGAGTGCCCCAGACTTTGGAGCTAAATGTGGACATGGAAAGGCTTTCCAGGTGGGTCCAGTGATAAAGAATCTGCCTGCCAATGCAAGAGACACAAGAGAAGTGGGCTTGATCCCTGGGTTGGGAAAAATCCCTTGGAGGAGGAAATGGCACTCCACTGCAATATTCTTGCTTGGAAAATTCCACGGATAGAGGAGCCTGGCAGGCTGCAGCCCATGGGGTCGCAGAGTCAGACATGACTGAGCATGCAGGCAAGCACACATGTATGCATGGACATGGAAACCAGGACTCATTTCTCACCTGAAGATTTCTAAAGGGAAGATACTAACTGAAGTTTACAATGATGACAAGACTAAGGGATTTAAAAATAACACATTGAGAATACAAAATCCCCTCTCTCAGTCCCAGGTATCTATGCTTTTGGGGAGACAGAAAAGACTCTGGCAGCACCCAGAATTCATGTTGAGGGATCTTAGGGTTGAGAGGAGAGGATCCAGGGCTCTGCAGAATACCAGGTGGCTGCTGGCCCAGGCAGGTAAAACCCCACCCAAAAGGGGTTGGGATGTGAACCCTGGCAGGATGAAGGAAGGCACGGCTGTCCTCACTCTGGGAGTCCTGGAGATGGAGAGGGCCAGAGCCAGGCAGATGCCTTCCCTAGGAAACCCCATACACCATGGATGTAAAGCCCACCACAGCTCTGCAGTCCAGAAGCAGAAGATGAAACCAGATCCAGCCATGTCCAGACAGCCCATCCTGGGACAGTACTCTAGCTGCTGTCCATCTGAGGCAACACAGGAGACACTGGATGGCTCATATCTTAGCCTGCCTAGAAAGTGAGGTGCTTTCTGGCTATTTTATTCTATGCTATCTTTTCAAGATAGTGAAAATAGTAATAGTGCTGGAGAAGATTCTTGAGAGTCCCTTGGACTGCAAAGAGATCAAATCTGTCAAACCTAAAGGAAATCAACCCTGAATATTCATTGGAAGGACTGATGCTAAAGCTCCAATACTTTGGCCACCTGTTGCGAAGAGCCGAATCATTGGAAAAGACCCTGCTGCTAGCAAAGACTGAAGACAAAGGAGAAGGAGGTCAGCAAAGGATGAGATGGTTGGATAGCATCACTAACCCAATGGACACAAATCTGAGCAAACTCTGGGAGACAGTGGAGGACAGGGAAGCCTGGTGTGCCGCAGTCCAAGGGGTCATAAACAGTCAGAAATCACTTAGCAACTAAATAACAATAACAATCTTTTCAAGGATGTTTAGATACAGAACAGCCTTGAAAGATAAAAATAGCAGTCTTTCAGAGCAAATGCAGGCATTCTTATTGTCCAGCAAAATAGAGAAATCTCACGGTAGAGCAGGGGGCAGGCACAATTACTGCCCATTATAAAAGATTTGGATGCCCTAAGCTCGGGATTCCTTTCCTGTTATGCAACCCACTATATATACAAGGGCCATTTGGTCCTCTTCACAGTCTCCTCTGAGAACTGGGGCTCAGGGAACAGGCACAAAAGGGTTGATACTCTGGCTATTACCATTGTTACAAGTGATAAACTGTCCTTTTTCTCTGACCCAGGAGTCTCATGAAGCCCTCTCTGCTTCCTCCACTCCCTCCTCTCGGGTGAGGCAGTAAGTACATCACTCAAAGCAAGACAAGGCTGGACCCATCAGGTCAGGGTCCTTCCCAGTGAAGAGCAGGAGCGTCACCCTGCATATGCACACAGCCTTTCCCCGAAGCCCCTGCCGCCTGGCCCGAGCCACCCACACCCAGCCAGCTTCTCCAATACCAAAGCTGACTCCTGTGCCTGCACCTTCCCTCTACTAACCCCTCTCAGGAGAGGCCCTACAATGAAGTCACTGGGCTTCAATCTCCTGAATGGTCTTTACCACGTTATTGAATGATGATAGCAAACACCTGAGGAAATTCTACCCTGCACCAAGCTCTCTTCTAAAGGCTTTACGATTACACCTCTGTCCTCACAAAAACTCTCAAAAGTAAAGACTGTCATTAATCCATACTGCAGATTAGGAACCAGAGTCATCAATAAGTGGAATGATATGATCGAGGCACACACCTTGGATGTGCCAGAGCACACTTGGGTATCTGAGGCATGTCCTCTTAAACCACAGCACTAGTTCCCCAGGACAACTGGAATGCCTAGCTATGGCTGGGCCCGTGAGCGACTCTCACTTTCAACAATTTTTTCTCAGTCTAATTTTCTCAGTGAAGTAGACACACAAGTCATCACTCACAGTATTCAGATTCTCTCCAAAGACACACTCTCATTTTTCGCCAGTTGAACAGGACATCATGGTCCCCATCATGTGTCCTTGGCCAGGTATCTACTGTGACCTCTGGGATAAATCCCCCAGACCCCTTCCCTCTGCCCTCTCCAGTGGTGCACACTCCATCTATCCCCCTACCACACACACACACACACACACACACACACACACACACACACACACACACACACACACGTCCTCTCTCTTGCCACTTCAGGGCTTCCTGGCCAATCCCAGCACCCAGCATCTGCATCCTGAGGGCAGCCTAGAGGTTTTCTCTCACTGCCAGAGCACAAGGGTACTGCGGAATTAATGACCTCTGGAGGACAGCCCTCAACAAACAGGAGTTGACATATGTATACCCAGGCTCCCTTGTGCCTGGGGCTGGGTAATTATGAGGAGAGCATTCTGCACTGAGAACAGCGCTCCAGTGGGAACAAATCCAGCTGCCCACAGAGCTAAAGTGCTTGTTAACCAAGACCCCTTCCCTTCCTGGTTTCACTTCCCTACTTCCAACTAGTGTTGCTTAAGCTCACAGAACTTTGCCTCAGGGTCTGCTTCCGGAGAACCCAAACAAGGCAATCTGCTTTTCCTGCTCCAGCCCAAACAGAAGACCAGTGGGTACTATTGCCTCTACCCCCCAGAGCTCCTTTCTCCCCTTCCTCCAGCTCCATAGAGAAGTTCTACTAGCAGCCCAGACTCACCTTCTCTTCTGCCTCACAGCCTCCATTAGACAGATTAGAAACTAAGACACAGAAAGATTTAATAACCATGTAAGGTCAAAACCAGGCTCTGTGTCAACCCATCACATCACAATCTGCCCCCTCCCCCAACCATCTGGGCAGAAAGATTAATTGAGACTTCTGAAATCTGCATGCATTTTCATTTCCTTGGACAATCACCTCTCCACCAGTACCCTTTAGTTCCTGACTAACGTGTGAGATCTTGCTCTCTGGTTTCATCTTCCCAGGTCCAAGAGGTATATGAGGTTCTCTGGGTGTCCATCTTTGAGAAAGCACAGAGCATGCCTGGGGCTGCAGTGGCATCTGTCCTTCCTGCCCATGATGTCAATCCATCATAATGTCTGGCTGGCATTTGTTGGCTCTTGTGGGCTCAAATCAAGACTTGAGTAAGATTCCCTGCTGCCACTTCTATCACCCCTGGCACCTTGTAAGTCTCTCATCTAATTTGCTTTTAAGCTTGAATTTCACTATGTTGTTTTCAGTCCATTTTCATAACCTCTGAGATTCCACTGAATTCTTCCCTTTATTCTCACTGGTGCTTATGCTCCCTCCCAACTTAATCTTTCTGAATTTAATTAGCCTGCTATTTATTCAAAGCATTAGAAAGGTTGACAGTGAGCACACACAGTGGAAGCCCCTACTCCCACTTCTCCTCACCCCCTCTCCCCAAAACACACACCAGATACAGATGGCATTACACACGCCACCCACTGTCTCACATGCACCTCACCCCAGACAGCTCCAGACACCTACAGCCCAGACCGGCAGGGCCTGCACTGCATTCCTGCTCCACCTCTGCACGCTCGGTTTAACCTCTGAACCTCTGGCTTTTCTTTGGTGAAATAAGGACAGTGGTAGTTACTTCTCAACTCAGTGTGTGTTTGTGGAGGGAGAGGCAGGGATAGGATGAGAGAGCAAGGAGTCTGGGGCCTGGTGCAGAGTAGGTTCCCAACACAAGTTCACTCTTTCTCTCCATTCCCCTGAATGAACAGCACAGGTGCCCTGTAGGCTTGGATATGTAGTTTTACTTCTGCTATGGCAAATGCAGTGAAAAGGAAATTATTGGAAGGACATGACTTTTGTTCCATCTTTTCCAAAACTGTAGCCTTGTGAATGTCCATTTCTGGGTACCAAGGAAGAAACAGACCCAGAGCAGGCCCACACACATGCAGTTCTTGGGGTAATTTCTAAAATGGATAGTTCTAGCTGGTGCTCCAGGAAAGGGCTCACCTAGTTTTGCTCAGCCAAGAACCCTCAGATGCTGCCCAATATCTGGCACACGCTGGGTGTGACATTGCCTGCCATCGAATCAATACCTTCCTTCCTGAATAACAGAACCCCTGAGTTTTAGCTGGTCCCCTACTCTTCTTGAGGCCATATAACCAAGGCCTAACCAATGTAACATCGCAGCATTCAGGTACTTTCTTAAAAGGAAGCGTCTGTACTCTCCTTCCCCCTCCCCACTTTTCCCACTGACTGGATGGAAGATATTAGAGTGCAAAGAGAAGAGTCCGGATCCCAATATTGTTAAGCAGCATACCAGCCCTGGGCCATGGGCATGAGATATATAATAAAAGAGTAAAATAGCAGACAGAAGTCCAACCAGTTCAATGGCAACTGACATGTACATCAATTAAATACTCAAATCAAAAGACAGTATGTTAGTCTGCTAGAGCTGCCATGACAAAATTCCACAACTGCCTGGCTTAAACAACATTTATTCAGAGTTAGAAGTTCATGATCAAGGTGCTGGCAAATGCAGTTTCTCATGAGGGTTCGCTTCCTGGCTTGCAGATGGTTGTCTTCTCACTGTGTCCTCACATGGCCTCTTCTTTGTGTGAAAAGAGAGATAGAGACATTTGGCGCCCCTTTCTGTTCTTATAAGGACACCAATACTATTGGTTTAGGTGCTGGTGGTGGTTGATGGCTAAGTCATGTCCGACTCTTGTGACCCCATGAAATGTAACCCGCCAGGCTCCTCTGTTCATAGGATTTCCCAGGCAAGAATACTGGAGTGGGTTGTCATTTCCTTTTCCAGGGGATATTTTTGACCCAGCGATCAAACCAGTGGCTCCTGCATTGCAAGTTGGTTCTTTACCACTTAGCCACCTGTGAAGCCCCCTGGATTAGGGCCCCATCCTTATGACCTCACTTAACCTTAATTACTACCTTAAAGGCCCTGTCTCCAAATACAGTGACATCGAGGGTTAGGGCTTCAACACACAAGTTGGGCAGGAAGGAGAAGAGTGGACAGGAGACAATTCAGCTCATAAAAATATCCATACAAAAATGCAAAGGAAGCAGACTAGCCAAAACTATCTTAAGAAAGAATAAAATTGGAAAAGTCACACTTTTGGTTTCAGAACTTACTACAAAGCTACAATAATCAAGATAGTTGGTTATTGGTATAAGGACAGACATGTAGATCAATGGGAAAGAATTGAGAATCCATAAATAAAATAAACCCATCATTCATGGTAAAGTGATTTTCAACAAGGATGCCGTGACAGTTCAATTGGCAAAGTATAGTCTCTTCAACAAACAACACTAGAAATGGATTTCCACTTGCAAAAGAATAAGTTTGGACCCCTTCCTTTTATTGTACACAAAAATTAAATAAAATCTCTCATAAATCTGAAGTGTAAAAAATAAAATTATAACCCCTCTTTAAGAGCGTAAGTGTAAGTCTTCATAACCTTGGATTAGGCAATTTTTTAAGATATGGCACAAGAAAACACAAGCAACAAAAAGAAAAATAGATAAATTGGACCATTTCAAAATTAAAAGTTTTGTGCTACAAGTGATGCCATCAGAAAAGTAAAAACAAGACACATAGAATAGAAGACAGACAGACTATGCAGAGAACCACACCTGGCTCAGTGTTGCCAGAGCATCCAGAGATGAGGCTGGAGAGGCTGTAAGGAGCTGGACTACCACCTGGGGACTTCACTCTGTGATCAGGCCAAGAGTTTGAGGCCAAGGTCAGAATTACCCTTTAGAAAGAGGATGAGGTGACAGGATGAAACCAGGTCAGGAGGCTAGTGCTGTAGGTAAATAAGAGACACAAAACCCTCAGCTGGACAACTGGGCACTCAGAGGAAAGAGGAATGGACTGGGATGTGGTTCAGAGAGTATCCGAATCCAGTGGGCTAGGGGGAAAAGCATGGTAGCAAGGGGTGATGTCATACCTCCACCTAGAAGTCCTGGCCTGTGATCCTGGGCCAGTTGGTAAATACCATTTATTCCAGGTGAACACTCTGGCATGGCTGAAGCTGGACCTCTTCACAGGGCAGGTGGATTGGGCTGAGCTCACAGGCAGGAGCCTTGGCACTAGCTGGCCTCCCTCCAGCAAAGAGTAGAGCAAAGCACCACCAAACCAAGCGCCCCATGGGAAGCTTGCCTCCACTACCATTGATGTATCCCTTGGTACTTTCACCTGGCAGACTTAATAGGACTCCTCCAGCTCCTTCAACTGGCAAGGAATAGCCTGATCATAATAAGTACATAGCTTATTGTCAACAAGGCTCTGAAGCCTACCCCAGGCAGTAACCCCTTAGGAGGTGCCTAGAGTCTGAAGTAGGTACAAAGCCCTGGCTCCACTGTGATTTTTCCAGTGGGGCCATTGCTGTGGGGAGTGGGCTCTTAGTCCCCCTTCTGCTGGCAGTCCTTTCCCCCAGAACTTGATGTCACGAGAAGGCCATCCCTCGGCTAAGGTCATCCAGACCAGCCAGTGCTGTGGAAGTGCACAAATAGGACCCAATGACATGTGAAAGGTTCTCGTGTGCACTGGGAGAGGGGTGAGACCTGTGCGTCAGACTCTGCTGCCTGAAAGTGGGAGGGAACCTTCCATAATGCCAGCAGCTTAGTTCTGCTCCCCGGTAAGGCCCCTCCAGATCCTAGACTGTGGATCCCCTGCAACAGAGAGGTGAGGGATACAGATCCAGGCACATGCCTATGGTCACTTTGGTCTCCAGCCAACAAAGCAGCCTAAGAATTCCAGCTTCTGAAGGCATGAGCCACATGCTTTCTACAAGATGGTAGTGGGCTGTCCAGGTTGGTCAGCATCCTCCAACAGGTGTCCTGAAGCAGCTCTGTCCAGATTCCCCCAGCCACACACTCTCCCAGGCTTTGCCTTTCCTACCATCACACGGGACTCTGCACACTTGGGTTTGGATTCCATTAAGACTGGAGATGGGGGGACTTCCCTGGTGGTACAGTGGTTAAGACTGTGCTTCCACTGCAGGGGGCATGGGTTTAATCCCTGATCAGGGAACTAAGATCCCAAATGCTGTGCAGGGCAGTCAATTAAATAAATATAAATGGTTATATTTTTTAAAAAGATTAGAGATGGAGTGGGCATGGGGAGAGTAAGGGAAATAATGACGGGGAAGATGTAGGTGAAGACAGAGCTGGGTAGCAGTGAAGCTGAGAGGAAGAGGAAGGTGGGCAGGCACGGGGAGTAGAGAGTGAGGGAAGACCCACCTGATGGATGCATTTGACAGAACTAGAACCAGGTGAAGTGAGTGAGCCACTTGCCCTGGGAGCAAAATTCAGGGGTGTCAAAAACCTCAGTAGTATAGATAAATGATATTTTTAAATTAATTTATTTATTTTTGGCTATACTGGATCTTCACTGTTGCTCAGGCTTTTCTCTGGTAGTGGCGAGTGAGGGCTACTCTCTAGTTGCCATGTGTGGGCTTCTCTTGTTGCAGAGAACGGCCTCTAGGTGTGCAGGCTTCAGTAGTTGCAGTTTTCAGACTCTAGAGCACAGGCTTAGTAGTTGTGGTAGATGGACTTAGTTGTCCCTCAGCATGAGGGATGTTCCTGGGACCAGGGATCAAACTCATGTCTCCTGCATGGGCAGGCAGATTCTTTGCCACTGAGCCACCAGGGAAGTCTGATACATATTTTAGTGCAATTTTTAATCCAAACTGATGCAAAAACTCCATGATCAACAAAATATCAAAGTTTTAAACAAAGATGGGATCCACATTCCTGAGTTTTCCTTCTTCCTCAGACTCCAACGTGACAGAGCAGGGTCCTCCTGCTGAGGGGTTTGGAGCCAAAGGGAAACACAGGAGGAAAGTCTGGGCCTCCAGTAGAACATTTGATGTCCACTCACACAGTCCACAGGAAACAAATGAAAGTGGAAATGACAACATTTTAAGGAAGAACTCAACTTCAGAAAGGATGGGGCCAGAATGTTGCTAAATACTCACATCGCAGCTTTATGGGGAAAAGAAGGAAACCCCAATTTCTTTGGGATATTGCAACATCTCCACATGTACTAGTGTGTGTGATCATCATAGCAACACCAGACATGCAGTGCTTTCAAAGTCCCCATTTTATAGGTAAGAAAACTAAGAAAGAAGCAACATTCTCAAAACAGCGTAGCCAGCAAGGAGTGGGGCGGGACTAAATCCTGACTTCTCAGTAAATCAGCCTCTACACTATGCTTCCCCCTCAGGCATGGCCACAATCCTGCACTCCATGGTTCTCTACTACTTTAGTACTCTGCTACTCCAAGGTCAGCCTTCACACCTGGTCCCATCTGCACCTGGGCTGACTTCTCATTTGACCAGGAAGCCAATATTGGAATGGGAATTACTGGGTCTGAGTAGCTACAGGGACACTCAGGCTGGGAGGTCCTCAAAACTCTTGAGCTAGATGAAGCTACCTTCTGTGCTGGCTAGTTCTTGGCCATCACTGGTACCCAATCACTGTTTGTTGACCATTCAGTGGATGAATGCACCTTCCCAACCTGGACATTGTTGACAATCTGGCCCAGATAATGCTTGCTGCGCGGGCTGCCCTGTGCATTGTATGGTGTTTAAGCATGTCTGGCCTCTACTCACTAGATGCTATGGCACCTTCCAGTGTGACAGTCAAAATTCTTTCTATACCATTGCCAAATGTCCCTTAAAGGGCAAAAATCAACCAATTGGGAACCATTGTGTTAATAAATTGGAGAATGAGAGAGTGACTGAATGGCTATTGGCTATCTTAAAAGGTAAGTGGACCCAGTGTGACACTGAGCAGACCCAGATGAGTCAGTTAGCAGCCAGAAGGCCCTGGAACATCTTTGTTAGGAAGCCAACAGGAAGGCACCATGACTGCTTTCCCCCTCTTGTCAAATGGCCTGTCCGTGGCATATTTGCAAAGTGTGACACTGAATGACCGATGATAGATTCAGCCCAGGGCTGCACACTCTGTCAATGTTCCAAGAGGCTGCCTGACTTAGACCCAGGCCAAAAACAATTCACTACTTCTCCTTAAAAGAGCAATTTCCCCTCAATGTGATGGATGGCCTGCCAATCAGCAGCCACAAACCAACCCTAATGCTCACCCTTCACACAGCAATGCCACTCCAGGGCTTTACAGTAAATTACATGACAATCAAGAGCAGATTGTGAAGGATGTAAGATGTGGAGGACACATGCCCAAATTCAAAGAGACAAGGCCAATTGAATTTTGTCCCCAGCCCCTGCTCTCTCTCCCAAGACCTAGTGTTAGCTGCTATCCATTTAAAAAAGATAGAGAGACAGAGGTGTAGCCAGATGGCAGAGTAGGAAGACCCTGAGCTCACCTCCTCCCATGGCACACCAAATTCCAACTATGTGCAGTGCAACTATCCATAACAATGACCAGAAGGCTAGCAGAAATAAATGTCTACAACTAAAGATTTTAAGAAGGAACCACAGTGAGATCGATAGGAGGCACAGAGAGGGAGTCAAGACTCAGTCAAGACTCACACCTCCAGCTGGGCAACCGACAACAGGAGGATAATTATAACTTCAGAAGTTCTCCCCAAGGAATGAGTGATTTGAGCCCCACGTTGGGTTCCCTACTCAAGGGATCTTGCACTGAGAAGCTGAGCTCCTAGAACATCTGCTTTGAAGGTCTTGGGATTGCATTTGGGAGTCAGAGGGTTGTAGGAAACAGATGCCTCTCTCTCTATACACACACACACACACACACACACACACACACACACACACACATATATGTATGTATGTATTCGGTTTTTGCTTCACTGGTTCTTTGTTGCTGAGCACGGGCTTTCTCCAATTGTAGCAAGCAGCTGCTACTCTCTAGTTGTAGTGCATGAGCTTCTCACAGTGGTGGCTTCTCTTCTTGCAGCATGGGCTCCAGAGTGCATGGATTTCAATAGTTGCAGCATGTGGGCTTAGTTGCCCTGTGACATGTGGGATCTTAGTTCTCTGGACCAGGAATCAAATCCGTGTCCCCTGCATTGTCAGACAGATTGTTAACCACTGCTCAACCAGAGAATTCCCCAAACTCCACTCTTAAGTGCTGTACACAAAATCTCATGTGCTCTGAGATCCAGCAAAGAGGTACTAGTTTGAAAGAAGCCTGAGTCAGACCCACTTCATGATATTGGAGATCCTTCTAGAGAGGCAGAGGCCAATGGGGCTCCTCCTGGGGACTTGAAAGCTGACAAAAAATGTTTTGGGGAGCCACAATAAACTGTGGAAAATTCCTAAAGAGATGGAAATACCAGACCATCTGACCTGTCTCTTGAGAAACCTGTATGCAGGTTAGGAAGCAACAGTTAGAACTGGACATGGAACAACAGACTGGTTCCAAATAGGAAAAGGAGTACATCAAGGCTGTATATTGTCACCGTGCTTATTTAACTTATATGCAGAGTACATCATGAGAAACGCTGGGCTGGATGAAGCACAAGCTGGAATCAAGATTGCCAGCAGAAATATCAATAACCTCAGATATGCAGATGACACCACCCTTATGTCAGAAAGTGAAGAGGAACTAAAAAGCATGTTGATGAAAGTGAGGGTGGAGAGTGGAAAAGTTGGCTTAAAACTCAGCGTTCAGAAAACTAAGATCATGGCATCTGATCCCATCACTTCATGGGAAATAGATGGGGAAACAGTGGAAACAGTGTCAGACTTTATTTTGGGGGGCTCCAAAATCATGCAGATGGTGACTGCAGCCATGAAATTAAAAGACACTTACTCCTAGGAAGGAAAATTATGACCAACCTAGATAGCATATTAAAAAGCAGAGACATCACTTTGCCAACAAAGGTTCATCTAGTCAAGGCTATGATTTTTCCAGTAGTCATGAATGGATGTGAGAGTTGGACAGTGCAAAAAGCTGAGCGCCGAAGAATTGGTGCTTTTCAACTATGGTGTTAGAGAAGACTTTTGAGAGTCCCTTGGACTGCAAGAAGATCCAACTAATCCATCCTAAAGGTTATCAGTCCTGGGTGTTCATTGGAAGGACTGATGTTGAAGCTGAAACTCCAATACTTTGGCCACCTCATGCAAAGAGTTGACTCATTGGAAAAGACCCTGATGCTGGGAAGGATTGGGGGCAGGAGGAGAACGGGATGACAGAGGATGAGATGGCTAGACGGCATCACCAACTCAATGGACCTGGGTTTGGGTGGACTCCAGGAGCTGGTGATGGACAGGGAGGCCTGGCGTGCTGTGATTCATGGGCGTCACAAAGAGTCAGACATGACTGAGCGACTGAACTGAACTGATTCTACTACAAAGACACTGGTGCTGACAAGCACCATTTTGGAGTCCTTCCTCTGTCTTATTCAGGCTGAAGGCTTACCTGCCCACCAGCAGGCCCCCATCCAGTCCCAGGACACCCGGGATATGAGGCAACCAAGCAAGGACTTGGCCCCATCCATTGGTGGACCAGCATCAGACCTGGCCCTCTTGACTGCCAAGGCCAGCTGCCCCAGGACTGGCCCTGCTGACCAAAAGGGCCAGCAGACACTACACAAGGCAGGACATGGAAGTAAATGAGGCCAGGGACCAGCTCTGCCTATCAGCATACCCACAAGAGCAAACCCTACCAGAGCCACAGAACCCACACAGGGGACCCTCCTAGAGCATATAGCTCTGGTGACTGGAGGGTAGTGTGCTGCTGGGCCCCAGAGGATGTCTTCTACATAGGATCACCTCTCCAAGATTGCAAAACACCAGCAAACTAATAATGGATACAAATAAACACAGAGAATTAGGCAAAATGAGTAGACAGAGAAATGTGTCCCAAAGAATTAAGTCATAATCTCAAAAAAAAAAAAATCAGTGAAGTGGAGATAATCAACCCAATAAAGAGTTCATGGAAATGATCATAAAGATGCTCAGTGAACTCAGGAGACCAATGGATGAGCACAGTGAGAATTTTTTTAAAGTGTTATAAAAAATATAAAGATCAAATAGAGCCAAAGGATACAATAACTGAAATAAAAAATTCTCTAGAAGGAATCAACAGAAGATGAACTGATTTAGGAAATGGATTAGCAAGCTGGAAGAAAGAGTATTGGAAATTACCCAAGCTGAGCAGAAAAATCTGTACTTTTGAAAACTATGCTGCTGCTGCTAAGTCGCTTCAGTCGTGTCCGACTCTGTGCGACCCCATAGACGGCAGCCCACCAGGCTCTGCTGTCCCTGGGATTCTCCATGCAAGAACACTGGAGTGGGTTGCCATTTCCTTCTCCAATGCATGAAAGTGAAAAGTGAAAGTGAAGTCTCTCAGTCGTGTCCTGCTCTTTGCAACCCCATGGACTGCAGCCTACAAGCTCCTCCGTCCATGAGATTTTCCAGAAAAGAATACTGGAGTGGGGTGCCATTGCCTTCTCCTGAAAATCTATGATAATTGATTAAAGTAACTGAAGATAACACAGATGGAAAGATATTCTCTTCCTATGGGTTGGAAGAATTAATACTGTTAAAATGATTGTACTACCCAAGGCAATCTACATATTTAATGCAATCCTTATCAAAGTATCAACAGCATTTTTTCACAAAACTGAAACAAAGAATTCTAAAATGTGTATAAGAACACAAAAGAAAAGTGAACAAGTGAAGGCGCTCAGTTGTGTCCAACTCTTTGCAACCCCATGGACTGTAGCCTACCAGGCTCCTCTATCCATGGTATTTTCCAGGAAAGAATACTGGAGTGGGTTGCCATTTCCTTCTCCAGGAGATCTTCCTGACCCAGGGATTGAACCCAGGTCTCCAGCATTGTAGGCTTTACCATCTGAGCAACCAGAGAAGAACAAAAAAGACCCCAAACAGCCAAAACAATTTTGAGAAAGAATAAAGCTGGAGGTGTCATGCTCCCTGATGTCAGACTACAGTAAGTCTTCTGCGTATGAATGAGTTGTGTTCTGAGAGCACATTTGTAAATTCAGTTTGTCTATAACTCCAACAAAGTTGCCTAAGTACCCAACTGACACAATCAGCTATATAGTACTGTGCTGTAATAGGTTTATAATAATTTTCACACAAATACTACATAAAACAAATTAAAAAATAAAACATTGTTAATCTCATGGTGAAGTACCTTGAAAAGTACAGTACAATAGCCAGCATATAGGGGTTGGCATTAAGTGTACAGGCAAGAAGAGTTACTAACTAAAGGAGGGAAAGGAGGTGGAAGATGGTAGAGCTAAAGGATCGCTGGCAATATGGGATGGAGGGCAAGGTGCAATTTCACTCACACCTGATGTTGATGGCACAGGTTCTGGTTCCTTGCTGGATTCAATTCTATCTACACTCTTGAAAAAGTGACCCAGAGGCGAAACTAAGATGGCGGAGGAATAGGACGGGGAGAACACTCTCTCCCCAATAAATATACCAAAAGAACTTTTAAAGGCCGAACAAACTCCAAAAAACAGGAACTGAATGCTGGCAGAGGACATAGGGCATCTGGAGAGGCGACCCATTGCCGACGTGAGGAGGTAGGACAAAAGAAAGAAAAGAAAAAAAAAGTAGAGGGAGAGACAAAGAGCTGGGGACGGGTTCCGTCCCGGAAGGGGAGTCTGGAATAAAGAGGAAAAAAAAAAAAAAGAGGAGAAAGGTTTCTGAATACCAGGGAGCATTCTCTCTGGCAGATCTGCGGTGGATCTTGGAGAGCAATATAGCTGAGAGCAGAAGCAGATTAATAGCTAAGCCCCGCAAGGTTCGTCTCTGGCTACAAGGAACAGCCGAGCGCGGCAGCAAAGCCGAAGCGGACTGCTCCTGCTCAGGGAGGGGCGGGCCGCGGGCTCAGGGAACGGAGCAGCCTGAGGGACCTAACCTTCCAGGAAAAGCACCCCCCTCCCCCCCAGGTCCATGCACAAAACAAAGGGCGGTGAGGAGTCAACAGAGAGGCTGGGCAGCTGCGGGCTGCGGACCGGCCCAGCCCCCGCCTGAGAGCAGTGGGCATAACCCAGCCCCGGGGAGGCTAACCAAGACTTCTCGGGATTCTGGACAGATCGGTGCTGTATACACCTTAGAAGGAGTGCTCAGCTGCACGCCGAGAAAACAGAGCGGCCGGGCCGGGGGAGAGGAGAAGCCCCACTCCCCAACTGTGCTGGGCGGACGACAGAGAGCCTGAGCAGAGGGGGCGGGGGAAGCCCTCTCACCAGGAGCAGGGCAAACTCCAAAATTAAATGCCTGCCGGTAGAACAGACTGCATTGAAAGCAGACTGTAGACTGTGAGAAGGACAAGCCCGACCAAGAAGGCCTGCTTAGCTGCACGCTGAGAAAACCAAGCGGCTGGGCCGGGGGAGGGGAGAAGCCCCACTCCCCAACTGTGCTGGGCGGACGACAGAGAGCCTGAGCAGAGGGGGCGGGGGAAGCCCTCTCACCAGGAGCAGGGCAAACTCCAAAGCGCTGAATAGACACTTAAAAGACCAGCAGACAGAAGACGCTAGCAGAACTAACAGCTTTGAAACAGACAGGAGAAGCAAATTAAAGCCCTGCAGGTGGTGATAACTGCATAGAAAGGAGTCTATAGACTGTGAGAAGGAGAAGCCGGACCAGGGAATCATCTGAAAATCTACAGACCCTTCCCTTCACCGAATGCACCAGTACCAGAGAAAGCCTTCATTATAACTGTACTAGGAACATCTTTTAAAT
>ML660197.1:50143486-50183692 GCA_007570785.1 Antilocapra americana | reverse complement strand
TTTTTTTTTCTTCTTCTTATTTCTTTTTTCTCCTTTATTTTTATTTTCCGTTTTTTTTTTTTAAGTATTTTTGAGAACCCAGTCTTTACTCTAGATTTTTAATCTTTGCTCATTAGTACCTGGTATCAACTTTGTACCTTTCAAGATCCAAGCTCCAGTACCCACTGCTACCTGGGAGTGAGATCATTGGCTTGACTGCTTTCTCCCCATTCTTATCTCTTGCTAGTAACAGTGAGGAAACCTAGACTCACCCACCAGAAAACCACACAAGCCTTTCCATCCAGGAAACTTCGACAAACCACGCATTCAACCCCTCCCATAGAGAGGAATCCCCACAACAAAGGGACAACACAGCAAGATAAACAAGATGAAAAGGCAGAGAAATAACCAGCAAGTAAAGGAACAGGATAAATACCCCCTAGACCAAACAAAAGACGAAGAGATAGGAAGTCTATCTGACAAAGAATTCCGAATAATGATAGTGAAAATGATCCAAAACCTGGAAAATAAGTTGGAGTTACAGCTCAATAACCTGCAGGCAAGGATTGAGAAGATGCAGGTAAGCTTTAACAAGGACTTAGAAGAAATGAAAAAGAGACAAAATACAATGAATAATGCAATAAATGAGATCAAAAACACCCTGGAGGGAACCAACAGTAGAATAACAGAGATAGAAGACAGAATAAGTGAGGTAGAAGACAGAATGGCAGAAATAAATGAAACAGAAAGGAAAAATGAAAAAAGAATTAAAAGAAATGAAGACAATCTTAGAGACCTCTGGGACAATATTAAACGCACCAATATTCGAAGCATAGGAGTCCCAGAAGAAGAAGACAAAAAGAAAGACCATCAGAAAATTCTTGAAGAGATAATTGTAGAAAACTTCCCTAAATTGGGGAAGCAAATAGCCACTCAGGTCCAAGAAACACAGAGAATCCCAAATAGAATGAACCCCAAGCGGGACACCCCAAGACACATATTAATCAAATTGGCAAATATCAAATACAAAGACCAAATATTAAAAGCAGCAAGGGAGAAGCAAAAGATAACTCACAAGGGGAATCCCATAAGGATAACAGCTGATCTCTCAACAGAAACGCTTCAGGCCAGAAGGGAATGGCAAAACATACTTAAAGTCATGGAAGAAAACAATCTACAACCCCGACTACTGTACCCAGCAAGGATCTCATTCAAATTTGAAGGAGAATTCAAAATTTTCTCAGACAAGCAGAAACTGAGAGAATTCAGCAACACCAAACCAGCCCTCCAACGAATGCTAAAGGATCTTTCCTAGATAGGAAACACCGATGGGATAGATAATCTGGAACCCAAAACAATAAAATAAATGGCAGCGGGATCATACTTATCAATAATTACCTTAAATGTAAACGGGCTGAATGCCCCAACCAAAAGACAAAGATTGGCCGATTGGATACAGAAACAAGACCCCTATATATGTTGTCTACAAGAGACCCACCTCAAACCTAGGGACACATATAGACTGAAAGTTAAAGGCTGGAAAAAGATATTCCATGCAAATAAAGACCAAAAGAAAGCAGGAGTGGCAATACTCATATCTGATAAAGTAGACTTTAAAATAAAGGCAGTGAAAAGAGATAAAGATGGACATTACATAATGATCAAAGGATCAATCGAGGAAGAAGAAATAACAATTATAAATATTTATGCACCTAACATAGGAGCTCCACAATATGTAAGGCAAATGCTAACAAATATGAAAGGGGAAATCAACAACAACACAATAATAGCAGGAGACTTTAATACACCACTCACACCAATGGATAGATCAACTAGACAGAAAAGTAACAAGGAAATTCAAACTTTAAATGAAACAATAGACCAACTAGACCTAATTGATATCTATAGGTCATTCCACCCCAAAACAAGGAATTTCACCTTTTTCTCAAGTGCACACGGGACCTTCTCCAGGATAGATCACATCCTGGGCCATAAATCTAACCTTGATAAATTCAAAAATATTGAAATCATCCCAAGCATCTTTTCTGACCACAATGCAGTGAGATTAGATATCAACTACAGGAGAAAACCTCTCAAAACTTCCAACATATGGAGGCTCAACAACACACTGCTGAATAACCAACAAATCGCAGAAGAAATTAAAAATGAAATTCAGTTATGCATGGAAACGAATGAAAATGAAAACACAACAGCTCAAAACCTATGGGACACTGTGAAAGCAATGCTAAGGGGAAAGTTCATAGCAATACAAGCTCACCTCAGGAAACAAGAAAAAAATCAAATAAATGACCTTACTATACACCTAAAGCAACTAGAAAGGGAAGAGATGCAGAAGCCCAGGTCTAGTAGAAGGAAAGAAATCTTAAAGATCAGGGCAGAAATAAATGCAAAGGAAACAAAAGTGACCATAGCAAAAATCAACCAAGCCAAAAGCTGGTTCTTTGAGAAGATAAATAAAATTGACAAACCGTTAGCCAGACTCATCAAGAAACAAAGGGAGAAGAACCAAATCAACAGAATTAGAAATGAAAACGGAGAGATCACAACAGAAAACACAGAAATACAAAGGATCATAAGAGACTATTATCAGCAACTATATGCAAATAAACTGGACAATTTGGATGAAATGGACAAATTCCTAGAAAAGTACAACTTTCCAAGACTAAACCAGGAAGAGATAGATAATATTAATAGACCCATCACAAGCACGGAAATTGAAACCGTAATCAGAAATCTTCCAAAAAACAAAAGCCCAGGACCAGATGGCTTCACAGCTGAATTCTACCAAAAATTTAGAGAAGAGCTAACACCTATTCTACTCAAACTCTTCCAGAAAATTGCAGATGAAGGTAAACTTCCAAACTCATTCTATGAGGCCTCCATCACCCTAATTCCAAAACCCGGCAAAGATGCCACAAAAAAAGAAAACTACAGGCCAATATCACTGATGAACTTAGATGCAAAAATCCTCAACAAAATTCTAGCAAATAGAATCCAACAACACATCAAAAAGATCATACATCATGATCAAGTAGGCTTTATCCCAGGGATGCAAGGATTCTTCAATATTCGTAAATCGATCAATGTAATACACCACATTAACAAATTGAAAAATAAAAATCACATGATTATCTCAATAGATTCAGAGAAAGCCTTTGACAAAATTCAACATCCATTTATGATAAAAACCCTCCAAAAAGCAGGAATAGAAGGAACATACCTCAACATAATAAAAGCTATATATGACAAACCCACAGCAAACATTATCCTCAATGGTGAAAAACTGGAAGCATTCCCCCTGAAATCAGGGACAAGACAAGGGTGCCCACTCTCACCACTACTATTCAACATAGTTTTGGAAGTTTTGGCCACAGCAATCAGAGCAGATAAAGAAATCAAAGGAATACAGATTGGAAAAGAAGAAGTAAAACTCTCTCTGTTTGCTGATGACATGATCCTCTATATTGAAAACCCTAAAGACTCTACGAGAAAATTACTAGAGCTAATCAGTGAATATAGCAAAGTTTCAGGATACAAAATCAACACACAGAAATCCCTGGCATTCCTATACACTAACAGTGAGAAATCAGAAAGAGAAATTAAGGAAACAATCCCATTCACCATCGAAACAAAAAGAATAAAATACTTAGGAGTATTTCTACCTAAAGAATCAAAAGACTTGTATATAGAAAACTATAGAACACTGATGAAAGAAATCAAGGAGGACACAAACAGATGGAGAAATGTACCGTGCTCATGGATTGGAAGAATCAATATAGTGAAAATGAGTATACTACCTAAAGCAATCTATAGATTCAATGCAATTCCTATCAAGCTACCAGAGGTCTTCTTCAAAGAATTAGAACAAATAATTTCTCAATTTGTATGGAAATACAAAAAACCTCGTATAGCCAAAGCAATCTTGAGAAAGAAGAATGGAACTGGCGGAATCAACCTACCTGACTTTAGGCTATACTACAAATCCACAGTCATTAAGACAGTATGGTACTGGCACAAAGACAGAAACATAGATCAATGGAACAGAATAGAAAGCCCAGAGATAAATCCACGCATCTATGGACACCTTATCTTTGACAAAGGAGGCAAGAATATACAATGGAGAAAAGACAACCTCTTTAACAAGTGGTGCTGGGAAAACTGGACAGCCACTTGTAAAAGAATGAAACTAGATCACTTTCTAACACCATACACAAAGATAAACTCAAAATGGATCAAAGATCTAAGCATAAGACCAGAAACTATAAAACTCCTAGAGGATAACATAGGCAAAACACTCTCTGCTATAATCCAAAGCGGGATACTCCATGACCCACCTCCCAGAATATTGGAAATAAAAACACGAATAAACAAATGGGACCTAATTAAAATTAAAAGCTTTTGCACAACAAAGGAAACTATAAGCAAGGTGAAAAGACAGCCTTCAGAATGGGAGAAAATAATAGCCAATGAAGCAACAGACAAACAATTAATCTCAAAAATATACAAACAACTCCTGCAGCTCCATTCTAGAAAAATAAACAACCCAATTAAAAAGTGGGCCAAAGAACTTAACAGACATTTCTCCAAAGAAGATATAAAAATGGCTAACAAACACATGAAAAGATGCTCAACATCACTCATTATCAGAGAAATGCAAATCAAAACCACAATGAGGTACCACTTTACACCAGTCAGAATGGCTGCCATCCAAAAGTCTACAAGCAATAAATGCTGGAGAGGATGTGGAGAAAAGGGAACCCTCTTACACTTTTGGTGGGAATGCAAACTAGTACAGCCACTATGGAAAACAGTGTGGAGGTTCCTTAAAAAGCTGCAAATAGACCTGCCATATGACCCAGCAATCCCACTGCTGGGCATATACACCGAGGAAACCAGAATTGAAAGAGCCACGTGTACCCCAATGTTCATCGCTGCATTGTTTACAATAGTCAGGACATGGAAGCAACCTAGATGCCCATCAACTGATGAATGGATAAGAAAGATGTGGTACATATACACAATGGAATATTACTCAGCATTAAGGAAAAATTCATTTGAATTAGTTCTACTCAGATGGACGAAACTGGAGCCCATTATCCAGAGTGAAGTAAGCCAGAAGCAAAAACAACAATACAGTATATTAACACATATATATGGAATTTAGAAAGACAGTAATGAGAACCCAACATGGGAGACAACAAAAGGAACGCAGATGTATATAATAGACTCGTGGACTTTGTGGATGAGGGTAAGGGTGGGATGATATGGGAGAAGGGCATTGAAGCATGTTAATTGTCATGTGTCTAATCAATCGCCAGCCCAGGATTGATGCTCGGGACTGGTGCAGCGAGATTTCCCGGGGGGGAGGGAGGAGGGAGGGGGGTTCCGGAGGGGAAGCAGATGTAAACCCATGGTGATATCATGACAATGTATGGCAAAAACAATAATTTAAAAAAAAGAAAAAGTGACCCAGTGATGTCTGGGTAGCAGATCTTTTTTTTGCATTATATATGTCAGTTGCACTGGATTGCATTCTGAATGGCTGCTGCAAATTTCATGTGCCATTCTACACCTGGGTCCTAAAAAAATGACATTACAAGTCCTAAAAAAACTAACATTACCTCCTCAAATAAAAAAAATAAATCCTCTTACCATTTCCTGTGTTGTGAATCTCTTCATTTCTTCCGTTACTTCTTCCATGGTGTCTCTCTTTTCATCCTTTCTCCAAGCCTCCAATTCCATCAGGTCTTCAAGGCAAAGTCACATCTTTCAAAGTTTACAACTATACAGTTCATAGGTAGGGGATTTACTATATACTACACAGTTACACTAATCAAACAGCATGACACAGGAACAGATAAAGAGGTCAATGGAATAGAATAGAGTGCCCAGAAATGAACCTACATTTATACAGCCAATTAATCTATGACAAAGGAGACAAGAATAAACAATAGGGAAAAGATAGACTCTTCAATAAATGGTGTTGGGAAAACTGAACAGCTACCTGCAAAGAATCAAACTGGACTACTTTCTCAGACCCAATACAGAAATTAACTCAAAATGAATAAAAGACCTAAGTGTAAAACTTAAAATCATAAAACTTCTAGAGGAAGACACAGGCCATACTCTTTTTGACATCAGTCTTAGCAATATTTTTTTTAATATGTCTCCTAAGGCAAAGGAAACAAAAGCAAATATAGACAAATGGGATTGTATCAAGTTAAAAGCTTTTGCACAGCAAAGGAAACTATCCGCAAACAAAAAGGCAGTCTCTGAATGGGAGAAGATATTGCAAATGATAAACCCAATAAGGGTTAATATCCAAAATGAATAGAGAATTCAAATAGAAAAACATACAACCCACTTAAAATGGACAGAGGACCTGAATAGACACTTTTCCAAAAAAATACATATGGATGACCAACAGATACATGAAAAGACACTTCATCATCACTAATCACCAGGGAAATGCAAATCAAAACAACGAGATACCACCTCCTACGTGACACAAAGGCTATTATCCTAAAAACAATATAAGAGTTGGCAAGGATGTGGAGAAAAAGGAACCCCTGGACAAGGTTGGTGGGAATGTATAATGTAATATATTAGCCATAAAAGTATGAAATTTTTGCCGTTTGCAATAACATGGATGGATCTACAGAGTATTATGTTATTTGAAATAACTCAGAGAAAGACACATATTGTATGCTCTTACATGTGGAATCTTAGAAGAAAAACAAGTGAAAACAAAATCAGAGTCAGAGATACAAAGAACAAATGAGTGGTAGCTTGAAGGGAGGGAATGGGAGGTTAGCAAAATAGATGAAGAGAATTGCAAGATACAAATCTCCAGTTATATAATAATAAGTACAAGAATATCATATACAGCATAAGGAATATGGTCAATAATACTGTAATAACTCTGTATGGGGACAGGCATTTACCAAACTATGGTGATCACCTCATAATGTATGTATGTGTGTGTTCAGTCACTCAGTTGTGTCTGACTCTCTGCAACTCTATGGATCCTGTTGACCTTAGCCCACCATGTTCCTGTCCATGAGATTTTCATGACAGGAATACTGGAGTGGGCTGCCATTTCCTTCTCCAATGATAATGTATATAAACATCAAATCATTATGTAGTATACCTGAAACTAACATACTATTGTACATCAGCTATACATTTGACCCTTGAAAAATATGGGGGTTAGGACACTGATCCCATGCAATAAAAACCCACATATGACTTTACAGGCAGCCCTCCACATCCATGGTTCCACATCCATAGATTCAACCAACCATGGATCACATAATACTATAGTATGAATTTATTGAAAAAACATCTGTGTATAAGTGAACCTACACAGTTCAAACACATGTTGTTCAAGGATCAACTGCATTTCAACAAGAAAAAAACAACAACAACAATACATTTAAAAGAAATGTAGAGACATACTGGCCTCATGAATTTTAAGGGCCATAGGGATGTGTTCCCAAGTGAAGTTGGCTATTATGCTGGTCCTTGAAGATTCCTGTAGAGAAAAGAATATGGAGATCACAATAGCATGTCATTTAATACCCTCCAGATTGGCAATAATGAAGAAGTCTGACAATACATAAGTTGAGACTATGGAAGAACATGAGTTTTTGTTCACTGCTAGTGGCTGTGACAAGGGGAGAGTCATATATAAGCTGATAGAAGGATTGTGGAAGATAATCGGTTACAGTCCTGGACCAGAATGTCACGTGCTGTATGATATAGCCATCTCACTCCTAGATATGAAGTGTTGCATGTTAACCAACAGAAACATGCATAAAGGTGCACAGTGCAGGAGATACATGCAAAAATACTCATGGCAACATTATTCATGGAGCACACAAAAAAAGGAAAACCCCAAATATCTACAAAATATCCACCATCCAAGAGTAGAATGAAAAAAATAGAATACTATTTCAAATATAGATAAATTTCATAAATGTCATATTAAATGCAAAAAGCAAGACAAAGGAGAGATGTACAGAATCACTCCACTTAGAGCCTGCAAAACTAAACATTATAGTGTTTAGAGATATATTCATGTTTGATAAAACCACTTTAAAAACAGTAAAGATAACAAGATTGTACATCAACTATACTTCAATTAAAAAATTAAATAATACTAAAAGAGTAAAGGATTAATGCACTTAAGTTCAAAACAGCAATTGCCATTGAAAAAGAGGTACCTGGGGTGCTTCAGTTATTGGTAATGTTCTGTTTCTCAATAGATGCACAGGTATATATTAGTGAGTGATGTATACACAGTTGTTCATTGTATTATTGGTACTACTTAAATTATATGTGCAGATATTATCATATATTCACCCATATGATTGAAGTGGGTTTTTCAGGTAGCTCAAGTGGTAAAGAATTCGCCTGTTAATGCAGGAGCTTCAGGAGACACAGATTTGATCCCTGGGTCTGGAAGATCCCCTGGAGTAGGAAATAGCAATGCACTCCAGTATTCTTGCTTGGGAAATCCTATGGCAGAGGAACCTGGCAGGCTACAGTCCATGGGGTTGCAAAGAGTCGGACATGACTGAGATCACAAGCACAATGATTGAAGTATATTTCCTAACAAGAAAGATAAAACCAAGTATGGTACAGCGATGCATTCAAATGTGTTAGATAGGAAGTTAGGCATGAGCAACAAGGGTGGCCTAGATGAAAAGAATGCAAGCTGATCTCTAAACCCCATCCCAGGAGAGCTCACATATATGCTGTAAAAATAACCACAGAGAACTTCCTGACTCCTACATATGCGCCCTCGGTACAGAGTGGATACAAACTAACCACAGGGGCTTCTCAAACTCCTGCACATTCGCCCTTGATGCACAGTTGTGTCCTCAAGTAACCTTAGGTAGCTAGGAGCCCATTAAGGGTTCATAAATATTCTATATATGTGCACAACTGATTATAGCAGACTGAATTATGGGAAAAACATGTGCAATAGAGCCTGCTGTTATGTAACTTGCAACTGTCAATCAAAACCTCAGCCCAGGCCCATTTAGATGAATACATATAATTCTTATTTTGAATGTGCCCAGATGCGCCCCGTCCTTGATTGGCCTTGAGCATACACTCCTTTGCATTTTGCACAGGCAAGAACACAGAGGAGGAGACAGGGAGTATAAAAAGGGAAGCCAAACGGGATCATGGCCACTCCTTTGGAGTTGGTCCTATCTCACGTCTCTGGAGTATACTGTCTGCTGTCTAATAAAAGATCTGTCTGCTTGAGCTGTAACTGATCTGTAACAGTCTGTTGTTTCAAATACTTGCTACAACAACAGAGGAGCTGAGAAAACTGCCTTTTTGAGCTGTAATTAGTTCCTCTTTCCACATCTTTGTTACAATGAGATAAGAACTGAGGGAGAGAAATAAATTGACATGACATATGGAATCTAGAAAAAATAGTACTATTTCAGGGTAGAAACAGAGACACAGATGTAGAGAACAGACTTGTGGACACGTACATGGGGTTAAGAAAAAGGTGGGTCGAACTGAGAAAATAACATTGACATATACACAGTTCCATGTATAAAATGGGCTTCCCTGGCAGCTCAGATTGTAAAGAGTGCCTGCAATTCAGGTGACATGAATTCGATCCCTGGGTCTGAAAGATTCATTGGAAAAGGAAATGGCAATCCATGCCAGTATTCTTGCCTGGGATATCCTATGGACAGAGGAGCTACAGTCGAGTAGCTACAGGAGCTACTGGCGAGCTACAGTCCGTGTGTGTGTGTATATGTGCATGTTAAGTCACTTCAGTTGTGTCAACTCATTAGGACCCTATGCACTGTAGCCTGCTAGACTCCTCTGTCCATGGGCTTCTCCAGGCAAGAATACTGGAGTGGGTTGCCATTCCCTTCTCCAGGGGATCTTCCCAACCCAGGAATCAAAACCAAATTTTCTGCACCTCCTACAATGCAGGTGGATTATTTACTGCTGAGCCACTGGGGAAGCCCATAAAGTCCATGGGATCACAAAGAACTGAACACCACTGAGCAACTAACATATGTGTGAAATAGCTGGCAGGAAGCAGCTGTATAGCACAGGGAACTCGGCTCGGTGCTCTGTGACAAACTAGAAGGGTGGGATGGGGGCGATGGGAGGGAGGTTCATACTGACTCACTTCATTGTACTGCAAGAACCATCACAGCTATAGAAGAAAAAGAAAATTATACCCCAATAGAAGAAAAAGAAAATTAAGAAGTATGACTGAAGTGGCAGGAGGAATGATTAAACTGTTCAGAGATGTTCCAGATGAGGTCAGAGTCCTACCCAAAGATGTATCTTATAAAACGCAGGAATGTCCTCCACACAACAAAGACCCAATGACTGCTCTTGTACATGATTATCCATTCAGAAGGCCAAAGAATATCTGAAGCCAAAGCAGACGGGCAAGTGGCCACTTTGAGTCACTCTGCTGCTTCCAAACCTCCTTAATGGAGCATTCACGGCTTCTTAGCCTTATGGACCAAGCAGTTACCATACGTGGTTTAATTCTTCACAATAATGCTGCAAAGGAAACTTCATTATTCCCATTTTACAGATGAGGAAGCTGAATCTTGAAAAGTTGAAATTATTTGCTCAAGATTAGATACTTCTAAAAAGCATAGATAAGGGACTTCCCTGGCTGCCCAGGGATTAGGACTCTGCAGCTCCACTGCAGGGGGCACAGGTTCAATCTCTGGTCAGGGAACTAAAATCCTGTGTGTCTCGTGGCCAAAACTAAAAATGTGCAGACAAATTTCAAATTCAAGTCTGTTTGTTACCAAAGCCTGATCTCTCTCAACACACTGGGATGACTTGAGAGTTATCATTTATAAACCCCCTTCTCCATCCAACACAGAAATGCCTTTGGAGAAACCAATGAAAACACACCTTGACCTCAGGCTGTTTCAAATAAGCTCAAATTTTGAGGGAGTAACTTTAGTCTGCCCAGCCCAGCTGCCAGGCCAAGAGCATAACTGGGCAGTAGCCAGGTAAGAAGTAATATCAAAGGAAGAATGCAGGGGAGTTGTATCCCTATTTCTATTCAGCAAAATGAAATGAAATGTTCTTTTTCCTTTACAAGAAGAGGCATGAAAAAAGGAAAGCCTCCTCTAGGAGCTATGGCAGGCATAGAAGGACACACTGTTGGGTGCTTCTTCTGGGCCAAAGGACCATCTCAGCCACAATGTTATAATCATTTGGTGAACTGAGCACATCCAGATGAGATCCACCTACAGAGACATGGCTCTAGCTGTCCTCCCTAACAGTACTCTCCACCTATTACCAGTCCACATCAATAATCCCAGAGAGTCACCCACCACACTAGTATTTCTAAATGGGAGACAAGGTCATGCTTTCTTTGGCTCCCTGGGATCTTCATTTGAGACTCCTTCATATGACACGTAAGGTCCTCCACAATCTCACTCGTCTCAGTTGCTGCCATATGAATGTCCTGGGGAAAGGACTGTAGGCAGAGGAAAGAGTGATCACTATCCAGCGCATTTGAGAAACAGAAAGGGGAGCACTCTGGTTGGAGTGAGAGACCAGGAGAGAGTAGTGAGAGGTGAGGTCATAAGTAATTCAGAGTCAGATTGTGGGGTTCTGTTTTTACCCTAAATAAAATGGGAGACCCACTGCATGGCTTTTCAGAAGAATCCTGTAGTCTGAGTTACATTTTAAAAGACTGCTTTGGCTGCTGTACAAAGAATGGACTGCAGAAGAAAAAATGTGGAGCAGAGACAAATTGGAGGCTGTGCAGTAAGTGAGATGAGAGCCCTAGTGGATTGGCCCCAGTGGTAGCAGGGGGCACGGGATTTATTTGGAAGGTAGAGTCAATAGGACTTCCCGATAGATTTGAGGAGGGATGTAAAAGCAAGAATGGAGTCAAGGATGATCCCAAAATTTTAATCTAGGCAACTGGAAAAAGGAAATTGCCATTCACTAAATGGAAAGCCTGTGAGTTGAGCAGGTCATTTGAAGTGCCGTGGAACAGGCAGAAATTGGAGTTCAGTTTTAGACATGTTAAATTTGAGATGTCTGTTAAACATACAAGAAGAGATGTGGAGTATGAAGGTGTAATATATACAAAAATAGATTCCAAGAGACAAGTTAAGGCTGAGATATAAATGTGGGAGCTGTCAGCATGTTCGGTATTTAAATTCAAAAGACTAAATGCAATCACCAAAGAAGAAAGTATAAATAGAGCAGAGAATAGGACCAAAGACTGAGCACTGGGATCACCCAACATTAAGAGTTTTGGAACAAAGAGGAGGGAACAACACAAGATTAAGATGATCCAACAACAATTCAACTGTACATGTACACATACATACACATATATGGAAACATGTGTGCATACATGTGATACATATGCAACCTTACATAAATATGCATACACATATATACATATATCACAAAGTTCAACAATCTAAAGAAAAATAATATAATTACATAATTCAGACTCTGCAAGGTATCATTTATAATATCCATCAGTCAACAACAAAAAACTAGATACTCAAATAAGGAGGAAAATATACCTAAAATTAGAGGAAATGTCAATGATACAGACCCACAGATGACCCAGATTTTGGAATTAGAAGACAATGACCTTTGAAAATTATTTTAAGTATCTCCAAGAATTGAAAGGGGAAAAAAATGAATAAAATTAGTGAAGATATGAAGAATTTCAGGAAAGAAATTTAAACTGTAAAAGGAGAACAACTGAAATTCTAGAACTGAAAACACAGTATCTAAATGAAAAATTTATTATTAACAAATAAGTTAATTTATTAACTTATTATTTATTAATTTATTATTAACAAAAAAGAATCAGCATGTTCAGGGCATTAAAAGAAATTATCCAAGCTAAAACACCCAAAGATAGTATTTTTAAAAAACAGATTGTCTGACACAAGTGGGAAAATAGCAAATAGTCTAAAATAGGGATACTAAAAGAACACAAAGGAGAAGAAATGTTCAAGAAAAAAATGACCAAATTTTTCCAAAAAGTAATTAAAGACCTGAAGCAGAGATCCAAGAATGCTAAAGAGGGGGAATATAAAGAAGACCACAGCCACATACATCATAGGCAAACTGCTAAAAATAAAAACTAAAGAGAAATCCTATTTCAAACAGAAAAAAAAAAGTGGAAACAAGAAAACAAAGATGCACCTCTAAAGTTACAAAAGGGAAAAAAAGTAACCTTAGAATCCTATATCAACGAAAAGCACTTTAAAAAATAGAAGCTAAAATGATTCACTTTTCAGACAGAAAAACAAAATGAGAAAAGTTTTACTCGCAGACTAACAACAAAAAAATCATGAATGGAACTCCATTGGACTAAATAGAAATGATCCCAGCTAAAAACCCAGGAAGAGATGAAAAGCAACGAAACTGTAAATACAAAATGATATTATTCTTAGTAATTTTAAAAATTACATGTTTATAATAAAAATAATAGGGACATATGGGACTTATACATAGAAGTAAAATATAGGACAGTAAGAGCCAAAAATCTAATGTAGATCATGATAGATCAAAAATTAATAATAGCACAAATAGGTATAACTAAATAATCAAGAGATAATAAAATGGAAATTTTTTAAATGCTTGATTACTCCAAAAGAAGGCAGGAAAATACAAACAAAAGAACAAAAAATATGCAACTAAAATAAAATAGCAAGATGACAGACTCAAACCTAACACAATCAATAACTTCATTAAATATAAATTGACTAAGTACTCAGCTTAAAAGGCAGAAATTCTCAAACAGAATTTAAGAAAAAACTCTACACTGTTTATAAAAGAAAAAGTTTAAGTCTAACAATCATTATAATTTGAAAGCAAGAAATTAGAGAAGTATATACTTTGTACACACTAAAAACAAGAAGGCAGATATAACTTCAATGATAATAGAAAGAGTAAATGTCAAGACACTGCCAGAGATCCAGAGGGGCATTTCAGAATGTTAAAAGGATTCATTCTTCAGGAGCACATAACAATCTTAATGTGTATCTATCTAAAAACATTGCTCTCAAACACATCAAGAAAATTTAACAGATTACACAGAAGTTGACAATTTCACAACTAGAGTTGGATATCAGAACATTCCTCTCTCAGTTATTTATTGTTCTTCAGTCACTAAGTTGTATCTGACACTTTGGGACCCCATGAACGGCAGCACGCCAGGCTTCCCTGTTCTTCACTCTCTCCTGGAGTTTACTCAAACTCATGTCCATTAAGTGGGTGATGCCAACCAGCCATCTCATCCTCTGTTGACCCCTTCTCCTCTTGCCTGCAATCTTTCCCAGTATCAGGGTCTTTTACAATGAGTCAGCCCTTCACATTAGGTTGCCACGGAGCTTCAGCTTCAGCATCAGTCCTTCCAATGAATATTCAGGACTGATTTCCTTTAGGATTGACTGGTTTGATCTCCTTGCTGTCCAAGGGACTCACAAGAGTCTTCTCTAGCACCACATTTCGGAAGCATCAATTCTTCATTGCTCAGCCTTCTTTATAGTCCAGCTCTCACATCTGTACATGAGTATTGGAGAAACTATAGCTTTGACTATATGGACTTTGTTGACAAAGTGATGTCTGCTTTTTAATACAATGTATAGGTTTGTCATAGCTGTTCTTCCAAAGTGCAAATGTGTTTAACATCATGGCTACAGTCATTGTCTGCAGTGCGAGTGCAAGAAAATATAATATGCCATTGTTTCCACTTTTTCCTCACCTATTTGCCATGAAGTGATGGGAACGGATGCCATGACCTTAGTTTTTTGGATGTTGAGTTTTAAGTCAGCTTTTTCAATCTCCTCTTTCACCCTCATCAAGAGGCTCTTCAGTTCCTCTTCACTTTCTGCCATTAGAGTGGTATTATCTGAATATCTGAAGTTCTTAATATTTCTCCCAGCAATCTTGATTCCAGTTTGTAGTTCATCAGCCTGGCATTTCACATGATGTACTCTGTATATAAGCTAAATAAGCAGAGTGACAATATACACCCTTGACATATTCTTTTCCCAATATTGAACCAGTCTTTGTTCCATGTCTGGTTCTAACTGTTGCTACTTGAACTGCATACAAGTTTCTTAGGAGGCAGGTAAGGTAATCTGGTATTCCATATCTTCAAGAATTTTCACAGTTTGCTGTGATCCACACAGTCAAAGGCTTTAGGGTACTCAGTGGAGCAGAAGTAGATGTTTTTCTGGAATTCCCTTGCTTTTTCTATGATCCAGTGGATGTTGCCAATTTGATCTCTAGTTCTTCTGCCTTTTCTAAATCCAGCTTGAACATCTTAAAGTTCTCAGTTCACATCCTGCTGAAGCCTAACTTAAAGGATTTTGAGCATTACCTTGCTAGCATGTGAAATAAGTGCAATTGTACTATAACTTGAATAATTTTTTGCATTGCCTTTCTTTGGGATTGGAATGGAAACTGACCTTTTCCAGTCCTGTGGCCACTGTTGGGTTTTCCAAATTTGCTGGCATAATGAGTGCAACACTTTCACAGCATCAACTTACAGGATTTTGAATTCAGCTGGAATTCTATCACCTCCACTATCTTTGTTCATAGTAAAGCTTCCTAAGGCCCACTTGACTTCACACTCCAGGATGTCTGCCTCTAGGTGAGCAACCACATCATGGTAGCTATCCAGCTCATTAAGACCATTTTTGTATAGTTCTTCTCTGTATTCTTGCCACCTTCTCTTAATGTCTTCTGCTTCTGTTAGGTACTTGCTGTTTCTGTCCTTTATTGTGCCCATCTTTGCATGAACTACTCCCTTGGTATCTCCAATTTTCTTGAAGAGATCTTTAGTCTTTCCCATTCTATTGTTTTCTTCTATTTATTTGCATTGCTCACTTAAGAAGGCTTTCTCATCTCTCCTTGCTATTCTCTGAAACTCTGCATTCAGTTGGGTTTATTCTTAGCTACTGCAAGGCCTCCTCAGACAACCATTTTGCCTTCTTACATTTCTTTTCATTCGGGATGGTTTTGATCACAGCCTCCTGTACAATGTTATGAATCTCCATCCATAGTTCTTCAGGCACTTTTTCTATCAAATCTAATCCCTGGAATCTACTCATAACCTCCACTGTATAATCATAAATAATTTGATTTAGGTCATACCTGAAAGGCCTAGGGGCCTTTCCTACGTTCTTCAATTTAATTCTGAATTCTGCCGTAAGAAGCTCATGATCTGAGCTACAGTCAGCTCCTGTTTTTGCTAACTGTATAGAGCTTCTCCATCTTTGGCTGCAAAGAATATAATCAATCTGATTTCAGTATTGACCGTCTTGTGATGTCCATGTGTAAAGTCACCTCTGTGGTGTTGGAAGAGGGTGTTTGCTATGACCAGTGCCTTCTCTCAACAAAACTTTGTAAGTCTTTGCCCTCTTCCATTTTGTACTCCAAGGCCAAATTTGCCTGTTACACCAGGTATCTCTTGACTACCTACTTTTGAATTCCAGTCCCCTATGATGAAAAGGACATCTTCTTTTGGTGTTAGTTCTAGGTTTTGTAGTTCTTCATAGAACCACTCAACTTCAGCATCTTCAGCATTAGTGGTTGGGGCATAGACTTGGATTACTGTGATGTTGAATGGTTTGCCTTGGAAATGAATTGAGATCATTCTGTCATTTTTGAGATTGCTGAATTCTGGACTCTTTTGTTTACTATGAGGGGCTACTCCATTTCTTCTAAAGGATTCTTGCCCACAGTAGTAGTGGACATTATGGTCAGCTGAATTAAATTTGCCCATCTCTGTCCATTGTAGTTCGCTGATACCTAAAATGTCGATGTTCACTCTTGCCATCTTCTGCTTGAACATGTCCAATTTGCCTTGATTCATTCAACTTCAGCTTCTTCAGCATTAGTGGTTCCCATGCAATATTATTCTTTACAATATTGGACTTTAATTTCACCACCAGACACATCCATAGCTGAGCGGTGTTTCTGCTTTAGCCCAGCCTCTTCATTCTTTCTGGAGCTGTTTCTTCACTGTTCACCAGTAGCATATTGGACACCTACCAACCTGGGGGGCTCATCTTCTAGTGTCATATCTTTTTACCTTTTCATACTACTGTTCATGTGGTTCTCAAGGCAAGAATACTGAAGTGGTTTGCATTCCCTTTTTCAGTGGACCACATTTTGTCAGGCCCTGACTAGCAGGGACATGCCCTTTAGCTGATGCATGTAGCTGGACAATATGCCCAGTACCCTGGTTTTTTCACTGCTGGTCCTCATTGAGCATGTAAACCTTCACTGGCTGATGGGTGTCAGTCAATGTGCCACCATAGGGCTGGGGCAAGGACCCTGCTGGAATCACCCAGCAGAAAGCCCGGGGAATGCTGGAGAGGAAGTTGGAGGATGCCCATGAGCAGAGGGCTCCCCGGCCTCACTGCTGCCACTGGCCGCCCTTGGGCCATTCTGTCACCTGTATGGCCTGCCGCTGGCCGAGCTCTGGGCCCCACATTTTCTCTACTCTGGCTCCTTGGTATTATTGTCCAGGCCCAGTGAGCCTGGCCACCCTGAAAATAGATACTAGAAAGAGTAAACTTTAAGACATTGCCAGACATACAGTGGGACATTTCAGGAGCATATGACGATCTTAATTTGTACCTATCTTATAAAATAGCTTCAAAATACATGAAGAAAATTCAACAGATTACACAGAGGTAAACAAATTCACAACTAGAGTTGGATATCTGAACATTCTTCTCTCTGTGATTTACAGAATTAGACAATTTTAAAACTCAGCGCAATATAAATGAACAGAGCAACACAATTCACCAATTTGATCAAATTGACAGCTACAGAACACTAGCCCCAGGAAGTTCGGAATAATATACTTTTTAAGTGCAAGTCAGTGTACATATTTTACATACTAGCACGTGGTCTATTTTGGACCATGTGCTACTACATAAAATGTGTTCCAAAGGATTGAAATTCTGGAGAATATTCTTCCATGCTTCCCTGATGGCTCAGATAGTAAAGAATCTGCCTGCCATGCAGGAATGCTGGGTTTGATCCTTGGGTGGAGAAGATCCCCAGAAGAAGGAAATGGCAACCCACTCCAATATTCTCGCCTGGGGAATTCCATGGACAAAGGAGCCAATGTGGAATGTATTTTACATACTAGCACATGATCTATTCAGCAAAATAGACCAATGCTAGTATATAAAACATGTCCACTTAATGTGCACTTAAAAAGGATATACGTTCTGAACTTCTGGGGGACAGTGTTCTATAGATGGTGTTGCAAAGAGTCAGACATGACTGAGCAACTAACATTTTCACTTACACTGTCTGGAAATAAATAATAAATAGATAAATAAGAAGTTATCTAAAAAGTTAGCTGCCAAATCTCTTGAAATTAAATAATAGATTTCAATATAACCTGTGGTTCCAAGAAAAACTCAAAAGGAAATTATGAAATATATTTACCTAAATGACAATGAAAACACAACATTTCAAAATGTGTAAAAAAGCAGCTAAAGCAGTGCTTAGAAGGAAATTTACCATTTTAATTCTATATATTATAAAACAAGGAAGTTTTAAATCAGCTACCATCTCAGAAGTTAGCAAAGAAAAACAGTGTAAGTCCATAGCAAACACAAACATAAAGGAATAATAAAGATGAAAGAGTGAAATAAAAAACCAACAGAATAGGAAACAACCTAACAATGAAGAAAATCAGCAAAGCAAAAAGATTTATTCATTGAAAATATTAATAAAATGAATGTTCAAGGAAACATACATAAATTATCAGTATGAGGAATGAAACGAAATCAGTAATGTTCTACAGATATTAAAAGAATGCAAAAAGAATACTATGAACAACTTTAAGTCAACAACTTCAGTAACTTAGTAATGAAAAGATCCTTTCAAAATACAACCTTCTAGAACTGTCACAAGAAGAAATAGAAAAATCTGGATAGCTTTCTAACTAAGTTTTAAATATAAACCATCTTTAAAAATGTTCCCACTTGAAAAACAAAGAAGCCAAACCAAAAGTGAGCAAGACTGCAGACCCAAATAGCTTTATTAGTAAATTCTAACAAGCATTTCAGAAGGAAGTAATACAAACTTTACGCAAACTCTGTCAAAGAAACGAGAAGGAAACATCCCCAATTCATTTTATGAAACTGTTAATAACAAAATCTTAATACAAAAATTAGACAATAATATTACAAAAAAGTATAAACCAATAACCATCATAGAGATGTAAGAATCCTTAAAATATTAGCAAATCAAATACAGAAGTATATTTAAAAAATAATATATTGTGATCAAATGGAATATATCATAGGAATGCAAGGCTGGCTCAGCATTCAACAGTCAGTGCAATTCGACATATTAATAGAATAAAGGAGGAAAACCACATGATATTCTCAATAGATTCAGTGAAAGGATTTGGTACATCTTAACAGTTCTTCATGATAAAATGTTCAGCAAACAAGGAATAAAAGAAAATTTTCTCAGTCTGAAAAGGAGTATCCATGAAAAAAGATGCAAATTTTTGGAAATGCAAAGGACCTAGATTAGCTCAAGCAATCTAGAAGAACAAAATTGGCAAGCTTACAGTATTTGATTTCAAGACAGTATAAAACTACAATAAGGAAGACAATTTGCTACCAAGGATATAACATAGATCAAAAGAACTGAACATAAGAGTTCAAGAATTGTACACACACAAGTAACTGGAAAAAACTAACTGTGACTTTTAGTTCCTATCATACACAAAACTTTATTCAAGATGAATCGCAGACTAAAAACAAAGCAAAAAATAATGTAGGAGAAAAAATATAATATTTTCTCATCCTCAGGATTTATAAGACAGATCACAGAAGCATTAACCATAAAATAAAAAAATGATAAATTTCATCAAAGCTTAAATCTTCTAGTCATCGAAAGACTGTTACAGAATAAGAAAAGATAAGCTATAGACTGAGAGATAATAATTGGATTACATATATCAGACAGAATTTTATAAACTATATTTTTAAACTTATAAAAGTCAATAAGAAAAATCAGACGATTATTTTATCACTGTGAACTTCCCTCTGAGGACTGCTTTTGCAGCATTCCATAGATTTCATATGGTTGTATTTCCATCGTCATCTATCTCAAGGTGTTTTTTAATTTCCTCATTGATTTCATCATTGACCCACTGGTTTTTGGTAACACACTTTTTCATCTCCATGTAATTGATTTTCCTAGTTTCTCTCAGACATGCAGCTACTTTAAAGGAGAAAAAGAACATACACAAATAGCCAATAAGTGCATGAATAAGTGATCAATATCACCCTCAGGGAAATGCAATGATGCCTCCACACACCTGACCAAAGAGCTAAAATTTAAAAGACCAACAAATCCAAGTGCTGATGAGGATGTGGAATAACTGAAACTCTTTGCTTTGTAGTAGGAGGTTAAATAGCACCAAACACTTTGGTAAATTTCCTCTGAATTTAAACATATAACTACCTACACCGAAAAATTTAACCAAGAGAAATTAGGTCGTGGATTCACAAGAAAACTTTCACAAGAATCTTCATAGCAGCTTTATTGATAATAGCCCAGAACTGAAAAGAAAAATGTCAGCAGAATGGATAAATAAATTGGATACATTTAAAGAAGGGAATTCCCAGAAAAAAACATCTAAATATATGAACCACTATTACATGAATGAATCAAGTCTCAAAAACATTAGTTAAGCAAAAGAAACCAGACATATCTCTAAACAGTACAATCAAGAGCAGGCAGAGCTAATCTACTCTAGTGACAGAAATCAAAACCTTTGCTGATTAAGGTTAAAAGTAACTTTCAGTAATGATGAAACTTGTCTATATCCCGATTTGGTGGTTGTTAAGGAGGACACTAGAGAAGGCAATGGCAACCCACTCTAGTACTCTTGCCTGGAAAATCCCATGGACGGAGGCACCTGGTGGGCTGCAGTCCATGGGGTCACAAAGAGTCCGATACAACTGAGCAACTTCACTTTCACTTTTCACTGTCATGCATTGGAGAAGGAAATGGCAACCCACTCCAGTGTTCTTGCCTGGAGAATCCCAGGGATGGGGGAGCCTGGTGGGCTGCCGTCTATGGGGTCGCAGAGTCAGGCACGACTGAAGCGACTTAGCAGCCGCAGCAGCAGCAACAGAAGGACACATCTGTCAAAACTGTTTAACTGTGCACTGAAGATGTGAAATCTACCTTAAAGAATAATAGTAAAAAGAAAAACATTTTGAAAAGAGAGAATGATAGAACACCAGAAGCAGGGTCTCCAGAAAAGTAGACCACCTCCTATAACACTTGAGTCAGCCAATGATGGCCCTTAGGCCATATCCTGCCTAACAACTGTGCTTATGTGACCTCGGGACTAAGTATGATTTTTACATTTTTAAAGGATTGGGGGGTAAAAAGCAAACAAAAGATAATATCTTGTAGTACACAAAAATGATATACAGTTTAAATATCAGTTTCCACAAATAAATTTAATTGGAACACAGTCACACTTGTTCATTCAGGCATCATCTAGAGCTGCTTTCCAAGACAATGCAGAGATGAGTGGTTGCAACAGATACCACATGGCCCACAAAACCTATAATATTTACCATTTGAACCTTTATAGCAAAAAAAAAAAAAAAAAATCCTGCTAGGCAGAAGTAAGCACTCCCCCATAAGGACTGTGGTCTTGAAATTACAATGAGACATATAAATGTAGTTATACTCTTTTCCTTATCTGTAATGTGGCAATTTTCAGGCCCCTAATTAGGTCACACCTTGGTTGAATTAAATGAGACCACACGTAGAGTGTCTAGCACAAAATGAGTGCTTATTCAACAAGAAAACCCTAGCTGCTTCCTAGCACTGCCTCTTCTTGGGACTAAAAGTCATGGTGATGCCAAGTGCAGAGATTGCAGTGGGTTTCTGGAAAGGGGCTGCTTCCTAAACCACAGCTCTCAAACCTCTTCTCTGTAAAAATGGACATTTTGTTTCACATCCCCCCAGAGTAATTTTCTGTGGCCTCTTGGGTAACTAGTTAGCTTTTCTCCTATACCAACCCCAACTCAAAACTGTTCTGAACAAATCTCCTAATTCATGATGTGAGGCAAAGATGTGATCAAGTATCTGTGGGCTCCAGAGCCAAAGAATCAGGACCACAGAGCAGGAGCATTTTGAAGGAACTCCCTCCTCCCCAATCCCCTGACCCCACTGCAGATAGTATTTTATCAACACAGTTTCGTGAAACATGAGAAAGAGCTTAGGGGGATTGTTATGTAACTGTAATTTCCCATGAACGGCGATTGCTATTGCCTTTTTAAGACATTTGAGAAATTTTAATCCAATGGCCAAAATATTCATTATTTTCCCAAATTTAATTAATTTACTAAACTACTCATGGTTCATTGGATTCAATCCAGTATCTGTGATCTTTCTGAGTCCATTACACTCATGGGATTCAACTTCATCTCTTCTAACACATAAAAATCTCATCAAAATGGAAATAAAATGCAATTTTGAACTTTCTAATGAAGATGCCCCTCTTGGTTCCCCAGCACTCTAAAATTAATGGCCTCTTTCCCCCACCCTTTTTGCTCAGAATGCCTCAGCTCTACGTCAATGGGAGGGAAAAGGAAGATGTCTTTGTGGTGAACAGCCATGCCGCCTAGGTTGCCTCAGCAAAAGCATCACTCTGGAGGGATCCTAGGAGAGAGGTGCAGTCCACAAAGCCACTGCCACCACAAACTGATTAATAAAAGGAAAGGAAAGCACTGTCCCAATTAAGGAAAAGTGTAAAACCAATTTTACATTGGCATCCGCATGCCCCCAGGGCTGCCCCACACCCACCTCTGCTTACGTTCCTCCCACACACCAAGTACCTTCCCTGGATGCACTGAGCATCTACACACACAAACCTTGGAAACTTACCACAGCTCTGGAAAGGAGGTATTATAATTCTCTCCATTTTTCAAATGATAAAATTGAGGACTGAAAGAAGCATATGTTATGCCCAGATCCTAATCTCCACAAATCACCAGGAGGCCTTACCGATGCAAGCGCATGAGGAAGTTTATTACAGACCCGGGTCTGGACCGCAACACACACACCGACGCAGCGGAGTGAGGGCAGCGGCCCCGAGCCGCATGGTACAAGGCTTTTTAAAGGGAAAATGGCTACAGGTGGGGTGAGGCGGAAAATGGCTACAGGTGGGGTGAGGTGTTGTGGTGCTCCGTGATTAGTCAGGCACTTAGGTCTCACACATGTAACAACTAAGTACACTCGCACAGCTAGCAAAAAACCGAGCAGGGCTGGTTATAGCCTAATATGGTGTGATGGTTGGAGCATGGTTTGATGCAGAGCAGCTAATATAGTAAGCATTGCTCTGGCCAGGCCTAGCATGAGATCTCATGCAGTCTTCACAACTCCTCAAATGCTGGGGACGCATCAGTCCCAGATTACAGATGGATAAATAAGACCTATCCAGAGCCTCAAGAACTATGGGCTCCCAACCCTTGCAGGCCATACTGTCCCTGGCTTATTATACCACAACTGCCGTGTGCAGATGTCCTCAGAACTAGAGAGAAATAGGGACTTTTCTTAGAATATGCAATAAATATTGATTTTTTCAAGTTGACATTTTTGATTTTTAAATCTGAGTGCCTCAGAGCATATCTAAATTTCTAGGCAAGCAACAGAGATGGACAGCATGTCCGAGGCTAGTGGAAGATTCAGCCTTTCCAAACTGTGCTTCCCAGTCTGATCTCTGGCTCATGGACCTTGCCCCAGTTCCCAGATGATGAGAGAGGAAAAAAGCCCCTCTTGTTGGTCACAGAGACTCATATACCCAGTATCAGGCAGCATCAGACTATTCACAGAATTTTCATTCTGCTTCTTCTGAAAGGACTGTACTACCAACCTCTCTGAATAGGTGAGGCTACATCATTTCTTCCAAATAATAAAAAATGAGATAAAATAGTGGAAAAGCAAGAAGGCAAAGTGGTTATTTGAGGAGGCTTTACAAATAGCTGAAGAAAGAAGTGAAAAGCAAGTGAGAAAGGGAAAGGTAGAGTTCCAAACAATAGTAATGAGAGACAAGAAGGCTTTCTTCAGTGAACAACACATAAAAATAGAGGGAAACAACAGAAGGGGAAAGACTAGAAATCTCTTCAAGAAAATTGGGAATATCAAGGGAACACTTCACCCAAAGATGGGTACAATAAAGGACAGAAAAGGTAGAGACCTAGTAGAAGAAGAAGAGAAAAAAGAGAGAGAGAGAGAAAGAAGAGATCCAAAGAATACATGGAAGGACTGTAAAAAAAAGATATTAATGAACCCAATAACCACAATGGTGTGTTAGTCACCCAGAGCCAGATATTCTGGAGGGTGAAGTCAAGTGGACCTTAAGAAGCACTGCTGTCAATAAAGCTAGTGGATGCAATGGAATTCCAGCAGAGCTATCCAAACCCCTAAAAGATGATGCTATCAAAGTGTTGCACTCAATGTGTCAGCAAATCTGGAAGACCTAGCAGTGACTACAGGACTGGAAAAAGTTAGTTCTCATCCAGGTTCCAAAGAAGGCTGTTACTAAAGAATGCTCAAACCATTGGGCATGCTAGTAAGGTCATGTTTAAAATCTTGCATGTTAGGCTTTAGCATTACGTGAACCAAGGACTTCCAGACATCCAAGTGGGGTTTAGAAAAGGAAGAGGAACCAAAGATCAAATCACTAACACTCACTGGATCATAGAGAAAGCTAGGGAATTCCAGAAAAACATCTACCTCTGTTTTATCGACTATGTTGAAGCCTTTGACTATGTGGATCATAACAAACCATGGGAAGCCCTTAAAGAGATGGGAATACCAGACTATCTTACCTGTCCCCTAGAAACCTGCATTCAGGTCAAGCAAAAACAGTTAGAATGCTGTATGGAACTACTGATTGGTTCAGGATTGAGAAAGGAGTACGACAGAGCTGTCTGTTGTCACTCTGTTTATTTATTTAACCTGTATGCTGAGCACATCATGAGAAATGCCAGGCTGGATGAATTGCAAGCTGGAATCAAGATAGATAGGAGAAACGTCAACAACCTGAGATATGCAGTCGATACCACTCTAATGGTGCTAAGTGAAGAGGAGCTAAAGAACCTCTGGATGAGGGGAAGGAGGAGAGGGAAAAGCCGGCTTAAAACCAAATATTAAAAAATCTAAGAACATGGCATCCAGCTCCATTACTTCATGGCAATTAGAAGGGGGAAAGGTGGAAGTAGTGACAGATTTCCTCTTCTTGGGCTCTAAAATCACTGAGGATGGTGACTGCAGCCATGAATTCAGAAGACAATTGCTTCTTGGCAGGAAAGCTATGACAAACCTAGACAGTGTGTGGAAAAGCAGAGACATCACTCTGCCAACAAAGGTCTGTATAGTCAAGGCTATGGTCTTCCCAGTGGTCACGTACGGTTGTGAGAACAGGACCATAAAAAAGGCAGAGCGCCAAAGCACTGATGCCTTTGAACTGTGGTGCTGGAGACGACTCCTGAAAGTTCCTTGGACAGTAAGGAAATCAAAACAATCAATCTTAGGGGAAATCAAGCCTGAATATTCACTAGAGGGACTGATGCTGAAGCTGAAGTTCCAGTATTTTGGTCATCTGATGCGAACAGCCAATTCATTGGAAAGGTCTCTGCTGCTGGGAAAGATTGAGGGCAGAAGGAGAAGAAGACATCAGAGGATAAGATGGCTGGATGGCATCACTGATGCAATGAACATGAACTTGGGCAAACTTCGAGAGATGATGAGGGACAGGGAGGCCTGGTGTGCTGCAGTCCATGGGGTTGCAAAGAGTCAGGCAAGACTGGATGACTGAACAACAACAACAGCATCACTTGTTCCAAATAATAATACATGAGATAAAATCATGGATGTCACTTCTGGGTAGAAGTGTTAAGAAGAAGTAAGCAATTTACTACATTTCTTTCCATGGCAGATTCTTTTGTCTCAGTTACAAAAGAATTCATGCCAGGAGGGAGGCTCCATTAGCCTGGGATCCTGGGTGTATATGAAGAGGGAGACTCTGCCAACTTTCATGAAAGGAGCACTGAATTCCTGTTGTGTGAGGGAAGTCACTGAGAGATGGGAGCTTGTCTGTTAATGCAGCATGACCTAGCCACACACATACAACACACACTCCTACAAATTCCAGATACACTCCTATAACCAGACAGACACATTGCTAAGCCCCACGATACTCCTATAACCACACACACACACACACACACACACACACACACACACACACACACACACACACTTTTATAAACCAACATACACTCTTGTAACCAATAGACACACACTCCTACAACCCCACAGAGACACATTTTCACAATCCCACACATTCTTCCATAACCCCACAGACACACATTATTATAGCCCACAGACACACACTCTTACAACCCCCCCACACTCCTACAATCACACAGAAACACAATCCTGCAACCCCCCACACGCTCCTGTAACCCTACACACAACTTCTACAACCCCATAAATGTTCCTATAACCACACAGACACACACTCCTACAACCTCACTCTAGGATCTATTTATCTACTCACAACATTTCTAACACCATATGTCTATTCTAGGTTTTCCACATCAATTAATTCTCCCGTTCTCATGAGTCACAAACTCAGCACCCTACAACTTAATTTGTCTCTGGCACTAACTCCTCCACTTCAGATCCCTCCCACTGCAGATGCCAATCAAAAGCAGTGAGTCCCCAGATCACCCACGTGTCTGACTTGGCTACACAGTATGGTTTCCTATGTCCCCCTCCTCAGGTTTGGTAACTTGCTATAACAGCTCAGAGAACTCAAGGAAATATTTTCCTTACTGTTACCTGGTTATTATATAAGATACAAATGAACAGCCAGGTGAAGAAGTACCCAAAATGAGGACCAGAAGGATCCCAAGCACAGGAGCATCTGGCCCTCTGGAGTTTGGGCCACTCTCCAAGCATGGGGATTTCTTCACCACAAACTGCGTTGTTTCAGGGTTTTATGGCGGTTCCATTACACAGGTATGATTGATTAAGTCATTGGGCATTGGTGATTAATTCCAGCCCATCCCTTCTTTCCCCTCCCTGGAAATTAAGGAGTGATACTGAGAATTCTAACCTTCTAATCACATGGTTGTTTCACCTGGCCATCAGCCACCACCTTCCAATGGTCATCATATTAGCATAACCTCAGGTAAGGTTGAAAAGGGCTCTTTTTAACTGAAGTATAGCTGATTTACGATATCATGTTCATTTCACATACACCAAAATAATTTTTATATATATTTTCAGATTATATTATATTATAGGTTATTATAAGATATTGAATATAGTTTCCTGGCTATTCAGTAGGTCCTGGTTGTTTATATTGTAGTTTGCATATGTTAATCCTATAATCCTAATTGTCCTTTTCCTCACTATCCCCTTTGGTAAGCATGTTTAGTTTTATGTCTCTTTTTTATGTCTTTAAGTCTGTTTCTATTTTTTATACAGATTCATTTGTATTAGTTTTAGATTGCATATATATAGTATTTGTCTTCTTTCTCTCACTTACTTCACTAAGTATAATATTCTCTAGGTCTATCCATGTTGCTGCAAATGGCAATATTTCATTCTATTTATGGCTGAGTAATATTCCAGTGTGTGTGTGTGTGTGTGTGTGTGTGTGTGTATACACATCTTCTTAAGCCAATTATCCCTTGAGTTGTTCCGTGTCTTGGCTTTTGTAAATAATGGTGCTATGAATATTGTGGATTATGTATCTTCAAATTAGATTTTTTGTTTTTACTGCATACATACCCAGCAGTAGGATACCCTTATTTTTATTTTATTAAGGAAACTCCATACTGTTTCCATAGTGACTTCATCAATTTACGTTCCCATTAACAGTGTAGTTGGAATCACTTTTCTCTACACTCTCTCCAGAATTTGTTATCTGTAGACTCTTTGATGATGGCCATTCCGACAGTGTGAGGTGCTAACTAACTATGTCTTTGATTTGCATTTCTCTAATAATTAGTAATGGTGAGAATCATTTCATGTGCCTGTCGATATACTCAAAATGGTTTAAAGATCTAAACATAAGACAAGACACTATAATCCTCCTAGAAGAGAACATAGCAAAACATTCCCTGACATAAATCATAGCAATATTTTTTTAGTTCAGTCTCCCAAGGCTAAAGAAATAAAAACAAAAATAAATAAGTGAAATATAATCAAACTTAAAAACTTTTGCACAGCAAAACAAACTATCAACAAAACAAAAAGACGATCTAGAGACTAGGAGAAGATATTTGCAAATGATGTGACCAATAAGCGGTTAATCTCCAAAATATACAAACAGCTCATCCACTTCAATATTGAAAAAACAAACAACCCCATTAAAAAATGGGCAGAAGACCTAAAGAGACATTTTTCCAAAGAAGACATACAGATGGTCAGCTGGCACACAAAAGGGGTTTTTTATGAATAACAAAATAGCTCCTGTCACCCCTGGTCACCTCTGTCACTCAGAAAATTACAAGGATTTTATGAGCTCTTGTGCCATGATACCACCAACACCCATTAGAATGACTACTATTAAAAAAACAGAAAATAACAACTATTGGTGAGACTGTGGAAAAATTGGAAACCTTGAGCACTGTTACAAGAAATGTAAAATGGTGCAGCCACTATAGAAAACAGTTTGAATGTTCTTCAAATAATTAAAAATAGAACTACCATATGATCCAGGAACTCCACTACTGGGTATATATCCAAATTGAAAGTAGTTTTAAAGAGATATTTGTACATCTGTGTTTATAATAGCATGATTCACAATAGCCAAAGGGAACCAACCCAAGTGTTCATTGACAGATAAATAAACAAAATTTGATACTTACATACAAGGAAATATTATTCAGCTTTAAAAAGAAAGAAATGCCAACAGCACTGCAGCATGGGTGATTTTTGAGGACATTAATAAGCCAATCACAACAGCTCAGATGAATGCTAGCATGGCCTGCATGCCACAGGTCGACCAGAGGAAATGTGAGGGCATGCTGAGTAGAGACCTAGGCCAGCACAGAGCAGCCTTGATACATGACTGGCGGCAGTTAGGATGGGGATATCTAAATCTGAGAAGCAGAACTCATGAGGACAGGTTTGCCTATGTTACTCCACACTCTCCTCCAGGAGAGCCCCAGAGCCCCTCAATTTTCAGGGGAGGCCCCTCTCAACAAAGAAGGTTGGGGTCCTGAGGAAGCCTTCCATTGGAGGAAGGGCAGGAATGAGAGCCCTCAGCTTAGAAAGTTGCCCTCTTCCAGATCTCATGTGGAAAGAGATGGGTCTGAGAGGCTTCCCCACCACAGCCTGCGAGCCAGAGTCCAAATGCATGGCCTCCCTGAATTTATTCCCCTGTGTGGTCTCAGCTTCTTCTACTTTGAAGGTTTTAAAATCTTCCTCCCCTGGCATGGCTTTATATCCACTGGAAACCCTGGGACCCTGTGTTCTGAGGTGCATTGGTCTGCCCTGGTCTGCCCTGGCACCAAGGTGTGGGCTGTGGAGCTCCCACTTTACTTGTAGGCATATTGAGCACCACAGCAGGAAAGGAGCCCAAATTTCTCAGCATCTCCCACCCAGCACAGACCTACGTGATTTACCTGACCTCTGCCTTTCAGTAACAGAGAACAAAGGGATCCCCAGTGCCAAACAAGCCCTGGAGGAGACAGCCTCCATCCTGCAGGAGCGAAATTCCCCTGCAGAGCTCCCTCCACTCATATTAATGTAGCTACCCTCAACCATGTACACACCCATCCCTCTAGCCACCCACTTACCAACTCATCTATCCATCTGTCCACTCGCCCACTCACCCATCCATCCATCATCCCAGCTATTCACTCAGCAAACATTCGTCTATCCTGTGCTGGGTGCTGGATGTCCAGAGAGAAAGCAAGATCAACATCTAACACAAAGACTATGCCTGAAAGTAGATAAATATAGCATAGGATGGCCCAGAGCTGCCCACAAAGCTGGCCTCTGGCTGCCTGTGGTTGAAATTCTGCTCTGTGTACATGGACTTGTCCAGAATTGCCTCCCATGTGCATGTCAGGACTGCCCCAAAAGGCCATACCCTTGGAGACAGAAATGTTTTTGCAGGTATATGCCCCACCAGACAGTTGCACTGTAGTCTGGAGATGGCTGTGTGCACAAGGAGCCTCTTTTTCCAGTAGCAGAGTCCAGCACATCCCCTGGACCCTACAATTCACCTGATTCCCCAACATGTCATTTCTTTTGATGGCACAGGGATACAGACAAAACCTGCTCCCACTTAGCTGTTTTTTTTTGCTAAATTGATATCTATTACCCCTCTGATAGCCTTGTGCATTTACTTTTCCAATCACTTTAAATCTTGCCACCTCATTAAGAAGAAGCCCGATGTTCCTGGTGGGAACTCGATCTGGTCTGAGGAGCACATTAGGGCAAAAGATGCAGGGCTAGCATTCCACTGTCATCACCCTGCCTGCCAGCTAAGAGGCCTGGGAGCCAGTCCCTGAGCCCAGACTTGGATAACACTTCAAACTAAAGGGGAGGGAAGGGCCTCCCGGCTCTCTCTTCATGTAGCAAATGTGGTGGTGCTTTGAGCCTTGCTTGTCACACACACTGGTTTGCCTGTTCTCTGGGGGTCAGACACTAGAGATTATAGTGACCTTACAGAATCCACATAATCATGGTTTGCTGTCCCACAGACACTGCTACAGAGGTGTGCAGCAACTGTGGCCAAGGAGAAGAGGCTGAGTGATTGAAAACATTAATCCTAGCACTTATGTGGGTTTCTTCTGGGAGAATGGTTGAGACCAACCAGCACGAGTCTGGAAGGAGATGACATGAGCTAAGCACCTCACAGGGGCATCAGTGTCACTGATTCATTAGCTCCTCTGCTGCTCACAGCACCTCCTTTACAGATGAGAAAGTGGAAATGCAGAGAGGCAGGCTTCATGCCCAGGCCCTGGCAGCAGCTGTACAGCCAACTCCCACACACACTCTTTCTGTGATAGTTAATATGATGTGTCAACTTGGCTGGGCCATGTAGTGCCTGGATATGTAATCAAACATTGTTCTGGGATATTTCCATCAGGGCATTTTTTTTAAATGTATATTTTATTTATTTTTATTTTTTTATTAGTTTTGCCATACAATGACATGTTATTGCCATGGGTTTACATATGCTCCCCCTCCAGAACCCCCCTCTCTCCTCCCTCCTCCCTCCCCCCGGAAAATCTCAATGCACCAGTCCCGAGCATCAATCCTGGGCTGGCGATTGATTTCACATATGATAATTAACATGTTTCAATGCCATTCTCCCTTATCATCCCATCCTTGCCCTCTTCCACAGAGTCCACGAGTCTGTTCTATACATCTGCATTCCTTTTGCTGTCTTGCATGCTGGGTTCTCGTTACCATCTTTCTAAATTCCATATATACGCATTAGTATACTGTATTGTTGTTTTTCCTTCTGGCTTACTTCACTCTGGATAATGGGCTCCAGTTCCGTCCACCTGAGTAGAACTGATTCAAATGAATTTTTTTTTAATGCTGAGTAATATTCCATTGTGTATATGTACCACAGCTTTCTTATCCATTCGTCAGTTGATGGACATCTAGGTTACTTCCATGTCCTGGCTATTGTAAACAATGCAGCGATGAACATTGGGGTACACGTGGCTCTTTCAATTCTGGTTTCCTCGGTATATATGCCCAGCAGTGGGAATGCTGGGTCATATGGCAGGTCTATTTGCAGCTTTTTAAGGAACCTCCACACTGTTTTCCATAGTGGCTGTACTAGTTTGCATTCCCACCAACAGTGTAAGAGGGTTCCCTTTTCTCCACATCCTCTCCAGCATTTATTACTTGTAGATTTTTGGATGGCAGCCATTCTGACTGGTGTAAAGTGATATCTCATTGTGGTTTTGATTTGCATTTCTCTGATAATGAGTGATGTTGAGCATCTTTTCATGTGTTTGTTAGCCATTTTTATGCCTTCTTTGGAGAAATGTCTGTTAAGTTCTTTGGCCCACTTTTTGATTGGGTCGTTTATTTTTCTAGAATGGAGCTGCAGGAGTTGCTTGTATATTTTTGAGATTAATTGTTAGTCCTTTGCTTCATTGGCTATTATTTTCTCCCATTATGAAGGCTGTCTTTTCACCTTGCTTATAGTTTCCTTTGTTGTGCAAAAGCTTTTAATTTTAATTAGGTCCCATTTGTTTATTCGTGCTTTTATTTCCAATATTCTGGGAGGTGGGTCATGGAGGATCCCGCTTTGGTTTATGTCAGAGAGTGTTTTGCCTATGTTATCCACTAGGAGTTTTATAGTTTCTGGTCTTATGCTTAGATCTTTGATACATTTTGAGTTTATCTTTGTGTATGGTGTTAGAAAGTGTTCTAGTTTCATTCTTTTACAAGTGGCTGTCCAGTTTTCCCAGCACCACTTGTTAAAGAGGTTGTCTTTTCTCCATTGTATATTCTTGCCTCCTTTGTCAAAGATATGGTGTTCATAGATGCATGGATTTATCTCTGCATCAGGGCATTTTTGTATGAGATTAACACTTAAATCAATGGACTGAGTAAAACAGATTGCCCTCCTTGAATGGGTGGGCCTCATCTGATCAGTTGAAGACATAAATAAAATAAAAGTCTGACCTCCCCACAGATAGGATAGAAGGCTTCCTGCCTGAAAATTTTCAACTGCATCATCAGTTCTTCCTGGTTCTTCCAGCCTTTGGATCTGAACTGGGACATCAGCTCTACAGATTTTGGACTCGCCAGCCTCCATAATCACAGGAGCCAATTCCTTGCAGAACAAACAAAACTTAGGTATATGTGTATATATGTTCTATTGGTTCCCAGTGTCTCCAGATCTGCAGGCGGGGCCCCCGTAGGCCGGAAGGGTGTCTGTGCACCACTCTCCAGTCCTGAGCACCCACATGTGTGCACCATCCCAGCTCTTTCTCATGGGAGAGGTCCATCTCCTGAGACTGACCCCAAAGCACCTTTCTACCTGAGTAGCTTAGAGTCCAGCTGAGTTTTATCTTCATGGTCCCTCCCATGTGCACAAGGAGTGGGGGTCCCAGCATTACCCTGCATGATAAGACTTTAACAGAGAGAGCCAGGTCTGTGCTAGACTGGGAGGGACTACATACATGTGGTACATATGTGTGGGGTGTGTGCATATGCATGTGATGGGCATGTGCATGTGTGTGTGTGTTTGAATGTGTGGAGTATGCACGTATGTGTGTGTTTGTATGAATGTGCGTGTGTATGCATGTGTGCAGGTGTGTGCTTATGCCTGTGGGAATGTGTACAGGCATTTGTGAAATGTGTGTTGTGGGGGTTGTGTATGTGTGTGTTTGCTTTCTAGAGCTATATAGGGTGGACTGCCTTAGAAGAGGAGATAGTTTCGCCTCATCACTGCTTCCTGGAAACCACAGAATCAAAACAAGGAAGGAAGGGTTGAAGGGGAACAAGAAGGCATCTGCAAACATACCTGCGCAATGCAGGAGGAGCTTTTCTTGGAACCACCATTTCTTAGCTGTGTTGCTTTGGGCAAGATACCTAGTCTCTATGAGCCTGTTTTCTCATCTGTAAAATGTGATAAGCACACAGACCTCCCAGGGTAATTCTAAGGACTAATAAGACACTGGATGTGAAGTACCTGGGCTGTGCTCAGCAGAGGAGGACTCAGTTCCCAAGGGGACCAGCCCTGAACTTGTGGCCCACCAGGAAAGGAGAAATTAAAGAAACACCCAACCATCTTCCCACCCAGAGAAGGGGAACAAGAAATGTGACCTAAGGGAAACATTCCACGAGAAAGTAAGATGGCCCTGCCAGCCTCTGCTCGGTGCTGGGAGATTGTAAATGCAGTGTTATTATGTAAAGCACATAAGTGATTTTCAGTGTAATTAAGATGGATAGCTCTAATAATTCTGCAGGGCTCAATTCCGGGCTGCGTTATCAGGCACTTACAGGGAGTTTTTGTGCATTTTGCTTCAGTGAGCACTGGGGTCCATTAAAGGAGTGCAAGGAAGGCAGGGTTCTCAAGTCCACCGCCCTGCACCAACGCCAGTGGAGGCGCCTTAGCGCAAAACCCCAAAGGAAATCTATCCCACGAAGTCACCCTCACCCCTTACCTTTGCAGAAGCTGTTTTTCATTCTCCCTCTCAGACTTAGTGCTTCAACACTGACATGACTTTTTATTGGATTGACTGTCATCGTATTCCCCTGGGAAGAGAGGAGAGCTCACAGAAGAAGAAACTGAGGTCTCAAGAGGTCTTATATCCTGTCCAAGGTCATCCAGCTCATTAAAAGCAGGATCAAAGTCAGATAAAGGGACCTAAACATGATGAAGGTCAATCTTCCTCCAGTGCAGAAGTCTCTTGTACAGCACCCATCCAGACAGCCTGTCAATCACAGCTTGATGAGTGATGATACTAGGGTGCTCCCTGCAAAAGTATTAATAATGCTAAAAGCTGGCATTATTGTTATTATTGTTGTTGTTATACAAAGTGCTTACTATGGGCCAGGCACTGTGCTTAATTCTTAGTTACTACTTTAAGTAATTCTCACCACAACTCTATGAGCAAGGCATCATTACCACCCCTAGAGAGTAAATGCCTTGCCCAAGGCCAAGTGGCTGCTTAGGGACTGTGCTGAGATTCTGCCTCTCTTGGACCCTGGAGCCCACCCAGAGCAGGAGACTCAGGTTTCAGAAAGTCATTCCTTGTAGAGCTGAGGGTGATGTGAAATCCTATCAGAGGACTATGTTCCCTCAATACCAGGGAATCCTCCCTCCTCCCTGCTATACCTCTTCCTACTCGGTCCACTCTGGGAGCCCCCATCCCCACCTCAGAGCCAAGCACCCCTAAAAGGCAACCTCACAGCTCTCCCACCCCTTCTCGAGAAGTCCCTGGTTCTTCTCTGAGCCATCCGGGATCTGACAGGAGGCTGCTCTGCACACTAACGCAGCCCCTTTTCCTCGTGACCTTCTCTCTTCTCTTAGCAGCACAGGCAGCGTTGACCTTAAGGTCAGAGACCTGGGTCAATGCCTTGCTCTCCCCATTACTAACAGAGAAACCTTGGACAAGCCATTCTAATCTCCTTAAACCTCAGGTTCTTCACCTTTAAAATGGACATAGACATGCATGCCACATGTGCCTACCAGGAAGACAGAGGGCCACAGTGTCTAAACTTTGATCACTGCCCACTGCCAACCTCTTCCACCCCCTGCCAGTGTGTGTGAAGGGCTGAAGTGGTGGGGTGGCAGAGGGGAGTGCATGGGGAAGGAGCCTTGTTCCAAGGAGTTTGTCTCTTTGCCCCTACAAAGCTCATCTGGGGCCTGGAGACAGATGAAACACCAGGGCTGGGGAAAAATAAGAAGGAAAGAAAATGTAAGCCACTGATGTTTCATTCCTCAGAGCCTGATTAGGTTGATGAGCTCTCCTGGCTATAGAATAAGCCTGCCAGGATGGCTGCTCTGTCCCAAATGGAACCTGGAGATCCGAGCCCCCAGCTCCAGGAACTTGGCACAGACCACATGCAGGGACCAGGCTCCTGTGACCCTTCACATGCTCTTCCCGATGACCCACACAGGACTTTGGGGAACCTATAGAATCTTCCTTTTGGTCCTGGTCTCTGCCTTCCAAGACCCCAAGATACACCAAGCTGCAGGCCAGCTGAGCTTACCCCACCGAGCGTGGACCAGAAACTTCCAGACATGGCCAGCAGTCCTTAAATGCTTTCAAATGCCCCCAAAGTCTCCTGCTCAGCCTAACCCTCCTGGATGAGTAGGATCTCTTAAAGGACATTGTGAGGCCATGCACAGACCCAGACTCAGGGTAGGTGGGGCTCAGGTGGCCTCACTTCACAGAGGCTCACTGTGGCCCTAACAGGTCTCTCACCCTCTCTGAGCCCGGCCTTCTGCACATATGGGATTAAGCCTTCTGCACCACTCCTGGCACAAGCTCACCCATACAGCATACCCCATGTACGGGGCACACACACACCTCCTCCCTCCTCTTGTCTCAGCTGCCCTCAGCCTGAGCCAGGGCACCGGACAGTGACTAATGTCATCAGTTGCTCCCAAACGTTTCCTCTTTAGGAAATTTCCTGAGGATAGGACAATTTTCTAGTCTGTAGCTTTGTGTGGTTTTAAACACTTTCTTCAATCTTTGGATAATAAAGATTAACAAGATGGAAAAATAAAGCTATTCACCCAAAGCATGAATCTGGGAGTCAGAGAGAGCTGAGATTTCATCTGCTGTTCCATCACTCTGCCTGCAGGAGTGACTCAGACCCGCTCACATCACGTCGGCTGGTATGGTGAGCACCCTTGCTGGTCTTTGAGCATTGCCGTTTCTCCCCTGAGAAGATTTTTGGCAGGAGTGCTCTTTTCAGCCACTTTATAAAGTGACCACATCTTTGAGGTTGGGAGAGGCCATATGATTGGATGTGGCCATGATTCATGAGTGCTTCCTGCTGGAGCCTGTAAGTATCCACATAAGAACCCCTACACACGCACATACACACACACATACACTCCTCTCTCTTTGGTGTCCAGGCCTGAAATAACTAGGAGAGCAGTTCCTTACCTGCCTGATCTCTGAGTGGCTTTGATGAGCAGTACTGGCCAGCACATACAGATATCTAATATAAAGGACAAATAAGTCTTTGAGGTTCTTTTTAGGCCACTGAGAGGTGGGTGTATGTGACCAGGGCCTGACCTCGCCTACCTGGACTCATACCATTACTGCACTGTATGGATCAAATGCGATCATTTGCCTAAAGCACCTGGCTCACAACAGATGCTGAAATGATAGCTGTGTCTCCTTGAAGCTTGAAATTAAAAGGACAAAGCCTCTCCTTCCATGGCAGAGAAGTCTATGTTCCCAGTAGAAAGAACACACACTCATGCTACTGAGATGGAGGTGAGGGGGAGCAGATTGTTCCCAATTAAGCTTCTGTGGTTAGAAGGGGCTGTGAGAATATGCCAGTTGCAGATGCCAGCTACATGTGCTGAGATGGGAGGATGAGAAGAAATGGCAAAGAGTGAGTGTGGCATGTCACAGCACCCACTATGGGACTCCGAGAGCAGTATGGTCTTGCTCACTGCTTTGCAGAACTTGGAATCAGAAAACAAACCCCAAAGCTCTGCAGAGTCCCAGGATGCTGCTGCAGAGAGAAGGTGAAAAGTGAGGAAGCAGAGCTGACCCTGAAGTGTGGAGTGAGCACAGGATCTGGTAGGTGTCCAACTACATTACCCAGCACCTAGCACCCAGTGAGGGCAGGCTGAGCCATACAAGCAGCCCCTAGTGTGCCTTCTGCCTGGCTGCTGAGCCAATGATACAAACCTCACAAAAACAGCCTGTCCTATTGAGCATCCTCTCGTGTATCAACCCTGTGTTCCACATTCCACATCTGCTACTGTCCACTCTTTACCTCTCAGCAATGCAAAATGTCCCATGGGACTGATTAGCCCCTCCAAGGCATGGAAGAAGGCTCTTGATCCTATGATCCCTCTGGAGCACCTAGCATGGCCCTCAGCAAGCCACAGCACACAATAAATGACATTTTTGCAGATGTACAGGAAAGGTCATGTTGTGCATGACACAGGAGGAGGCTAGGTAAGCTCACCCGGAAGCCAGGAGGTCAGGCTTCCCTTCCATCTTGAGGCTTCTCCTTGGGCACCAGCTTAGTCTCCACCAGCATCCCACCCAGAGCAGCCCCATCGCTCACAGCCTGCAGTGCTAAGTAGGTTGCCGTTGGCTCTGACCCTGCAAACATGAGTGCTTGAATGGCTGATTCCCAGATGCAAATGTCAACAGCATTCAGCTATTGATCTGTGCTGCCTAGCCCTTAGATAAGAAGTACCAGTACACACAGCATGTACACACATTGATACATAAGATGTACATGTTGGTGCCCCAGGTGCCAGCTGTGTGGCTATGCAACTTTCAACAGAAGGAAACCCCAAAGCACTGCTGTCCCGTGGCTTATATTATCTGATGATGCTAAAAGGTGCCCTTGAGGATACCTGGCACACTGATCTCCAGGAGGAGGACTCCCATAGATCACGCATATCTAAAGGGATCTATGCTTTGAGCACAATGCCTCATACACAGTACACACTGCATAACACTTCAGTTTAATTCAGTTCAGTCACTCAGTTGTGTCCGACTCTTTGCAACCTGATGGACTGCAGCATGCCAGGCTTCCCTGTCCATCACTAACTCCCAGAAGTTGCTCAAACTCATGTCCATCAAGTCGATGATGCCATCCAACTATCTCATCCTCTGTTGTCCCCTTCTCCTCCTGCCTTCAATCTTTCCTAGCAGCGGGGTCTTTTCAAATGAGTCAGCTCTTCTCATCAGGTGGCCAAAATATTGGAGTTTCAGCTTCAACATCAGTCTTTCCAATGAACACCCAGGACTGATCTCCTTTAGCATGGACTGGTTGGATCTCCTTGAAGTCCAAGGGACTCTCAAGAGTCTTCTCCAACACCACAGTTAAAAAGCATCAATTCTTTGGCCCTCAGCCTTCTTTATGGTCCAACTCTCACATCCATACATGATTACTGGCAAAACCATAGCTTTGACTAGATGGACTTTGTCAGCAAAATAATGTCTCTGCTGTCTAGGTTGGTCATACTTTTTCTTCCAAGGAACAAACAAGCTGCAATCAACATGTGCAGTGATTTTGGAGCCCAAGAAAATAAAGCCTGTTACTGTTTCCACTGCTTCCCCATCTATATGCCATGAAGTGATGGTACCAGATGCCATGATCTTAGTTTTCTTAATGTTCACTTTTAAGTCAGATTTTTCTTTTTCTTTTTTTCACTAGTAATTAGTATTTATCAAATTGATGATTATCATAAATCTTGAGTACCAATGTTTCATTCTCTTAACAAGTCGGTATTATCATTGTCTCCAGGAAAAGTAACTAAGGGTTTTCCATGAAGCTTTACAAAGAGTTTGTTCAGTTCGTTTCAGTTTAGTTCAGTCGCTCCATTGTGTCCAACTCTTTGTGACCTCATGACTGCAGCATGCCATGCCTCCCTCTCTATCACCAGCTTCCAGAGTTTACTCAGACTCCTGTCCATTAGGTCGGTGATGCCATCCAAACATCTCATCCTTTGTCGTCCCGTTCTCCTCCAGCCTTCAATCCTTCCCAGCATCAGGGTCTTTTCTTTTTTTTTTTTAATTTTCTTTACTTTATTGTGTTGGTTTTGCCATACAATGACATGAAACCGCCATGGGTTTACATATGCTCCCCCTCCAGAACCCCCCTCCCTCCTCCCTCCCGATTCCCTCCCCCTGGGACATCTCGGTGCACCAGCCCCGAGCATCAGCCCTGGGCTGGTGATTGATTTCATATATGATAAGTAACATATTTCAATGCCATTCTCCCATATCATCCCACCTTTGCCCATTTCCACAGAGTCCACAAGTCTGTTCTATACATCTGCATTCCTTTTGCTGTCTCGCATGCAGGGTTCTAGTTACCATCTTTCTAAATTCCATACATATGCGTTAGTATACTGTATTGTTGTTTTTCCTTCTGGCTTACTTCACTCTGGATAATAGGCTCCAGTTCTGTCCACCTGAGTAGAACTGATTCAAATGAATTTTTTTTTTAATGCTGAGTAATATTCTATTGTGTATATGTACCACAGCTTTCTTATCCATTCGTCAGGGGATGGGCATCTAGGTTGATTCCATGTCCTGGCTATTGTAAACAATGCAGCGATGAACATTGGGGTACACGTGTCTCTTTCAATTCTGGTTTCCTCCGTGTATATGCCCAGCACTGGGATTGCTGGGTCATATGGCAGGTCTATTTGCAGCTTTTTAAGGAATCTCCACACTGTTTCCATAGTGGCTGTACTAGCTTGCATTCCCACCAACAGTGTACGAGGGTTCCCTTTTCTCCACATCCTCTCCAGCATTTATTGCTTGTAGATTTTTGGATGGCAGCCATTCTGACTGGTGTAAAGTGATACCTCATTGTGGCTTTGATTTGCATTTCTCTGATAATGAGTGATGTTGAGCATCTTTTCATGTGTTTGTTAGCCATTTTTATGTCTTCTTT
>ML660197.1:50100705-50142325 GCA_007570785.1 Antilocapra americana | reverse complement strand
AAACTTGTACTTTTCTAGGAATTTGTCCATTTCATCCAGGTTTTCCAGTTTATTTGCATATAGTTGCTGATAATAGTCTCTTATGATCCTTTGTATTTCTGTGTTTTCTGTTGTGATCTCTCCGTTTTCATTTCTAATTATGTTGATTTGGTTCTTCTCCCTTTGTTTCTTGATGAGTCTGGCTAATGGTTTGTCAATTTTATTTATCTTCTCAAAGAACCAGCTTTTGGCTTTGTTGATTTTTGCTATGGTCTCTTTTGTTTCCTTTACATTTATTTCTGCCCTGATCTTTAAGATTTCTTTCCTTCTACTACCCCTGGGCTTGTGCATTTTTAAGTCAGATTTTTCACTCTCCTCTTTCACCTTCATCAAGAGGCTCTGTAGTTCCTCTTCGCTTTCTCCCATAAGGGTGGTGTTATCTGCATATCTGAGGTTATTGATATTTCTCCCGGGAATCTTGATTCCAGTTTGTGCTTCATCCAGCCCAGCATTTTGCATGACATACTCTGTATATAAGTTAAATGAGCAAGGTGACAATATACAGCCTTGAGGTACTCCTTTCATTATTTGCAACTGGGTCCTGCTGCATCCAGGGCCTTCCAAAGAGAAGGAAAACAACTTAAGATAAATTGAGTACCTACATTATGAATTTGAATACCTATACTTGACACATATATTCACAAAAACTCCAGCAGGTGATGTTGCAATTATTCTCCTTTTAAAGATGAGGAAACTGAGGCTCAGAGGCATGAAGAAATTGACCTGAGAGCATAGAATAAGGAAATTTCAGAGCAAGTTTGAAAGCCAAGACCCAGCTCAGCAGAGACTGCATGCACATTTAGCCCCCCGCTGATTCATTTCCACAAGGGAGTGTGTCATGGTGAACCCGGGCTGCCTCTCCACCCCATTCCCACCACTTCTCGGCTGGTGGTGGTAGATGACAATGACCGAAGCATCACTCACCTGGAGGCCTAAGACCCTTTGTGTGGTGGGTGGCGGTTGTGTAATCAGAGTCCACTTGAAGGCCCAAAGCTTCATGTACAAATCCCTCAGACTAGGGGCTCACGCCACTTTGGTTTACTGCCCTGACTGAGGCATCTAATCCCACTTTGCAAAGCCCTCAGCCATGTGCATCATTGCATCATAGGGCAGACTCCCTCCCCTATTAATGAGCAAGTCTGTACATTCTGCTCTTTGCATAGAGCCTGTATTCCTAGTACTTCTTTTGGCATAAAAGGACACAGGCCAGGGGATGTCTTTCCTCTGCTCCAGGAGCCTTAACTGGGAAGACTTGAGTGGCCAGAGTACAGAATCATCCAGGGATGTCTTTACTCACAATTTGGTATCTGGGCTGACATGACCTACAAAGTGGATTCAGCTGGTACTTCCCACCAGGGCACTCACAGATGACTTATTCATATGGCTTGGGCTTCTCCCAGCCTGGTGATCGTGTTTCAAGAAGGACCAGTCCAAGTATGAGAGTGAGCTTTCCAGTAGAACCACTGAAAGCTGTGTGGCCCTTTGTGAAACTAGCCCAGGAAACCACAAAGAATCACTTCTACTGTATTCCATTCCTGACAAGCAAGTCACTAAGTCCATCCCGTCCAGATCAAAGGAAGTGGTAGCCCCATCAGTGGCCTTGGTGAAGGAGTGGCTGGTTCCCATTGCCCAAGAGTCTAAGGATAGAAGATACAGTCCTGCCTTCTTTGGAAAAACGCCCTGGAAAAGAGGAAGAGTGATAAGTAAGATTCAGGGACTGAACACATTCTGGCAGAGAAGGGTGTCAGTCAGTCTGAGCAGGAGGCCCTCTTGGTGCTTCAGAGATGTCCAGTGTTCCAGGCAGTGGTACATGCTCCCTACTTCAGGTATAATCATGACAGCCCCAGTAGCCAGCTCACCAGAGAAGAGATGCTCTAGTCCCCAGCCTAGCCAACGGCCCTGATCTGTCCCAAGCAAGCACCAAAAACTGAGGGACATCCCAGGGTAGGATGGATGCATCCCATGCCTGTCTCTTTTACTGTTCTCCAGGGAGGACAAATGCTCCCTTTGAGAACTGGTGCCTTGTTTCATCAAGACAACCTTTGACCAGCACAAAGGCAGCCATCATCCTCTCTCTCTGTCACATCAGCCTCAGAGTTCAGACCTGTCTCCACGACTTCTGGGAAGGCCCCTCACTTTTGCAAAGAACATCAGGAGAAGGAATGCACTGGAAGGAACCAAGAAGGGAGATGAGCAAGCTTGCTTCAAGGACTGCTGCACATCTCCATCAGGACGGAGAAACTGACAGTAGAATCACCCCAGAGCTTTAGGGCATTCTGCTTTGGACTTGAAGCTGAATGAGAGAAGCCATTCTCCCTTCTTCTGCAGTGTAATGGTTGGAGTCCAGGATCTCATAAGTGCAATTTCAGAGCATCCAAAATGGGGAAGAAGAAGCTGAGACCAAGGTGTGTGGGAAGTGGCATTGTGGGGGTAAGTGGCCTCCACAGAGGGGAGCAGAGACATCTCCAGTCATCTGCATGAACTGTGCTCTGAGGACTGCCCAAACCTCTGACAGCAAGAAAGACAAGACCTTACAAAAAGGAGACTACCTGAAAAAATGTTATTACGATTGTGACCCTATATTTCAAACCAGGCTGATAATGTCTAAGAGGAACTCAGGCTATATTAGATTTTAATATTTAAAATCAACAACAGAAAAGAATATCACAATATGGCATGTAACTAAATACCTATTGAAAAACACAATCATGGCCATCATAGGGATCAGAGGATATGGAAATACTGTGAGATAGAGAAACCTGAGTAGTCTTCATGGATGCAAGGTCATCCACCAAATGAAAAACTCAACAGATGGGAGTGTGAGGTGGTATGCTCTGGTCTGAAAGGCACAGGTCTAAGCCTGAAACCTCACCAGGTCCCACTCTGGGTCTCATCTCACTCCTCCTAGGAGGAACAAATAGGCTACACTGAGTCTTATTTAGGGCCATGCCTGTACATAGCTCTGCATGATTCTCTAGACACAGTAAGGAGGTGGCCAGGGGCTCTTTGTCTTGCAGACCTTCTGGCCATGGCCCCTGACTATGGAGAGAACTTTTCTGCACAGCAGCAGGGGTGGATGGAAGAGTGCCCTAGAGATATCTGACCTTGCCTCCTTGAATACTGAAGGCTTCAGCCTTTCCCAGAAGAAGCATTTCACTTTAAATTCCTCCCAATTCTAGTCAAAATTCTTTTGATGATCATTAAAATTACATGAGTGGCTTCATGCAACTTTAATGTTCTCTACCAACAAATTCTACAAGAGAAATCCCCCCAAGGCATCCCCATTGATCATTTTAAGTAGATACAACAAAGCATTTCAAGACATGACTTTTAACCGGAAAGAAAATGAAATGAATATTTCATTTATGATGGGTCACCTGGTGAGGAATTTTTTCTAATTTTTTCATTAAAAAGTCAAACAGCTAAATCTAACCTCTTGTAAAGGTACTAACCAAGAAGATACTAACCTCTTAGACTTATCAAACATTCTTTCAATCAAAGTTCCTTGTAACAAGTGGACAGAATTTATAAGTCAATAACCTCTAAGACAGTTTTGCCAACCAAGTGAGTTGATATGGTCATGTACTTTGCAAAGATAAATTATCTTGTAATGTTTTGCTTGTCCCTAGATCTGTCAATGCTACTACTTTAATATCCCCACAACTCGGCAACAAGGAATCAAAAGTTTCTGTCTGGAATTTGAGAACCTCTCAGAAGAGTCCAAGAGACCCCAGAAGTTTTACATAAAACCTGGATCTGGGTAAATTCAAGCCAAAATGTTAATGAGTATTAATGACTTTATGTGCTGTTGTTGGACAATAAAAAATCTAGCTGGCCTTTGTCCCTGGTTTGTGAGAGGTAACCTTTAAATCCTTGGAATTTCTGAGTGATAAGAGTGTCTTTGCTGTTTAGACTTATTGCTGGCTTTATGCTAATGAGATGATTCAGGATAGCGGCTGGCAAGCCAGAAAGACTAACCACGTGTTAGAGGGTTGGGACTTTGGGCCATGTGAGATCAGCCCGACCTCCAGAGAGGGGAGGTGGAGATTGAGTTCAGTCATGTCAGCAACATGCCTACATAAGGAAACTCCTCAAAACACTCTAGACTCTGAGGCTTGGGTGAACTTCTGGTTAGTGATACATTAGGGTGGCTCATCCTGATGACACAAAAGCTTCAAGTTGGGGACCCTTTCAGATTTTTCCTTATGTGTCTTTCCATTTGGCTGCTCTTGGTAATGCATGTATGTGTGCTAAGTTGTTTCAGTCGTGTCTGACTTTTTGCGAGCCCATGGACTATGGCCTGTCAGGCTCCTCAGTCCATGGGATTCTCCAGGCCAGAATACTGGAGTGGGTTGTCACACCCTCCTATAGGGGATCTTCCCAACCCAGGGATCAAACCCGCCTCTCTTATGTCTCCTGCATTGGAAGGCAGGTTCTTTACCACTAGCACCACCTGGGAAGCCCACTCTTGGTAATAAAACTGTAATCATTTCTAGTGAGTTATCAAAGCTGAGGAGGTACTGGAAACTCCCATATTTGTAGTTAATTGGTCAGATGTGAAGGTGACCTGGCAGCCTCACCTCCCCCTCTCACACACAGACCCCCTCACCCACCACTGTCTGAAGGAAGAGCAGTGAAGGACAATGCCCTAACCTATGAAGTGTACAGTAACTCTGGCAGTTAGCCTCAGGACTGCATTGCAGTTGTGCCTCCAACTAACTTACATTCACATTATAGGGTTCTGGAGAGACAAAATATCCTAACCCAAATTGGTGACTAACTGTGCGAAGAGGAGTATTGGTGACACAGGGTAGATGGTTGGGGTTAAGGGGTGAGGAAATAATGTCAAAATCTGAGCCTCTGTACAGTGGTGCCAAATCAAATCTGAGAGACAGAATTATGGATGAAATAGAAAAAATAGCTTTATTGCTTTGCTAGGCAAAGGTGAACACAGTGGACTTCTGTTCTTAAAATTGTTGTCTCCAAATCAAAGGATTTGGTGATGATTCAAAAGTTCAGCATCTCTGTTCAGTAAAGTTCAGTTCAGTTGCTCAGTCGTGTCCGATTCTTTGCCACCCCATGGACTGCAGCATGCCACGCCTCCCTGTCCATCACCAACTCACAGAGTTTACTCAAACTCATGTCCATTGAGTGGGTGATGCCATGCAACCATCACATCCTCTGTCATTCCCTTTTTCTCCCGCCTTCAATCTTTCCCAGCATCATGGTTATTTCAAATGAGTCACCTTTGCCCATCAGGTGGCCAAATATTGGAGTTTCAGCTTCAATATCAGTCCTTCCAATGAATATTCATGACTGGCTTCCTTTAGGATGGACTGATTGGATCTCTTTGCAGTCCAAGGGACTCTCAAGAGTCTTCTTCAACACCAGTTCAAAACCATTAACTCTTCAGTGCTCAGCTTTCTTATAGTCCAACTCTCACATCCATACATAACTACTGGAAAACCATAGCCTTGACTAGACAGACCTTTGTTGGCAAAATAATGTCTCTACGTATAAATATGCTCTCTAGGTTGGTCATCACTTTCTTCTAAGGAGCAAAGCTTCTTTTAATTTCATGGCTGTAATCACCATCTACAGTGATTTTGGAGCCCCAAAAAATAAAATCTCTTACTGTTTCCACTGTTTCCCCATCTATTTCCCATGAAGTGATGGGACCAGACACCATGATCTTAGTTTTCTGAATGTTGAGCTTTAAGCCAACTTTTTAACTCTCCTCTTTCACTTTCCTCAAGAGGATCTTTAGTTCTTCTTCACCTTCTGCCATAAGGGTGATGTCATCTGTGTATCTGAGGTTATTAATATTTCTCCCAGCAATATTGATCCCAGCTTGTGCTTCATCCAGCCCAGCGTTTCTCATGATGTACTCTGCATATAAGTTAAATAAGCATGGTGACAATATACAGCCTTGACATACTCCTTTCCCTGTTTGGAACCAGTTTGTTGTTCCATGTCCAGTTCTAACTGTTGCTTCCTGACCTGCATGCAGATTTTGCAAGATGCAGGTAAGGTGGTCTGGTATTCTCATCTCTTTAAGAATTTTCCACAGTTTATTGTGATCCACACAGGCAAAGGCTTTGGTGTAGTCAATAAAGCAGAAATAGATGTTTTTCTGGAACTCTCTTGCTTTGTTGATGATCCAGCGGATGTTGGCAATTTGATCTCTGGTTCCTCTGCCTTTTCTAAAGCCAGCTTGACCATCTGGAAGTTCATGATTCACGTATTGCTGAGGCCTGGCTTGGAGAATTTTGAGCATTACTTTATTAGCATGTGAGATAAGTGCAATTGTGTGGTAATTCAAGCATTCTTTGGCACTTCCTTTCTTTGGAATTGGAATGAAAACTGACCTTGTCCAGTCCTGTGGCCATTGCTGAATTTTCCAAATTATCTAGCATATTGAGTGCAGCACTTTCACAGCATCATCTTTCAGCATTTTTTTTTAATTTTCTTTACTTTATTGTGTTGGTTTTGCCATACATTGACATGAAACCGCCATGGGTTTACATATGCTCCCCCTCCAGAACCCCCCCTCCCTCCTCCCTCCTGATTCCCTCCCCCTGGGTCATCTCGGTTCACCAGCCCCGAGCATCAGCCCTGGGCTGGCGATTGATTTCACATATGATAATTAACATGTTTCAATGCCATTCTCCCATATCATCCCACCCTTGCCCTCTTCCACAGAGTCCACGAGTCTGTTCTATACATCTGCATTTCTTTTGCTGTCTCGCATGCAGGGTTCTCGAAAGCACTCCTTAAATGCCTGGTGGCTTTTAGCTGTCCACAGTTCAGCTTGAAGAACTCAAATTGGTTGGAAGCATGACTTGGAAGAGGTAAAGCTTATCAGCTGAGGAGTGACAAGGGTGCCACTGGCTTTCTCTTTATTAGAGAGTAAGGAATTTTGCATCTCTTCAATGCCCACTGCACGTAAGAACTGCTGCCTCAGAGATGGCTTTTCTCTCTGTACATTCATGCACTCCCTATCAATACTCTGCCTACAGTGTCTACTCTGTAATTAGAATAGCTATTGAAGACCCTCTGTTTTAATCAGGCATGAAAACAGTAGCCAGTTTATAAGTGTCATGGAAAAGACATGTGTTCCACAAGTTTCCCACATGGCTGACCACTTCTATGTGGCAAAGTGATTCAGACTCTTTAAACAACTAACCCTCTCTCTATGCTGCTGTCTCCTGGCCCTGCAAACTTCAGCTTGTTGAACTATTCCATATATGATAAATGCCACCAAGGGAGCTGAGGACAGATCACAAGGTGGCATCTCTTGATCCTCATAAGAACCATCACCAGTGATGCTCAGTGACTCCATCTTCAGAGAAGGATACCAGGGTCCTCACTTTGGTGTGATGCCAAAGCCCTGATTTGCGCCATTGTGAAAGGAAAGAGTCAATTTTGACTCTTCCATGCTAGATCTGTTTCTTTGGCCACTTTTGTTATTGCAGTCATACATAATGGCTTGCCTCAGAGAATCCTGCCCCTCTGCCTGACTTGTAAGCTGAAGTGCCTTTGTTCAGAACTCTGTCTGCCTATGGATGGCAGGAAGGAAGAAATGAACACAACCCCCACCTGCGGTGTGCCATTCTAGGAGATACTTGTAAGATTAAATGAACTTTTTACTTTCTTTCCTCACCTCCCCCCATCTCTGATCCATAAAAGAACATGGCACCCAGACCCCAACAAGACGGCTATTTTGAAACACTAGTTTGCCATCTTCTCAGTCAACCAGCCTTCTGAATAAAGTTGTCCTGTGCAGCCAGAAGAATAAGCTTGGAGTCAGTAACACCATAGCTGGCCTTCACCTTACCCTGTGGAATTTACTTTTGTTCTGCAAAAGGAATGTTGTTTCCAAGGAGACCGGGTGCCAGCATTCCATGTGGAACTGCCAGGCAGGGTGGTAAGGGCACCAGAGGAAAACCCCAGAAGATGCTGTTTCTCCTGCTCAGCTGTCTCCTGCCCACTACCAATGGGAAGAACTGCCTCCAATGCTGGCAAGAGCTGCCTGCACTAATAGATTATGACCTGCAGATTCTTTGGGGCACCCCAGGGCCACCCGCAGAACTCTCCCAAAGCCTCCATTCCCTATTCATGGACAATCATTCTTCCCCTGAAAACTCATACCTTGGTGAGGCACAGCCAGGAGACCCAGGGATCAGGGCTGACCCCTTTACTTGTCCCGGGGTCTTAATCCCCTGACTTTGTCCCAAATCCCATTCTCAGGTCAAGACCATTTGGAGGAAGCAGCAGGAACATTTTTCACTCACATAGATAAGGCCATTAAGAAGCTTCGAGATGGTGAGGAAGCCTAGCATCTTAGGGACCCAGGGCTTGGGTTAACCCTGATCCTCCAAGGCATTCCCTGAAGACCACTGGCATGTGGTGGGGCAGTGTTGTGAAAGGTGGTATTGGACACAGCATCTATCTATATGCTCTCCAGAATTTCTGTCTGAAAAAAATTGATTTGAATTCCTAATCTTGAGAAAGTTAGGTTATTGACTCAACCTATGAAAGACAGACAGCGAAAGCACCCCTTCCCTCTTGCTCCACCCAGATAAACCATCACTTCTGGAAGAGGTTCGTGTCCTGAAGCAGCAATTTTCCAAGGAGTTGGAGGATGTATCTGAGGGGCTGAAGGACAAGGGTGAGAGGTGGGGCTGGCCCCTGCCCATCACCCAGCCCTTCACTTCCCAGAGACCTGAGGAGGCAGAGTCCAATCTGCAGCCCCCTTTGGGCCCCTCCCCTGCCCTTACCTGGGCACCTAACCACACTTTCTCCCAGCTGTGATTCCTGCTCACACCCCAGTCCCTCCCAGCTCTGTCTGCCTCCCCAGCACCTCAGTCTCTCTACTATTTCACCCTCCTGGGCAGCCTGCAATGAGTCCTGTGGTGAGTATTTGGGGGACCAGGTCTGGGTGAGGGGTGAGGGGCACCTGACCCTCTCTAAGGCTCCTATCCATTCTCTCTAACAGACATCCGCTCCACATTGGAGGTAATCAGTTGTACCACATGCCAGAAACACTTCCTTACCTGCCAAGACTCTGCTCTCTGCCCAGGTCAGTGGCCAACCAACCATCTTGGCCTCCAGCCTCCCTGCCTCCACTCCAGGTCCATTGTTGTCTCTGTCTGGAATGTCTTCTTCCTCTCTCTACCCCTGATCTCTTTGTGCTCCCCATCCTCCCTGGGGAAGATAGCACCTCCCAGGCTGTCTGGATTCCACATGTCCAGCTTCAGAGCCATAGACCCATCTGCCTCTAGGACATGTTCTCAGGGTGCCTGTCAGGTCCTTAAAGTCAGCATGCCTGGGAACATGTCCAAACCCATCTCAACTCCCCCAAATCTACTCTTCCTTTGGGCCCCCTCTCAGCAAATGTCTCACTCAAGTCCTCAACCTCTTAAACCAGGAGTCTCACTCCCTTACTCAGAGTTTGTAGTCACCAGATCTTGCTAAAGAATTCTTCAACATGTTACCATATGATCCTTCCAACCTCCTCTTCTCAGACAGCCTCAACTCTTACCTGGATTGTGGCAAAATCTCCTAACTGGCCTCCCTGTCTCTCCTGGTCACCTCTCACTCAGCGATCAAAGAACTCTCTCAAGGAGCCAATGTACCTCTGGCACTCCCTGTTATAACTTTCAGTGGCTCCCAGTGGCCCCCAGATAAAGTGCACCCACCTGGGGAGGCCCTGCTCACCTGTACCCTCCCCTATCTTCCCAGACACACAGAGCTGCTGACATGCTGGACAGACAGCTTCAGGTGTCTGTCCTTGAATACTCTGTTTCCTCTGCCTGGAACACAGTTTGGCTCCTTGACCATCTGAACTGAACTACTAGTCTTTCAAAGTCCAGCTCAGAATTCCTGTTTCCTAAGAAGCTTTTCATGACTAGCTCCAGGCTAGTAGACCCTGAGCTCATCAACCCTCCCAGTGATAGTTCAGCCCGTGCCCTGCCCTGTTCTGCTCCCTTGGGACACCACAGCAGACTCTTTGGTTTGTCTCCCTCCTAGAGATCAGGGACCCTGTTTCATTCATCTCTAGATGTAGGTGGCACACAGTAGGTGTTAAATAAGTGTCTACAAACAAATGACTGAGTAGGTGAATAAAGGAAGGAAAGAATGCAGTCTCCTCTTGGAGCTGAGACGGCCCTGTCTGCTCCCTAATCAATGGCTCTCCTTTTCCCTCCTCCCCACAGCAGGGACTGGGAAGAACTTCTGGTGGGCTATGGGCATTGGCATCGCTCTGCCCCTGGTGACCCTAGCTGGAGGTGGGTGAGTGCCTGCTCCAAGCCCCATGTCCCCAAAGAAGACACTCCTACTGCTTGACTGACCCATCTCCACCCTGTTTCCTGGCCCAGATGTTACATTTTCTGGCTCGAGAAGAAGAAGAAAAAGAAGAAGGAGGAGGAGGCACAAAAGGTCCTGGAACATCCAGGATCCCTAAGGAGGGAAAGCTATGTCTGCCTGAGGGTAGCAAGTATAGAGGTCCCAAGTCTGGTTCCCTGGGCCTGGTTTTCAAAGGAGTGTAGGATCAAGGGCCAGGACTCAGGAGAGCCATCATCAACCCCTACTGTGAGCAGACTCACCCAGGACCAGGTGCCTGGGACAGAGCAGAAGCAAAGCCTTCAGTCTCCATCTGATCCACAAAGGGCCCTGCCTCCAAAGGAGTGTAGGATCAAGGCCTGGGACTCAGGAGGGCCACCATCAGCCTGCAGTGTGAGCAGACCCATCCAGGGCCAGGCGCCCAGGACAGAGCAGGAGCAAAACCTTCAATCTTCAACTGACCCACAAAGTGCTCCCTGCCCATAGCTGTCATCATCCCTCTGCAGCACCCACCTCCACCCTTCACCTCCCTGCTGCCTTACTGCACAGACTGCCAATAATCCCCCTGGCCCTCTGTTCCTGGTTGGGTTTGGCCAGCTGGAGGTCAGAGGCAGAAGCAGGCCTGCTTCTCCTCTCTTGGCAGGGACCCAGCAGGCTGCTTGTCACCTCCAACTGAACAAAGGTCCCAGGTGCTGTCAGGAAGCTCTCTTATCTCTGGGTTCTGGTAACTCTCCCTCTCCTGACCCCTCCAACCCGGGGTGGTAACAGCTCTGAAGTTCTGAGGCCCAGGAGACTGCATTCTCTCTTGAGGTTTCTCTATACCCATGCTTTGTAGATGTCTTTTATTAAAACACCCTCCTTGCACTCTGATGCACTGTGCCATCCGCTTCCAGCTGGACCCTGCATGGATGCAGCTGGCACTATGATCCTCCTCACACAAGCCCACAGGGTCTGTCCCATGTCTTCAACCTCTTCCCGCCAGCCCAACACCCTTCCCTTTCAGAAAGATCTCTCTCCTGGTCCCAGAAGTGGTAACTCCACAGGATCACACTAATCTGTCCAGATTTCAGCACTAGAGTTGAGGGCAGCAATGGCCTGAGCCCCTTGAGGCGTTCCCGTATCTAGGTGTGGAAAGCATGGAGTGCAAGTGTTAGTTGCTCAGTCATGTCCAACTCTTTCGACTCCGTGGTCTGTAGCCGGCCAGGCTCTTTGGTCAATGGCTGTGGAAGAGAGGAGGTAAGTGGCCAGTTGAAGGCCCCAGCAAGAGCAGGGACTAGCAGAAGAACCCCAGAAAACAGGTTCTAAGTCACATCAGTAACAGACCTCACCTGGGAACATCCAAGTTGCCGGAGGATCACAGGTGCTGCTAACAGTGAAATTTCCCAGCTCTGCCTGCCGGAGGTGGAGAAGGCAATGCACCCCACTCCAGGACTCTTGCCTGGAAAATCCCATGGATGGAGGAGCCCAGTAGCCTGCAGTCCATGGGGTCGCTAAGAGTCGGGCACGACTGAGAGCCTTCACTCTTGCTTTTCACTTTCATGCATTGGAGAAGGAAATGGCAACCCACTCCAATGTTCTTGCCTGGAGAATCCCAGGGACCGGGGAGCCTGGAGGGCTGATGTTTATGGGGTCGCACAGAGTTGGACCAGACTGAAGCGACTTAGCAGCAACAGCAGCCTGCCAGAGGATTTGCCTCGTCCTCTTCCATCTTTCTCCAGATCCCTTTCCTTCTCAGCCCTCAAGGCTACTGGTTTAAATGGAAATCCTGTGACCCAGAGGCACAGCTCTGCCCTTTCCCCTCAACCCTGTGCCCCTGCCCACTGATCCCCCAGCCTCTCAGTTTTGGCTCAGGCTCTCGCTGGAGACTGAATGGGAGGCCACACCCAGATCTAGGACCCTGGTCTGCAGGTTGTCTCCCAGGACTGAAATGAAGCTCTGAGACCAGAGCTACAGATGGGCAGCCCAGACCCTGGGCTCAAATCCTGACTCTGATGTTAAGGTTCTGGATTCCCTTCTCTGCATCTGTTTCCCCTCTGAGCACAGAGTAGGGGATGCAATGTTCTAGCCAGGCTGGTATGCCCACTGGGTTCGTAACTACCATCCCATATTTGCTCAGGCTATGGGTTCAAAATCAGTGCCTCATCCCATTCCCCTTCTACAGTCCACTGAAATCCTGCTGGCACCCATGGCCCATCTCCTAAAACAAGGTCTCTTGTCCCCTTTGGTTGTACTGGTGTTCCCTCCTCAGAGCTGGCAGCCAGGCTGGAAGTAGGCTGACTTCAGCATCACCATCCAGCAGTAAGGTACACTCCCTGGGCAGGGGCAGGGAGAAGAATGCAAGAGACCAAGGTGAGACATAAACAGAACAGAACATAAACAGCAGCCTGGGTGGGAGCACCATGGCTAAGGGCTGCTGTGGGTACCCAGCTACAGGCATCTCCAACTCACCACACCAGGAATCCAGGAAGGCCTCCTGGAGGTGGTGTCTTCAACTGTGAGAGGCCAGGGAAGATGGAAGGGAGGGAGGAGTGTTTTCATTGAGGATCCAGCATTACAAAGAGGAGGTACAGAAGACCTTGAAAGAGCTCAAGAGCCCCAAGAAACATGGCTGAAGGGAGAGGCCCAGATAAGAGGCTGGTGAAAGGGAGGATAACAGGGGATCCCAAGCCCATGTGGATCCAAAGCAAGCCTGAGAAAAAGCCCACGTCGGACTCCTGGCACAGAAGGCTGGTAGGGCAGGTAGGGGGAGAGGCAGCAGAGGGTTTTGTCAGAGGCAGACTGAAGTCCCCAGGGGGGAAGAGTCCGTAGATGTAAGATATTGGGAAAAGCATACAATCAGGACCTACTCATAGCCATTCTGAATGAATGGGCAGAGCCCCCAGGTAGCTGTCATGGAACTCCAGGGGTCTGTGGTTCTCTACATGTCTGTGAAAGCTGGTTGCCACCTAGGACATAGAAAAAGTCAAACTCCCTTGGCAGTGATTTGTTTTCCTATTTGTACTTAAACTGGGACTTAGACTACTACCTCAAACAAATCCAGAGCAACTGTTTTCTGGTGCCTGCAGTAAAAGCAAGAAACCCTGGTATAATTTATATGAAGTATGAGTTTTTGTGTTTGTATGCATATATCTCTAGCAGGTTTTTTATTATTTGTGGGCATATTTGCATGAAAACTAGATATACTGCTTTCTGCTAGAGTAGAAAGATTAAGGATTTTTGGGTCAGGCAAATGTTGACCAAAATATAGGCTCTGGAGGACCCCTGCTTCTGGCTCTAAGAGGCAGCTCAGAGCAGACCAACACTCCCACCAAGGGCAACTATAAATAAAGCATGTCCAAAGAGCAGAACAAGACAGGAAGTCTGTTTAGGGCACCAGATGAAGAAGATCCTCTGTACCCAAGGTCCCCAAGTAAAGAGAGTTCTCTGCAGTGAGCCCAGGACTATCCCAGGGCCTTTCAGGCTCAGCAGATCAGGTTAAGAGGCAGGCTGAGGTGCTGGGCCGAGAACAACTGCCAAGTTTGGAGAAGCCAAGCTAACTTCAGCAATACCATGGGACCGCGAATTCAGAGGTTGGAGTTCTAGCTTGCCCACACAGAATGAGAGGTCCCTGAAAGCAGATGGGTGCAGAAAGTGCTGTATTTCTTCCTGCTCCTCCAAGGTACCTCCCTATTCTTAAGCAGCACAGGCTTAAGATTTCTAAAGACAAAGAAATCAAGCAGAAAGGATCTGAAATGCAATTTATCAGAGATTGGTATGCTAGGGAAATAAAAGTTGCTATTCACGATCCACATAGGAAGACAAACTTTGATAAACACCCCAGGGTATTGGTTAGAAAGGCTATAGCTTAAAAGAGGGAGTATATCTGTGGCAGACCAGTCCTTACAAAGGATGGAGCTCAGACTTACTGCCCCTCAGTCTCTGACAAAGTTGAGGAGACCTGTTTTTCCTCCATATCACTGCTGAAGGAGAGAGTAAATACTTTCGGAAGGAAAATGATACCATCTAGAGCCACTACTATGTTTCATTTATAGGGCCTAATATTCAAATAAATATTAACAGGCACACAAAAACAAGATCAAGAGAAGAAGCAGATAATAGAAATAAGTCTACAAGGGATCCATATATCAGAGTTATTTGTTATAAATTTTAATAACTGGATGAATGCATCCAAAAATATTTTTTCAGATTTCCAGATAAAATTGACATTATGATATTGTGTCAGTTTAAGGAGTACGTGTTGATTTTATATACTTATATACTGCAAAGCATTAACTATCACTTCCATAAAGTCACATAACTACCTTTTTGTGGTGAGAACATTTAAGATCTACTCTCTTAGCAAGTTTCAAGTATATAATACAGTATTATGAACTATAATAGCCATGCAGTAGTACATTAGATCTTTAAAACTGATTCGTCTTTTAACTAGAAGTTGGTACCTTTCGACCAAAATCTCCCTGTTTCTCCTACCCGCTAAGCCCTGGGGACACCATTCTACTCTGTTTCTGTGAGTTTGTTTTCTAAAGATTCCACATATAAGTGATACTGTATTGTATTTGTCTTTGTCTGATTTATTTCACTTAGCATAAAGCCTTCATGCTTCCATCCATGTTACTGAAAATGACAGAATTTCTTTCTTTCTCATGGCTAAATAGCATTCCATTATCCATTCATCTGTTGACAGACTCTTGGGTTGTTTCCTCCTCTTGGCTATTGTGAATAATACTGCAAAGAATATGGAAGTGCAGATATGTCTTCAAGAGGCTGTATTCACTTCCTTTGGAAATATAACCACAAGTGGGATGGATAGATCTTATGGTAGTTCTATTTTTCATTGTTTAGGATCCTCCACGCAGTTTTCCATAGTGGCTACACAAATTCATATTTCCACTAAAAGTGCATAAGCGTTTCCTTTTTTCTACATCCTCACTAGTGCTTGTTAATTGTCTTTTTGAAAATAGCCATTCTAATAGGTATGAGGTGGTATCCCACTGTTTAGATATTCATTCTCCTAATGGTTAGCGATGCTGAGCACCTTTTCATGTACTTGTTTGTGTTTAGAAAATATCTATTCAGATCTTCTGCCCATTCTTAATCAAATTGTTTGGGTTTTTTCCATTGAGTTATATGAGTTTTATATATTTTAGATGCTAACTCCTTATTAGATATTAATATATGATTTGCAAATATTTTCTCCCATTCCATATATTGCCTTTTCATTTTGTTGATGGTTTATTTTGCTATGGAGAAGCTTTTATGTTTGATATAGTCCTACTTGATTATTTTTGTTTTTATTGCCTTTGCCAAAAAAAAAATATCACTGCTAAGACCAACACCAATGAGGTTTTTTCCTGTTTTTTTTTTTTGTTTGTTTGTTTGTTTGTTTAAGAGTTTTAGAGTCTCAGGTCTTATTTTCAAGTCTTTAATCAATTTCAAGTTAATTTTTGTGAATGATAAGATTGGGGCCAGTATCAATCTTTTGAATGCAGGTATGTAGTTTTCCCAGCATGATTTATTGAAAAGCTATCTTTTCCCTTTGACTACACTTGGCTTCTCTGTCAAATATTAGTTGACTATACATGCAAGAGCTTATTTCTGAACTGTCAACCTGCTCCATTAGTACACATTTGTTTTTATGCCAGTATCATACTGTTTGATTACTATAGCTTAGTAGCACAGTTTGAAATAAGGAAGTGCAATGCCTCCAACTTTGTTTCTTCTCAGTATTGCTTTGGCTATTTTGGTTGTTTGTGGTTCCACAGAAATTTTAGGATTGCCATTCTGTTTCTGTGAAAAAATGTCATTGGAATTGATTTTATAGATGGCTTTGAATAGTATGGACATTTTAGCAATGTTTGTTCCTTCAATTCAAAAATATGAGATCTCTTTGCATTTGTTTGTGTCTTCTTCAATCTCTGTCATGAAAGTATTATAACATTTAGTGTATACATCTTTCATCTACTTAGTTAAATTTATTCCTAAGTATTTTTTATACTATGGTGAATGGGATTTTTTCATATCTTTTTCAAATATAATGTTGTTAACGTATAGAAAAGAAATAACTATGTCTGTTAATTTTGTATCATGCAATGCACTTGACTGAATTCATTGGTTAATTCGAAAATGTTTTTGGTGGGATCTTGGGATTTCTATGTATAAGATCAGATAATCTGTAAGCCAAAACAGTTTTACTTCTCCCTTTCTGATTTGGATAGGGTTTTGGTGGCTCAGATGGTAAAGAAACTGCTTTCAGTGTGGGAGACCCAGGTTCAAACCCTGGGTCAGGAAGATACCCTGGAGAAGGGAATGGCAATCCACTCCAGTATTCTTGCCTAGAGAACTCTATGGATAGAGGCTACAGTCCATGGGATGGTAAAGAGTCAGACACGACTGAGCAACTAACACTTTTCACTTTCTGATTTGGAAAATTTTTATTTCTTTTTTGCCAGATTAGTCTGGCTAGGACTTCCAATACTAAGTGTTAAGTGGACATTCTTGTCTTGTTACAGATCTTAGAGGAAAATCTTTCAATCTTTCACCTTCGGGTATGGTGCTATCTGTGGGCTTGTCATGTGTGGCCTTTATGTTAAAGTACACTTCTTCTATACTAAATTTGTTAAGTATCCTTAATCATGGAAGGATGTTTTGTCAAATGCTTATTCAGTATCTATTTAGATAATTTTATGATTTTTATCTTTCATTATAATGTGGTGTACACATTAATTGATTTTCATATGCTGAACCATCCTTGCAACCTAGAGATAAATCCCATATGGTATATAGTCCTTTTAATGTGATGGTGAATTTGATTTGCTAATATTTGTTGAGAATTTTTGCATCTATAGCTTATCAGGTATACTGGCCTGTAGTTTCCTTTTCTTGTAGTACCCTTATTCAGCTTTCTATTAGAGTGATGCTGGCCTTGTAAAACGAGTTTAAGAGTGTTCCCTCCTCTTCATTTTTTTAGAAAAGTTTGAGATGGATTGGTATTAATTCTTTAAGTGTTTGGTATAATTCACCAGTGAAACTATATTTTCCTAGGCTTTTCTCTGTTGCAAAGTTTCTGACTATTGATTCAGTTTCCTTACTTATCATTGGTCTGTTCAAATTTTTTATTTCTTCATGATTCAGTTTTGATAGGTACTGTATTTCTAGAAATGTATCCATTTCTTCTAGGTTATCCAATTTGTGGACATACAATTGTTCATAGCTGTCACTTAGAATCCTTTGTATTTCCATCCATCAGATTTTCCAGGCAAGAGTACTGGAATGGGTTGCCATTGCCTTTGAGGAGGAGAAGAGGGGGAATCAAAAGGGCAGAGAGCAATCTAGCCAGTAATCAACTCCCTATGAACTCCCTATGTGAACTCAGAGAGGTTCACAGAATTATATAGAGAAGAGAAGAGGGAGGCAAGAGATAGGGGTGACCAGGAGGAGAAAAGGGGAAGTCAAAAGGGGAGAGACCAATCTAGCTAGTAATCAGTTCCCTAAGTGTTCTCCACAGCCTGGAATACCCAAAGAGATTCACAGAGTTAGGTAGAGAAGAGAAGGGGGAGGGAGGATAAAGATTTGATCTAGGGGAGAAAAAGGAGAGTCAAAAGAGGAGAGAGTACCAAGCCAGTAATCACACCCCTAAGTAAAAATGGGTACTGAAGATTAGATTCTTAAAGGTACAATTTGATAACAAATACCAAAAAGCAAAGATTAAAAACCTAGAGCAGAGGTTACAGTCTCAAAAATACAATATTAGGAATACAAACAAAATTACAAAAATTATAATATATATATATATGGAATTTTCTTTTAAATAAGGTGTTTTTTGCAAGGTAATAGGTTATAAAAATGAAAAGGGGGTAATAAAGAACTTAAAATAAAAAAAATTAAACATTTAAAAATGATAATGGTAAAATGCGTGTAGGAATTTCTCTGGAGCTGTTGCGGGCAGTGTGGGGTCATTTCCTTTTCAGATAGTTCCTTGTTTCAGCTTATACTTCTTCTCAAGGTCTATATGCCCCCTTTCAATGCTTAGTCACTGTTAACTACCGGGTTTTAATCTGTTGCACCTGTCACTTCCAAAGCAGTTCCCTCTTCTTTGTTTATTTCGGCTTCCTCTGTAAGTCTCTCCAGTGTCTAACGGAGAAGGCAGTGGCACCCCACTCCAGCACTCTTGCCCATGGACTCAGTCCCATGGATGGCGGAGCCTGTTAGGCTGCAGTCCATGGGGCTGCTAAGAGTTGGGACATGACTAAGCGACTTCACTTTCACTTTTCACTTTCATGCATTGGAGAAGGAAATGGCAACCCACTCCATTGCTCTTGCCTGGAGAATCCCAGGGCCCGAGGAGCCTGGTGGGCTGCCATCTATGGGGTCGCAGAGTCGGACACGCCTGAAGCGGCTTAGCAGCAGCCAGTGTCTAACTCCTGCCCTGATGCAAGGGGGCAAAGGTGGTCAGTTATTTAGGCTCACTTGTTGAGCTGTGCTGTGGGGAGGGAGAAACACTGCAAACAAATATCACTGGCATGGGTGGGGAGTGCTTGCAGTGTACAGACCACACTGGGTTTGCCCCATCTCATGGCACGTGTGCTTTCCCAGTCTACACTGCTCAGGTTCCAGGTTTCTCTTCAGGGGAACTTTCCAAAGCAAGCCCTGGGTTTTGTGCACTTCCCAGATCTAAGCTGCTCAGGTTGAGGTTCTCAGGTACTTCACAAAGGCACAGACTTGGTTGGGCCTGCATTTTGTGTCCTTCCCAGGTCCAAGCAGCTCAGGCGACCAGGTGCCTGGTAAGCGCACTGTTCCAGGTGGTTTGTGCATCTTAATCATTTCCCTGGTCCCAGCCGCTCGGATTCCTGGGTGCACCACAAGAGCACCATCTCAGATGTGCCATGTGTCTCCTCTGGAGAGCTGATCACTGGCTACGACCCTCCTGACAGATGTTAACTATCCAGGATCCAGGAAAACTTGGTTAGCAAATGGGAGCCTGCTCACAATTTGTTGGAAGATGCCATCTCTGGGGTCAAGATTGCCCCTTGCCTTCCTGCTCTAGCTGACACCCGTCTGTCTCTCTGCCCCCGGTAGGGGGGTGAGCTGGTCCACAGCTGGCTAGCTCTCCTTTGGTATTCGCTCAATCCTTTGATCTGTGAGCAGGCCTGGCTGTGCCTTAGGTTAGAGCTTTTCATGGAAAAGTTCTCTCTCTCTCTCTCTCTCTCTCTCTCTGGCTATCCCACAGTTTGGGTTGTTATCTCACATTAGCTCTCTCAGATTGTCCTCAGGGCATTTAGGCCCGGTCCTTACCCTATGCATGCAACCCATGCCTCCCTGTTCAGCCCCTGCTCACTGGTGGCAGATGTGAGCATCTGGGTAACCCATGCCTCCCTGTTCAGCCCCTGCTCACTGGTGGCAGATGTGAGCATCTGGGCTACTTCTCCGCTGGTAGCTGTGGTTAGGCGCATATTCTGCGTTGTTTTTTTTTTCCCCCTCCCAGTTATGTTGCCCTCCAAGATTCCAAAACTCCCCACAGACCCACCAGTGAGAGGTAAGATGGTTTCCTGGTGTTTGGAAATGTTTCCTTCACAACTCCCTCCCTGGGATGGGTCTCTGTCGCTAACTCTTTTGTCTCTTTGTCTTTTATATTTTGTCCTACCTCCTTTCAAAGAGAATGGGCTGCCTTTCTGGGTGCCTGGTGTCCTGCACTAGCGTTGAGAAGTTGTTTTGTGGAAGTTTCTCAACATTCAAATGATCTTTTGAGGAATTTGTTGGCGGGGGGTGGGGGGGGAAGTGGTCTCCCGGTCCTATTCCTCTGCCATCTTAGGACCGCCCCTCCAACAATTTACATATTTTATATTATGTATTCATTATTGAATTATGGTAGCTAAAGCTATTTTTAATAGTTTTGGCCCTTAGCCTTTACACTAACATTGTGGTTAATCCACTATCATATTATTAGAGTAATCAGAATCTGACTATATATTTATATTTACCACTGTCTTTGTATATTTTCATATTACTTAATAGCATCCTTTCATTTCAGGTTGAAGAACACTTTTCAGTGTCTTTTGTAAGGCAGGAATAGTGGTGATGATCGTCATCAACTTTTGTTTATTAGGGTAATTCTTTATCTTGCCTTCATTTGTGAAGGACAGCTTTGCTGGGTAAAGTATTCTTGCTTGGAACTTTTTCTTTTAGCATTTTATTCTGTTCTCTCCTGCAAGGTTTCTGCTAAGGAATCCATTATAGTCTTATGTCAGTTCTCTTTAATGAAAGAAATTTTATCTCTTGCTGCTTTTAAATTTATCCCTTTATCTTTGAGTTTTGACAGTTTTATTATATAGTGTGTCTCAGGGAAGATAAATTTGGATTGAAATTATGGGGTGACCTGTTAGCTTCATGAATTTGGATGTCCAGAACTCTACCCAGATTTGGGAACTTCTCAACTACTACTTCTTCAAATCAACTTTCTAACCCTTCTTTTCCTTCATACTCCAATGATGTGTAGATTGTTTCTCTTTACAATATCTCATAGGCCTTCTTAATTCCTTTTTAATTCTTTTTCTTTTTTTACCCTCTGATTGGGTAATTTTAGTTGATCTGTTTTCAAACTCACTGACTTTTCTGCTTGATCCAGTTTGCCACTGAAGCTGTCTATTGAATTTTTCAGTTCAGTCATTTTACTCTTCAGCTCCAGAATTTCTGTATGGTGTGTATTTTTGTTGTTGTTGTTGTTGTTGTTGTTTATTTTTTCTATCTCTTTGCTACCTTCTCATTTTATTTTTATGTTTTCCTGACTCCATTAAATTGTTTATCTGTATTCTCTTGTAGCTCTTTGAGCATCTTTATAAGAATTATTTTGAATTCTTTTAGGTAATACATGGATTGCCACTTCTTTGGGGTCATCTACTGGAAATTTACTTTTTTCCTTTAGTGATATCATGCTTCCCTGTTTCTTTGTGATCCCTGTAGACTTGCAAAGTGTCCACTTATTTGAATAAGCAGTTACCTTTTCCAGATTTATGGACTGACTTCAGTAAGGTGGGGGCATGTTGGAGTGTGCTGTGACCCAAGTATCATGGTTCAGAGCACCAAGCATGGGGGTAGAGTAGTAGAACTGAATCCAAGGGTGGGGAAGTGGGTGTGGTAACTTATAGGCTCAGGTCATTGAGATCCACAAAATCAACAACTGTGTTGATAATGCTTGGATTCTTGGAAACCTAGCAGGAGGAGTTCACAGAGGCTTCAAGAGCTGTTGGGGTGCTCAGCAGCACCTCCACATCTAGCAACTTCAGGTCTAGGTGATTTTACTCATTAAAAACTACTTAAGATGTCTTTTCCACAAATGATACTGGAGCAATTGGTCATCGATAGGCAAATATGACCCTAGACTTGAGTCTCATACATTATTTTAAAATTAACTCAAAATGAATCATGGAGTTAAATATAAGACATAAATCTATAAAATATTTAGTTTAAAATGTAGGAGAAAACTTCAGTATCTAGGACTAGGCAAAGAATTCTTAGATGACACCAAAAGCATAATTCATAAAAAAAAGATAAATTAAGCTTTATCAAAATGAAGATATTTGCCCTGTGAAAGGCCCTGCTAAGAGGATGAAACTACAGGCTAAAGAAAAGACATGTGCAAACCCTGACAGAGGGCTAGAATATATAATGAATTCTCAAAACTGAGCAATAAAAGTCAAATAGTCTAATAGAAAATGGCCAAAAGACACGAAGAGACATTTCACAGAGGAGAATATACAAGTGACAAATAAGCACATGAAAAGGTAATCAACATGATTTGGCATTGAGAAAATGCCAGAAAGAGCTACAATGAGATACCATCACACATATATCACAGGTACACTGGCACTGACACCAGCTGTACCAGTTGCTGGTGGGGATATGAAGCTAGTTGATCTCATATGGTGCTGGAGAAAAGGTGAGGTGGTACTCTGTGTAGGGTGTGGGAGAACATCATATGTGCACACATGACCCCCAAATCCACTGATTTCTGAGCAGTTTCACTGGCAGGACTTCAGGGTAGCCTACCTCTTGACCTATAAACAAAGGCCTAAATCATTTTTGCTGATGAGTACAGGAGCCTTAGTAATTGTGCTTTTTCAGGATCTGGTAGTGTTTTAGCATTTCCAAGTCTGACTGGTCTGGAGCAGCCTAGACAAGAGCCCAAAGCTTCCAGCATGGCTGCCCTCCATCCTCCCCTCCCAGTCATCAGCAACATCTCCCTTCACAGCCCTGACTGGATTTTTGTTCTCCAAATCTGCCACTTGCCCCTCTACCTTCTATCTGTGGGCATACTGACCCTCTTCCTCAAGAAATTACACCTCATTTACTTGTCCTGGCTCTACCACACACCCATCAGAGACTCTGCCAGGCAAGAGGGAGAGCATCTGACACTTTTCTAATTTATATTATATGCTTAATTGGTCAATCATGTCCGACTCTGTGACCCCATGAACCGTAGTCCACCAGGCTCCTCTGTCCATGGTGATTCTCCAGGCAAGAATACTGGAATGGGTTGCCATGCCCGCCTACAGGGGATCTTCCCAACCCAGGTACTGAACCCAAGTCTCTCACACTGCAGGCAGATTCTTTACTGCCCAAGGCATCAGAGAAGCCCAGTGACAAGTATATGCATATACTTGTCAATTTATCTCATTTAAGTAACAATATGGAATAAACATAATCTTTTTGCAAATCAGAAAAAAAAAAAAATAAGATCCAGGGAGGTTGTCACTTACTCGGTACATTTCTTTACTTCTTCTATGGAGTCTGGAAGTTGAAAATAGATCTGAAACCTGTGAACTAAGGTATAATATTACCTTCCATCCCAACATTCCCAAACCCAGCAGCTATACTGTATTGTCTGCAGGTGGTCATTTTTATCAGCTGAAAGTATAAAGCCTATCCCTGTCCCATTTGCTTCCTTTCTTCTGCCTTTGCCTGGTCTGCAAGGACAATACCACTTGAGCATGTCCATTGCTCTTGTAAATCATGTTGATTTAAATAGTGCCATTACAGTCCCAGTTAGACCATATAGCCTTGCCATCTATCCCAGAATGAAAAAGGAGGTGGTCTCCCCCTCCACACACTTTTTATCTTGTTATAAAAATGTAGCCCTCTTTGTTCTCAGGGCTGCACTCCTTTGCCTGCCCACTTGTATCTCTTACAAGCATCCTATGTTAATAAACTCACTCTCTGCCTATCAGTTGCCTCATGCTGAGTTCTTTCTGTGCTGAGATAATAAGAACCTGAGCTTCAATAAGTCCTGAGACCAGTTTCAATGAGAAGACAATGAGATCCAGTTCCTTCATAAGTCCAGGATTGTGGGTTCAAGTCCTCTCTAAAGGAGTGTAGGTTCAGAGGGAACTGTGAAAAAAGTGTTTGGAGTGTATGTGGTCAGTTTATGAGTCCAGTTGGGCAATCAGTTTTTCTTAGATGAGGCTACTTCTTCTGTTGAGAGAAAGTTGAGTCATATGTTACCCGAATAAATGAGTTTTCAGCAAGCTTCTGAAGCAAATTATAAAGTTATTTGCAACTCATCTTCCTCTGCAAAAATATCCTGTAGTAGAAGTCAAGTTCATGCTGACCATCCAGTGGTAAAGCAACATGAATGCAGACAGTAATCTCTGGGTTTGTGTGGTTTCACTTCTTATCCCTGTCCCTCGATGTCCTCAGCAGCAAAACTGGGAGAGTGGTGGCAGCTACTTCTGAGAGTTGACATTGAGAAATAATGTCATAGGTATAAAGGGCTTAGAGTATCTTGCACTTACTAAATGTATTTGTCAGCTCTGGCTGCCATAACAAAGAGCCTCAGACTGCAGGGCTTAAACCACAGACATTTATTTTCTCATAGTTCTGAAGCTTAGACATCCAACACCAAGGGGTCAGCATAGTTGATTCCTTCAACCCTTCTTTTCACTAGGAAAACCCTCCCCGGGTACCCTAGACCACAGAGGACTCCTGCTACACACAGCCTTCCTCAGCCCTTTCTGCTCCAGCACCTGTCACCACTGAGAAGAGAGAAATGGAAAGGATGTCACTGTCATCAGCAATTGAAGCCACCACTAATGATGAGCAGGTGACCCCTAATGGAACTCAGGAAGGAAAGAATACATGCCATCTAATAGACATCAGACGGCAGCTAACCCCATACAGTAAACCCTGAGGAAACTCAGGAAGTGAGGTTAAAACACAGCATACTGGCCCCAAATAAGTGAGGTGCATATCAAAGGAATAATTTCAGTGAGCCCAGATTCTTGCATCTTCCCATATATAGAAAAGCACTAAATTCCTTAACCTGAAGATATCTGATTTTCCTTTAATTAACAATAATCTTCCGATGTTCAGACTATCTGCCCTTTGTTGCAAAACTTCTATAAAACCTGACTCCCACACCTTGCCTCCTCAGAGCAGTTCTCTCAGGGTAACTTGAGATGCTGCCTCCCATGCTTGAAGTCCTAAATATTTCCACCAAATAAAGCATAACTCTCAACTTTCAGGTTCTGAATATTTTCTTAAGTCAACAAATTCAATAGGTGTGGGTCTGATGGATGTCATCTGTTTGTCAGACAGACTCTGTGCAGCTGGACCTTCCTGCCTGTCTCCCTGCTATATCCTCAGTCCCCAGCAGCACGCCTGACAGATGCTCAGTCAATACTTTTTGAGCAGATAAATAATATGAATAAATTTCACTGATTGTTATTCACTGATGAGTTGATTCTTTTGGTTAATCCATCCAATTTGGGTCAGAGAAGGAACAGTGGGGAAGATACCTGATGTAGAAATTTGAACCCTGGTTTTGGGTGGGTCAGGAGTTCCTGAGCATCTGCCTTCCTGGGGTGGAGCAAGTCAGCTGTGAGCAAAGTTTGGGAATTAGGAATTGAGTCTACAGTTCATGGTGAAGTGGGGGTAAAGCCTGGGGAAGAAGCCCTACTCCCACTGCTGTGCAAATTAGCTCTCAGCCTCAGACCTTGTTTGGGCTTCCCTGATAACTCAGGTGGTTTGATCCCTGGGTTGGGAAGATCCCCTGGAGAAGGGATAGGCTACCCACTTCAGTACTCTTGGGCTTCCCTTGTGGCTCAGTTGGTAAAAAAAAATCCACCTGCAATGCAGGAGACCTGGGTTCAATCCCTGGTTTGGGAAGATCCCTGGAGAAGGGAAAGGTTACCCACTTCAGTATTCTGGCCTGGAGAATTCCACGGACTATTTAGTCCATGGGTTTGCAAAGAGTCAGACATGACTGAGAGACTTTCACTTCAGACTTTGTTCACAAGTGGCTTTGCCCTTTATGTGCATCACAGGCGTTTTGTCCTTTTTCCTGCTTTCCACCCAGCTTTCGGTGTGGCAGCAGCATGAATCTGAGTCCTCTCATCAGTTCCTGCTGCTTCATCACTCCTTCACCCTGATTCCCTAAGGAAACAGAGCCAGTGCTCAGCAGGATGCTGTATGAGGTGCTGGCTCCTCCCTCCAGCTCAGCTTCTGGGCTGCAATTAACCTGGTTCTGCTACACTTGACCACCCTGCAGGTGGTCTCCTGGAGAGAGCTAGTCTCTCCTCCACCCTCACTTCACACCTGCCTTAGCTCACTTCCTTTTCCTGTCCAGGCCTCCAAAATACAACGAAGCACTTAAGTTGTCCACCATACAGCTTCACTCAGGATTAATTTTGGCTACAGTACCTGTGTATGAGTTTGCCTTCTTCCCTTTGTCAGCTCGGGTGATTACAATAAATTACCCTAGCCTGGGTGGCTTAAACAGTTACATGTATTTCTCATAGTTCTCGGTGCTGGAAGTCCAAGATGAGGCACTGGCAGATGTTTCTGGTGAGAGTTCTTGTCCTAGATTGCAGATGGCTATCTTCTCATTGTATCCTTACCTGGCAGAGAGAAAATCAGTTTTCTCCTATCTTTTCTTGGAAGGGTCTTAATTACCTCCCAATGGTCCCACCTCCTAACACCGTCACACTGAGGGTTAGGATTTTATCATATGGACTTGGGGGTGGGGGGACAAAAATATCTAGCCCGTAACATTCCCCATCTGAAAGTCAGAGCGGAATTGGTCCACTCCAGCCCCATAGCGCTTCTCCTGTGCTCCTGGTCAAACTGAGACAGCTCAGGTCTCACTGGCCAAGCACTGGGCACTGGGTGCTGACCACCAGCATGGTCTCAGAGGACAACCTCAGGTGCCTTATATAGGCTTCACACCTGACCCCCACCTTTGCAGGTTGAAGGCATATCTGTATCAGTGTGCACCTGAAGAACCACTTCACACTAAGTGTGGTGCCCTCAGCTTAGCTAGGCTGGCCTCTGCTCCCCAGAGTTTCCTCCCCTGGGACTTCCAGTTAGGAGAGGCTGCAGGAGATGCTCTGCCAGAAACTAGTGTCTAGGAAGGCAGAGACACAGCTGCTGAGCCCTTTCTGCTGTTCACGCTAGAAGGACAGGGCAGGCACTCTGGCACTTCGCCCATGTTGTTCCCAATCGCTGACTCATGGCGTGGGCTTCAGTGGCTGGCCCTGGGCTTCTCCACCTCCCTGTATCTTCCTTCTAACCAGGTGTACCAGCTTCTCTGGCAGGATACCCACATCATCGAGCTTGAGACAGTGGAATTCATGCAGGTTCCAGCCTATCCTTGTGGGCTCCCCCACCTCACATCCTGCTCCTTCCCCATGCCCACCCTCAGCCCATTGTTTCCAACATTAGAGCCTCAAGAGGGCCTCCCAGGACATCCCCAGCCAGCTCTTACAGCCACTGAGGCTCTAACAAACTGCAGTTTTAATGGACACACAATTGCTCTGGTTGAGTTTCACTGACAGACACGCAAACCAGACCTGTCTGGCCTGAGCTGATCTTCTCCAGAAGTCCCAACCAATCCTGGGGACTTGGTGCTCAACTATGTTCCCTAGCTCTCCTCTGCTAGCCATCCTGTATACCTGTTCCCAAGCCCCATCCCCACATCAGTCCTTCAAGCACATCTTCTGCCCACTGGATCAGGCTGCATGGATCATGCTCATCCACTGCACCTGCCTGGAAACTCTGGGGGCAATAATCACTTATGTATTGGGATTTGATGTGCCAGAAACAGCCAACACCAGCAACTAATTCCTGCTGCTACAGTCCAAGGAGATGCTTGCTCTTTTTACCATTTTACAGCTGAGGAAACTGAGGCTGAGAGAAGCTAAATGACTGGATCCCTGTTACATGATAAGTAAGTAGTAGGGCTCGAGTCTTAGCCCACGACTGCCTGCCTAAACCATTTCACAAGACACCATTCTAGGGCTATACCCAGGCCTTTGACTGGTGTCCGCAGTGTTTCCAGCCTCACATTTCTAGGCCAATACTAGGATCCCTGGTGAGGATCTTGTTAGCATCCCCTCACTCTCGGTGGGAATGCCCGCAATCTGGATGTAACCTCCTTTCCTGCTTGAGCAGATGTTATAATACCTGGGAGCACCATGCAGACCAGGCTTGGCCTTATGCAGAGCCCCTTGAGGGACAGAGACGTGGTCAGGAAAGGCCTTCAATCTGAGAACAAGGGTGGAGTGCCAGCAGAAAGGAGGAGTCAGAGCAGAGCCCTTCAGGCCAAGGGCACAGCAGAGCAAGAGCCCTGTGGCAGGAAGGACCTTGGCCGACGGGAGCAACAGGTAGGGCTGGTGCATCCTGGGTGATGAGAGGGAGGAAGGAAGAGTTGGGGAGCCAGAGCCCAGGTCATGTAAAGCTGAGGGTTCATGGGCAACCATTGGCTTATGTGAGATGAGAAGCTTGGAGGATTTTAACAGGGGGAAAATATGCTCTGACTGATGCCTTAAATGGTTGGTGGTAGAGAATGAAAACAGGGCTTAGAGTAGAGAGGAGGAGCATGGTGGGTCTCCCTGAGGACCAGGAAAGGCGAACCACGACCCCTTTCTCCCAGACATGCAATGAAAATCCTCCGCGCACACAGCCAGTGTCCCAGGACATCCCTCCCTCAAGCAAACTGCTCCCCATCTCTCTGGTCGTCTAGTGAGTAACTCCCTCGGGATCCATGCCCATGGATAGATGATTTTGTTAGGGAACCACTGATTGAAACCACCCACACTGGCCAGGCACAATTATAACCACTTGCATGAGTTGTAACAAGAGGTTCTGAAAAAGAACATGGTGTTGCCATTGAAACCTATCAGGGAGAATTCAGGAGAGTCTGAGAAGAGGGAGGAGATGCCAGCTTAGAGATCCATGTGCCACCTGGAAAGACCTTCAGTCAGACCAAATATAGGCCAAGCAAGATGATTATCCAGAGACAACCCAGAAACTCACCCCATTACCAACTCATTACTATAAAACTTGAGACTGTGAGCCATGTGGCAGAGCAGTTCTCTTAGTTTCCTTTACCCTACGCTTTCCCCTCTCCCCCTCTGCCCCCAGGCACCCCTTTCCAATGAAGTCTTTTGCTTTGTCAGTACATTTGCCTCTTCAGATAATTCACTTTGGAATATTAGACAAGAGCCCATTCTTGGGCCTTGGAAGGGGTCCCCCTTCCTGTAACAATTTCAGTTGCTGTAAATTAAAAAAAAATTCGTTTGAATCAGTTCTACTCAGGTGGACGGAACTGGAGCCCATTATCCAGAGTGAAGTAAGCCAGAAGCAAAAACAACAATACAGTATACTAACCCATATATATGGAATTTAGAAAGAAGGTAACGAGAACCCAGCATGCGAGACAGCAAAAGGAACGCAGACGTATAGAACAGACTCGTGGACTCTGTGGATGAGGGCAAGGGTGGGATGATATGGGAGAATGGCATTGAAACATGTTAATTATCATATGTGTAATCAATCGCCAGCCCAGGATTGATGCTCGGGGCTGGTGCATCGAGATTTCCCGGGGGGAGGGAGGAGGGAGGGAGGAGGGAGGGGGGTTCTGGAGGGGGAGCATATGTAAACCCATGGTGATATCATGTCATTGTATGGTAAAACTAATTTAAAAAAATTTTTTTCATGTACCACATTTCTTGTGACTTGGGTTCTGTGGCTCTAATGCTCCAGAGAAGGATTAGACATATGATGGTATTTACAAAAAGTAATTCCTAAAATTTCTTCTGGTTTCTGATGGAAGATTGAATAACTTCATCTAACTTGGCTCCCTCCTGAAGAATTTTTTAATCATAAACCTTTGGGATTTTGGGAAATAGGAAAGAAGGCACAAACAATTACACTTGGGGAATTGGACAGCAGAAATAAGAGGGGATTGAGCCAAAAAATTTGAGACCCAAATCCAAAGCAACTGATGGAGCAAAAAGGGACCCATCCCGGAATGGGAAGGGCATTTGGGGCTGGGAGGGGCACAGAGATGAAATGGGTGAGGTAGGGAGTACAGCTTGACCCCCTGCTGCAGCAATAAGTGAGTACACTGTATACAGAAAATTAAAACGATAATAAAATGGACTAGAAGTCAATCTGTTGTTACTATCACCATGTATGGAGTAATTTTAAACAATATTGCTCATAACTATGCCTACTCCTGAGCTGACCATTCTCCCAACCCCATCCACCACCGCTCAAACTTTTCAGACTCTGACAGCATCAGAGCACTCCTCCACTCCACCAAGCCACCCCCACCCCCCACACTTTGGAAGAGAATGAGGCTAAAGGAAAAAGTTCAGAAGCCCCTTCCCACTTTCTGCCCCTGAGGACTGCCCTCCTCTACCTTCTGGAAGCCAGGAGTAGAGGTGTCAGACACAGCTGAAAGTGTGAACATTGAGCCAGGCCAAGATTTTATGCATGTGGAATGTTTAACACAGAGGCCCCTAGCGCTCTGTATCCAGAACAGTGACAAGGACTCTGACCCCAGTATTAACTCTGTCTTTTACTTTCTGTATTCTAATGTTCTGGCATTTGGGGTCTTTCTGACCCTGGAGGGACTAGCACTCCCTAGCCCAGTGACTTCCTAGAGCTAGCAGAAAACTCATCAGTGAACATACCTTTCAAATGCAAATCAACCAATCCACAGCCCACATATTCAGTTACCTACTTTATGGGTTCTCACACTCCAGACCAGTCTCCATCCACCTGCCCTCATCACCTAAGAGTCAGATACCAAAGCAGGATCAGTTCCTATGCCCCAGAGCCAATTGAGATGATTCAAACTACCCAGTCCTAAGCCTTCTGACCCTGATTCACCTGTCCTTTCCTGGTTTACATGGAAACCACAAGAAGGGTTCTCACCCACATTTTCTTCTTGCTCCTGTCTTTGACTGACCCTGGTGCTTCACCATGTGGCCCTCCATGATGTCCTCTTATTTTCAGGGATCTATGAAAGCAGAAAATATCTTCCTTCATAACAATCATTTCCTTGTCTGCATGCCTTACCTTCCACTGGCAACTTCTGTGTCTCTATCTGGGGAGGTAGATTTGTGAGTGTGCATTTCATGATTATTTTTTATTGAAATATGATTCAAATAAACATTAAAACCAACCTTTTAAAGTATACAATTCCATGGTCTTAAGACAGTCATCCCTCAGTATATGGTTCCAGGACCCCCCACAAAAACCAAAATCCTTAGATTCTCAAGTCTCTTAAATAAAATGGTACAGATCCTCCATCTACAACCAATCAACTTTGGATCCAGCTTTAGGGATCCATCTTCATATTAGGATCCCACAGATAAGAAGGGCCAACTATATCTTCAAAGTTATGCAAACATGACCACGCTCTCATTCAGGAACGTTTTTACCAGCCCCACTAAAAAATCTCAAACTTTAGCAACCAAACTCCATGCCATAAGTCATGTCAGCCCCAGACAACCATTAATAGGGTTTCTGTCTCATTTGTCCATTCCAGACATTTCACATAAATGCAATTATACCTCCTGCTGTTGGAGGATGCTGCTGAAGACTACCCACAGTTTCACTACTATAATGCATCATGGACCCAGAGCACTGCGGACTCAGAGAACACAGCACAGCCTGGAGTTACCAGGGCTGGTAACCCACATACACACCCAGAGCACTCGAGCTTGGCAAACCAAAAGATCTGTGCCCCGCCTCCAAGAAGTCCCTGGCCTCAGCCACACTCACCCACACTGATATACAGGGTGTTCTGCCCTGACAGTATGTCTGGATAGTTCTTGAACTGCCCATGTGCAAGTTCTCCTGGACAATTGCATGCAAGGGGGAGAGGGCAGAGCCAGGAGGCAGGCAACTGTGCTGCCCAGTACAGGTGAGCAGGAGGAAATCATCACCAGCAAGATGGTGATGGTAGTAATGACAGTATGTTCCCTGAACAGGCCTTGTACATGCATGATCTCAGCTTACATGTGCAATGAGGCTGAAGTTTCTGTTATTTCTCGATAGATGAGGAAACTGAGACCCAGAGAAACTGGGTAACTTGCACAGGGTCACACCACTTGTAAGGGCAAAAGCAAAGTCTCTGAGACTCTGGAAGCCACACTCTTGACCCCCACAGTGCTCATGTCCACTTTGTGGGTGCTCCTAAGACATGTTCTGTCCATGATTCAAAAGACAGGGAAGGAGGGAAGAACTACTGATGAGGAGCTATTAGGGACTAGTGGGTTCTTTATTCTTTGTTGGTGTCAAGGAAGAGAGGATGGTCTTGTGTCAATCTCAGCCAACTTCTAGAGGAGGCCACTGTGGGGATCCCTCCCCCATCAGAAGTCAGAAACAGAGTCCCACTCATTTGAGTGAGGCTCAGTCAAGATTTGGGGATTATTTGCTTGACACACTCCCTTATACTTTTGGTCTACTCCCAAAGACCCACCTGAGATGAGGGTGTGGTGGGTGGACTGGCTCCCTGGCTCCTGTGGTAACAACATTTGGGCAACCTCACCTTAATCGAACCCAGGTCTCCTGCATTGCAGGCAGATTCTTTACCATCTGAGCTACTAGGGAAACAAACAGAGTTTGGGGCTTGAGGTAATAAATTAAAGTAATAACAAGATTTGTTAACACAGGCTTCTCAGCCCAAATTCCCTATCTTTGGTGATAAGAGTGTCCTTATACCCCCCGCCCCAAGCGGGAGGGGGGGCACCTTTCACATGAGAGACTTTTTCCTGCTTCAAAGTGACAGAAAAGAGGGCCAGAGTGTCTTCTTGCACTGGCATTTAAGTAACTTTAATTCAAAATAATCCATATGCCATTGAGGCACATTTTGGGGTGGCATACCCTGGGCCCCAACATAATCAGGAATCACTTTGGGGCAGTCTGAGACTTAAGTTGGTGGCCAGTGTGAGGGCTTGCCAAAAGCATTTTCTCACTGTCCGTCTTCACCCTAGTGTTGTAGGCCTGGTAACATGGTCTTTCTGTCCACAGTCCTAATCTTCACCAGTCAGGTGGGAATACTGAGTAATTACCATAGGAGGGAAAATATCCAAGTTCACAAGCTAGGGCTCTGCTTACATTTCTATTGCCAGGGCTTACCACAGGTATGTTTTACTCTCATGCTCACCATTGGTTGCAGCAAATGAGAATCAATAATAATTGCCTCTGAATCTGCACACACATAATTGAATTATTCATCAGGGGCTTCCTTTGGAGTCTGATCGCTGCAATTCAATTCTACTCAGCAATCATCAAGTGCTTATCATTCTGAGCATCATCTGAGGCTCTAGGAACACAGACCCTATGACATTTGTACCTAGAAGAGTGCAGGGTATAGAGGGGACATACATGAAAACAAATTACACAGCAAATGTGATCAATGACAGCATAAAAGTTTCCACTTCGAAAACTGAGCAAACTGTTTATGATGAGGATCTCATCAAGAAACCAGAGGCAAAGAGGGACAGACAGATCTGGAAAAAAGTGAAGAATGGTACTTCTCAAGGCAATTGCTAACTCCATTTTAAAAGATCAGCTTTCATGAAAAGAGAAGACAATAGACCCACTTAACTTGAATTTTCTTTAAATACATGATCTAATATAAGATTTAATGAGGCCACTTTTTGAGGAGTATTTTAAAATGTAATTTTGTTAAAAGAACATTTGTTGAGGTCCAATAAATCTGTTGCGTTTGTGTGTGTGTGTGTGATTTTCTTAAAATAAATCTAATCTCACTCCAGTCACTCAAAGCTAACGCTAGCAATAACAGTCTGAATATCGCTTTTATGGTACAGTTATGTGGACGGTATTCAGAGTTCATGCGATGCATTTTATAATTAACAACACTGCCTGTAGTTACGAAAGCTGATCAAGAGAAGAAAATGTTTATTATTCCTGTAATTGAAAAGCACAAGGCACAGTCCATGTTCATTTCAGGAAAATGATCCTATAGGATGAGTATGTGAACCCATGGCCTCAACAGCATTCTCCTTTTTTTTTTACCAGCTTTGTCTTCTAAATGTGTTGATAAGATCCTTGAGCTGGGACAGTCCTGCCCTGGAAGGCCTGGCCTCTCATCCTAGGAGTCCTGGTGTTCTCAACCCCCTACTCTGCAACTGGCCTCTTGGATAGAGAGGATCCTGGCCTCATTGATCCAGAAAGAAAGCAGATTCTTCAGAGCTCAGAATATTTCTGGAGACCCCTCACATCTGACAAATGAGCAACTTTCTTGATAGGACCACCCCCTCACACACACATCTCACCTCCTCATTCTCCTTTACTCTCTGGAGTGAAGCTTATAATGGGTGCCATAAATACCCATTACAGTGAGAAGCCCTCTGACAAGTGGGACAGAATTCTCTTTTAGCTTTAGTGTGAAGAAGAAAGAAAATCATTAATGTGAAAAGTTCTTAACGAAGCAGCACGTACACTTTGTATCTGGTCCCAGCCACCCTCAGTAATATATTGATGAACACTTATACAAATACTCTCTTTCCTGCATCATCCTGAGTATGCTTCACCAGAACTGATGGAATTAGGTTTAGGAAGCTCTGGCCAGGCATTGGGCCAAGGTTCTGAGTAAATAAGGATTTACTGGGTTCCTGGCTATGTGCTCCAGGCCCTCATCCCCAACCTCACTGAATCCCCACAATAACACTGCTGAAGATTTTTACCCACTTTTTCAGACCAGTTACCAAGCTCATAGAGGCTAAGAAGGTCACCCAAGTTTACAGCGTGCAACTCTCTGGTCTCCCCACCCACTCTGTGGTTCCCTACCACACTGCTATAGAGAAATACATACTGCTGGTCTGTTCTGATGGAGTTTCTCAGTGGCCAATGTCATGGAAATCATCCAGGTTTGCCTGAGACTGAGGGATTCCCAGGAAACAGGACTGCCAGTGCTAAAACCAGGAAGGCGCCAGACAAATTGGGAGGGGTCAGTCCCCCTACCAGCATCTGCTCCCCCTTCACCCTTCCCAACAGCATCCAGAGTTCACTGGATATCCACCTCTCCTACACGCAGCTATTAGGTTGTGCCCTGTTGGGCTTTAGTCATTAGTTCAGAGGTGGAAATGGGACCTAATCAGGTTAAAGAGATGAGTGTGAGTGGAGGAAATGGGGACTCAGGCCTGGAATACTGGGATGGCAGTGCTCTCTCCCCAGTGACTATGTGAACTAAGGGTGTAATGTATGAAGCAGACACACCCATATTGTCACCATGAAGCCAAGGCCATAAAGAGCTGGAGTAGAGAGATCAAAAGGAACTAAGACCAAGATAACCTACAGGCTCACTCAACCCTCAACCTGCCCTACCTCCCTTCTTGTAAGGATCACCAATCCTCTTTACTTTGAAGTCTTATTGACTGAGGCATACGTTTTCTTGTCACTAACGCATCCTAAGCTCAGGTTCTCAATGTGCAGCCCATGACCAGCAGCACCACTACAGTTCAGATTTCAGTTCAGTCGCTCAGTCGTGTCTGATTCTGTGAGCCCATGGAGTGCAGCATGCCAGGCTTCCCTGTCCATCACCAACTCCCGGAGCTTGCTCAGACTCATGTCCATTGAGCTGGTGATGCTACCCAACTATCTCATCCTCTGTTGTCCCCTTCTCCTCCTGCCTTAAATCTTTCCCAGCATCAGGGAAAGAGTCAGTTCTTTGTATCACATGGCCCAAGTATTGGAGCTCAGCACCAAGACTTAAATAAGAAACCCTAGGGGTGGTTAAATAAGAACCCAGCCACCTGCTTTTAACAGGCTTTCTCCATGATTCTGAGGGAGGTTCACTCTCCAGAGGCCTTGTGATTTGCTTCAGAAGAGCCCTAGAAGTGTGTGAAATCCTGTTGGGTAACTGCAACAACTGGCTCATAAATGTCGCCTTTCTGAGACAAAATTTGGAACCCATCCTGAAGAGACATACAATGTAAATGAAAAAGAAATAAAAAACAATTAATTTACAAACACTTAACTTCATGTCAGGCTATGGACAGGTATGGGGGTACTGGCAGAAAGTGGAAACTGATGTGGTCAATTTTGATGTGTCAAGGTAGCTGGGCTAGAGTCCCTAGTGATCTAACCAACTACTAACATAGGTGTTGCTAGGAGGATACAGTGAGTCTCCTACATACAAACCTTCAAGTTGTGAGCTTTCAAAGATGTGAACATCCTCCTGTATGTCAGCTGTTTTACTGTATTTTTCAAAGTACTGCACTGTAATATTAAAAATGTTTTATTTTTTGTGTTTGTTTTTCATGTATTATTTGTGTAAAAAGTATTATAAACCAATTACAATACAGTACTATATAGCCAACTGTGTCAATTGGATACCTAGGCTAACTTTGTTGAGCTTATGAACAAATTAGACTTATAAACACACTCTTGAAAAGGAACTCATTCATACATAGGGGAATTACTGCATTCTATATTTTGTGGGCGTGATTAACATATTCAATCAATCAGTCTAAGTAAAGCAGATTAAGCTCTTCCTTTGAGTGGGCCCCACCCAGTCAGTCCTCTTAGGAACAAAACTGAGGCTTCTCAAAGAAGAAATTCTGCCTCAGAATCAAAACTGCAGGTGCAGCTCCAGCATGAATTTTCAGCCTGCCATCCTTCCCTGTGGATTTCAGACTTTCCCATTCCCAAAATTACATAGGCCCATATAAAGTATACCTTATCTTGCCTTATTGTCCTTGGAATTTCTCATGCTCATGTGAATTTCCCATATGTATGTATTAATTTGATTTTCTCTTGTTAATCTGCCTGCGTCATTTTAATTACACAACCCAGCCAAAAGAACCAATGGGGGAGGGGTAACTATTCCCCTCCCCAACTGTGTCTTTGTGATATGAAAAAGGAGAGGATGTCCTTCTACCTCTTTGTGACTAGGTGGCATCTCCACCGTCTGACAATTTCTAATCTGAGATGCTGTACACTGTGTTGGTTGTGGTAGAGATGGGGTTGGTAGTTGGCAAGTTGGTGCACCAGGGCAGTTTCACCTTTTCCTGTGCTCAGGACTGGGACAAGTGTCTGAATCAGACTTTCCTCTGATCCTATGAGCCCTTTTATCTGTGGTCCTGGTGTCTGGCCTCAGATTGGGTTGGAGTTGGAGGGACACTGCCACTTTGTGTGACCCCTCCTGGCCGCCCCAAATTGCTCAGGCTCTTCTCTTGTCCCAAATTCAGCACAAAGGCCTCTGTATCAGTTGGGCTTCTCCAGAAAAACAGAACCACATCCTCAGCTCCGGCCTCCTCATCTGACCTCCCTTCTTGTACTCACTTTGTTCCAACTGACTTCTTGGGAGATAGACGATGGAGGAAACTGGGTAACTCCCGACACCTAGTACAGTCTCTGAAATTTCCTCTGATAGAAAATCATCCAAGTTTCTTAAATCCTCCACATCCGTCCACCATCCCTGTGAGGGGTGCCAGCCATGCTTAGGCAGAGGGTCTTCGGTAGCTGTAGCTGCCCGTACAAAATGGCCCAGGCAGGGAGGCTTAAACAACAGGAAGTCATTACTCACAGTTCTGGAGGCCAGAAGTACAAGATCGAGGTGTCTGAGGTTTGGTTTCTCCTGAGGCCTCTCTCTTTGGCCTGCAGGAGACCGCCTTCTCACTGTGTCCTCACTTAGCCTTTCCTCTGTGGGTAAACATCCCTGGTGTTTCTGTGTGTCCCAATTTTCTCTCCTTCTGAGGACACTCACCAGATTAGATGAGGATTCATTTTAAACTGGTAACCACCTTAAAGGTCTTATCTCCAAACAGAGTCACATTCTGAGGCACTAGGGGTTAGGACTTCAACATAGGAATTTGGAGGGAACACAATTCAGCCCAAACACAGAAAATGGGGATTTTTCCCAGAGAAGGGATGGCTATGAGGAATGGACCATGGGCAGAACCACCTTGGAGGCCCAATGTGCAAAAAGAGAATTCACTGAAAATTTGGCTCCCACTCTGGGACAGGCACACTTAACCCCACCATGACACATGCCTGGAATTCACTCATATTTACATGAGAAAATTCTCTAAAATTTCTTATTTTATTGATAACAGGTACCATTGTTATAGATTAGAATTTCATGTGATTTTCTTTCTGGTTGTGCATTTCTTTCCCCCTACAATGCCCATAGGAGGAGTATGGGCACTTCTTAAAAGTGAAGACTCAGCAGTTCTAATGAGGTGGATGAAACTAGAGCCTATTATACAGATTGAAATAAGCCAGAAAGAGAAAGACAAATATTGTATATTAATGCATATATATGGAATCAGAGGAGAAGATGGCTGCATGCCATCACCAACGCAATGAACATAAACTTGGGCAAACTTCAGGAGATGGTAGGAGACAGGGAAGCCTGGCATCCTGCAGTCCATGGGGTCACAAAGTGTTGGACATGACGGGTGACAGAACAACAACAGGGAATCTAAAAAGATAATACGAGTGGTCCTATGTGTAGGGCAGCAAAGGAGACACAGACATAAAGAACAGACTTTTGGGGGGGAGGGACTAAGATGGCGGAGGAATAGGACGCGGAGTCCACACTCTCCCCAACAAATACACCAAAGGAACATTTAAATACCGAACAAACTCCATAAATCAACATCTGAATGCTGGCAGAGGTCTTCAGGCATCTGGAAAGACAGCCCATTGCCGACGAAAGAAGGTAGGACCAAAGGAAAAAAAAATGTAAAAAGAGGCAAAGAGACAGGGACTGAGATTCATCTCAGAAGGGGAGCCTCGAAAGAGATAAAGGTTTACGAACGTCAGGAAACATTCTCACTGGCGGAACTGAGAGATCTGAGGCGAATCTCAAAGAGCATAAAAGTCGGGACTTAGAAACCGATAAATAGTTAGCCCCTTGGAGAACGGAGTGGCGGCCGGTCGCCCCATCCCCCACGAGCCAGCGGACTGCTCAGGGAGGGGCGGGCCACGCGCTTAGGGGGAGGACTGAGATTGAACGCCTGGGGCGACTGAGGGTCCTAACCGAGGGTGCTAACCGGAGATAGACCGCTGGGTAGCCTTCCCGAGGAAGACCCCCGCCAGGCTCGAGAACAGAACAAAGGGGAGCGGGGACTCGGACCGCGGCGCAAGACAGCCGGGTGGAACAGGGAGGCTGCGGGCTACGGAGAGCGCCCCTGTGAGGCTTCTGCCCCCAAACCGCAGGCAGAATTGGGTGCTAGCCAAGACCTCTGGGGACTCTGGACAGTCGCCACCAGAATTCAGTGCTTCTCATATCTGAGAAAACGCCCCCAGCCGCACATTGAAAAAACCGAGCAGCTGGGCCGGGGGAGGGGAGAAGCCGCAGCCCCCCAACTGCGTCACCAGAGTGCGCCGCCAGAGTCTGCCGCTGCACATCTGAGAAGACACACCCAGCTGCAAGCAGAAAGAGCCGAGCGGCTGGGCCTGGGGAGAGGAGAAGCCACAGCCTCCAATTGCGTCATCAGGGTGCGCTGCCAGCCGAGAGCCTGAGCAGAGGGGGCGGGAAAAGCGCAGGCACCGAGAGCGGGGCAAACCCCAGAGCGCTGAATAGACACTGAAGGGGCCAGCAGAGGTCGGCAAATCAAGCAGGACAGACCGCTTAAGATTCCAACCAGGAAACTCTGACAAAACTCATCCAACCCCTCCCATAGTGAAGAAACCCCACAATAAAGGGACAACACAACAAGATAAACAAGATGAAAAGGCAGAGAAATACCCAACAAGTAAAGGACCAGGATAAATATCCCCTAGACCAAACAAAAGACGAAGAGATAGCTTGTCTACCTGACAAAGAATTCCGAATAATGATAGTGAAAATGATCCAAAACCTGGAAAATAAGTTGGAGTTGCAACTCAATAACCTGCAGGCAAGGATTGAGAAGATGCAGGTAAGCTTTAACAAGGACTTAGAAGAAATGAAAAAGAGTCAAAATACAATAAATAATGCAATAAATGAGATCAAAAACACCCTGGAGGGAACCAAAGTAGAATAACAGAAATAGAAGACAGGATAAGTGAAATAGAAGGTAGAATGGCAGAAATAAATGAAACAGAAAGGAAAAATGAAAAAAGAATTAAAAGAAATGAGGACAATCTCAGAGACCTCTGGGATAGTATTAAACGCACCAATATTCGAATCATAGGAATCCCAGAAGAAGAAGACAAAAAGAAAGACCATCAAAAAATTCTTGAAGAAATTATGGTGGAAAATTTCCCTAAATTGGGAAAGGAAATAACATCTCAGGTCCAAGAAACACAGAGGGTCCCAAATAGAATCAACCCCAAGCGGAGCACCCCAAGACACATATTAATCAAATTAACAAATATCAAATACAAAGACCAAATATTAAAAGCAGTGAGGGAGAAGCAAAAAATAACCCACAAGGGGAATCCCATAAAGATAACAGCTGATCTCTCAATAGAAATGCTTCAGGCCAGAAGGGAATGGCAGAGCATTCTTAAAGTCATGGAAGAAAACAAGCTACAACCCAGATTACTGTACCCAGCAAGGATCTCATTCAAATTTGAAGGAGAATTCAAAATTTTTTCAGATAAGCAGAAATTGAGAGAATTTAGCAATACCAAACCAGCCCTCCAACGAATGCTAAAGGATCTTTCCTAGATAGGAAACACGGATGGGATATATAATCTCGAATCCAAAACAATAAAATAGAAGAAATGGCAACAGGATCATATTTATCAATAATTACCTTAAATGTAAACGGGCTGAATGCCCCAACCAAAAGACAAAGACTGGCCGATTGGATACAGAATCAAGACCCCTATATATGTTGCCTACAAGAGACCCACCTCAAATCTAAGGACATGTATAGACTGAAAGTTAAAGGCTGGAAAAAGATATTCCATGCAAATAAAGACCAAAAGAAAGCAGGAGTGGCAATACTCATATCAGATAAAGTAGACTTTAAAATAAAGGCGGTGAAAAGAGATAAAGATGGACATTACATAATGATCAAAGGATCAATCCAAGAAGAAGAAATAACAATTATAAATATTTATGCACCCAACATAGGAGCACCACAATACGTAAGGCAAATGCTAGCAAGTATGAAAGGGGAAATTAACAACAACACAATAATAGTGGGAGACTTTAATACACCACTCACACCAATGGATAAATCAACTAAACAGAAAAGTAACAAGGAAATTCAAACTTTAAATGATACAATAGACCAACTAGACCTAATTGATATCTATAGGTCACTCCACCCCAAAACAAGGAATTTCACTTTTTTCTCAAGTGCACACGGGACCTTCTCCAGGATAGATCACATCCTGGGCCATAAATCTAGCCTTGGTAAATTCAAAAACATTGAAATCATCCCAAGCATCTTTTCTGATCACAATGCAGTGAGATTAGATATCAATTACAGGAGAAAACCATTCAAAACCTCCAACATATGGAGGCTCAACAACACACTGCTGAATAACCAACAAATCACAGAAGAAATCAAAAATGAAATTCAGTTATGCATGGAAACGAATGAAAATGAAAACACAACAGCCCAAAACCTATGGGACACTGTGAAAGCAGTGCTAAGGGGAAGGTTCATAGCAATTCAAGCTCACCTTAGGAAACAAGAAAAAAATCAAATAAATAACCTTACTTTACACCTAAAGCAACTAGAAATGGAAGAAATGCAGAAGCCCAGGTCTAGTAGAAGGAAAGAAATCTTAAAGATCAGGGCAGAAATAAACGCAAAGCAAACAAAAGAGACCATAGCAAAAATCAACAAAGCCAAAAGCTGGTTGTTTGAGAAGATAAATAAAATTGACAAACCATTAGCCAGACTCATCAAGAAACAAAGGGAGAAGAACCAAATCAACAGAATTAGAAAAGAAAACGGAGAGATCACAACAGAAAACACAGAAATACAAAGGATCATAAGAGACTATTATCAGCAACTATATGCAAATAAACTGG
>ML660197.1:50063273-50100605 GCA_007570785.1 Antilocapra americana | reverse complement strand
CAAATTCCTAGAAAAGTACAACTTTCCAAGACTAAACCAGGAGAGATAGATAATATTAATAGACCCATCACAAGCATGGAAATTGAAACCGTAATCAGAAATCTTCCAAAAAACAAAAGCCCAGGACCAGATGGCTTCACAGCTGAATTCTACCAAAAATTTAGAGAAGAGCTAACACCTATTCTACTCAAACTCTTCCAGAAAATTGCAGACGAAGGTAAACTTCCAAACTCATTCTATGAGGCCTCCATCACCCTAATTCCAAAACCCGGCAAAGATGCCACAAGAAAAGAAAACTACAGGCCAGTATCACTGATGAATTAGATGCAAAAATCCTCAACAAAATTCTAGCAAATAGAATCCAACAACACATCAAAAAGATCATACATCATGATCAAGTAGGCTTTATCCCAGGGATGCAAGGATTCTTCAATATTCGTAAATCGATCAATGTAATACACCACATTAACAAATTGAAAAATAAAAATCACATGATTATCTCAATAGATGCAGAGAAAGCCTTTGACAAAATTCAACATCCATTTATGATAAAAACCCTCCAAAAAGTAGGAATAGAAGGAACATACCTCAACATAATAAAAGCTATATATGACAAACCCACAGCAAACATTATCCTCAATGGTGAAAAACTGAAATCATTCCCCCTGAAGTCAGGAACAAGACAAGGGTGCCCACTCTCACCACTACTTTTCAACATAGTTTTGGAACTCTTGGCCACAGCAATCAGAGCAGATAAAGAAATCAAAGGAATCCAGATTGGAAAAGAAGAAGTAAAACTCTCTCTGTTTGCAGATGACATGATCCTCTATATTGAAAACCCTAAAGACTCTACGAGAAAATTACTAGAGCTAATCAGTGAATATAGCAAAGTTTCAGGATACAAAATCAACACACAGAAATCCCTGGCATTCCTATACACTAACAATGAGAAAACAGAAAGAGAAATTAAGGAAACAATTCCATTCACCATCGAAACAAAAAGAATAAAATACTTAGGAGTATTTCTACCTAAAGAAACAAAAGACTTGTATATAGAAAACTATAAAACACTGATGAAAGAAATCAAAGAGGACACAAACAGATGGAGAAATGTGCCGTGTTCGTGGATTGGAAGAATCAATATAGTGAAAATGAGTATACTACCCAAAGCAATCTATAGATTCAGTGCAATTCCTACCAAGCTACCAGAGGTCTTTTTCAGAGAATTAGAACAAATAAATTCACAATTTGTATGGAAATACAAAAAACCTCGTATAGCCAAAGCAATCTTGAGAAAGAAGAATGGAACTGGAGGAATCAACCTACCTGACTTTAAGCTATACTACAAATCCACAGTCATTAAGACAGTATGGTACTGGCACAAAGACAGAAATATAGATCAATGGAACAAAATAGATAGCCCAGAGATAAATCCACACATCTATGGACACCTTATCTTTGACAAAGGAGGCAAGAATATACAATGGAGAAAAGACAACCTCTTTAACAAGTGGTGCTGGGAAAACTGGACAGCCACTTGTAAAAGATTGAAACTAGAACACTTTCTAACACCATACACAAAGATAAATTCAAAATGGGTCAAAGATCTAAGCATAAGACCAGAAACTATAAAACTCCTAGAGGATAACATAGGCAAAACACTCTCTGCTATAATCCAAAGCGGGATACTCCATGACCCACCTCCCAGAATATTGGAAATAAAAACACGAATAAACAAATGGGACCTAATTAAAATTAAAAGCTTTTGCACAACAAAGGAAACTATAAGCAAGGTGAAAAGACAGCCTTCAGAATGGGAGAAAATAATAGCCAATGAAGCAACGGACAAACAATTAATCTCAAAAATATACAAGCAACTCCTGCAGCTCCATTCTAGGAAAATAAACAACCCAATCAAAAAGTGGGCCAAAGAATTGAACAGACGTTTCTCCAAAGAAGACATAAAAATGGCTAACAAACACATGAAAAGATGCTCAACATCACTCATTATCAGAGAAATGCAAATCAAAACCACAATGAGATATCACTTTACACCACTCAGAATGGCTGCAATCCAAAAATCCACAAGTAATAAATGCTGGAGAGGATGTGGAGAAAAGGGAACTCTCTTACACTGTTGGTGGGATTGCAAACTAGTACAGCCTCTATGGAAAACAGTGTGGAGGTTCCTTAAAAAACTGCAAATAGTCCTGCCATATGACCCAGCAATCCCACTGTTGGGCATATATACCAAGGAAACCAGAATTGAAAGAGACACGTGTACCCCAATGTTCATCGCTGCATTGTTTACAATAGCCAAGACATGGAAGCAACCTAGATGCCCATCAACTGACGAATGGATAAGAAAGCTGTGGTACATATACACAATGGAATATTACTCAGCATTAAGGAAAAATTCATTTGAATCAGTTCTACTCAGATGGACGAAACTGGAGCCCATTATCCACAGTGAAGTAAGCCAGAAGCAAAAACAACAATATAGTATATTAACGCATATATATGGAATTTAGGAAGACGGTAACGAGAACCCAGCATGCGAGACAGCAAAAGGAACACAGATGTATAGAATAGACTCAGGGCCTCTGTGGATGAGGGAAAGGGTGGGATGATATGGGAGAATGGCATTGAAACATGTTAATTATCATATGTCTAAGCAATAGCCGGCCCAGGATTGATGCTTGGGACTGGTGCAACGAGATTTCCCGGGCGGAGGGAGGAGGGAGGGGGGTTATGGAGGGGGAGCATATGTGAACCCATGATGATATCATGTCATTGTTTGGCAAAACTAATAAAAAAAAATGTTTAATAAAAAAAAAAAAGAACAGACTTTTGGACACAATGGGAGGAGAGGATGGGGGATTTGAGAGAATAGCCTTGAAATATATACATTATCATATGTAAGACAGATAGCCAGTGAGAGTTTGATGTATGACCCAAAGCAGGTGCTCTGAGAACCTGGAGGGATGGGGTAGGGAGGATGGGGATGAGGAGTTGAGAACGGAGGATCACATGTATGCCTATGGCCAATTAATGTTAATTAATGTGATGGCAAAGGCCATCACAATATTGTAAAATAATTATCTTCCGATTAAAATAATTTTTTTTTAAAGTGAAGACTCGGGACTTCCCTGGTTGTCCCATAGTTAAGAATCTGTCCTCCAATGCAGGGGACCAGGATTTGTTCCCTGATCAGGAAACTAAGACCCCACATGCCACAGAGCAACTAAGACCACATGTCACAACTACTGAGCCCACACTCTAGAGTCCATGCTCTATGCCACAACTAGAGAGAAGGCCCCATGTGCCACAACTATAGAAAGCCTCTGTACCACAATGAAGACCCAGCCCAGCTAAAAACACAAGAATGTATAGACTACAATCAGACTTCTGGGCTCCACTCCATTTACCAAGGGTGTGATTTGTGAAGGTAGTTGGCACCCTATGCCTTGGTTTCCCCATCTGTAAATGAGGCTATCACAACATATGATGTCATAAGGCCCTTTCAATACAAGCCATCAGCCTGGGGCCTGGGATACAGAAGTGCTTCATAGTTTTTTCTGTAATTAGTATTCAAACATGGGAGCAGATAGTCTTATCTTCTTCATATCCCCCTTCCCACTCATAATTGCAAGAATGATGCCTAGCTACTATACACATCCAATAAACACACTAACAAAAAAAGAGAAGAAGAAGAAGTGAATATATGACCAAGCCATCTAGCTGGGGAAGCTCCCCTGAGCAGGGTTAGAGGGCACACCTGTTGCCAACCGAGCTCCTTCTAGACTATACTTGGATCATGCTAGATACCACCAGGCCCATGACTGTCCCCCCACGGCTGACATCTAGCCCCTGACTATGGTTCAGTTGTGGCCTCGAAGCCCAGAATCAGCCACCAGAGGCAAGAGGGACTTGGCATTAGCCTCATGTCAAGTCTGCTCTGTGATTCAAGGTCCCCCAAGCACATCCTGCTCTGCCCAGTCTCACTTCCTACTCTCCACTCCCCAGCCTGTCTCAGGGTCCCTCATCCTCATTCTTAAATGAGGGACCTGGAGCAAGGACATCCTCCTAGTCATGCAACTGGACAGGAGGTGTAAACTGTGTGCCCCCAGTACATTAATATTCCTGCTCACAGGATGACAACCCAGAAGACAAAGTTGGAAACTGGAATCTTACCAGGACTCTCTTCAAACAAGGATCTGAGCCTCCACCCTGGACAAGAGGGAGCTTGCAGGACTGACTGGGATCCCAGATAGACTAGAGTGATCCATAGAGAGGGTCAGGAGGCAAAACCAAATTAATCCTGCTATTTACTGAGCACCTGCCCTGTGCCAATCCAGGACAAGATTCTTTTCACACATGATCAAATTCCAGTTCACACAAGAAAAGTGTGAAGTAACCATGAGACTTAAACAGGACTTTATGTGTTACATACTAACCCAAACCCCATTTCCTAAAATGTACCGAACCCAGTAATATAACCAAGATAATATGTTAGGATGTAAATGCTTGAAATATCGCTTCCTCACCACTAAACCATGTGATTATTAACAAATAATTGCCTTTTGTCAGGAATAAGACCTCTCAGGATCAGCAAAATCTAAGATATACACTTGTTTTTTGACATTCAGAGATACTCAAAAGTCTACAAGACTTCTGAATTATTTGTTTTGGAATGAACTTAAGACTTACCTCTCACATGGTTTCGTTTTAATCAAGGTGTGGTTTACATAAAGCGAAGAGCACAAACCTCAAGCTTTTTACACAATATAAACCCTAAATACTGTTCCAACCCTTAGAAGTCAGTTATATTAGTTTTTTGAGACAGAGGGCTGTAATTAAATGACATATTATTGACAGCTTACACAATCAAGCTCTAAGTCTCATCGTGGCCCCTTAAAAGATCAAGAAGGAAAGTTATTTTTAAGGACTGTCTTGTTGATGCAAGAATGTTGCTCTTTACAGTTGAGCAGGTATTTTTGCTGATGGGGGAGGTTTGAGCAGTGCAATATGTAGACACACAATGCACAGGACAGGGGAGAGAGAAGGTCAAAGGGCAGAGAAAATTCTTTTATGCTTAAATTTTTCTTGTCTCGCCATAAAATGTAAATTTTATTTCACCTCATGGTGGGACTGTACAAGGGTTTAGTGCTCTTATAAGAAACATCAGAAGGCATTCTCACTCTTTCCCTCTCTCTTAATGAGGACACATTAAGAAGGTGACAATCCCCCTAAGCCAGGAAGAAGACCTTCATTAGAACCTGACTGTGATTTCAGGCTTCCAGCCTCCAGAACTGTGAGAAATAAATTTCTGATGTTTAAACTACCCAGGCTATAGCCTCTATCCTGACATCAAGTATCATAGGCAGGTTGGGACCCTCCTCACCCATGAGGAGATGTCACCTTAGCTGATGAGATGAAAAAGTCAGTAGAAATGTGGTATCTCATCAAGCTGTCTCCTCCCTTTTGGGCTGGGACCTGTGGCCCTTAAAGACAGGAGCCTGGAGTCTAGTGGAGAAGCCAGATGGCTTTGGAAAAGGACAGTCTCGGGAGTTCTGCACCTTTTTACAGCTCTCTGAAGCTTCCGCCTCCACGTTCCATCTGTCCCACTCAAGTCCAAAGGGAAACCTACAACTTTCTTGAGGATGGGTTTGCAGATTTGCTCTATTTTTAGATAGTTTCTCACTTTCTTCTCCTGTGACCAGTTCTGTCAGTAAGAGAGAGGTGTATGTGAGCAGGGCTGCTATGATACATCCTTAATTAGTGGTGAAATCAGTCCCAGAAATATGAAAGGACTTACTGAGCCAGGAAGCGGGCTTTTAGGTCTCCACACTAGAGATTTGTTATTTTTAATGTGAAGATGAGAAAAGAAACTGTCTCAAGGTAAAGACTCCACTCCAGTAAATTCATAATACTTTCTTCCTCAATTTCATAGCAGTATAAACTTTGGAAATTCAGGGAAAGTCACTTGAAAGGGAAAAAAAATAGATCTGATAATATAACTTTTACTTGGTATTTCCACTTCCTTGTGAGCTGTAAATCAACAGCAAAGCCCACCTTGAAGGGCACAGAGCTCTAGGCTCAGGCTTGTGAGCAAGAGTCTAACTAGGCTCCTCACCAGCCCACTTCATGGTATTGGGCTCCTCCCCAGTGGCACAAGGGGTTAGGGATAATTTGCTTCATTCAGTTAACATTGGTTGAGACCCATCTGGTGTTCAGCACAGTGGTGGGCTCTGAAGACTCAGAGATGACCTGACTGTGCATCCTGCCTTCTAGGGTTTCCCAGGAAGTGAGAGGCTAACAGTGACCCACAGAACGACCAATGCTGTACAGAGGCATGTGCCAGGGAGCCTGCAGGGGCACATGAATGGGGCGCCAACCCAGACTGGAGATCAGGAAGAACCCATAGAGGTGTGGCCCGTGAGCTGAGTGGTTAAAGGCAAGCACACCCAGTTGAGAATGGATGGAAACTCAAGCAGACATAAAGAATGGACATGGGAATACAGAGCGGGAGGGATGAACTGGGAGATTGGGATTGGCATATATACACTACAATGTGTAAAACAGGTAGCTAGTAAGAACCTATTGTATAGCACAAGGCATTCTACTTGGTGCTCTGTGGTGGCCTAAATGGGAAGGAAATCCAAAACAGAAGGGATATATAATTACGTATGGCTGATTCACTTTGTTGTACAGGAGAAACTAACAAAACATTATAAAGCAACTATACTCCAGTAAAAACTAATTTTAAAAAAACATATTAAAAGATTTTTTTTTAAAAATCAGAGAGCAAGCAGGGCAGCATGGAGCGGCAGGTGTCAGAGATGGGGTGAGAGAGACAGGTGATGGCCAAGCCACAGGTACTTGCAAGAAATGCCAAAGGGGTTGGTATTTTTCCCACAGGCAATACATCTCCAGAATAGCAGAAGGCAGAGGTGTAACTTGCAGTTTAGGAAAATGAAGAGGTGATGGAGAAAGGGAGTCGGAGATGACACTCTAGTTTCTGGCTGCTGCCAAGAGAGAATGTGAGCTGAGGAGAGGGTGGGGGTAAAGCGGGGGTAAGATGATAAGCTTAGCTCAGGGCATACTGATGACTTGGCTCCTGTGAGGTGTCCACACAGAGGTGTCTTAGACACAATTGGACATATGCTATACAGTTCAGAAGAGAGAGCTCTGGTTGCAGATACACCTCTAGCAGCCATTGGCATGAAGTGTGTACATGTTGCTCCAAACCACTAACAGCCAGATCAGCAAAATGTCTAGTTTCACACCCTGGGGCCACCTTCATCCCGACTCCCTCAATCATCCAAGAACTCCAATGGCAAACTCAGAACAAAAGGGAGATAGTCCACTTCCTGGGTAGTGCAACAGGATCCCCGGGACAGGGTCTGCTGCCTGAGAGAACTGGTCTCCCTGTGGGGCATTGAGCAGACTCAGTTCTGGGCTGTGGAGCTGGCACAGCAGCCATGGGACAACAAAACTGTGCATCTAAGTCAGCACAATCCTCTGAGGGAGGGGAGTGCAACTTACAACCCCTTGCTTCCATGCCAAGTTCATTCTCAGCAGATCTGGATCTAGACCCCTCATCTGCTCTCCCAGCGATTCTCCTCCAGAGTGCCACTGCGTCAGAGCTTGCTCAGATATCCTCCATCCATGAAATGCTTGCCACCATCCCTCCAAGCAATCCCAAGCAACTAAAACCATTCATTCTCTGCCATTTTCAAAAAACAATGTGTAATTGTCTCTATGGCTTATTATGGATGGGTTAGATTTCTTTCTTGAATGAGTTGATAAACCACATAGCATAAAATCCACTTAATTCAAAAATCTGTAAGGACAAGAAGAAAGCAAAAAGTCTTCTTTCCCACCACTGTCCTCCAGGTCTACTGGCTCCCCACCTCACAGGCAGCCAGTTATCAGTTTCTTGTTCATGGGTCCAGATACATTTTCAGAGGGTGTGGCTGAGTGATTGAGAGAGGGAACCCCAGGCTGTGAACTGAAGGATTCTAACCCTGACCAAACTAGGTGTGATGTGGACAAGTAAGTCTCCATGAACTTGTCTTGCCCACCACTTCCAGGCAACTAAGTACCTCTCACTCTGTTGCATGGCTGAGAGCTAGACATGGCAGCTTGGGTTCCCCAGGAAACTGGTCCATGGTGTTGCTTCGTAGCCCTCACCTTCCCTCTGGACCTAGAGTACCGCAGATGAGAGTGAGACAGAAGGGAAAGTAGGAAGGGTAGGGATAGGGGTGGGGCTGCAGGTTTAACCTCTCTAAGCTTCACTTTCCCCATCCATAAAGTGCAGGCAATAAAACCTACCTTGTAGGATTTTATGAGACTTTGATGAAGAAAAAGTATAAAGTCCTCGGCGTATAGCAAGAAACAGTAGCCACCCTTGTTTTAATGTTGTTGTATTTATGAAGAGAAGTGACTCTAGAATTTGAAATTCAAACTTTGTGCAAACAAGGCTACAGCCAGTCAAGACCTCAGCTGTCTCTTTCCCTTTCATCTCTCTCTGCCTTTTCCCCTTTTGTTTCTCCCTCTTCATATTCCCTTTCTCCTTTGTTTCTTCTTCTTGCTGAATCCATTCCTTATTTTTTCTCCTTTCTCCCTATTTTCCCCCTGCCCCTTCCCCTCACCCAACCCATCACTCCACGGGGCCTGAATATTAGAAGGTTGTAAGAAGTCAGAAAAAGCAGTCCATAATTCCACCATTCTTCCCCATTAACAACCCCTCTCCTCCTGCTAGCATGGTTTCCCCAGTCCCTGGCCATGTCCTCTTCTCATAGGCTCTGCTATCTGATGGCTCTCAGCCAATCCAAAGGCAGGTCAGTTACATTTTAGTGTCTGAACTGAAAATCCCAAGAGACCCAGAGCAATGGGACACCACTGAGAAGCTTCAGGCCCAGAAAATTTTCCTATTCAGGCCATTTTGCCATGTGACCACATCTGCATAGACAAATGTGCATGTGTGCCTAACTGGGCTTGGTACTGCATCTCTGTGAGACTCTTCAGGTTCTCAGCAAAGCTGATGTGTTTCCCAGAGGTTCTCAAAATGTGTCCCTAGACCAACAACATCAGCATTACCTGAGAACTTGATATAAATATAAGTTCTCAGGCCCCATCCCAGATCTTCTGAATCAGAAATTCTGGGGTATGACCCAGATATCTGAGTTTAACAGCCTTCCAGATGATTTAGTTATACACTCTGCCCTACACTGAGAGTCTTCGGGGGTGGGGTTGTGTGGTGTTTGCAGAGAAAGAGCTGGTCCTGGGTCTGGCATTTAGCTTCTTGGCCTGATTTCACCTACTATGTCCACTAGTGCAACTTCCCATTGTCTCACTGTCACACTTGCATCATTACTTTGCTCAAATCCAGGTTCTTCAACTGCTAAATTCTGCTTCTCTGATCATTCACTCTTCTGTGCAAATACCTCCAGTGACTGTCACTGTCCACTGAGCCAAGTCCAAACTTCTTCACAAGGCCATCAGATCTCTCTGACCAAGAGGTGTGTCTGGTCAGACCTCATTGCTGGATACATTGTGCTCAGTCAGCAAAGTCTCTCTGAAGGTAATGACCAATCATTCTTATTTCAAATATGACCTTCTCCATGAAACTTTATTCTCTCAGGCTCTTTTTGCATCTCAAACCTTGCTTCTCATGTTCATCATACAGTCTCCATAGAAAGGCTAATTGTTTCTCAGCCCTTTCTCCCAAGACCACTGAACTCATATCCCTTTGTCCTGGGTAGACAACATCAAGTCAACATCGAGAGAGAAGGAGAATCTGCTAAACAGAGAGACACCCCACACTGAGGACACAAGCCTAATAAGAACAAGTACTTTAGAAGATAAAATTGCTTCCCCCATAAAGCATAGAGAATTTTGTAGGAAAAAAAATCCAACACTTAGTAAACTGACCTATCATTACAAAATGTATTAATTTTAATGGCCTCAAATAGTGACATAAACAAGCACAACAATGGATCTCTACTTGCAGATTTGCTAAATGTCCATTAAAAAGCTAGAATCTCTTTCTGAGCAACTAAGAATATCATGATTGATTCAAAGTCTCTCAAATGTTTAAGGGAGCACCTCCTCTCAACTGAGACAATACCAGTTATTACTGAAAGCTCTAGAATTTGGTTAAGGAGGGACAGTGGGAATAGACCAGAGCCAGTGGAGACAGGAGGTGTCTCACTGAAGACCACCAGGGGAAATCTGTAAGCACACTAGTCATAACAACTAACACATATACGTTACTATATGCCAGTTACTGTTCCCAGCCCTTTACACTTATTAACTCACACTTTCACTCTGATTTAAATAAACCAACATTAACTTTAATGGCTCCAAGAACCCAGCTTTGATTTTCTGGGTTTTTTACAACTAGTTTGTTTTTACTGTAGGGTTGAGCCACCATTCATTCACATATTCTTTCATTCATATATTGAGTCTGAAAATATACATTAAAGTGCCTGCTTTATGTGTAACACAGTGTCTTATTGAACATAGAAAATGAAAAAAATATCACCATTATATGTCCCCAAAGTCCTTTTATTTTCCTTCTGAGAACAGAGTTTAATTGCATTTCTGATCCACCTGGGTGTTAGTCTGGAGCCATGTGACTGAACTAAGTTGATGGAAATGAGGGTAAAATTGGTATGCACCACCTCTGGCCTGGCACATATAAATCTCTACTCCATTCTCTTTCCTTCTGTGGTGATGTTGGTGGCCACATATTGAAGATGGTAACAGCACAAGGCAGAAGGAAAATAGCCCTTGAAAGGCTGCATGGCGCAGATTATTCACCAAACATCCAACAACCACATCAGAGTTGAGCAATTACTACTGTCTCATGTCTTAAGCCATTGAGATTTGGGTTTGGTTTTTTTTTTCCATTGTAACAGTTACCCTTACTTTTCTAATAAATATGAAAGGTCTCTGAGACTTGAAGCAACTGATGTTCCATTTTTTAATGTCAGTGTCCCTTCTGTACTACTTATAAGCTCTGTGCCTTTGAAGGAAATTATTTAACTTATGTCAACTGTGGTTTATACATTGCAAAATAAATCTATTAGCCTAACATAAATAGACAGCCAGATATTTCTCCAGTAAAGATAGATCAGCAGAGAATTGAAATTTGGGGTCTGCAACTAGTGATCCATGTATAAGTTTCCACATGGCAAGCAAAAGAGAATGATTTTATGGGGGGACAGGAAGATTGGGAGGATTATAGCAAACAAAGAGTACATGGGTTTTCATTGGCTGAGTCCTTGCCAAGAAAAAGAGGAGTCTTTCTTCTTCCTGTTGGGCTCTGTTGTCACCACAATGTGAAATCTCACCTTCTGATCTTCCAACTCTATTTAATAGAGGTTTCTCTTTGTTAATTTTTTATATTTCCCCCTTTGATCAAGATCTTCCTCTGAAGTGTTGCTGATCAAGAGATAAGATTTTCCAGTTTCAGGACCTTTTTGTCCTTCAGTAGGATGAAAAAAGGAAAGACTTTTATTGGGTGTAGTGTCTCAGAGCACACAGATTGAAAACCTACTGAAGTCATATTCAAGTAACAACAAAAGGTAGGAGAGCGAACTCTCAGTCACTTTTAATCTAAAGTCTATATTATCAAAATTATAGACATCTCTTCTCATCAGAAGTGCCATGTTATTACTAAAGTCTTGTTGACAAACTTGCATCAGTCCTGGTCCAGATATCTTGAGAAAGCTGTCTCACCAAATGCCATCTGCTTTAACTCTGGGAAATCCTTACTTTCAGGCCACCAGATAGTATGCAGGTCCAGCCAGGGTTTGGCGCTTCCTTCAGGTATGTGAAGTGAATTCAAAAGTATATGCTTTGGAGTTTCGTGCTACAAGGGTTGGTTAGCAGTATCTGATAGGAGTCTTTCCAGTGAAATTGAAGAGATTTCTTCTGGAGGTATGTTTTTCCCACTAGACAAAATCTCCAGGTTGCAAGGTATGATGCTTAGGTCTTTATTTTTTAAGAGCACACTGTGAAAAAATGTGCCTACCCAAACATGGTTATTTTTAGTAGAAGTAATAAGGACTTTGCAATATTGCTACTGCTGCTGCTAAGTCACTTCAGTCGTGTCCGACTCTGTGCGACCCCATAGACGGCAGCCCACCAGGCTCTGCTGTCCCTGGGATTCTCCAGGCAGGAACACTGGAGTGGGTTGCCATTTCCTTCTCCAATGCATGAAAGTGAAAAGTGAGAGTGAAGTCGCTCAGTCGTGTCCAACTCCTAGCGACCCCATGGACTGCAGCCCACCAGGCTCCTCCGTCCATGGGAGTTTCCAGGCAAGAGTCCTGGAGTGGGGTGCCATGGCCTTCTCTGTTGCAATATTGCGTTGTCTCTTTGTATCAGTTGTGGGACAAAAGAAGCAGGAGCCAAATGAATTGGACATCCTGTGACTATCTTAAAGAGAAAGAGTGAGCATGTGATTTCCAGAAGGGGTGGAGCTGGAATTTAAAAGGACCCAATGGCAGTGCTTTGGGTCAAGGTATTTGGAGAGCTGCTACAAATTTTACCAATGTGTCTTAAAGGTGGTGAGCGCAATGAAGGAATGTGCTATAAAACCTGCCAAACAGCACAGGCGTGTCAAAGCACCCGGCTAGTAAATGAGTTTTTTGATTACCATGAAGTTTGAGGGGAAGATAGCTTTTCCAAAAGGACTTTAACCACAAAAGAGGCAATAGCCCACCTGCAAGGGAAGTCTTCAGTCTAACATAAAAATATACAGATCATGGTTTAAACATATTTATATCCATTGGACAGAAGAAGCTGTATTAAATCTGTTTGCCAGACCTCAAATGGTCCACTAGGCAGTTTAAAATGTCCTGAAGCAAAATGAACAAGCTTCCCTGGGTTGTACTTCAGACAAGTGCCCATGTGAGGTAGGCATTTTTTGCCATCTTGTTAATATTTCCCCACCAATATTGATTCATGAAGGATATTATTTTGTCAGCAGACCAATGGTTTAATATATATACAGTGGTGAGGAGTGGAAATTTTAGAGTCTCGGGTGGGACTGGATAGTTATCTAGTTCAAACTAGAGCTTTCTCTTTTTATCAAACAATTGCTGAATTTCCAGTCTGGTTTTCTTTTCCTGAGGCCAATTGCTGGGCTTCTCCAGCCAGTCTTTCTAAGTTATCATTTGGGGAAACATCCCTTTGGTGGTTTGGTCACTGATAGTTCCTTGAAGGATAATATTCCTTGAGGAAATGTCAGCAGGGTGATTTCCCTTAGCTTCCAGAGAGTCAATTTACAATGTCCTGGAATCTTAATAATAGCTAAAGCAGCAGGTAAGCGTATTGCATCCAATAATTTCTGAACATAAGAGCCATTTTTAAATTTTATTTCTGCTAGAAGTAAGGAGGCCACATTGCTTCCACAACATTCCAAAATCATGAGCCACTCTGAAAGCATATTTACTATCCGTATAAATATTGGCATCTTTTGCTTGGTTAAAGTACAAGCCCATGTAAGTGCCTATAATTCAGCCTATTAGGCCAAAGTTGTCAGGGTAGAGATGCTGCCTCAACAATTCAAAAGTAGTTGCAATAACATACCCAGCACAGTATTTGCCATTGTCACCTTTTAAACAACAATCATCAGTGAACCATGAGAAGTGAGTGTTAGCCAGAGAAGCTTCCTATAGATCATCACAAGGAGATGAGAGGTGATCCACCAACATTAAGAAGTCATGAGGGACTTCAGTAGGAGGAGAATAACAAGATTAAAGCTATTACAATGTGAACAAGTTGTATGAGGGGCAACTAACAACATGACTCAATAGGAGGTGAGGCAGCTGATTGAGAAATGTCGAGTGTGAAGAGAAATTCAGGACAGCTTCTACTGCATAAGAAACAAAAGTGGTTAAAGGAATCCCACCATTTTTTTAGTGGCCTTAATCAGAAGAGCAGTGGCCAAAATGGGTCAGAGGCAAGGTGGGGGTATCCTCATGCCACAGTGTCCAGCTGCTGGTTATAATACCCTATGAGTCAATGGTGTGACACATGTTTTGGGATGTGTTCCCTTCCTTTTCTACAAAAAAGGGAAAAGGGAAGCTGCTGACTGGAGTGCCCAAGGGCAAATTGGTTCACCTAACTTTCCTTTAAGGCCTTGAAAGCCATCATCCAGGTTTTCGTCCATGTTATTGTTGAATAGAACATGAAGGTTTGGCTGTAAGAATTTTGGAATCCAATTTCAACAATAATCACTAGTTTGAGAAAAAGCTCACAGTTGGCACTTGGAAAACTTAGAATACCTACGTTTATCTATCCTGTTCTGATACTGGATGTCTTAAATACCAAACCTAAGTTTGCGCAGACTGCAATTTTTCTTTGGGGATTTTATGCCTCTTTAAGCTAAAAGCTTTAGCAAGTAGATGCTATCTTCCTATGAAGAAGCTTGAGAAGAAGATCAAAGAAGCAAATTATTTACATCTTGCAACAAAGTAGAAGCCCTAGAGAACTTTATATCATTGGGATCAGCCTCCAGGATTGTTGAGAATTAAGATCTCTTCCTAAAACCTTGAGGCATAGCTGCCAAGATGAACTGATTTTCTTCCCAAGTGAGGGTGGAAAAGTATTAGGTAGTTTTTCAACTAGAATAGCAAAGAATTTGCTTAACAAATCAATTACAGTAAAGAATTTACTTCTAGAAGAATGGATGTTGGTAACTATATGAGGTTTAGAAATAAAAGGATGTCAAGGGATAACAACATTGTTTATTGTGTAGAAAGTGTGTTACTCGCTCAGTCATGTCCAACTCTTTGCAACCCCATGGACTGTAACCCATCAGTTCAGTTCAGTTCAGTTCAGTCACTTAGTCGTGTCTGACCCTTTGCGACCCCATGATTCACAGCATATCAGGCCTCCCTGTCCATCACCAACTCCTGGAGTCCACCCAAACCCATGTTCACTGAGTCAGTGATGCCATCTAGCCATCTCATTCTCTGTCGCCCCCTTCTCTTCCTGCCCCTAATCCTTCCCAGCATTAGGGTCTTTTCCATGACTCAGCTCTTTGCATCAAGTGTCCAAAGTATTGGAGTTTCTGCTTCAACATCAGACCTTCCAATGAACACCCAGGACTGATCTCCTTTAGGATGGACTGGTTGGATCTCCTTGCAGTCCAAGGGACTCTCAAGAGTCTTGTCCAACATCAAAGCTCAAAAGCATCAGTTCTTCAGTGCTCAGCTTTCTTTATAGTCCAACTCTCAAATCCACACATGACTACTGGAAAAATCATAGCTTTGACTAGATGGACCTTTGTTGGCAAAGTAATATCTCTGCTTTTTAATACACTGTCTAGGTTGGTCATAACCTTCCTTCCAAGGAGTAAGCATCTTTTAATTTCATGGCTGAAATCACCATCTGCAGTGATTTTGGAGCCCCCCAAAATAAAGTCTCTCACTGTTTCCACTGTTTCCCCATCGATTTGCCATGAAGTGATGGGACCAGATGCCATGATCTTAGTTTTCTGAATGTTTAGCTTTAAGCCAACTTTTTCACTCTCCTCTTTCACTGTCATCAAGAGACTTTTTAGTTCCTCTTCACTTTCTGCCATAAGGGTGGTGCCATCTGCATATCTGAGGTTATTGATATTTCTCCTGACAATCTTGATTCCAGCTTGTGCTTCCTTCAGCCCAGCATTTCTCATGATGTACTCTGCATATAAGTTAAATAAGCAGGGTGACAATATACAGCCTTGACATACTCCTTTTCCTATCTGGAACCAGTCTGTTGTTCCATGTCCAGTTCTAACTGTTGCTTCCTGACTTACATACAGGTTTTTCAAGAGGCAGATCAGGTGGTCTGGTATGCCCATCTCTTTCAGAATTTTCCACAGTTTGTTGTGATCCACACAGTCAAAGGCTTTGGCATAGTCAATAAAGCAGAAATAGATGTTTTTCTGGAACTCTCTTGCTTTTTCGATGATCCAGCAGATTTTGGCAATTTGATCTCTGAGCCCATCAGGCTCCGCTATCCATGGAATTCTCCAGGCAAAAATACTAGAGTGAGTTGCCATTCCCTTCTCCAGGGAATCCTGTTGACCCAGGAATTGAACCTGGGTCTCCTGCATTGCAGAACATTCTTCTGAAATTCTTCACTGTCTGAGCCACCAGGGAAGCTTATTGTATAGAGGTTCTGGATAAATCTCCATCCTCAGCTCTTAAGTTTTCTCATCAGTAAGAGAGAGACTGGTACAAGGGATAGTGAGGCCTAAATCTCACAATCTTCTTAAGAGCTTCATGCCTTGAAATTCTTCTTTAGCTAAAGGGTATTAAGTTTGTGAAGAGGTTTTAAAGGGACTATTAGAATCTTGATGGGAGGTGAGCTGTGAATTTTGCCAATGTCAGCCAGAGTTCTAGCCCATAAGGAAAGTGGTGGCTGATTAAACAGGGACAAAGGATTAGTGTTTCCTAAGTCAGCTCTAGTATCATCAGAGATAGAAGAAATAAAAGATGTCAAAGGCTATTTAATTCATCTGGTTGGTTACTTTGATGACTACTTGTTAATATCTAGAATTATTGCCCCATTTTGGAAGAAAGAAATTCTGGCATGACACTTCTCTGCTGCTGCTGCTGCTGCTGCTAAGTCGCTTCAGTCGTGTCCGACTCTGTGCGATCCCATAGACGGCAGCCCACCAGGCTTCCCTGTCCCTAGGATTCTCCAGGCAAGAACACTGGAGTGGGTTGCCATTTCCTTCTCCAATGCATGAAAATGAAAAGTGAAAGTGAAGTCGCTCAGTCGTGTCCGACTCTTAGCGACCCCATGGACTGCAGCGCACCAGGCTCCTCTGTCCATGGGATTTTCCAGGCAAGAGTACTGGAGTGGGGTGCCATTGCCTTCTCTGAACACTTCTCTAGGAAGTCTCTAATTAATAGACAGGGGCAGAGGAACTCAGGAGAAAAGGATATGTATCCCTCAAAGGGGTCTAAACAAAAGGGAGGAGGCTCAGAAGCAGAAACCTCTTGAGGTTCATTAAAGATCTCCACAATTGAACTGTTTTAGTGCTCAAAGGCAGGGACTATTGTATAGCATCAGAGTTGAGAACCAAGAGTATGGTCCAGGTATCAGTTAGGACTGGAAGATATTTATCTCTAATCTGGATGAATGTTTTCCAAGCTGATTGAGAGGACTGGGAAGAGCCCCATCCTCAGAGTTCCATCGTTGAGAAGTGGGAGAATGTTAGAAAAATTACTTAAACGGAAGAATGTACCTAAACTGTTTAAATTCATAGCAATCTCTTTTCCAGTGTTCTGGCTCTTTGCAATAATAGCAGAAACTAAGATGGCTTTGTTTTCGTTCAAGGTCTTTCATTTACTGGAGTTGAAGATTAAGAATGTTGTCAGTCTAGGTGACTCATCTAAAGTATAAGAAAACTGGTTTGCCAGATTAACTAAATCTGGAGTGGACATCCTGGTCTTTTTTCATAGAAAGGGAAAGTCTCAATTCAGCCCATTAATAAACATAGAGTTAAAAGCTACTTGATGGAGTCAACATGTAAAAGAAGAACAGAATTTTCTTTAAAACCAGTATGAAGTCAATTTTAATAGTCATGAACAGAATCATCAGATTTTTGTGTGCAAGGCTGAATTTTGTTTAAATCAAGAGGCTTTGGAAAAGCCCTAGGAATTGCTCAACAAGGTGACCTAGAAATTGTCCAAGCCTCAGCATATAAGTTAACAGGTGGTTCTCCTGGTTTTAATTCTAAAGTCCTTTCAGGATTTTTCCAATCAGCAGTTTTCATCCAATGCTGGGCCTGACCTTCCACAACAAGCATATAAGCTAGTTGATATAAGTCAGAGAAATAGGTTAAGTTTGAATGACAATATTAAATTCATCTGCAAATCTATGAGGAGCTTTGGTTACTTTGGGAAGAATCTTTGACTATGGCACACAGTTCAGCTTTAGTCCAGGAAATGTAAGAAATTGAAGTTTTAACCTCTGGATCCTCAGAAGGCTTAATTTTAACAGGGAAGGTCATGATAAGTTCAGAGGAAAAGGGAGCAGGGAATTTCAGAGAAAAGGGGAAGTCTGGCAAGATTATTAGTATAGAGGAACTGAGTGTATAGAGTAAGCATAGATGGAATAGAGAGAATGATGATGGTGCCAGAGGTGGAATCTGACCAGGTGGAGCTAAGGGAATGAGACAAGATGAGGACAAAGATGGAGCCTGAGCCAGCAAAGTCAAAGAGAAAGGGTCTAAGGCTTCAAGACCCATTTTATCTTTTTTTAATTGTTTGTTTGCCTCCCTTAATTTCAAAATTTTATTTTACAGAGAGGCAATTTTAGACCCTAATAACACTGGAAAGCCTCAAAATAACAAATGAAATAGGCATTCCACTCTGTTCCAAAAATCTGCGAGCTGTTGTAGCCCAATATGGTTTTAAGAAAATTAAGTTTGGAGATTTCAAAATTTCCCATAATGACTGCTGATATTCTAAATTGCCTTTGGTCAGGTCAGGCCATTTAATTAGAAATGTGCATAAGGAAGGGCCATAGTTTTTAAACATAAAATCAGTCAGAGTCCCTATGGGGGTTAGGGAGAGGACTTAAAATGTTTAGATAACTGTAATCCCATTTCTCAAAGGTTTTTTTCCCCCTAGAGTAAAAGTATAATCTTTCAAACAGCACGATACAAACAACTTGAACCTCAAACAGCCTGCAAACTAATATCAGCCAGTTCTAAGGAAACAGTTTGGTCCCAGAGGACCCGTTCCAAAGGCTTTCCAGCCAGTTTCCATAGAACAGCCCCTATGCCAAAGGAATGGACCAATGGCTGAAAAACCAGGAAAGTTTCAATGAAGTAGCACTTCTTCCCAAATGAATGGGCTGAAGGCATCTCAGTCAGCTGCAGCTGAAACAGTGTGATCTCAAAATCAATCAACATGCCAAATGAGTACTCACATAAAGAACACCTTATCCAAAAAGAACAAAACCTTAAAAATAGATCCTCAGTGAGTCTAGAGAGTTTCAAACACAAAAAAGGCATGAACTGGGATACAGGAGAAGGATATATCTTCAAAGTTCAGTGTTAGGGAAAAAACAGTGAGCATCAATGGGCTAAATTATAGATACTATCTCCATTGGCTCACCAGCCCTGGAGCCACTGGGGGTTCACCCTGGTGCCCACACAGACTGTCACAATGTTGATCTGAAACAAATAGACTATCAGATATTTCTCCAGCAAAGATGGGTTTATTTGAGATGAGCAGAGAATTGCAATTCAGGGTCTGCAAATATGGTGAGCCACATGCTAATTCCCACATGGCAAGGGGAGGAGAATAATTTTATAGACAGAGGAAAAAAAGTTGGGAGTGCTGTATGTAGCAAACAAGGAATCCATGATTTTTCATTGACTGAGTCCTAGCCAAGGAAAGAGGGGGAGTCTTTCTTCTTCCTGTTGGACTCTGCTCCTGTCACAAGATATAACTCCCTCTTCTAGTCTCTCAACACTACTTAACTGAGGTTTCTGTTTGCTTAAGTTTTTGGAGGCGTAAAAAAAACTTAAAATGCAGGGTTATAAGGATGTTTAAATATAAATACCTCCAACATGACCCTGACTTATAGTAGGTACTCAATTAATGGTAGTTCGTTATTTCCCCTACAGCCTTCAAACTCAAATAAATGATACTGGACGAAGAAGGAAGACAATTTATTTTCATTCCTCCTTAGGATGGATTGAGTCCAGGATTTTCACAGTTTGCCTCGGTTTGGCTTCACACTTCTATGTTCACAGGGGATGCTTTATTTACCTGGATGTAGAATTGAATAGGTGTGAATTTCAAGGTAACAGCTTTGTAGCATTGACATTAGCATTTCAAAAAAAATGCCTTCAAATGACTGATGGGAAGTGTTTTCACACACTGCCTAATCTATTTTCACACATCTATGCTCCAGGCTGGATGCTTTTTATCACCTGTAGAAGGAACTGAATAGCTGTGAGTTCCAAAGCCAAGAAGCTTACATCACATTTTAGCATTTCAAAGAGAAATCAAAGGAGCCTTTAGAAAGCACTTTCATATTTCTCAATGTTACACCTGAGTTTTTCATGCTTCTAGGAAGTAAGTTTTTATTTAAGTCCAAAAAGAACTGAACTGAGAAATATTGACAAACCACTATTTCACAAATAAGAAGGCCCTCAGAGTCCAGCTGGGCCCTTTCTGTCACAGGCTAATGTAGTGGTCATTCAACCTCTTGTACATCTTTTGGGTGATGGGGAATTCATTCCTCAGGAGGCAGGGCCCCAATGTTAGGCCATTCTGACTATGAAGATTTTCTTTCTTGTTAGCAAACATCTGCTTCCCTAAATGTGTGCGCACCCATCCTAGTTATATGCTTTACAGTAATATAGAATGAGTTAGTCTCCCTGTTATGGAGCAACTCTTCAGATATTTCAGGACAGGTATCACAGATTCCCTTCATCCTCTCTTCTACCTATTCAGCATCTTCATTGCTTTCCTCTGTCCCTGATATGCCTTGATTGGGTTCCCTTCCAGATAACTTGGCCACTATTCTTTTCATGGATTTTTGCATGTCACAGCTCCTCACAATAGGAGACATCCACAGCAGACTCCACAGTGCCAGTCACAACCTCCTCTACAGATCTGATCACTAAAATTATTCAGTTGACCTCCACCAGTTCCTCTCAATACAGAAGGTGTGCCTCTGATTTCCAGAACCTAAATGGCACACCATTTTTTCATTACTATTGAAGCTGAATTCAGCCTCTGTATCCCAATGCTGAATTAAATCTTGGAGACAGAGTTTGGGGTCAAGTAGAAAAGGATAGCTTTATTGTGTTGCCTGGCAAAGGGAGCCACAGCAGGGTAATGCCTTCAAAACTGCGTGTCCCAACCTGGAGAAGGTAGTAAGGAATGTTACAGTAATGGTTCAAAGAGGGCATGATCAGCTTGTGGACGTTCTTTTGATTGGTTGGTAGTGAAGTAAGTAGGAGTCAGCATCATTAACCTTCTGGTTCCAACCAGTCTGGGGTCTACTGCTTGTGAGCATTGTACTGTTAAATTCCCCTCACCTGGTGAGGGTTTCAGTATCTGCAAAACAGTTCAAAGATATTGTCGTGTGCATCCCTTGAGGAAGAACTAGGATATTGCCCTTTGGCTGCACAACTGTTCCCTGGCTGCTCTTCCTTTGTCTCTACATCCCTTCCCTTCCCTGGTTAGCAACTGCTTGATTGAACCTGCTCATTGGAACTCAGGGAATATTATGGAGGCTGGATGAAGCCTATTTCCTATAATCAAGAAATGGGTGACACAGAAAACCTTTTATGCCAGGAGTCTTACAGGATCCCACTCAGTATCACTACTGAATTTTATTTGAGGTCCTCATTCCATTTTGATTAAAATCTTGATTCTGTAGGGAGGAAGGAGAATGATTTTCCCTTTATCCTTTTGAGTTCTTAGCTGAAACCTCCTATAGTAAAACACAGATTAACAACAGAAAAATATGAATTTATTAACATGTATGCCTCATGGATACATGGGAAATACCCAGGGCAACTGGGTAACTCCCTGAGATGGCCCAAGCCACCAACTTAAGTACTATCTTCAGCTAAGGACCAAAGAAAGATGTTAGGGAATGGGGGAAGTCAGTTATGGAAGGTAAAAAGCAGATAAACTAGGGTACAGAGATCAGTCCTGGGTGTTCATTGGAAGGACTGATGTTGAATCTGAAACTCCAATACTCTGGCCACCTCATGGGAAGAGCTGACTCATTGGAAAAGACCCTAATGCTGGGAAGGATTGGGGGAAGGAGGAGAAGGGGGCGACAAAGAATGAGATGGCTAGATGGCATCACTGACTCAATGAACATGGGTTTGGGTGGACTCCAGGAGTTGGTGATGGACAGGGAGGCCTGACATGCTGTGAATCATGGGGTCGCAAAGGGTTGGACACGACTAAGTGACTGAACTGAACTGAAGTCTGTGCCTTCTCCATTGATAAGAGTTTCTTGTGATCTAGAGTCATCCTTCCCTTCCTAGAATGGAGAAGGAGACATTCTTACAAATGGTAAACGTGAGAGAGAGAGTGTGTGTGTGTGTTGGTCTTTCAGTCATGTCTGACTCTTTGTGACCCCATGGACTGTAGCCTGTCAGGCTCCTCTGACCATTCAATTCTCCAGGCAAGAATACTGGAGTGGGTAGCCATTCCCTTCTCTGGGGGATCTTCTTGACCTAGGGATTGAACCTGGGTCTCCAGCATTGTAGGCAGATTCTTTCCTATCTGAGCCACAAGCCCACAAATGGTAAGCACTAACATACAAACACACATTACTGCACCCAGACTTTGGGTTTTCCTGCATTGGATCAATATCCTTTATGAACTGAGAATCAAAAACCTTCACACAGCTTATTGTACACATTAACCTGCCTTTACTATTCCATTTCTTCATCACCATAGCTTTACTATTCCAGGAAACTCTTTCCCAGGAATATAAGAGTTGCAAATAACTTTAGTGTTCATTCCAGGAACTTCCTGAAAGACAAACAATTCTTCAAAAGAAATCAGCAATGATAAATTATATCCTAACACTGTCTGAAGTGTGTCAACTAAAAAAAATAGTCACAACCTAAAAGCTGAGAACTGTTTTATTCAGTGAGAACTTTCAGGACTTCAAGCCTGTGAGGCAGCATCTCAAGTAACCCTGAGAGAACTGCTCTGAGGAGACAAGGGGAGAAGTCAGATTACACAGAAATTTATAACAAAAGGCAGGTAGTCTGAACATCAAAAGTATTTTTGTAAATTAAAGAAAACCAGACATCTCAAGTTAAGGAATTTTAGTGCTTTTCTATGTCTGGGAAGATGCAAGAGTCTGGGTTCACTGAAATCACTCCTTTCCTATGCATCTCAGCTATCTGTGGCCATTACCCTGTGATTTTTCACATGAGTTCTTCAGGGCTCCCCATAGGGAGTGGCTGCAGCCTGATGGCCAACAGATCACAGGTATTCTTCTCCTTCCTGAGTGCTTGGAGGGCTGGAATCACTGATGACTATGACATCCTCGTTTGTTGATACTGCAGGAGATATTCCATTTCTCAAGACTTTGTCCCCAAACTCCTCTCCTTGCAGTGCCCACCAATTCTAAATTATTGTATCATGACCCTCACCCAAATCTAACCAAGTCCCAGTTTGAGATACTCTTTACACTAGACTTCAGAGCACAATAGTAATCCCAACATTATCCTTTCTTTTCTAAGACACTGGAGATTCAACCGTCAAAGTAGGATTTTCCCTTACCAAGATAAGTAACAAGTTCATTTGTCTTACATACAAGTTGTGGTGACTACTGTGCCATTATCCAACAGTAGAATGGGAAAAATACTGCCCATCTCACAGGACCATTGGGAGGATTAATTTTTTTTTCTTGAAAAGAGACAATGTTAAATGCTCTATTTGTGCTACAGACTCAATAAACACAGTACTTGCCACGTAGTAGGTACCTTGAATATAATTAATTGATAAAATGGATTAATAACAAGTATAGTGTTAATATTTTTCCCTTCTCTGAGCATCATATCTGAGAAGCAAAAGGAGGAAGTTGGAGAGATAGATGCAGGGGAGACAGGTGAAGAAAAAAAGTGAGAAACAGAGCTTTCACACCTCTCAGCAATGTGCCAGTGTATAAATGCATCACCAGAAGGCATGGGTGTCTGGGGAAGCTAAAGGCAGCTGCCCATCAAAGGTTCATGTTCCCCCTCTCATAGCTTTTGAGATATGGCTGGAGAGAATCACCCAGCCAGGGTTGCATAACTCAGATTCATGTATCTAGGTTGAGCATGTGTCTCCTTTCCACTGTAGGGGTGGAAACATAATTTTCCCTCTCCTCTTCTAAGTTCTCATCTGGGGCCCCTGTAAGAAATGATTGATAAAAGAAAAGAATAATAAAAGATAAACAAGTTTTCTGACATTTATATTTCATATATACATGGGAGATACACAGGGCAAACTGAGTAACTCACAAAGAGTTGACTTAGAATTTCAGGCCTAACTACCATCTTCAGCCAAATCATACAAAAAAGGTATGTAGTAGGGGGCAGGATATGGAAAAGAATCCAAGAAAAGGAGGACAAAGGAGGGTAATGCTTGCTTTGCAGGTGTAACTCAGTGTCTTCTCTATTGGTAAGATTCTCCTGTAATTTAAACTCAAACTTCTCTTCAAACAGAGAGGAAGACATACTTAAAAGTGGAGATTACCCTAATAAATGTAAATTTCCCTTACAAAAGGGTAATTTCTACTGTCTTCTCAGAGCTTTTCCTATGACTGCAGTATCTCAAAATAACCAGCTCAAAATAGTGCTTATGCCATAGAAGTATATTTGGGAGTGGCATGTTCTGGTCTCCTACATCACCAATGGAAAGAGACAGGAATTTACATGGATCGTATTTAAGATAAGCCCCTTAAAAGGGGGTTTTTCTTTTTTGCTTTTTCTTTCTCCTGCCACATAGATGCTAATGAGTATGATGGATTTGCCCCATTCCACCCAAGGCAGCAATGTTCCTGATTCCAAGAATTACACATTCTTGATGGCTGGGATACACACCACTCCTTTCCCCAATCTAGTGTGAACCACACAAGCCTGAGTACTCTGTTGCCCTCCTGTATGATCACCCCCTACTGGCTAATGATTTCCCAGGTGAGCCTCAAGCAGACTTTGCTGGGTCCCATACCTGTATATGCCACAGCCTCTGGGACATCTTTGCTGCCTTGCTAGCTCCCAGGCACACCCAAGACTGGAAGGGCATCTTTCCTGTTGTTGCAAACCCCACTCCAGGGAAGGGCATCATCATCCCACAGGCCCAGAAGCCAGACACCCTGGAATTTTCCTCTGTCTCATCATTGTGATTGGGTTATGTTACCCATCATGTTGGCCATCCTGCCCAGGTCTGGATCATTGCTGCCACACTTCTGTTAGGGAACTGTTGACTGAAACCACCCACCTTGGCCAGGCACAATGATAACCACTTGCATGAGCTGTCTTATAACAGGATGTCCTGAAAGGAAGCCAGCACTATTGCCAAAACTAACCAAAACTAAGAAAGGGAATTCAGGAGAGGCCAAAAAAAGAGGGAGGAGATGCTAGTCCTTATGTCCTATCAACTTCCCAGAATCCCTCATACTAGAATCCATCTTGGTTGAGAGATGTGTGCACCACCGAAGGACCCTTAGGCAGACCAAATATGGGCCAAGATGATTGTCCAGAGACAACCTAGAAACTAACCTGGTTACCATAAATCCTGAGATCATGAGCCACACATGGCAGAGCAGTTCTCCTGGCTTCCCAACAGTGAGAATTGAATATGGAACAACAGACTGGTTCAAAGCTGGGAAAGGATAAAGTCAAGGCTGTATATTGTCACCCTGCTTATTTAAGTTATATGCAGAGTACATCATGTGAAATGCCAGGCTGGATGAAGCACAAGTTGGAATCAAGATTGCTGAGAGAAATACCAATAACCTCAGATATGCAGATGACACTACCCTTATGGCAGAAAGTAAAGAGGACCTAGAGTCTCTTGATGAAAGTGAAAGGGACAGTGAAAAAAGCTGGCTTAAAAACTTAACATTCAGAAAATGAAGATCATGGCATCTGGTCCCATCACTTCATGGCAAATGAGTGGGGAAACAATGGAAACAGTGACAGACTTTATCTTCTTGGGCTCCAAAATCACCACAGACAGTGACTGCAGCCATCCAAAGAAAAGATACTCATTGCAAGAAAAGTTTTGACAAACCTAGATGGTGTATTAAAAAGCAGAGACATTACGTTGTCAACAAAGGTAGAGGGGCAGGAGGAGAAGGGGAAGACGGGATGAGATGGCTGGATGGCATCACCGACTCGATGGACATGGGTTTGGGTGGACTCAGGGAGTTGGTGATGGACAGGGAGGCCTGGCATGCTGCGGTTCATGGGGTCGCAAAAGGTTGGACAGGACTGAGTGACTGAACTGAACTGAACTGAACAGAAACTAAGGCTCCCACTCAGGCAGAGGACTGTAACTACCTGCTGAGACCCAGACAGGTCAGAACCTGAAAACTGATTATTGAGAGTCCTGGAACACCAGCCCCGTTACCTCACCACCAACCAATCAGAGGAGAGTCATACATTCTGCAGCCCTCCCCTCAAATGTTGCCTTTGAAAACTCTTCCCTGAAGACCATCAGGGAGTTCAGGATTTTTGAGCATGAGCCACCCATTCTCCTTGGTTTCATCATCACAGCAAATTACCCAGCATTGACAGTGCCAGGCTACAAATGCAATTTTCAACACAAACGTTTATCTTGAAACATGACTAAGTCCAAACCTTAAAAAGGTTCAGACACCCCTAAACTGAGGAGGTTGGCAATGTTTTCACTGCTTTACAGGTGTTTTGTGTTGGTCTCAGCCTAGGCAGTGATGCTATTGACTAGGAAAGCCTGGGGGCACTCACCTGGATTTGCACTATCAAGCAACCCCCACAGCCATTTCCCTGGTTGGAGCCAAATGGAGGCAGGACTAGCTCTAGTGGTTCTTATGATTGCAGGATGTGCCTTAGTAACAACCAGCAGAGAACTTTGAAGAAACAAGGTTTACTCACAGGTCCTCGAGGGTACATAGCATGCATGCCCAGAACCACTCAGCAAGGCTGGGGTTAGGGTAAGGGGTAAAATAGCATAGTCATAGGGTTCTGCCATTATTGAGGATGGGATACCTAGTGTTTTGCAGATTCACTCTTTACTGGTGAGTTTTAAACATAAGAGCAGGCACTATAGCATAGGAATGGAAAAGCAGGGTCACTCAAGAAATCAGTTATCTAGGTCACCATGGGCTTTCTATAAGCATAAATTCATGGGTGGGGCAGCCTGGCTCTCTATCAGGTTGTGTAGCTGGCAATATGCTTAATCCAGATGGATGCCTTTGAAATGGATGTTTTAGCAATGAAAAGCTTAATGTCAGGCACTTGCAACAGGTTTTAGCCTCATCTTTTAAAATATATATATACATTTATTTATTTATTTTTATTTGGCTGCACCAGGTCTTAGTTGCTACATGCAGGATATTTAGTTGTAGCACGTACCATCTAGTTCCTTGACTGGGGATAGAGCCCAGGCTCCCTGCATTGGGAGCATGGAGTCTTAGCCACTTGACCACCAGGTAAGTCCCTAGCCTAATATTTCTGATTAGTATGTAGGCAAAGACCGAGGTATATGGCCTACAACCTACTAGCTGATCACAGCAACTTATACACCTCCTATCCTGACCTATTACATGGGGATACTGGCTCCCAACCCCTTCCCAGAGTCATTAAATAATTTTTTCCAGCTTTTGAGATATAATTAACATATAGCCCTATTTAAGTTTTCAGATGTGTACTGTAATGATTTGATGTATGTATATATTGGAAAATGATTACCACAATAAGGTTAACTAACATACTCATCACCTTACATAGCACAATTTTCTTTGTCTGTTGAGAACTTTTAAGATTTACTTTCTTAGCAACTTTCAAATATACAATACAATGTTGTTAACTATAGTCACCAGGCTATACTTTCCATTCCCACAGCTTAAAACTGGAAGCTTTTACTCTTTGATAACCTTTACCAGTTTCCCCCAACTCCCTCACTCTTCCCCAATCCATAACAATAACAACTGAAAAACAACAACAAATCAATGGACAGTTAGGGTTTTTCCATGTCTTGGCTATTGTAAATAATGCTGCAATGAATATGAGAGTGGAGTTATCTTTTTCAGACAGTGATTTTCATTTCTTCCCATATATACTCAGGAGTGGAATTTCTAGATATGGTGTTCTGTTTTTAATGTTTTGAGGAGACTTCGTACTATTTTCCACAATGGTTGCACCAATTTCTATTCCTCCCAGTGCTGCCAAGGAGTGCCCTTTCCTCCACCTCCTTGCCAGTACTTGTTTTTCTTGTCTATTTTCTTTTTCTTGTCTTCTTTAGAACAGCCACTGGTGTGAAGTGATATATCATTGTGGGTTTGATTGGCATTTCCCTGGTAATTAGTAATCTTTGAGTGTCTATTCATGTGTTGGCTATTTAAATATCTTCTTTGGGAAAATGTCCATTCAGACACTTTGCCCATTTTCAACTGGATTATTCGCTTTTTTGCTCTTGAGTTGTATGAGTTCCTCGTGTATTTTGGAAATTAACACCTTATCAGATATGAAATTTGCAAATATTTTCTCCTAATTCATACACTGCCATTTCTCTCTCTCTCTCCCTCCATCATTTCTTCTGCCTTCATCTTTTTGGTTTAATGTAGTCCTACTTGTTTATTTTTACTTCTGTTGCCTGTGCTTTGGGTGTTATATCCACAAAATCATTGCCAAGACCAATGTCAAGGAACTTTCCCCCTATGATTTCTGCTAGGAATGTTATGGTTTTAGGTCTAACATTGACGTCCTTAATCCAATACAAGTTAATTTTTATGAATGGTATGAGATAGGAGTCTAGTTTTATTATTTGTATGCAAATATCCCATTTTTGCAATACTATTAATTGAAGATACTGCTCTTTCCCCTACACTGAGAAGTCTTGGTTCACTTGTCAAATATTAGCTAACCATATATGCAAGGGTTTATTTCTGGGCTTTTAATCTTTTGCATTGGTCTATGTGCCTACTTTTATGCTAGTAGCATACTGTTTTGACAAATATAGCCTTATAATACAGTCTGTAATCAGGAACTGTGATGCCCCCAGCTTTGTTCTTTCTCAAAATTTCTTGGGCTATTTGGGTTCTTTTGTGGTTTCATATAAGTTTTAAGGTGTTTTTTTTTTTTTTTCATTTCTGTGGGGAAAATGTGCCATTGGATCTTGATAGAGATTAAACTGAATCTATAGATGAAATTGGGTAGCATGAACATTTTAACAATACAAATTATTCCAATCTTTGATCATGGGTATCTTGCCATTTATTTGTTTCTTTTTCAATTTCTTTCATCAATGTCTTTTATAGTTTTCTGTTATGGATCTTCACCTCCTTGGTTAAATTTATTCCTAAATATTTACTGTTTTGAAACTATTATAAATGCAATTGTATTTCTCTTTCAGCTAACCCATTGCCAGACTAAAGAAATACAATTTAAAGAGGCAGTTCCTGTGACCCTGCTTTCTAAAGGTGCAGGATTAATACAATGGATTCAGCAATTTAGCAAGGTAAACTCAGCTTTGTTTTGCACAGTGCTTTTTTGAAGGGGGGAGCTTTGTTGAAACCTTCCTGGAGAAGGAAGAGCTCTCATATCCTGAGACTATAGCAGAGCCCAACCAGAAGAGGAAAGACTTTGCTTCTTCCCTGGAAAGGACTCAAGCAGTGAAAAGCCATGGATGCTTTGTTTCATAGTCCTCCCAACTTCCTTTCCCCCTCTATAAAAGCATTCTCCTTCTCTTGCCATGTGAGGACTTCTACGTGGCTCACCTTGGTTACAGATCTCAAATTGCAATTCTCTGCTGATCCCGAATATCCATCTTTGCTGGAGAAATATCTGGCAGTCTATGTTTCAGGTCAACAAAACTGTCTTAATTTTTGCAGTTTCTTTGTAAGTCTAAACCAGGTTAAGAAGTATAATTCTATCCTTCATCAAAATTCTCTTGGCTCTTCTAAATCCTTTATATAAAGTTTATATTCAGCTTGTCAATTACAATTTTTAAAGTCTACTGGGATTTTAATTGAGATTGAGCTAAATCTATATATCTATTTGCAAAAAATTGCCATCTTAATAATACTGAGTGTTATGATTAAACATATTACAGCTTTCTAGGTCAACTTTTTGAGTAATGTTTTATAGTTTTCAGTGTAGATATTTTGCATATCTTTTTACTAAATTTGATTTTAAGTGTCTGGTGGATTTTAATGCAATTATAAATGATGTTTTTAATTTCATTTTCCAATTGCTTGTTCTAGTATATAGAAACAAAATTGATTTTTGTCATATCATCTGAGGAAAAAAAGCAGTTTTACTTTGTCCCCTTCCAGTCTGTATGCACTTTATTTTATTGTCTAGAACTTTCAGTATGAGGTCAAATCTAAGATATAGGACTAGGCTTCCTTACATTGCTTCTAACTTAAGGGAAAAATCATTCAGCATCTCATCATTCAGAGCTATATTAGCTGTAGATATGTCACCTGCTGCTGTGTGTGTGCTTGCTAAGTCACTTTAGTTATGTCCAACTTTTTGTGACCCAATGGACTGTAGCCTGCCAGGCTCCTCTGTCCATAGGATTCTCTGGAAAGAATACTATAATAGATTGCCATTCCCTGCTCCAGGGGATCTTCCTAACCCAGGGATCAAACCAGAGTCTCTTGCATTTCCTGCATTAGCCGACAGATTCTGTACCTCTAGTGCCACCCGGGAAGTCCTACCTGTCTTCAGTTGTTTTATTGTCAGATATTTATCAATTTATTCATCTTTTCAGAGAACCAACTTTGGCCATGTTTATTTCCTCTATTGTCTCTCTATCCCATTGATTTCTGCTCTTAAATTTATTATTTCCTTCTTCTACTTTCTTTGTGTTTTTTAATGACTGTTCATAGCAGGTTTATTCATAATAGACAATACTGGGAAATAATAATAATGGCCATTAATGAAGAAAATAAATTAAGGTATAATTGCCAACATTTGTTGGATCCTAGAGAATGCAAGAGAATACCAGTAAAACATCTAATTCTACTTTTTTGAGTAGAATGAAAAAGTCTTTGACTGTGTGGATCACAACAAACTGGAAAATTCTTAAAGAGATGGGAATACCAGACCACCTTACCTGTCTCCAGAGAAACTTGTATGCAGGTCAAGAATCTTACATGGAATGACTGACCAGTTCAAAATTGGGAAAGGAGTATGGCAAAGATGTATATTATAACCCTGTTTACTTAATTTGTTTGCAGAGTACATCATGCAAAATGCTGGGCTGGATGAATCACAAGCTGGAATCAAGATTGCTGGGAAAAATATCAACAACCTCAGATATGGAGATGATACCACTCTAACAGCAGAAATTGAAGAGGAACTAAAGAGCTTCTTGATGAAGGTGAAAGAGGAGAGTGATAAAGCTGGCTTAGAACTCAATATGAAACAAATAAAGATCATGGTTTCTGGTTCCATCACCTCATGGCAGATACAAGGGGGAAAAGTGGAAACAGTGAGCAACTAAACCACAACAAATTTTATACTTAAAAATGGCTAACATGTTATGCTATAAATTTTTTACCACAATAAAAACGTCATTAAAAAGGTCCACATTTTTTTTAATATATATTTTTCCCTTGAAGAAGTAGAACCTAATTCCCTTCCCTCAAGTTAGGCTGGACTTCTAGCACACAGAATAATGCAGAAGTGACAATTTATAACTTCAAGAATTAAGTCCTAAAAGGAATTGCACCTTTCTTCTTTTCTCTCTCACTTCAACTACTCCCTCTGTTGGAAGTTAGATGCCATGTCATAAGGAGATTCAAGCGGCCTATAGAGAAGGCTGAGGGAGGAAGAGGTCTCTTGCCAATTGAGTGAGCCATCTTGGGATAGATCTTCCACTCCAGTCAAGCCTTCAGATCACTGCAGCCCCTGCCAACATCTTAACTGCCATTTCATGCGAGATCCAGAGCCATAACCACTCAGCTAAGCTTCTCTTGTATTCTTAATCTAATGAAACTGTGAAAAAACAAATATTTGTTCTATAAAGACTTGATGTTTAATAATTTGTATTTCAATTACACATTTATATTTGTATTTCAGCAATAGATAGCTCATGCAAGTTTATAGTTCATTTTCACTCAGCATACTTACTGGGCTTAATATGACTGGGCTTAATTCTACCATCCTACTGTTGGTTTCTACTTGTTCCATCTGTTCTTTGTCACACTGTTTCTGTGTCCCACTTTCCCTGTCTTTTTTGGATTATTCAAGTATCTTATAGGTTCCATTTTATCTACTCTATTGGCTTTTAGCCATAACTTTTTGTAATTTTAAGTGATTTACACCTACAATAGGAATCCTCAATCTATAGCAGTCTGTCTTGAATTTATATAAATTCATATAAAATACAAGAACTTTATAACAACATAATTCTAATTGTCTCCTATTCTGTCCTTTGTGCATTAATTGTCATATGTTTTACTTTTACATATAGTTAATCCCATCATATAGGGCTTCCCAGGTGGCAATAGTGGTAAAAGAACCTGCCTGACAATGCAGGAGATGTAAGAATCACAGGTTCAATCCCTGGGTCAGGAAGATTCCTTGGGGAAGGAAATAGCAACCCACTTCAGTATTCTTGCCTGGAGAACCCCATGGACAGAGGGAGCCTGGAGGGCTACTGTCCATAAGGCCTCAAGGAGTCAGACATGACTGAAGCAATTTAGTACACAGCACAATCCCATCATATATTTTTATTATTGCTTTAAACAGTCAAAAGTCCTTTAAGAAAAAAAAATGAAAACACTGTTTTATAGTTATCCACATATTACAATTTCCAGTGCCATTCTTTTTTCTTGCTAATTTGATCTTACATCTGGAATTTTTTATATTTAGCCAAAGAATTGCTTTCTTTGGCATTTTTCATAGCATCATTCTGAAGGCTACAAATGGTCTCAGATTATGTTTTTCATTAAAAGCCTTCTTTTAGTATAGAATTCTTTTTCTCAGATTATTTTTTTTCAACATTTTAAAGATATCACTTCATTGTATCATGCTTCTATTGTTCCTCATGAAAAGTCAGCCTTCATTCTTCTTACTGTTTTACACACACTTACCCACCTGCTTTTAACATTTTCTCTTTGTCATCAGCTTTTAGCACTTTGATAATGATGTGCATAGATATTTTTCCTGCTTGGTATTTGCTGAGTTTCTGAGATCTATAGTTTACTTCTTTCATAAATTTTGGAAATTTTCAGCAATTATTTCTTCAAATATTTCTTATCTCTCTTCTACTTCTGAAACTTCAACTACTTATAAGACTGTTTTACATTTTCTGATGAGTCTTCGGCACTCTGTTTAGGATTGGTTGTCTTGTTTTCTGCCTTCCTTTTTCTTATTATTCTTCAGTTTGTGTAATTTCTAATGATTTGTCTTTCAATTTATTGATCTTTTGTTCAGCTATGTCCAGTGTTAAGTCAACCCAGTGGATTCTTAATTTCAAAAACATTTTAAGTACTAGAATCTCCATTTTTTTAATTTATTTTTTAAGTTTCCACTCCTTATCCTCTTGCATTGCTAGTGGGAATGTAAACTGATACAGCCACTATGGAAGACACTACGGAGATTCCTTAAAAAGCTATGACCCAGCAATCCCACTCTTAGGCATATACCCTGAAGAAACCAAAATTGAAAAATATATATGTATCCCAATGTTCACCGCAGCACTATTTACAATAGCTAGAACAGGGAAGCAACCTAGAGGTCCATTGACAAATGAATGGATAAAGAAGCTGTGGTATATATACAATGGAATACTACTCAGCCATAAAAAGGAATGCATTTGAGTCAGTTCAAATAGTGAAAGTCGCTCAGTTGTGTCTGAGCTCAGAATTTGCTCAGAATTCTATAGAATTCTCCAGGCCAGAATACTGGACTGGGTAGCCTTACTCTCCTCCAGGAGATCTTTCCAACCCAGGGGTCAAACCCAGGTCTCCCACATTGTAGGCAGATTCCTTACCAGCTGAGTTACAAGGGAAGCCTAGTTCTCATGAGGTGGAGAAACCTAGAGCCTATTATACAGAGTAAAGTAAGTCAGAAAGAAAAATATATAGTATACTGATGTATATATATGGAATCTAAAAAGATGGTACTGATGAATTTATTTTTATTTTCAGGGAAGAAATGGAGAAACAGATATAGAGAACAAACCTGTGGATACAAGTGAGGGGAGGATGGAAGGGCTGAGAGGTATGGAGAGAGTAACATGGAAATTTACAATACCATATGTAAAATAGATAACCAATGGGAATATGCTATATGACTCAGGGAACTCAAACAGGGGCTCCATGACAATCTAGAAGGGTTGGGATGGGGAGGGAGATGGGAGGGAGGTTCAGGAGGGAGGAGACATGGGTGTCCCAGTGGCTGATTCTTTTTGATGTATGACAGAAAACCACAAAATTCTGTAAAGCAATTATGCTTCAATTTAAAAAAATAAATTTAAAAAATACAAAAAGGGGAAAACTAAGATGGCGGAGGAATAGGACGAGGAGAACACTCCCCAATAAATATACCAAAAGAACTTTTAAAGGCCGAGCAAACTCCAAAAAACAGGAACTGAATGCTGGCAGAGGACATCGGACATCTGGAGAGGCGACCCATTGCCGACGTGAGGAGGTAGGACAAAAGAAAGAAAAGAAAAAAAAGTAGAGGGAGAGACAAAGAGCTGGGGACGGGTTCCGTCCCGGAAGGGGAGTCTGGAATAAAGAGGAAAAAAAAAAAAAAAAGAGGAGAAAGGTTTCCGAATACCAGGGAGCATTCTCTCTGGCAGATCTGCGGTGGATCTTGGAGAGCAATATAGCTGAGGGCAGAAACAGATTAATAGCTAAGCCCTGCAAGGTTCGTCTCTGGCTACAAGGCACAGCCGAGCGGCAGCACAGCCGAAGCGGACTGCTCCTGCTCAGGGAGGGGCGGGCTGCGGGCTCAGGGAACGGAGCAGCCTGAGGGACCTAACCTTCCAGGAAAAGCACCCCCCCCCAGGCCCGTGCACAAAACAAAGGGCGGTGAGGAGTCAACAGAGAGGCTGGGCAGCTGCGGGCTGCGGACCGGCCCAGCCCCCGCCTGAGAGCAGTGGGCATAACTCAGCCCCGGGGAGGCTAACCAAGACTTCTGGGGATTCTGGACAGATCGGTGCTGTATACACCTTAGAAGGAGTGCTCAGCTGCATGCCGAGAAAACAGAGCGGCCGGGCCGGGGGAGAGGAGAAGCCCCACTCCCCAACTGTGCTGGGCGGACGACAGAGAGCCTGAGCAGAGGGGGCGGGGGAAGCCCTCTCACCAGGAGCAGGGCAAACTCCAAAGCGCTGAATAGACACTTAAAAGACCAGCAGACAGAAGACGCTAGCAGAACTAACAGCTTTGAAACAGACAGGAGAAGCAAATTAAAGCCCTGCAGGTGGCGATAACTGCATAGAAAGGAGTCTATAGACTGTGAGAAGGAGAAGCCGGACCAGGGAATCATCTGAAAATCTACAGACCCTTCCCTTCACCGAATGCACCAGCACCAGAGAAAGCCCTCATTATAACTGTACTAGGAACAACTTTTAAATTTTTAAAACTTTATATATATATATATATATAGTTTTTTTCTTTTTCTTTTTTTTCTCTCTTTTTTTTTTTTAGAATTTTTAAGTCCCATATGACCTTGCTATTTTTTTTCTTATTTCTTTTTTCTCCTTTATTTTTATTTTCCGTTTTTCTTTTTTGTTTTTGTTTTTGTTTTTTTTTTTAAGTATTTTTGAGAACCCAGTCTTTACTCTAGATTTTTAATCTTTGCTCATTAGTACTTGGTATCAACTTTGTACCTTTTAAGATCCAAGCTCCAGTACCCACTGCTACCTGGGAGTGAGATCATTGGCTTGACTGCTTTCTCCCCATTCTTATCTCTTGCTAGTAACAGTGAGGAAACCTAGACTCACCCACCAGAAAACCACACAAGCCTTTCCATCCAGGAAACTTCAACAAACCACACATCCAACCCCTCCCATAGAGAGGAATCCCCACAACAAAGGGACAACACAGCAAGATAAACAAGATGAAAAGGCAGAGAAATACCCAGCAAGTAAAGGAACAGGATAAATACCCCCTAGACCAAACAAAAGACGAAGAGATAGGAAGTCTACCTGACAAAGAATTCCGAATAATGATAGTGAAAATGATCCAAAACCTGGAAAATAAGTTGGAGTTGCAGCTCAATAACCTGCAGGCAAGGATTGAGAAGATGCAAGTAAGCTTTAACAAGGACTTAGAAGAAATGAAAAAGAGACAAAATACAATGAATAATGCAATAAATGAGATCAAAAACACCCTGGAGGGAACCAACAGTAGAATAACAGAGATAGAAGACAGAATAAGTGAGGTAGAAGACAGAATGGCAGAAATAAATGAAACAGAAAGGAAAAATGAAAAAAGAATTAAAAGAAATGAAGACAATCTTAGAGACCTCTGGGACAATATTAAACGCACCAATATTCGAATCATAGGAGTCCCAGAAGAAGAAGACAAAAAGAAAGACCATCAGAAAATTCTTGAAGAGATAATTGTAGAAAACTTCCCTAAATTGGGGAAGCAAATAGCCACTCGGGTCCAAGAAACACAGAGAATCCCAAATAGAATGAACCCCAAGCGGGACACCCCAAGACACATATTAATCAAATTGGCAAATATCAAATACAAAGACCAAATATTAAAAGCAGCAAGGGAGAAGCAAAAAATAACTCACAAGGGGAATCCCATAAGGATAACAGCTGATCTCTCAACAGAAACGCTTCAGGCCAGAAGGGAATGGCAAAACATACTTAAAGTCATGGAAGAAAACAATCTACAACCCCGACTACTGTACCCAGCAAGGATCTCATTCAAATTTGAAGGAGAATTCAAAATTTTCTCAGACAAGCAGAAACTGAGAGAATTCAGCAACACCAAACCAGCCCTCCAACAAATACTAAAGGAACTTGCCTAGATAGGAAACACGGATAGGATAGATAATCTGGAACCCAAAACAATAAAATAAATGGCAGCGGGATCATACTTATCAATAATTACCTTAAATGTAAATGGGCTGAATGCCCCAACCAAAAGACAAAGATTGGCCAATTGGATACAGAAACAAGACCCCTATATATGTTGTCTACAAGAGACCCACCTCAAACCTAGGGACACATATAGACTGAAAGTTAAAGGCTGGAAAAAGATATTCCATGCAAATAAAGACCAAAAGAAAGCAGGAGTGGCAATACTCATATCTGATAAAGTAGACTTTAAAATAAAGGCAGTGAAAAGGGATAAAGATGGACATTACATAATGATCAAAGGATCAATCGAGGAAGAAGAAATAACAATTATAAATATTTATGCACCTAACATAGGAGCTCCACAATATGTAAGGCAAATGCTAACAAATATGAAAGGGGAAATCAACAACAACACAATAATAGTGGGAGACTTTAATACACCACTCACACCAATGGATAGATCAACTAGACAGAAAAGTAACAAGGAAATTCAAACTTTAAATGAAACAATAGACCAACTAGACCTAATTGATATCTATAGGTCATTCCACCCCAAAACAAGGAATTT
>ML660197.1:50042445-50060078 GCA_007570785.1 Antilocapra americana | reverse complement strand
CATGGTGATATCATGGCAATGTATGGCAAAAACAATAAAAAAAATAAATAAATTAAAAAAAATACAAAAAAAAGTTTCCACTCCTTTTATTGAACTTTACTTATGTTCACCTATTTTGTTCTCCTTTTCTATAAATTATTTAAAGTACTTACAATAGTTATTTTGTATCTTTATCTGTTAATTATAACCTTTGGGTGATCCATGAGTGTATGTCTATTAACATCATTCTCTTATAGGCAATATTTTTCCAATTCTTTGTATTTTTGATTATTATTATATGCTGGATATTTTCAGTGACATTGTATAGAGAGTCTGTGTTATATCAGCTCTATCTAAATTATGTTATGTTTTGTTCTGTTAGGCAATTAAATTCCTGGCAAAGAAGATATATTTCAGTTTATTCTTAATCTTACAGTATTGCCATTCATCGGCACAGACTCTTCATCTTAAATGTGGTCTTTGTAAGGGTTTATTAAATGTCCAGTGTGTTCAACAAGGTCACTCTGTGTGGTACAGAATTTCAGTGTCTCCAAGTACTCACAGAAAAGTGCTCAACTCTAATTCCATGTTTGGTTACTGTTTCTTATTGAACAAATTATCTGTCAAATGTAGCAACCAAAAAAAAAAAATGTACTATACCCCCTCATTCTCTGGGTAGGGGATTCATGCAGAGTCAAGTAAGATTGACTTATTTCTGTTCTATAATGTCTCCAGCCTCAGCTGGGAAGATTCAAGTGATGAATCTACCTTGACAGCTCAGACTGTAGTCATCTGACCTCTCTGGTGCCTGGCTTCACAGGACCCAAAGTCTAGGACTGCTGACCAGTCTACATGTAGCTTCTCCATATGGTTTTGGGTAGCCAGAATGCTTATATAACCACTTAGCACTCAATCATAACGGAATCCTAATAAACAAGGTGGACACTGAATGGCTTTTGTTATCCAGGTTTATATATCATAGAGCATCGTTTCCCTGTGCTTTGTTTGTTGAAGCAATCACAGCCCATCCAAACTCCAGGAGAGAGAAACAGCATATATCTCTTTATGAGAGTCTGCCAAAGTCACATTTTAGAAGAGCATGTGGGGTAGGAGATAATGTGGTGACCACCTTTACAAAATACAATCTGCCATAGTACCCTAGCAGCTGTTATCGGCTTCTCAGTCTTTCACTAAATGTGAGCAAATTGGGACTTGGCCAAGTTCCTAGGGAATTTGTGGGGCTTTTCCTCAATGGTTTCCTCTTCTCTGGTGCCCTGGATGTCAAATTCCAGCCACCTACTAGCCCTAAATTCCAATCTCTGCTTTCTCTGCTCAAAAAGACTTCCATATTCTACTTGAGTTCTGTTTTCCTATACCACGACTTGAAAATTGCTCCCAGGCTGAAATCCAGGGTAAACGCTAAGCTTATCTTCTATGCTTATTTCTGGGCTCACAGTCTAGTGCTATCCTCTGTTCAAAGTCTGAAAATAGTTGTTTCAAATATTTTGTTCCATTTTAGAGTTGTTTGCTGTGAGATGGTGAGGCAGGCAGACTCTAAAATGGCCCCCAGTCATCCCCGCCTCTTGAGGTTCACATCCTTGTCTGGTCCCATTCCCTTGAGTGTAGGCAGGATCTGTAACTTGCTTCTAGCCATAAAGGATATGCAAGGTGATGGAACCGATAGCATCATGTGTACATGATTACATGATTGTGTTACAATCATAAGGCCTGTTTCAGTGCAGTTTCTCCCTTTCCTTTGCTGCCTTTGAGAAGCAAGCTGCCATGTTGTGAGCTAGTCATAGAGAGGGCCATGAAGCATGGAACTGGTGTTGGGCTCTGCAAAACAGTGGGCCTTAGTTCAGCAAAGGAACAGATAAGACCCCAACCACGCCCAACACGCTGAAGCAATCTTGCAGCAGTCCCAGCTAAGCAGTGCCCAGAATCCTGACCCACAGAAACTATAAGATAATTCTTGTGTGTTGTTTTAAACTTAAAAGATTATGGCAATATTGTTATGCAGCAAAATAACTAATTCAAAGAGTTAAGTCTGATACAACCAATTCCTTGTGGACCAAAATGAGTAGTCATCCTATGTTATGAATCACAGAGAAGAAGGGCACATGATATAGGGCCTGGGAAAAGGAGGTTGAGATACCTTGCATCAATCCTCAGTCAACTAGAAGAGAATTCCCAGCCTCTAAGTACCCCTGTAAGTTGTAAACAGTGCCTGCTAGTTCACCTTAGAGCTTCATTCTTTGAATGAAACATTTATCTATTCAACAAAATTGTATTAAGTCCCCTGAATGACAGTCCCTATGCTTAACATCCAGGAACCAAAAATGAGTTACATGCTGTCCTTGCCTTCAAGAAAGCAAAATTATATTTATTCACTTTATACAGGCTATCTCATTTAACATTCACAATAATCATAAGATGGGTGCCATTATTTTCCACATTTTTACAGATTAGGAATTAACACTCAGAAATGCTAAATCACTCATCACAAACATATAGCTATCAAGGGGTAGACTCAGAATTTGACTCAGGATTTCTTTTTAATCTAAAGTCTTCCCACTATAGGCTAAATTACTGCCTAGTGTGAGAGACAGACAAACAAACAAAAAACATAATCATAAGACTTCCCTGGTCGTCCAATAATTAAAACTCTGCATTTCCAGTGCAAGGGCCTGGGTTGGATCCCTGGTCAGGGAACTAGATCCCATATGCCTCAACTAAGAGTTCCCATGGTGCAACTAAGTATCCCGTGTGCTGCAACTAAGACCCAGGAAGGCAAATAAATAAAAATATGTTTTTAAAAAACCATTATTGTGACTCAGTGTAATAAATATTCTATTGCAAGGAACAAGGATTTTCTGGGGAGCACAAGAAAGGAAATTTTGGGCTCAGAAAAGGTTGTGATGAGGAGAAAACAATTAAATTGGGTTCTCCTAGCAATGACAGAGAGGGGCAGTGCTGGAGAGCTGCATGCCAGGGTCAGACAGGGCAGCAGGATGGCAGAGTCACATAGCATGGCAAGTGTGGAGGGTTAACCTGCTCAGTCATGGAAGTGGGGGAAGAGTGGCAGATAGGATCAGATCCCACTGCTAGAACAAGAGCTCAGTTGGGACTATGCAGTGAGGCAGGAAGGAAGGCAGGAAGAAGAATGGTAGAGTGCTTTGGGCCACCGGAGATTGTGGGACCTCTGGTCACATGTGGATATGGGGAGAAGGGAAGGGGCCCAATGTTCCAATGTCACTGTGATATTGGTGTCAGCCACCCAATCCAGACATGTCTTGGCTGCCTCCCTATCATACCTGTTGACAGGAATTACTCCACCGACAACTCCTGCTGATAGGGTTGTCTAAGCAGCCATATATCCATTGACCTCATGCCTCTGGCTACAGATATGAACCCATGCTTTTGCTCTCCTGAACACATGCTTTTGCTCTCCTCCCAGGCCATGTTAGTGCATCACATGATTGGCTGAGGTGTAGTCATGTAGGTCAGGACCACACTGAGCACCAGGACTGGCCAAAACCACAGATGAGCTTAGATATGTGAGGGTCTAGCAAGCCACAGAGGAAACTAGTCTATAGAGGGAAACAAAAGACTGGAGCAGGGACTCAGAAGGAAGCAGGGTTGAAGCCGTGAGACCCCAGAGGGAGAGAAAAGGAAAGCTGGCTAGAGGAGCTGCCTTGTGACCTCCTGGTCCTCACAAGATCTATTTGTCTCAATATACCCCTCTCCTCAATTCTAATATGTCCCCAAGTCCTCACAATAAACTACCTGCATACTATACATGAGTTAGTTTGACTAGGTCTCTGTTCATTACAATAAGTGACCCCTGTTCGGGTCAGGACTCTTCAAGTGACAAAACCCTGCACTAACTGGCCCCATCATAAATGAAATGTGCTTGCTCATGTAACTGAGAAGGATCAGTGGGGGGTTAGGATAGCTGACATCCCACACAACTAAATTCAGGATGCAAGCTGTAACTTTAGGGAGCACTCTAGTTACCTCCTGGTCCTCTATTCCTGAGTTTCCTCTCCTCTTATGAATGGGCTTCCTCTGTGAGGCAGGAAGATGCTCTGGAAGCCCAGAGTCACATGCTTCCAGCACCGTGACCCCAACATAAGAGACAGTCTTTCTACCATCAACAGAAGAAAATCCTGGGGAAAGACTCTAATTGGCCAGGTGGACCACATTAATATTTCTGAAGAAATCACTAAGGTCAGGGAAATCAGGATGCTCTGATTGGCTAGGTATAGGCTGCATACCAGTGCCTATGATCTGCAGGAGATCTGAGGACCACATATGTCAACTGAAGGAAGAGGGAAAGGGAGAGACCTGCTGGGTAGCCCAATACAATAACGTCTACATTCCCAAGTTAAGTCGAAACCAAAAGAACAGGCACATTGTTTACCACAAGATACATAGAGAATTTTGTTGACAGACCATTCAATGCATTATGACTGAATTGAGCCATCCTCACGGTAACCATAAACGTCTTTGTACCACCTGTCTTAGTAGCCTGTTATGGTTCAAGACATGATTCACTCTTATTGATTCTTTCCATATCTAGAGTTTGTAGTATTATAATCAATCCTAATCTTATATGAAATTACATAGCTGGTTAATCATTTCAAGTCACTTACCCATCATTACTTTGGGTAAAGATACAGTCAATCCTAAAGGAAATCAACCCTGAATATTCACGGGAAGGACTACTGCTGAAGCTGAAGCTCCAATATTTTGGCCAACTGATGCAAGGAGCTGATTTATTGGAAAAGACTCCGACACAGGGCAAGATTGAAGGCAAAAGGAGAAAGGGGCAGAAGAGGATGAGCTGGTTAGACAGCATAATTGACTCAATGGTCATGAAGTTGAGCAAGCTTCAGGAGATAGTAGAGGGCAGAGGTGCCTGGGGTGCTGCAATCCATGCGGTCACAGAGTCAGATACGACTTAGCAACTGAACAACAGTTGCACATTGAGTAAAACAAGAAAATAAGCAGGATACAAGTAATATAGCTAATACAAAAAAAAAGATACATGGAGAATCAATTAGTACATGGTCCGTGTAGCTCTAGCAGATGAGGATGAAGGGGCACCCTGCCTTCTATCCATCTGCCTTCAAACACCAAACCAATGGAGGCACTTCAGCTCTCACATAAAGCTGCTCAGCAGAGCAGAAAGAGTTCAGGCCTGGGATCAGAGACCTGGATTTGAGTCTCAGTTCTGCTGTTCACTGGCTGAGGGATCTTGGGTGGGGGCGTGTCTATATAACTTCCTTGAGACTCAATTTTTCATCAATAGAATGAAAGAACTATTATCTACACTACAAAATAAGTATGAGGATTACATGATGAGCAAAAAAAGGCCCCCAAAAGCAAAAGAAATGAAAAAGACAGAAGAGCAAGAGACAATATTGTACATTTAAGTAGGCTGCATAAACTCCCATGAAAAATACCTGCACATGGAAAAATCAGGAACTCAAAATGTTTCTGATCACATTTCTTCCTGTTTGTCCTCTCAAATATAAGAATCTGAATTCTGGGTTCTCTAATTCTGTTATAACAAAGTCCTGTCCCCCGCCCCCGCTTGCTGCAGGCAGTAGTCCAAACAGAGAGCAATTTTAGTGTAAACGACATTACTAAGGATAAACAAGTTTTATAATATCAAACAAGCCTGTGTTATATTTGCTCCAATATAATAAAAGCATCTCTTTTTTTTACATCAAGTTAAGAAAAAAGCTTTTCTTCAACTTCTGTCTTAAGATGAATCCAAATCCCTCATGCTGTATATTCAGGCCTCTCTTCATTTCTGGTCTTCCCTGGGGGCAGGGCAGTTAGATACTTCTCTGAGATGTCACAGGCATGGCTTCAGCCATAGTTACCCAAGTGCAAATTCTCAGAGGTTGGAATTGTCAGACCACTCACACCTTTAAGAAAGGGCTGGAAGGCCCCAGACCTTACCTTGAAGTCCTGTCATTGTGAGGGAACATACATTTACCTCAGACATGTATGCTCTTCTCGGACTCAGAAGCTAAGCCCCTGGGCTTGGGGCCCAACCTTTCCAGAATCAGGCCCAGATACACCCTGATTCCTCTGTCTTCTACACTGGGTCTCTGGCTTTCAGAGTCTTCTGTCCTTACTCTGGTCCCCATAGCTGTTCCTTCTGCACGCCCCATCTCATTAGCAACACAATAATGCCACACCAGGTTACCTGCTCTAGGGTAATCTGAATTCCCCAAAGGCTGGGACTGCTTCTTAATTATATATGCAAAATAGGTCCAGACACACTATAGAACTCATTTGAAAGCAGTAATGAATTCATAAGTGGATAGATGGATGGAGAGATGGATGAATTCATGGAAGGATGGACAGGTAGATGATAGGATGGATAGTCTTTATCGTCTGTTCTCAGGTTTAATCCCTACCACCTAGAATTTCCCTCAGTTTGTTCCTAGTACCCTCTCTCTACCTCTTGGCTCCTGGTAAGATATCCCCCTCCCTTCACTGCCTGGTAGCACCCAGAGTTGCTCATGGTTTCAGGTTGTCTCTCTGGCTCCCAGGAGCTTCTTTCTTGCTGGGGCTGCCCCAGCTAAGACACACTGTCAGCTCTATTCTTCTTTCCTGAAACTTGTCAGGCAGCCAGCTCCCTGCTCCCTCCTATACCCTACCATAAATGGCTCCAAAGGGCCCTTTGAATATCGGAGTCATCCTTATCCTTCTGCTCTGAAGATTTCTGAGCGGTAAAAATGTATAATCTTGCTTCTTTAGGACCATAGTGCAGTGGAAGAGGCACAAGCCTTGCAGAGAGAGACATCCTGGGGTTCAGAGTCTACGTTTCTGCCTCTATAGCTTTGGTAAATCGTTAACAGGATTTCACTTTGCTCATCTATAAAAGGTGGAGGATTTTACCCATCTCACAGGATTACTTGGAGAATTAGAGGAAATTAGAGTACATGACATGGTGCACAGTGAGTTTCAATTTGTGGTTTTCCTTCCCTGGCAGAAATAACTCCTTTCTAGCCAATCACTAGCCAATAACTCCTTTCTAGCCAATCACTCTAGCCCACTGAGCAAGAGTTCCCCAGCTTGCTCTGTCCTCCTGGCCTCAGCCACACCATCAGTCTGCTCTCTGCTCCCGAGACTCTGTGGCATTTTGAAGGTTTGTTAAAGTCTTATGAAACAGACCATGACTCCATTTGACTGAGGGAAGCTGGAGCCATCGAGGACTAGAGTGGATTAAAGTTGGCCATGAATTCTTTGAAACCAATTTTTGGTTACCTCTCTCCTTGAATCAGAAATGACAACTCACTCCAGTCTTCTTGCCTGGAGAATCCCAGGGACGCAGGAGCCTGGTGGGCTGCTGTCTATGGGGTCGCACAGAGTCGGACATGAAGTGACTTAGCAGCAGCTCCTTGAATCCAGGCTGGTTCTGTGCTGCTTAATCAGAAATCCTCAGCAGTAATGCAGCACCTGCCACGGAAGTGGGTGGGAAGTGGAGACTTCTGTTTTGTCTGCCTTGGAACACTTACTTTTGGGCTGCTTCCCTTAGAAATGCAGCCACCTGGAGCAGCCATGTCTGGGCATTGACTAGGGCCGCCCTCACAGTTGGCAGCCACTTGGGTGTGCCATCTTGGTCCCTGCCAGCCAAGCCCTTAGAGGACAGCAGCTCCAGCCAAGACTGCGTGGGTCAGAACTCACAGAATTGTTACGTAATACAATGACTATTCAAAGCCACTGAGTGTTGGGGTGGTTTGTTACGTAGCAAATAGGTACCCAGAGCAAGTGCCTCGATGACAGAGGTGGCACACAGTTCATGTCTGGACACCAGCCCCAACCCTCCACGCTGTGTGAGGAGTCCTGGGGCTTTTATGGGGCTGGCATGCCCCTCCCCCACACCTTACTAGAAGCACTTGGATGCACAGTGCTCTTAGACCACAGAGCCAAATGTGAGGCTCTATCTCCCCCTTGCTGAGCAGAGCAGGCACTGCAGAGAGCTCCCTGCCAGGTCTGCATCCCTACCATCTGCCTCCCTAGTGCCAGGAGGGCAGCCAGCATGAGGCCCGGGCTGCCAGGAATGCTTGGCTGTGAAGCTGTGGCCTGTGGCTGTACCAGCCCCGGCTGCCAGGGCCAGTATCAGAGCAGCCAGCCCCTGGTGCTCAGCAGGGCTGCCAGTGGGATTTCAGAGAACAGTGGGAGACATAGTCTTAATGAATCAGAGGCTTCTAGAGGGGAGAGGGAAAGCAAGGCTGGTGGTAATGGGACAGCCCTTGATCTTCAGACTGCCGATAAATGGGGCTGCGAACATAAGGTGGCCTTTCCCCCATCAGGAGGATGGGACATCCAGAGAACAGGAGCGGAGCTCAGGAGGCTGAGGGGATGGACCGGAGCTTTCCCCTCCACTCACAGTGAATGTCAGATTCTGGATTTTTTTCTTATTATGGTAACATATATATAACATAAAATTTACTATTTTAACTATTTTTTAATTATTTATTTTTCATTGAAGGAGAATTGCTTTACAGAATTGTGTTGGTTTCTGCCAAACATCAACGTGAATCAGCCATAGCTATATATGTGTCCCCTCCCTCTAGAACCTCCCTCCCACCTCCCTTTCCATCCCCTCCTGTTAAGAGCCCCTTAACAGAGGCATTGTTACAGAGCATTGGTAGGTGGACTCTTTACCACTGAGCCACCTAGGAAGCCCACTTATTACCACAGATATGCACTATTTAAATTAATGTGAATGAATTTGATTCATCTAGGGACCTCATATAAGGAGAAATATGTAGTTTTTGTCTTTTGGTGACTGACTTGTTTCACTTAGAGTAATATTGCCAAAGTTCATCCATGTTGTACCTGTGTCCAAATTATCCTCCATTTTAAGGCCGAAGGTATACACAACACCTTGTTTTTCCATTTATCCATGAGTGGATACTTCCGTTGCTTCCAGCTTTGGGCTATCACAAATAATAGGTGCACATTTATCTGAGTCCCTGCCTTCACTTCTTTCCAAATGCTTTTAAAAGTACTTTTCTTCCCTCTGTTGACTATAAAATTTATAGATGTAGATTATTCCCACCCGTCTCCTAAACTGACTTGAAATTAAGAGGCCTAGCGCCTAGGCCTCTTGACCTGGCCCATCAGGTTAATAACAGGAAACATTATAAAGCAAGTGATATGTGTCACTGCTTTGCAAATTCCATGACAATCTGTCAGGTGGGTGTTACGTTCTTACTTTAAATAAACTAAGGCTCAGAGAGAGCATGACTCTTGCTAAACTCACCAGCTGGGAAGTAGCAGAGTCTGGACTTGGAAGTCAGGGCCATGTGAATCCCAAGTTCTCACCCTGATGAGTGCTCACTCACCTCATCCGAGCCCCTCACCTGAAGAAGCCCTTCTTGGGGGCTCACTTTTGCCTCTCAAATTTGAATCTTTTCTTAATTTATTTTATTAAATTATAGTTGATTTATGAGTTCTACTATACAGCAAAGTGATTCAGTATATACATATATATGTATATGTGCTATACCATAGGACCTTGTTATTTACCCATTCTATATATATTAGTTTGCATCTGCTAATCTAAAACCTCCAAGCCATCTCTCCCCACCTCTGCTTGGCAACCACAAGTCTGTTCTCTTATGTCTGTGAGTCTGTTTCATTTTAATAGATAAGTTCATTTGCAAGTGATAGCATATGATATTTGTATGTCCTGTCTGACTTACTTACTGTGATACTCTCCGGGTCTATCCATGTTGCTGTAAATGGCATCATTTAATTCTTTTTATGGCTGAGTAATATTCCATTGTATATATGTACCACATCTTTATTCATCCATCTGTCAGTGGACATTTAGGTTGTTTCCATGTCTTAGCTATAGTAAATAGTGCTGCTGTGAGCATTGAGGTGCTTGTATCTTTTCAAATTATAGTTTTTTTCCAGGTACATGCTGAGGAATGATATTGTTGGATCACATGGAAACTCTATTTTTAGTTTTCTAAGGAACATTTATACTGTTTTCCACAGCGGCTGCACCAATTTACATTCCCACCAACAGTGCAGGAGGGTTCTCTTTTCTCTACACCCTCTGCAGCATTTGTTATTTGTATACTTTTTAATAATGGTCATTCTGACTGATGTGAGGTAGTACCTCATTATAGCAAATCTTGAATCTTAATACTGTTTCTCCACCATCTCTGACATTGTTCTTTTCCTTCTGGACCAAAATCCAATCAATTCTTTCCCTATATGCCATCCCCCTCACCCCCAACTGCAATCCCAGGTAAGCACCATCCCTGAGCCAGCCCCTCTCATCCTCTAGCCACAGCCATGCCCCACACTGCTCTCCCTGGCCCAAGCTCATGGTAGCACTGGAGACATTGGCCCTGTTGCTTTCAGGAGAAAAGGGAACAGCTCTTGTTTATTCTCACACCTCTAGCAGAACAGCCTCTCCTGTTGGGTCACCTTGGGCAAGAAGCAGAGCCCCTGCAATGACCTGTAGGCAGGCCAAGCCCCAGCCTCTGCCTGTGCTCCTGAGGTGGGCAGGAAAGGAGCAGGTGGGTCTCAAGGTACAGCCTTAGGGAGTCATGGAGAAAAGTTATCTTCAGACCAGCTCTTAGCTGTCTGGAGAGTCCTTGGTGACACAAGCATTTTGCCCTCAGCTTGGCTCTTTCTATTCAATTCATCTTGATTGGAACCCTAAAGGGAAGAGGGTGAGAGATGGAGTGGGTGATGCTGGGATCCAACCCACTTTGAACCCCACCAGGCAGGAGAAAATTCACTTGGAAGAATGGCAAAACTTCGTACTGCAGGGGAGGACTCGGCCACTTGAGATTGACCCCCACCAGGCCACCCAACCAGGCCCCCACAGCACAGCCAGAATTTCCACTCCACGGGACATATTTATTGCCTAATGCTGAAAGGAGAGGATGATTGGCAAGGGAGAGAATTTCTACAGCATCCTAAGGCAGTAAGCTTGTATGTTCTCTTCTCTGCCCTAAGCATCTGCATCCAGCCTTGGCCTCAGGAGAACCACAGAACCTCAGAGCCATGAAGACCATCTGGTCACATGTTTTTTAATAGTGATTTCAGAGACTCTGTGAGGTACTGTGGGGATTTTTCTGGGCAGAGTCTGTAGCTCTCCTCCTGAACCACCAAAGTGAGTGACGATGCAGAAAACATCCAACACCTCCCCCAACCCCTACTGATTTAAAAGCTGGGCATTAGGAAGGGGAAAGATTCATCTATCCGCAGCAGAGGCAGGCCTGGCCCCCCAATATGGCCTGTCTTCAGGATGAGTTCCGGGGTCTCTCTACAGCTCAGGAGGGAGAGGGAGAAGAAGCTGAGGAGGGGAGCTGAGGGACTGAGGAAAGAGGGACCTCACATTTTCCATCTCCAACAGGGACATAGCAGAAGGGAAAGAAGTCATGTTCCCACTGGAAAGAGCACCATTAAAAGTAAGAGAGAAAACTGAAAAAATGGGGACAGTCACCTAGTCATGAAAAGAATGGTGTGTTATTCCCAAATGGGAGGGCAGTGCTTTGGCTCTGATGTGTGTAGAGGAAGACACAATTTCAGCCCAAGGAGAGTAGAAGGAGGGCAAATTGGCATGGGGCAGGAGTGCTGGCCCACCCTTGACCTGACAGACGGGCAACAGGTCCACCTGCACTCAGAGGAGGTCCCAATTCTGTAACTTGTATTCCGAATACCTTAATACCCTATGGCTCCTCTCCTCGTGAGCCTGTGAAACCCCTCTTTCTGCCGGGAACAGAAGGAGACCTAGCCTTGGGTGACCATCAACATGTTTTTGCAGAGAAAAAAATGTAAGGTGTGATTTTGAAAGACTGCCAGTTTGAGAGCCCCACCCCCAGCCTCTCCAGCCACAGTGACCAACTCCTCCCAGCCCAATGGCTAGGTTAATGGTTCATCCTGAGGGCACTTCTCCCCCTCACTCCCTCCCTTCTGCCTCCATTACACTCACAACATTGTTTGCTTCAAAGGAGCCTTGGGGGTGACTTGCTTGGGGTCCCTACCTTGCTAGCTAAAAGCTGGGGAGAACAGGGAGAGAGCAGCCCAGGATGATGCAGATCAGACCAGCATGAGCCCCAGCAAGCCCAGCTGATTAGAAACCAGTCAGCTCCCCATTCCTGTACCTCTGCCAATTTCCCCCACTCCGCTCTTGGCCAGGGAGCATCCCCTGTTAGATGAGGATTCCAACAGCAGTAGCCACTTTAATTCTACTGAAAGCCCCTTGTGAGCCAGGGTCCCCATGTTTGCAGACCCCTCTCAGGACCTTTGGCAGCCTGCTGGGCCCACTGAGCAGGGACTTTGGCTCTAGACAAGGAGGCCAGGGGGTTGGCTCCCCAAGGAGTGGGAGACTGGGACCGTTCCAGGGGGAAGCAAGGGGAGGCCTCTTGTCTAGAGGCCCTCCCGCCCTCTCTGCCCTCCCCTGGCAGCACAGTGTCACGTCTGACTGAAATTTAATTAGAGTGCAGTGTAAGCAAGAACAAGCGAGGACTCCTAATTGAAAATTACATTCCCAGCTCCATCACGGCTCACAGCCCCGACGCTATCAGAGTGTCTATAAACACAGCCGGCACCCTGCAGGGCCAGCTCCTCTGTTCCCACCCTGTGCTGCAGGACCAGTCAGACAGGCCTGAAGGGGACATTACTCTCTAGAGAAAGCCTTGAGGGCAACTCTCCTAGCTTCCTCTGGCCCTCCAAGGTCACACCGCCTCATCACAGCAGGCAAATCGGATCCTAGCAGAGGAGGAAAGATATACACTGGGAGCCCTCCGTATGCATTTTCTAAATGGATCCTCTCAAATGGTTTCTATTGTTTAATATCAATTTTACAAGTGAGAAGAGTGAAGCTCAGAAGCTAGACAACTCATCTGCCTGGTCATCCAGCTAGTCAGTAGAAGCGCTGGGACTGGACACAGGAAAACTACCTTTGACATAGCTGTGCTCTTCATTCCCAAACAACCCCCATGCTGTCTTACACAGGACACACTCCTTGGGGCAGGATGAGAGGAAGGCACTGCTTCCAATAATGCAGCCCTCCAGCCATGGCAGACCAGTCCTGTAGACATCTGCCCAAGCAAGGCTGGGCAAAGCTCACTCCCTGAAATATGAAGGCTGAAAGACCAAATGCAGAGGCTGGGATCATTGGTAGAGGTGCCCTGGGTTCCACCACCCACAGCTGCCAAAACAGGATTTGGCCATTCAGTTCCCCTAGAGAATATTCCTCTATCCTTCCAGTATATTTGGGATTAAGAGGGTTTTGTTTGCTGGCTTGCTTCATTGAGATAGAGTGACTTGCAACCAAAGAACTTTAACATACATCTAAAGAGGTCTTTGGCAATCTAGCTCCATCCAATCACTCAAAGCTTATTCCTCAATTCCCAATAGTCATCAGCTCTAGTCAGGCCAGTTCCTTCTCTGTTCATTCTGAGCCCATTCAGGTCAGTGCTCAGGTTATTCTTCTGCATAAAGCATCCTCGCAACCTCCAACTACATTTTCCCCCCAGCCTAAGAGATTCTACCCATTCTCCAAGATTCAACTGCCTCAGCACAACCTGAACAACCATAGTACTAGAGAACCAAAATAATAATCAAATCCAACATACTTTCTCTGTGTATTGCTATCTATCTTGGTTCATGAGGCCTTTGATCATAGAAACCTCATATTGTTCTGGTCTCGTATAGCAGAAAGGGTCCAGCCCAGGCTGGGAACAGAACAGATGCACAGAATTATTTATGAGGATGGCCTGGCAGAGAATGCTCCCACTTGATAAAAAATTGTTTTACTTTTTGCTACACTGCACATTCCAGATCCTGTACATTAGACACAGCCATGTAACTGTTTTAGCCAATGGAAAGGGAGCAGAAACATGAGTCACTTTTGCCCAAGTGTGCCCACCCACACTCTCTATCCTCTCCTTTGGCTACATGAAGACAATCACAAGGCCCTAAGTTCCAAACCATTGTGTAGGAAGCCTCCTGTCAATCAAGAACACCTGCTGCAGACAATTACATAAATGAGAAAGAAACGGCTATTGTATTGGAACCATCATACACTTAGTGGCATATCTGTCAGAACAGTTAGTCTTATCCACCTACTATGGATGGTGCAGTGATGCTGGGGGAGATCATGGTGTTTTGGTAGTGGTAATGATTGTTACCATTCATTCAGCAGGACAGCAGTCATAGGGTTATTGTAATAGTGGGGATGGCAAGGAAGATGATGGTAACAGTCTTGATGATAACAGTGTGGCTGGTATTGCTCATGACTGCGATACTAATGACGTATAATGAGCTGCCAATAAAGACTTGACCTGTCACCACAGAATTGGCATCCAGGACCCAGAGCTGAAGAAAAAGAGTCCCTTATTTCTCCCTGTTCAAACGTGGCTACCAAAATGTGAGCAGTAGGCACTTCCTCAGAGATCAATAAGAATGGGCACCCACATCCCCATCCCCCAAGCCTATGTAAGCAAAGGGTTGGGGACAAGGACAAGGAGAATCATGTTGTTGAGGATATGCTGTTTTTGGAGACAAGTGACTGCCTCCCTAACCTTTCCACCCCAAAACCAAGATGGGGTAGGGGTGGGGGAATCACTGCATTAAGGAAGGACATGCAGCTCCTTCTCCCACTGAACATCAGCCTGCCAACCTGGCCCGAGTGTAAAATAGGTCGCTGGTTTCCACCTGGCTTAGGTGGACTGTGCTGATCCTGCACGGGTATGCTCCACACAGAGGCAGACATTACCAGAGGCAAGAGGACATCCTACTGTTGATGGTGGTGGGGGCTGGGGAAGGGGGGAGCACAAGAGTCAACCCTCACCCAGACCTGTCCTTCTTGGACCTGAGAAACAGGATGGCCCACTGGGCCCTCCAGGAGCCCATGCTGAGGACATGGGAGAAGCAAGAACTTGAAGAGGAGAGGGAAGGGGCTCTCCTGATCAGACTTCACCTGCCCCTCCACTTCAAGAAGCCAGGGTACCAACATTGTTCTGAGGTGACAAGAGGAAACGACATTTCATTGGTGAGAGAGTGAGATTTTCAACTGAATGGGCTTGCACCAGTAGAAAGGATAAAATCTTAGAGTAATGGAAATTGCCCAGATCGTCTTCAGGGATGGCAAGGGGATAGTCCACAGAACATAGTTAAAGCACTTGTTGGAGGGAAGTATAATCTTTTTAGGTTGTTACCCTACCAATTAGTCTTCAACAGACTGGTTCCATCAGGAATGGGAACAGAGGTGATTCATTACTTCATAAAATGTTTAACAAGTGGCTACCGGATCTCAGGACACATACTGATGGGAATAATGCTGACAGGGACCACCATGTGAAAACACTAGCTCCTAAGGGTCTCCCTTAGATGTCTGGAGGAGTCTGAACTGCCCAGACCCCTGCTGTACCCTGGACCATCTCCCACTATAATCAAGTATATCTGATAGCATACTAGTGCATCCATACTAATAGAGACCCAATTTAATCAAGATTAAACAAGACAGATGCTTATTATTCACCCATGGAAACAGCCAGGTAAATGATCTGGGGCTGGCTGGCAGGGCAGCCTCACCTCAGCAGTCTCTGCTGCCTTTATCACATGGCTTCTGTCTCAAGGTACTTCTTTCAAGGTTCTTATCACCACCTGTGACATCTTGCTTTTTTATTTATTTATTTTCTTATTTATTGCAAGCAGGAACCATGTCTGGTATATTCACCGTACAATTCCCTGCACCTAACACGTTTAGAGACTGTAAATATTTGTACGTAACACTTAGATCCTAGTACCTCTTCTTTCCAAAAGTAACTCTGTCAATCTATATTCCCCATCATGCCTGAAAATTGTTAAGTAGGTAATTTGGCCCCAAGAACACCCCTGAATCCATCTACCCAGCCAGTCATTTGGTAGAGAATGCTTACTTCTTCCTCTTAGGCTGTGAAGAAACAACACAGAGCAAAGGAGAGAAAAATTGCACATGGTTCTTGATATTAATGCCTGGAAATTACATCACTAGTAAACCATGGCTCAGTGAATTTTCAGAATCTTCCTCTAGGTAAGAATGTAAGGGAACAAAGAGAGAAGAGAAGTAGGAGTATCACTCTCTATAGTTGTTTGGGTAGGTTAGTGAACATAGAAATAAAAGGCCTAAAGTGAAGTAAAGGAGACAGCCTGCAGCTGCAGAAAGCAATCATCTGGAGTTGTCAGAAGACTGAGCTCCTGGTCCTAACCTCACCTTCACTCACTGCATGAACAGGATAAATTATGTCACCTCTCTGGGCAGTAGTCTCTCCGCCTGTTTAACAAGAAGTTTGGACCAAGTCATATCCAAGGTCTCTTACAGTTCTGATGGTCTATAAGGAGGAGGGGCTTTCTTCATTAGTCTTAAAGCCCATCAACTTATGGCACTGAATGGGTTTCCCTCCAAATATGTCCTTTCTCCATGACTATGCAGCTCCTTTTCAAATCAGACTCTTGTTTGGCACATCTCAACACCATCAAATGTTGGCAAAGGAGGCTGAAGAGGTCTAGCAAGTCAGCATCTATGAAACAGCCAAGAGTGGCTTCTTGTCTTCTTTGGATACTTTTCCATAGGAAAGTAAACATACTGACGCTCTGCTCCTCAAGCCACATGCCAGCAAGGAAAAGAGGATTTGCTTGCTCAATAGCCAAGAAATTCCTAGCATGTTTGGAGACTTTTTATATCAAGACCCCTTATGAATACCAAGTTAATGTGCATAGCATCCTTTCTGACTCATCATCAACTCAATGGACATGAGTTTGAGCAAATCCAGGAGATAGTGAAGGACAGGGAAGCCTGGTGTGCTGTTGTTCATGGGATTGCAAAGAGTCAGACACAAATGAGCAACTGAACAACAACAACAACAAATCCTTTCTGAATCAAGGGAAAGCAAAACTCCAAAGTATTTACAGGTCTTTCCTATAAACAAAGAGAGATTCCAGCAAGAGTTGAGAAAAAAAGGACAACAGGAAGAACAATAAACAAATATTGAGTATCTATCTTAAATCTACCACTAGACTAGATGCTGCAAGTGATGATGTCCAGGATACAATGACAGCTTTAAGGTAACATCTTTACAATTCCTATAGCATTTATGAAATAGTAAGATGATGGGTGGCAGGGAGAGGAGTCCTGAGTGGATGATGTGGAAGTAAGTTTATTTTAGAGACGAGTAATAAAAAATAATTTTCTATAATAATACAAAAGGCACAAGAAGTAGAAAATCTGAATTTTATAATAATTAAAGAAACTAAAACTGTAAATTAAATAAAAATATATCCACAAACAAAACTCAAAACCAAGATGGCAACCCAAGAAAACTGTAACAAACACTTTAATAAACAAAACCTTTATTGCATACATCCTTCCATAGATATAAGAAGAAATGTTGCTCTAGTCATTTAATAAACCAGCATGACTATAGTTCTAATATCTGACAAGGAGAGTGATAAAAAAGAAAATTACAACAAACCCATTCATAAGTAGAGTGCAGAAACCCTTTTATCTTTTTTTATTTTATTATTATTATTATTTTTATTACTTTTGCCATACAATGACATGATATCGCCATGGGTTTACATATGCTCCCCCTCCAGAACCCCCCTCC
>ML660197.1:49871214-50037445 GCA_007570785.1 Antilocapra americana | reverse complement strand
TGCAGAAGCTTTTAATTTTAATTAGGTCCCATTTGTTTATTTGTGCTTTTATTTCCAATATTCTGGGAGGTGGGTCATGGAGGATCCCACTTTGGTTTATGTCAGAGAGTGTTTTGCCTATGTTATCCTCTAGGAGTTTTATAGTTTCTGGTCTTATGATTAGATCTTTGATCCATTTTGAGTTTATCTTTGTGTATGGTGTTAGAAAGTGTTCTAGTTTCAGAAACCCTTTTAAAATGAGCAAAATAAATCTAGTGATGTATAAAAAGGATAATATATCATGAAATACAAGACAGAATTAACATTAAAAAATTAATTTATGTAAATTACCACATTAACAAAATAAAGAAGAAAAAACATTTCAAGACATACCCAAAACAATGCATATGATAAATTTCAAGACCTGTTTAGTATCACAGAACTCTCAGCAAACTGAAAATGAACTTCGTAAATCTGGTAAAGAATGCAACTAACATTACACTCAATGGTGACAGAATGAATGTTTTTCATCTCCAGGGTCAGGGACACAGGGATGGCCACTCTCACCACTCCTATCCAACATTGTGTTGGCAGCCCCAGCTAGGAAATAAGAAGTAAAAGGCATAAAGGTGGGAAAGCATAAAACATGCTTTCTTTGTTCACAAATGGCATAAATATATGTGCTGACTATACAAAAAATATATAATAATTTAATTTTGCAGGAATGTAGGACATGTTTTTGTTCAGTCACTGAGTCACATCTGACTCTATGTGACTCCATGAACTGCAGCATGCCAGGCTTCCCTGTCCTTCACTGTATCCTGCAGTTTGCTCAAACTCATGTCCATTGAGTCAGTGATGTCATCCAACCATCTCATCCTCTGTTGCCCCCTTCTCTTGCCCTCAATCTTTCCCAGCATTAGGGTCTTTTCCAATGAGTTGGCTCTTCACATCTGGTGGCCAGCGTATTGGAGTTTCAGCTTCACCACCAGTCCTTCCAATGAACATTTAGGGTTTATTTCCTTTAGGATTGACTGGTTTGATCTCCTTGCAGTCCAAGGGACTCTTAAGAGTCTTCAGCACCACAAGATGTGAGGTCAATATTAAAAAATGATTGTATTGCTAGACACTAGCAATGGACACTTAGAAATGAAATTTAAGAGATAACACCACTGTACATGCAAAGATGCTCAATATCACTAGTTTTAGGGAAATGCAACTCAAATCACAATGAGAAATCTTTACTGCAAGATGGCAGAGTAGGAGGACCCTGAACTCACCTCCTCCCTTGGGTACACCAACATTACAACTATTGATGAGAAAGCAGAAAAGATCTACTAGAAAAGATCTTCTACAGCTAAAGATATAAAGAAGGAATCACAACAAGAAGGGTAGGAGGGGCAGAGTCACAGTACAGTCAAGACCCAAACCCCAGGGTAAGCAACCCACAAACACAATGATAATTACAATTGCAGAGGTTCTCCCCAAGGAGCAAGGGGTCTGAGCCACATATCAGGTACCACATCCCAGCTCTCCTATACCAGGAAGAACATTTGGCTTTGAAGGCCAGTGGGACTTACTTTGGGGATACCCAAATAAATGGCTGTGAGAAATAGAGCCTCCACTCTTAAATGGCACACACAAAACCTCACATGCTCTGGGACCTAGGGAAGAAGCAATAATTTGAAAGGAGCCTGAGTCAGACATACCTGCCAATCATGGAGAGCCTCTTAGAGGCAGGAGGCAACTGCAGCTCACCCTGGGGACATAGACATACTGGCAGCAGTCATTCTGAGGGAGCTTGTTGACCATGTGGACACTGGTGCTGGCAAGTGCCAGTGTGGAATTCTCCCTCCAGCTTATTAGCACCATGAACTGGCCTCCTCAGCAGCCTGTTGGCACCAGTGCTGGGGCACCTCAGGCCAAGCCACTACTAGGTGGGGATACAGCCCCATTCACCAACAAGAGGTTGCCTTCATAGCCTCTCAGCCAAAAGCAAGCCCTATCATTAGAGGGCTCAGGACTCAGCCTCACCTATAGTGCACATGTACTAGCCCTGAGACCCCCCCAACAGCCCTGAAGACAGCAGTTTCAAGACCTGGATTCACCCAGAAGTGAACCAGCACTAGACCCAGGACTCTCTGAGCCCAGGTCCCACTGACTAGTGTTTCATCGTCAGTTCTGAGACACTTGAGCCCTGCAGCCAATGACTCCAAGACCTGGCTCTGCCAACAGGCAGGTACTAGCCCCAGGGTCTGACTTTACCCACTTGTGGGTGAGCAATAGCCCTGGGATGCCCTGAACCACAACCTTACCCACCATCAGGCCAACATGATCTCTGATATACCCTGGACTCCTCAGCCAGCTACCCAGGGATCCAGCCTCATTCATCAATGGGCCGGCACCAGTTTCTGGACACCCCAGAACCCAGAGGCAGCCATGTTAGGAATCAGCCCTACCCAGCAGTAGGCTGACTAGAACTAGGAACCCCAGCCCCACAACCACTCACCCTAGAATACAACTCAAACCACTACTAAGCCAACACTAGCCCTGGGAATGTCCACAGATCCACAGCCAGGACTCAGCTCCATCAACCACTGGAGAGGAGCCTCCACACAAGGCAGGGAATGGCAAGCAACTGGACTGAGGGCCAGTCACATCTACCAGACCACTCACAGTAGTCATCCTGCCACAACAGAAGGACCCTCACTGCCCACATAAGGATTACAACTAGAACATATAGTTCTGGTGATCAGAGGCGAGAGTGCTGCTGGAATGTACAGATGCTTCCTACAAAAGGCCACTTCTCCGAGGTCAGGGAATATAAACAACCTACTAGATACATGCTCTGGGAAGATACATGCTCTCTTTGGAAGAAACGTTATGACCAACCTAGACAGAATATTAAAAAGCAGAGATATTACTTTGCCAACAAAGGTCCATCTGATAAAAGCTATGGTTTTTCCAGTCATCATGTATGGATGTGAGAGTTGGATGGTGAAGAAAGCTTAGCACCAAAGAATTGATGCTTTTGATCTGTGGTGTTGCAGAAGATTCTTGAGAGTCCCTTGGACTGCAAGGAGATCCACTCAGTCCATCCTAGAGGAAATCAGTCCTGAATATTCATTGAAAGGACTGATGTTGAAGCTGAAACTACAATACTTTGACTACCTGATGAAAAGAGCTGACTCATTTGAAAAGACCCTGATGCTGGGAAAGATTGAAGGTGGGAGAAGAAGGGGACAACAGAGGATGAGATAGTTGAATGGCATCACCAACTCAATGGGCATAAGTTTGAGTAAACTATGGGAGTTGGTGATGGACAGGGAGGCCTGGCCTGCTGCAGTCCATGGGGTCACAAAGAGTTAGTCACAAATGAGTGACTGAACTGAACTAGATACATAAAAATAAAAACATCAAACTAGACAAAATGAGCTGACAGAGAAACATGTTCCAAACAGAAGAACAAGACAAACCCCAGAAGAACTGACTGAAGTGGAGGGAAGCAACCTACCTGAGAAAGAGTTCAAGGTAATAATCATAAAAATGATCAAAGAACTCAGGCAAAGAACAGATGAACAGGGTCACAAGCCAGCATTTAAATATTTAAACAAATATTTAGAAAATATAAAGAAGAACCAAACAAAGTGAATAATACAGTAACTGAAATGAAAAATACACTACAAAGAATTAGCAGTAGATTAAAAGATACAGATGAATAAATTAGCAAGCTGGAAGACAGATGGCAGTGGAAACCACTGCTCCTGAACAGAAAAAAATTAAAAAGAATAAAAAGAGATGAGGACAACTTAAGAGATCTATGGGACAACATCAAGTGTAAAAACATTCACATTATAGGGATCTCAGGAGAAAAGAGAAAGTAGCAGAAAATGTATTTGAGACATAATAGCTGAAAACTTCCCTAACCTAGGAAATGGAACAGAAATCCAGACCCAGTAAGCACAGAGTTCCAGATAGGATCAATCAAAGAGGACCACATCAGACACATTGTCATTAAAATGGCAAAAGTTAAAAATAAAAAGAGAATATTAAAAGCAGCAAGGGAGAAACAAGTTATACACAAGGGAATGCCCATAAGTCTATCAGCAGACTTTTCAACAAAATGCTACAGGCTGGAAGAGATATTTTTAAAATATATCTGACCTAAGATATATTATTAGGTATATTATTAGATATATTATTAGATACCTGACCTATTATATATTATTTTTGATATATATGATACATTTAAAATATACATAATATATTTCAAAATCTTACATCATATTTAAATATGATATACTTAAAATATATATGATATATTTAAAATAATGAAAGAGGAAAACCTATAGCCGAGAGTATTCCACCTAGCAAAGCTTTTAAGAAATCAACAGTTTTATAGACATACAAAATCTAAAAAGAGGTCATCACTACCAAACCAGCTTTATAAGAAATGTTAAAAGAGTTTCTTTAAGCAAAAAAGAAAAGGCCACAACTAAAAACATGAAAATTATGAAAGGAAAAATATCATTGGTAAAGGCAAACACATAGTAAAGATAGAAAATTAACCATATATAAAACTAATAGAAAGGGTAAAAGACAAAAGAAGTAAAATTATCTATATCCACAACAAGTAGTTAAAGTATACACAAAACAAAAAGATTTGGAACTTCCCTAGTTGTCCAATGGTTAATACTCCCCACTTCCACTACAGGGGGCATGGGTTCAATCACTGATGGGGAACTAAGATCCTACATGCCACAGCATGTGGCCAAAAAACAAAACAAAATAAAAAGATTCAAACTATGATGTCAAAAACAGTAAATGTAGGGGAGAGGAGTAAAAGTACAGTGTTGTTAAAATACATTTGAAATTAAGAGATCAGCACACTGAAAAAATCAAACACATAAATTGCTGTATATAAACCTCATGGTAACCACAAACCAAAAATCTATAATAGATACACACTAAAAAAAATAGAAAGGTATCCAAACACTAAAGATTCCCATCAAATCACAAGGAAAGAGAACAAAAGAAGAAGAAAGGATCAAGAAAAATTACAAAAACAACCTGAAGAAAGCAAAATGGCTATAAGAACATGCAGGTCAATAATTACTTTATATGTAAATAAAATAAATGCTCCAATCAAATCACAGAGTGGCTGGATGGATACAAAAATAAGACCCATATATTTGCTGCTTACAAGAAACTCACTTCAACACACACACACTGAAAGTGAGGGGATGAAAAAAGATATTCCACACAAATGGAAATCAAAAGTAAGCTGGGATAGCAATACTTACATCAGACAAAATAGACTTTAAAACAAAAACAGTAGCAGACAAAGAAGGACAATATATAATGATAAAGGAACTAATCCAAGAAATAAGATATAACAATTATAAATATATATATACTCAACATAGAGGCATCTGAATATATAAAATAATATTAACAGACAGAAAGGAAGACATTGATAGTAACACAATAATAGAAGGGGACTTTAAAACCCTGCTTATACCAACAGACTGAACAACACAGCAAATATCAGTGGATATATCAACAAGAAAGAAAATCATTAAGGAAACACTGGCCTTAAACTATAAATTAGACAAAATGGACTTAATAGATATGTATGGGACATTTCATCTAAAAGCAACAGAATACACATTCCTTTCAAGTGGACATGGAACATTATCCAGGATACAGCACATGTTGTTCAGTTGCTCAGTCATGTCCGGCTCTTTGTGACCCCATAGACTGCAGCACACCAGTCTTTCCTGTTCTTCACTGACTCCCAGAGTTAGCTCAAACTCACGCCCATTGAGTCGATATCATCCAACCATCTCATCTTCTGTCACCCCTTTCTCCCCCTATCCTCAATCTTCCCCAGTATCAGTCTTTTCCAATGAGTTGACTCTTCACATCAGGTGGCCCAAGTATTGGAGCTTCAGCTTCAGCATCAGTCCTTCCAAAGAGTATTCAGGATTGATTTCTTTTAGGACCGACTGGCTTGATCTGTCCAAGGGACTCTCAGGAGTCTTCTCCAGCAGCACAGTTCAAAAGCATCAGTTCTTCAGTGCTCAGCCTTCTTGATGGTCAAATGCTCACATCCATACATGACTACTGAAAAAATCATATAGCACATGGTAACCCACAAAACAAGTCTGGGGATGGTGGCCCAAATAAGTCTCAGTATATATAAAAATATTTAAATCACAACAAGCATCTTTTTTGATCACAACAATATGAAACTAGAAATCAAATAAGGGGAAAAAAACGACAAAAACCACAAACATGTGGAGGCTAAAAAATATGCTACTAGGGACTTCCCTGATGGTCCAGTGGTTAATAATCTGCTTCCAATGCAGGGGACACAGGTTCAATCCTTGGTTGAAAACTAAGATCCCACAAGCCAAGGGGCAACTAAGCCTGTGCACCACAACTACTGAGCCTGTGCTCGGTGGAACCCATGTGCCACAATGAAGAACTAGTGCAGCCAAAAATAAAAGAAAAAAAAATACATGCTATTAAACAACCAATAGATCACTGAAGAAATCGAAGAAGAAGTAAAAAAATATCTGGAGATAAATGAAAACAAAACCACAACAATCTAAAATTTATGGAATACAGCAAAAACTGTTCTGAGAGAAGTTTATAGTGATATAAGCCTATCTCAGGACATAAGAACAATCTCAAACCTAAAGTAACTTAAAAAAGAAGAGCAAAAAGTCAGAGAAGGAACGAAATCATAAAAATCAGAGCAGAAATAAATGAAATAGAGACTAAAACAATAGAAAAGATTAATGAAAGTAAGAGCTGGTTCTATGAAAAGATAAACAGAATTGATCAACTTTTAGCTAGACTCATCAAGAAAAAAAGAGAGAAAGGGCCCTAATTAATAAAATCTGAAATACAAATGGAGAAACTACAACCATTTGAAACATGTTAATTACCGTATGTGAAATCAATCGCCAGCCCAGGATTGATGCTCGGGGCTGGTGCACCGAGATGTCCCAGGGGGAGGAAATTGGGAGGGAGGAGGGAGGTGGGTTCTGGAGGGGGAGCATATGTAAACCCATGGCGGTTTCATGTCATTGTATGGCAAAACCAACACAATAAAGTAAAGAAAATTTAAAAAAAAAAAAAAAAGAAACTACAACCAATGCCACAGAAATCCAATGGTTAATGAGATTACTATGAACAATTATATGTCAATGAAATAAACAACCAATGAGAAATAGACAAATCCTTAGAACTGTATAATTTCCTAAAGCTTAATCAGAAAGAAATAAGAAAATATGAACAGATCAATTAATAGTAATGAAATTAAAACAGTAATTTTTTTTTAAAATCCCAAAAAACAAAAATCCAGGGCTAGATAGCTACACAAGTGAATTGTATCAAATACTTAGAGAAAAGTTAATACCAATCCTTCTCAAACTATTTCAAAAAATTGCAGAGGAAGGAATGCTTCTAAACTCGTTCTATCAGGCCAGCATCACCATGATATCAAAACTAGATAAAGATATCACAAAAAAGAAAATTATAGGCTAATAATACTGATATGGATGCAAAATGCTCAATGAAATACTAGCAAACTGAATTCAGCAATATATTAAAAAGATCATACACCATCATCAAGAGGAATTTATCCTAGGGATGCAAGGATAGTTCAATATCCACAAATATCCATAAAGTAATACACTACATTAACAAACTGAAGAATAAAAATTATTTAGTCATCTAAATAAATGCAAAAAAATATTCTGACAAAATTGAATTTATCCATTTGTGATAAAAAAAAAAGCTCTAAAAAAGTGGATATAGAGGGAATATACCTAAACATAAACAGGAACAAAGCAAAGATGCCCAGTCTCACCACTTTTATTCAAAATAGTATTGTAAGTCCTATCCAAAGCAACCAGCCAAGAAAAAGAAATTAAAGGAATCCAGTTTGGAAAGAAAGAACTAAAACTGTTAACTCCCTGCAAATGACATGATACTATGCATTAGAAAATCCTCAAAATTCCACCAAGAAATGCCTAGAGCTCATCACTGAGCTTGGTGAAGGTGTAGAGTACAAAATTAAAACACAGAAATCTGTTGCATCTTATACACTGAAACAAACTATTAGAAAGGGAATGCAAGAAAACATTTACAATTGCATCAAAAAGAATAAAATACCCAGGGATAAATTTAATCAAGAAAGTAAAAGACCTGTACACAGAAATCTATAAGATACTAATGAAAGAAAATGAAAACTGAAGTCAACACCAGCAGATAGAAAGATATATCATGTTTGTGGGTTGGAAGAATTAACATTGTTAAAATGACCATGTTACCCAAGGCAATCTACAAATTCAATGCAATTCTTATCAAAATACCAATGGCATTCCTCACAAAACTAGAACAAATATTCTAAAATTATTTATATGCAAATATGAAAGACCCTAAATAGCCAAAGCTGCCTTGAGAAAAAAGAACAAAGCTGGAATTATCACTCTCTGATTTTAAAGTATTGGGATTCCCCAGTGACTTAGCATTAAAAGAATCTGCCTGCAATGCAGGAAATGTGGTTTGATTTCTGGGTCGAGAGAAGGAAACAGCAACCTACTCCAGTATTCTAGCCTAGGAAATGCCATGGACAGAGGAGCCTGGCTGCAGATCCATGAAGTCACAAAAGAGTTGGACATGACATGGCAACTAAACAATTACAACAACAAATAAAGCTGTGGTCCTCAAAACAGTATGATACTAAATCGAAAAGAGATATTTAGATCAATGAGACAGAAGAGAGACCTCAGAAATAGACTCACACTTATATGGGCAATTAATTTATGACAAAAATGGGGAAAAAACAGCCTCTTCAAGAAATGGTGTTGGGAAAACTTGACAGCTACATGCAAAAGAATCAAACTTGGAATCCTCTCACACCATGCACAAAAATAAATTCAAAATGGATTAAAGACAAATGTAATATCTGAAACCATGAAAGTTCTACTTTAAAAAAAAAGCACGCAGGACTTTCTCTGACATCAGTCTTCATAGTATTTTTTTGGAGAAGTCTCTCCAGGCAAGGGAAACAAAAGCAAAAATAAACAAATAGGACTACATCAAACTAAAAAGCTTTTTCACAGGAAAGGAACCCCTCAACAAAATGAAAAGTTACTCACTGAGTGGAAGAAGATAATTGCAAACAGTGTATCTAACAACTGGTTAATATACAAAATATATAAAGAACTTGTAAAACTCATGATGAAAACAAAAATCCAATTAAAAAGGAGCAAAGGATCTGAATAGGTGTGTGTCCAAAGAAGACATACAGATGGCCAATGGGCACATGAAAAGATGCTCAAGATCACTAATCATCAGGAAAATGTAAATCAAAATCACAATAAGATACCATCTCATACCTGTCAGAACGATGATCATCAAAAAGCCAACAAGTGTTAGGAAGAATGTAGAGAAAAGGGAACCTGTGTGCACTGTTGGTAGGAATGTAAATTGGTGCAGTCACTATGGAAAACATTATGGAGTGTCCTCAAAAAATTAAAAATAGAACTACCATATGATCCAGCAATTCCACTTCTGATTATTTATGCAAAGAAAAGAAAAATACTAATTAGAAAAGATATGTGTACCTTTTTGTTTATTGCAGTGTTATGTACAATAGCTAACATATTGGAAAAACCCAAGTGTCCATCAACAGATGAATGAATAAAGATGACATGGTAGTCAGATACATAGATAGATAGTAATAGAGCTATATAGATAGGTGATATATGTATAATAGATTATTAGTCATAAAGAAAAATGAAATCTCACCATTTGTGAAAACATGAATGAACCTAGGGGGTATTATGGTAAGTGAAATAAGTCAGACAGAGAAAGAAAACTACTGTGTGATGTCACTTATACATAGAATCTAAAAAAGCAAAACAAACAAACAACAAATTAGCAACACAGCTATATGCACAAAAAGCAAATAAGTCATTACCAAGGATGAGAAAGTGTGGGAAGATTAAGAGGTGAAACTTCCAGCTGCAAAATGAATGAGTCACAGGTATGAAGTGTACAGGGTGGGAGATATAGTCAATAATTAAGTAGTATCTTTGAGGTGGGATGACATATTATACTAGACTTACCATGGTGATAATTTTGACATGTATAGAAAAAAGTCACTATATTTTGTAACATGAACTAACATAGTATTGCAGCTCAATTATCTTCAAAAACAAACATACATACAAACTTATAGAAAAAAAAGATCAAATTTTCAGTTACCAGAGGCAGGGTTGGTAGAAGGAGGGAGAATTTAATAAAAGCACTCAAAAAGTATGAACTTCCAATTATAAGATAAATAAGTAGTAGAGATGTGATTATAATGTGATAAACATAATTAACACTGCTATATGCTATATATGAAAGTTGTTAGAGTAAATCCCAAGAGTTCACATCACAAAAAAAGAACTTTATTTTCTATTTTTTTAATTTTGTATCTATAAGAGATGATGTTCATTAAACTTCTTGTGATAACGATTTCATGATGTATATAAGTCAAATTATTATGCTGTACACCTTAAGCTTTTAGTGTGTGCTGCTGTATGTCAATTATATCTCAATAAAACTAGAAAAAAATAATTTTAAAACATAAATTAAAAAGTGAAATGTCATAATATTTGCAACATACTTTTAAATAATTCCTGTGAGTGTCTGTGTGTGTGTTCAAGGCAAATATTAAGATCTTCTATTATTAGAAAAAATATAATAAAGCTATTTCCATTTTGGAAAAAAATGGGAGGAAACTACAGCTTTCTCATAAAATACAGTATAAATACTTTATTTTGGAATAATTTTTAATCAGGGCATGAGTGGTGCTAAGTTGTTTCAGCCGTGTCCGACTTTGTGCCCCTATGCACTGTAGCCCACTGGGCTTTTCTGTCATCAGAATTCTCTAGGCAACAGTACTGGAGTGGGTTCCCATTTCCTTCTCCAGGAGATTTTCCTGACCCAAGGATTGAACTCGGGTTTCCTGCAGCTCTTGCATTGCAGGCAGATTCTTTACCACTAAGCCACTGGAAGCTCCAGTCAGGGCATAATGTTGATATATCTGAGTATATTAAAAGTAAGAACTTCTTTCACCAAAAGATATAATGAAGAGAGAGAAAGAATAAGCCATAGAATGGCAGAAGATAGTCATGAACATTCAGTTCATAATAATTCATTAAGTTGCATGTTTATATCTTTTATATACTTCTCTGTATGTTTTTGTAGCCACAAAAGCAAATAAAAAGGTTAAAATAGATATTGGATTATAGAGAAACAGGTGGATTAGACTCAGCCAGTATTGGCTCTAAGGATTTTATCATGCTTGTTAAATGGCTCATTTAGCTGCAAGAAAGGGTAGCATTGTTGCCTGTGGAAGTGTTAAAAACAAACAGACAAACAATAAAACTAACAAGCAATCTTCTCCAAAGTGCTAGGGAAAAAGAGCCTGAGGCTGGGAAGAGGTGCCCCGCCTGAGGAGCCCCTCCTGGAAAATGTGAAACATCATGATGCCAATTAATTTTTGCTGATTGGCACGAAAATTAATTTGCCTAGAATTATTCATGCTGAAGGGTTCTAATTATTCACCTCCGTCAAGATGCAAATTGAGTTTTGCACAAAGGAAACAGGAAGGGGGGCCAGAGAGAAGCGGTGGGGTGTAGTAGGCAGGCCTGGATTGGGGGAGAAGCTGAGTTCCAGGTGTTACAGAAGCCACAGTTCTGAGCTAAAGCTTTGGTAGGGGAGTGCTGGGCCAGCTTGCCTTCTACCTTACATCATTCCCCTCTGGAAAGAGACACTGAGATCCAGGAGAAGCACACCTGAAAGGCCTATTGTCCTCCGGAGGCTGGAAATAACTGAGAAATGCCTGGTGCTGGGGAGACCCCAGAGATGCTCTCTCAGCCAGTGCTAATGTTGGCAGCAGTTACGTAACAAAATAAAAGAACGTACTCTGAATGCATCCTTGCCTGTGATGGGTGTTCAATAAATGTTTAATGACTCACTACTGCATTATTAATCTTATGACAAACCACTAAAAAATTAACCATCTGTATGAATAAAAAAAATCACTAATCTACAAAAGAAATATTTGTTACACAGCTACTCTGAGCCAAGCCCACAGTCTTGGCGCAAGAGATGAGAGGTGGAAACTCAATATTTACATCCTCAAGGAGCTCCCAGTCAGGTCCTGAGACTACACCAGACCACTAGAGTTGCGAGCAATGTTCTTAGGGAGGAAAGATATGACAGACCTCTACCACTGAAAAACACAAAGCTTCACTAGGAAAAAAGGAAGAAGACCTAAATGTATGAAAAAGCAAAGGACAAAAATTAATCAGAACATTTTTTTATTTTTTTTAAAGTGGATTGATTTGCTTTACTGGTTATCAAAACATTATAAAAAGTTAGTACAGTAGTCAGGACAAAGCCAACAGAATGTGTATATGTACCGAGATTTACTTTGAGGAATTGAGTCACGTGATTACGGAGGCTTGGTAAATCCAAAATATGCAGAGTAGGTCAGCAGACTGGCAACCCAGGGGACAGTTTCAGTTTGAATCCAAAGAGAGCCTATTGGCAGAATACCCTCTTGCTCAGAGAAGGCCAGTCTTTGTTCTATTAAGACCTTTAACTGTTTGGATGAAACCCACCCTAATGGTAGGAGGGATTGATTAGGAATTTAGGAATAGCAAATACATAATAGTATATATAAAATAACGAAGCAATAAGGACATAATATAGCACAGGGAACTATTCTCAATATCTTGTAATAACTTATAATAGAAAATTCTGAAAAATACACATACATATGAATAACTGGATCACCTTTCTGTACATTTTAACAAAACATTGTAAATTAACTACACTTCATAAGAAAGGAACAAAGACAATCAGAAACACTATGGAATAACATCCTCGTAACACTAAGAACAAAATAACTGTCAACATAGAATCACATAACTGGCGTGTTAGTTTCCTAGAGATGCTATAACAAATTGACACAAACTGGGTGGCTTAAAATAACAGCTCTGGAGGTCCAAAGTCAAAGTGTTGACAGGGCCACACTCCCTCTGAAGGCTCTCGAAACAAAACTTTGACTATACAGACCCTGTCTAGGTTTCAATCTATTGTCAATTATTTTCCTTCCAAGGAGCAAGCGTCTTTTAATTTGATGGTTGCAGTCACCATTCACAGTCATTTTGGAGACCAAGAAAAGAAAACCCGTCAATATTTCCACTTTTTCTCCTTCTACCTTGCCATGAAGTGATGGGACTGGATGCCATGATCTTAGTTTTTTGAATGTTGAGTTTTAAACCAGCTTTTTCACTCTCCTCTTTCATCTTCACCAAGAGTTTCTTTAGTTCCTCATCACTTTCTCCCACTAGAGTGGTATCACCTGTATCTGAGTTTGGTGATATTCCTCTCAGCAATCTTTATTCCAGCTTGTGATTCATCTAGCCTGGCATTTGACATGATGTACTCTGTATATACGCAGGGTGACAATATATAGATTTGATGTACTTCTTTCCCAATTTGGAACCAATCTGCTGTTACATGTCCAATTCTAACTGTTGCTTCTTGACCTGCATACAGGTTTCTGAAGAGACAGGTGAGGAAGTCTGGCATTCCCATCTTCTTAAGAATTTTTTACAGTTTGTTGTGATCCGCACAGTCAAAGGCTTTTAGTGTACTCAGTGAAGCAAAAGTAGAGGTTTTGTTTTCTGGAATTCCCTTGCTTTCTGTATAATCCAATGAATGTTGGCAAATTCATCTCTGGTTCCTGTGCTTTTTCTAAATTCAGATTGTTCATCTGGAAGTTCTCAGTTCATGTACTGCTGAAGCCTAGCTTGAAGATTTTGAGCATTATCTTGCTAGCATGTGAAATGAGCACAATTGTTTGAACATTCTTGGGCTTCCTTCATAGCTCAGTCAGTAAAGAATCTGCATTCTTTGGCATTACCCTTCTTTGGGATTTGAATAAAAACTGAACTTTTCCAATCCTGTGGCCATTGCTGAGTTTCCCAAATTTACTGATATATTGAGTGCAGCACTTTAACAGCATCATCTTTTAGGATTTGAAATAGCTCAGCCAGAATTCCATCATTTCCACTAGCTTTGTTAGTAGTGATGCTTCCTAAGGGCCACTTGACTTCACACTCCAGGATGTCTGACTCTTGTGAGTGACCCCACCATTGTGGTTGTCCGGGTCATTGGGACCATTTATTAAAAGTTTTTCTGTATTTTTGCCACCTCTTTTTAATCTCTTCTGCTTCTGTTAGGTCTTTATCATTTCTGTCCTTTATTGTGCCCATCCTTGTAAGAAATACTCCCTTGATAAATGCAATTTTCTTGAAGAGATCTCGTCTTTTCCATACTATTGTTTTACTCTATTTCTTTGCATTATTCACTTAAGAAGGCTTTCTTTTCTCTCTTTGCTATTCTCTGAACTCTGTGTTCAGATGGGTTTATTTTTTCCTTTCTACCTTGCCTTTCACTTCTCTTCTTAGCAATTTGTAAAGACTCCTCAGACAACCACTTTGTCTTCTTGCATTTCTTTTTCTTTGGGATGGTTTTGGGCACTGCCTCCTTTAAAATGTTACAAACATCCATCAATAGTGCTTCAGTCACTCTGTCTACCAGATCTAATCGCTTGAATCTACTCATCACCTGCACTGTATAATCATAAGGAATTTGATTTAGGTCATACCTGAGTGGCCTAGTGGTTTTCCCTACTTTCTTCAACCTAAGCCTGAATTTTGCAACACAGAGTTCATGATCTGAGCCACAGTCAGCTCCAGCGCTTGTTTTTGCTGACTGTTGAGAGATCCTCCATCTTCTGCAATGAATATAATCAGTCTGATTTCAGTATTGACTATCCAGTGATGTCCACGTGTAGCGTCATCTCTTGTGCTGTTAGACCAGGGTGTTTGCTATGACCAGCATGTTCTCTTGACAAAATTCTGTTAGCCTTTGCCATACTTCATTTTGTACTCCAAGAACAAATTTGTCTGTTACTCCAGGTATCTCTCGACTTCCCACTTTTGCATTACAATCCCCTATGATGAAAAAGACATCTTTTTTGTTAGAAGGTCTTGTACCAGGGTCCAGTCCCAGCTGGATCCAGGGGTCTTGAGGGATGAGTGGCGTAGGTGAAGTACTGAGCTGAGTCAATGTGTTGATAAAGCAGTCTCTCACTTTATTGCTGTTGGTTTATAGTTTATGCCCAAAGAACATCCCCATTACATCACACATCATTCAAGGTTAAATTTTGCTCTTATCAGGTGCAGCTGTGTGGAGGCTTGAGGGAAAGGCTAGGCTTGAAACTGTTTTTATTCCAGTAACCTTGACCACTATCTGTCTCACTGTGTTCTGAAAACCTTGTCTATAATTATTGTCTCACACCTGTTATTTTATACCTATAGAGAAAATAAATGAGGGGTTAACTCAGGCAGATACAGCTGATTGTGTTATGTCATACACTCTGGTTTTTACAAAGAAAGGGAACAATGAGACAGTCTAGCAGCACTGCTTTAGCAATAAAACCCTATTAACCTTATATAACTACTATAATGTATTTCTATGTCTACACTATCCTAAAGCAATCAATGTCTCCAACTATGCTGGCTACAGTTATGAGCATTCCTAAGTCCCATCCCTCCTGGTCTCTTTAAGGAAGGGAGCCTCCACTGTGGAGTGGTCGGGGGAGTGGGAGGTAGAAAGGTGACCCAAGTACAAACCCATCTGGTGGTGGCTTTGCCATGACCCCCAGGACGGCATGAACAGAACTCCCAAGAAAAATACCAGGAGGGGCCTTGTCCAGGGATGCCCCAATAAGGAAAATCTACTTTTCAGTTTCCTTCTCAGTCTCGTGACTTTGTCATTCAAGCAAGGGGGGCATCCTGATGGCTCCCGGCAGTCTTGTAGGTCTTCATAGAACCAGTCAACTTCAGCCTCTTTGGCATTACTGGTTGGGTCATGGACTTGAATTATTTTGATGTTGAATGGGTTGCTCTGGAAACAAACTGAAATCATTCTGTCATTTTTAAGATTGCACCCAAGTACTGCGTTTCAGATTCTTTGTTGACTATGAGGGATACTCCATTTCTTCTTCAGGATTCTTGCCCACAGCAGTAGATAAAATAATCATCTGAATTAAATTCACCCATTCCCATCCATTTTACTTCACTGATTCCTAAGACATTGGTGTTCATTCTTGCCATCTCCTGCTTGATCATGTCCAATTTATCTTGATTCATGTACCTAATATTCCAGGTTACTATGCAATACTGTTCTTTACAGCATGGACTTTACCTTCACCACCAGTCATATCCACCACTGAGCATCATTTCCACTTTTGGCCCAGCCTCTTCATTCTTTCTGGAGCTTTTTTTCTGCTCTTTCTCACTAGCATTTTGGACACCTAACCTGGGAGTCATATCCTTCAGTGTCATATCTTTTTGCCTTTTGATACTGTTCATGGGGTTCTTGAAGCAAAACTACTGGAGTGGTTTGCCATTCCCTCTTCCAGTGGACCATGTTTTGCCAGAAACTCCACTATGATCCATCTGTCTTGGATGGCCCTGCATAGCATGACTCATAGCTTCATTCCTTCACCAAGACAAGACTGTGATCCCTGAAGGGAATTAACTTCTAGTTTGTGAATATTTTTTAAGCCAACAGGGTGATGCCAAAAACTCTATGCATGGGTGCCAAGCTGAATCTTGGAGACAGGGTTTGGGGTGAAGTAGAAAGAATAGCTTTATTTTTTTTCCAGACAAAGGGGAACACAGTGGACAAATGTCCTCAAAGTTGGGTGTCTCCACCTGGGGAGATTTGGTGAGGTTGCTGATAAGGATCATGGTATATCTAGGGCCTGCTTTCCTTTAATCTGGCCTCAGGTAGTCTCCCAATGAGCTTCTGTGGTTCTCAAGGTTATCAAACTGTGACCTTCTCTCTGGAATGAAGAATTCTTCATCAAGTAGTTAACATTTTCCATTTGTTGGGGGTGTTAGTTCTAGGTAGGTAGTGTAGTGTTAGTCGCTCAGTCATGTCCGACTCTTTGCTATCTTATGGACTGCAGCCCACCAGGCTCTTCTGCCCATGGAATTCTTTAAGCAAAAATACTGGAGTGGGTAGCCATTCCCTTCTCCAGGGGATCTTCACAACCCAGAGATCGAACCCAGGTCTCCAGCACTGAAGGCAGATTCTTTACCATTTGAGCCACCAAATTCTTTAGGGGTTCTAGAGAAGAGCTCTGGAGTATGAAGTTAAGTAGGCCTTAGGAAGCATCACTACGAACAAAGCTAGTTGAAGTGTTGGAATTCCAGTTGAGCTAATTAAAATCTTAAAAGATGATGCTGTGAAAGTGAAGTACTCAATATGCCAGCAAATCTGGAAAACTTAGCAGTGGCCACAGGACTGGAAAAAGGTCAGTTTTCATTCCAATACCAAAGAAAGGCAATGCCAAAGAATGTTTGAACTACCAAACAACAGCACTCATCTCACACGCTAGCAAAGTGATGCTCAAAATTCTCCAAGTGAGGCTTCAATAGTATGTGAACCAAGAACTTCCAGATGTTCAAGCTGGATTTAGAAAAGGCAGAGGAACAAGAAATCAAATTGCCAACATCCAGAAAAACATTTACTTCTGCTTTATTGACTACACCAAAGCCTTTGACTGTGTGGATCACAACAAACTATGGAAAATTCTGAAAGAGATGGAATACCAGACCACCTGACCTGCCTCCTGAGAAACCTGTATATAGGTCAAAAACCTGTATGTAGCAACAGTGAGAACTGAATATGGACAAAAGCCTGGTTCCAAATCAGGAAAGGAGTATGTCAAGGCTGTATCTTGTCACCCTGTTTATTTAACTTATATGCAGAGTACATCATGTGAAATGCTGGGCTGGATGAAGCACAAGTTGGAATCAAGATTGCTGGGAGAAATATCAATAACCTTGCAGATGACATCACCCTTATGGCAGAAAGCAAAAAGGAACTAAAGAGCCTCCTGATGAAGATGAAAGAGAAGAATGAAAAAGCTCACTTAAAACTCAACTTTCAGAAAACAAAGATCATGGCACCTGGTCCCATCACTTCATGGCAAATAGATGGGGAAACAATGGAAACAGTGACCAACATTATTTTCTTGGGCTCCAAAAATCACTGCAGATGATGACTGCAGCCAGGAAATTAAAAGACGCTGTTCCTTGGAAGAAAAACTATGACCAACCTAGACAGCATATTAAAAAGTGGAGACAGTACTTTGCCAACATAGGTCCATCTAGTCAAAGCTATGGTTTTTCCAGTAGTCAAGTATGGAAGTGAGAACTGGACCATAAAGAAAGCTGAGCACGGAAGAATTGATGGTTTTGAACCACAGTGTTGGAAAAGATTCTTGAGAGTCCTTTGGATAGCAAGAAGATCAAACAAGTCAGTCCTACAGGAAATCAGTCCTGAATATTCATTGGAAGGACTGATGCTGAAGCTGAAGCTCCAATACTTTGGCCACCTGATGTAAAGAACTGACTCATTGGAAAAGACTGCTGGGAAAGATTCAAGACAGGAGGAGAAGGGGATGACAGAGGGTGAGATGGTTGGATGGCATCACTGACTTGATGGACATGAGTTTGAGCAAGCTCTGGGAGTTGGTGATGGACAGGGAGGCCTGGCGTGCTGCAGTCCATGGGGTCACAGAGTAGAACATGAGTGAGAAAATGAACTGAACTGAAGTGAACTGAGAGAAGATCTCAAAGATAATGTCACATGTATCCCTTGAGGAAAAACCCTGAACCTGCCCCAAATCTGCATTATTGTTTCTTGGCTGTTCCTCCCTTGTCTTGCATCATCTCCCTTCTCTGATTAGCAACTATTTGAACCTGTCCTTTGGAACTCAGGAAAGGTCATGGAGGCTGAAGTCTATTCCCTACAAACAAGAAATGGAGAACACAGAAAGGCTTCTATGTCCTGAAGTCCCACAGAGTCCTGTTTGGCTTCAGGAGCTACCTCTAATTTGCTCTGCCTCATGAGCTCTTTCTGCCAGAGAGAACTAAATTTAAGCTGTGTGAGAAACTCTGGTCTAATTTCTGCTAAGGCTGCTGCTTATACTTTTGTTTAAACTTTTCAACCTTGCAACACTTCAACTAGAAGGACAGTTGGCCAATTGAAATTTGTGGCTTTGTGCAGAGAAGCATGGTCTTACTCAAACATCTTCATACCTGCTTGCAGACTGGCTATCTCTAGTCAGATTTTATCCTTTTCCTAGATATTTCTAAAAGCAATCATAAAAGCATCACACATCAGATGATAAATCATTCCTACCATTTTCATGACACAGGCCTAAGCATCCTAAAATTCCACAGTCTGTCCCAGGGTTCCCTCTACTGCAGAGCAAGGACCATCCCCTTCCTTTTCTAGTCTGTGATGTCTGTGTGTTCAGTGCCAAAATTCAAACTCCCTCCACTTTTATGTTCTGCTTCTTATAGCATCGCATCTTCAAATTCAGTCAAGAAAAGATTTGGAAGGTCATTTTATAATAATTCACCATAAGAAAGAACAACTTAACAACGTTGCTTATATAGCTTTAACTGTACAAAGCAAAAGCTGGCAGAATTAAAAGGTAAAATTAATAGAGTCACAGTCATAATGAGAGATGTTAACAGACTTCTACTGGAGAAAAAGAAAAAAGTCCAGCCAGTGTGGGGAGAAAAAGTAAGAATGTAGAATAATTGAACAATATAATAATTTTGACTTAATGGATATACTTTTATAAATCTTTTTACCCAAAATTAGAAAATACATATTCTTTACAAAACCTGATTATTTGGAATGTAAGTTGGTACAGCCACTGTGGAAAACAGTACAGAGGTTGCTCAAAAAACAAAAAATAGAGCTACCCTACAATCTAGCAATTCCACTCCTGGGCATGCATATATCTGGATAAAACTATAATTCAAAAGTTAGAAGAAAAAAAAAAAGGTAGGACTTCCCTTGTGGTTAAGAATCTACCTGTCAATGCAGAAGACACAGGTTCGACCCCTGATCCAGGAAGATGCCACATGCTTTGGGGCAACAAAGCAAATGCGTCACAACTACTGAGCCTGAGCTCTAGAGCCTGTGAGCTGCAATGCATATCTAGAACTCCTGCTCTGCAACAAAAGAAGCCACCACAATGAGAAGTCCATTAGCCACAACTAGAGAGTTGCTCCTACTTGCCACAACTAGAGAAAACCTACATGTAGCAAGGAAGACCAAGCACAGTCATAAATAAATAAATTAATGTTTTAAAGAAATTAGAAAACACAAAAAGCTATATGCATCCCTATGTTCATAACAGTACTATTCACAATAACCAAGACAGGGGAATAACCTAAATGCTCATCAATAGATGAATGGATAAAGAAGATGTGATATATATATATATATATATATCAAATATATATATTCATACATACACACAATGGAATACTATTCAGCCATTAAAAGAATGAAATACTGCCATTTGCAGCAACATAGATGGACCTAGATTATCATACTAGGTAAAGTAAGTCAGAAAAAGAAAGACAAATATGATAATGATATGACTTATATGTGGAACCTAAAATAGGACATGAATTTACCCCAAAACAAACAAACTCACAAACACAGAGAATGGACTTCTGGCCAAGAAGGAGGGATAGGGAGATGAAATGGAAGCCTGGGATTAGCAGATGCAAAATATTATATAAAGAATGGATAAACAATGAGGTCCTACTGTATAGCACAGGGAACTATATTCAATATTCTGTGATAAGCCATAATAGAAAAGAAAATGAAAAGATTCATATATATATATATGTATACACACATATACATATAACTTTGCTGTATAGCAAAAATTAACACAACATTGTAAATCAGCTGTACTTCAGTTAACAAAAACTGATCATTGAAGAGACCAATAAAATAGACAAATTCCTGACAAGAAGGATAAGGGAAAAAAGAGCAGATCTAATATAGGCAACATTGGATGAGGAAGATAGAAGGAATATAATCACAAATGTGACAGAAATGATGTTTAATTCATAAGGAATTACAAAAAGTTTATGTCAAAGGTCTAAAATTTAGATATAAATGGGCAATTCTCCAGAAAAAATAAAAATTACCAAACTTGACTGAAGAAGAAAATTTAAAACCTGAATGGCATCCAACAATTTCACTTCTAGTATAGACCCAAAGGAGATTAAAACAGAATATAGAAGAGATGTCTATACCCTTATGTCACTGCAGCAGTATTCACAACAGCCAAGATAATGAAGTAGCCTAAGTATCTGTCAAAGGATGAATGGATAAAGAAAATGTGACACATATATACAAAGCAATGATACTGCCATGAGAAAGAAGGAAATTCTGCCATTTGAGACACATTTGTGAATTACCTAGCTCAAAATGTCAGTAGTGCCAAGAAACCCTGGGTTAAGCTGGTTAAAAGTGAAAGAAAGCGAAATTGCTCAATCATGTCCGACTCTTTGTGACCCCATGGGCTGGAGCCTACAGGCTCCTCTGTCCGTGGAATTTTTCCAGGCAAGAGTACTGGAGTGGGTTGCCATTTCCTTCTCCAGGAGATCTTCCTCACCCAGGGATTAAACCCAGGTCTCCCTCATTGCAGGCAGACATTTTACCGTCTGAGTCAGGGAAGTCCAATATAAGCTAAAGAGTTGTTTAAATCTCTATATGCTTTTCAATATTTTGTCTAATATTTCAATCGATTACAGAAAAAAAATGTTAAAACCTACACCTGTAATTGTGGATTTGTCTATTTCTCCATTTTTTCCATCAGCTTTTGTTCCAAGTATTTGATGCTTTGTTATTGGATACAAACAAATTTTAGATTTTTCTGCTTTCTTGATGAATTGGCTCTTTTATTATTATGAAATAAACTTATTAGGCAATACATTTACATTCAATAGAAATACTGCAAAAAAAACTGTATGAACACATAAGTATTTGATGACTGTGCCATGAAAAAATTAAAGCAGGGTATGATTATACAGTGGAAGTGACAAATAGATTCAAGGGATTAGATCTGATAGACAAAGTGCCTGAAGAACTATGGACCGAGGTTCGTGACATTGTACAGGAGGCAGTGATCAAGACCATCTCCAAGAAAAACAAATGGAAAAAAGCAAAATGGTTGTCTGAGGAGGCCTTACAAATAGCTGAGAAAAGAAGAGAAGCTAAAGGCAAAGGCAAAAAGGAAAGATATACCCATTTGAATGCAGAGCTCCAAAGAACAGCAAGGAGAGACAAGAAAGCCTTCTTATCAGTGATCAATGCCAAGAAATAGAGGAAGACAATAGAATGGGAAAGAAAGTTAAAGATACCAAGAGAACATTTCATGCAAAGAGGGGCACAATAAAGGACCGAAAATGTATGGACCTAACAGAAGCGGAAGGTATTAAGAAGAGGTAGCAAGAATACACAGAAGAACTCTACCAAGAAGATGTTCATAACTTAGATAATCACAATGAGGTGGTTAGATGGCATCACCAACTCTATGGACATGAGTCTGAGTAATCTCCATGAGTTGGTGATGGACAGGAAAGCCTGGCATCCTGCAGTCCATGGGGTCGCATAGAGTCGGACATGGCTGAGCAACTGAACCGAACTGAAGGGCTAGAGCCATATGGTAGGAGGGAATTGTTTAAAGGGATGGTCAGGAAAGGGAATGTCTGGGCAACTACAGCCTGATCTGTTTCTAGTTTGTTGTTTTGTGCAAATATCACGCTTTTCTAATTTGTGTGGATTATAAAGTCTTTGTATATTATAAACACAGGCCACTCCCTTATTCCTCTTAATTCAAACTCGCTCTGGCTATGTTGTTCCTTTACTTTACAATATGAATTTTAGGGTTAGTTTGTCAAATTCAGTGCTGGTGGTGGTGGTTTAGTTGCTACATCGTGTCACCTCTTGCAACCCCATGGACTGTAGCTTGCCAGGCTCTTCTGTCCATTGGATTGTCCAGGCAAGTATACTGGAGTGGGTTGCCATTTCCTTCTCCAGGGAATCTTCCCAACCCAGGAATCAAACCCAGGTCTCCTGCATTGTAGGCAGATTCTTTACCAACTAAGCTACGAGGGAACCCCAAATACAGTGATTAAATCTAATAATTTAAAGGAGGCAAGACTTTCATTCACTTTTTTTCTATAGATGAGGAATTCCACAGACAGATTTTTATTTTTTTAAACTTCTATGTAAGCAAGAAGAAAGTAGAAATGCTCTTTTTTCTGCTTTAATTTAAAACAAAAACAACAATTATCTTTTATAACCAAGCATGTCGATTTAAACATTATTACCAAGGTAAATAAATTATAAAGAAAAAAAATCAGAATCATATTTTTAGGAGTTAAAAATTATTTTTGCAAGCCACAGTGATAATTTCTGAAATTCAAGTATATTTCAAGCTTTTGGGGAATATGGTTGCTTTACAATGTTGTATTACTTTCTACTATACAAGGAAGTGAATCAGCTATATGTACACCTATATCTCTTCCCTTTTGACCTCCCTCCCACTTTCCCATACCACCCATTAAGGTCATTTCAGAGGACTGAAACAGAGTAGGACCCCTATGGTCCTTGCTCCCCACCCCATGTCCTCATCCTGCCTTTTGTCTGTGGAAAAACTTTAGGTAAAGAAGAAGTTTAATCAGAGAAGTGATAAAATACATAAACAAAGGAAAATAGTCATAAGAGATCAAATAATAATAATAATGTGATTATTAAGCATAGGCAAGGACATTTAGTTCCTTCTCAAAGGCTATTAGATAATATTCTGAGCCATATCCTGTGAGCTGTCTTATATATACTGAAATCGTCACCATGTGGAAGAAGTTAATTAACTACATGTTGATGAGAAAGTAGCCATGATATGAGTTGCCACAGTTCAAATAATTGGCCTCAAGAAAGGGAAACAAATCAGTCATGGAACTGAACAGTCAGTTCAGTTCAGTTCAGTCGCTCAGTCATGTCTGACTCTTTGTGACCCCAAAAACCACAGCATGCCAGGCCTCCCTGTCCATCATCAACTCCTGGAGTTTACTCAAACTCATGTCCATTGAGTCAGTGATGTCATCTAACCATCTCATTCTCTGTCGTCTCCTTCTCCTCTTGCCTTCTATCTTTCCCAGCATCAGGGTCTTTTCCATGACTCAGCTCTTCGCATCAGAAGGCCAAAGTATTGGAGTTTCACCTTCAACATCATTCCTTCCAATGAACACCCAGGACTGATCTCCTTTAGGATGCACTGGTTGGATCTCCTTGCAGTCCAAGGGACTGTCAAGAGTTTTCTCCAACACCACAGTTCAAAAGCATCCATTCTTCGGCACTCAGCTTTCTTCACAGTCCAACTCTCACATCCATACATGACTACTGGAAAAACCATAGCCTCAACTAGACGGACCTTTGTTGGCAAAGTAATGTCTTCTGTTCTTTAATATGCTGTCTAGGTTGGTCATAGCTTTTCTCTCAAGGAACAAGCATCTTTTAATTTCATGGCTACAGTCACCATCTGCAGTGATTTTGGAGCCCCCCAAAATAAAGTTGGTCACTGTTTCCATTGTTTCCCAGTCTATTTGCCATGAAGTGATGGGACCGGATGCCATGATCTTAGTTTTCTGAATGTTGAGCTTTAAGCCAACTTTTTCACTCTCCTTTTTTACTTTCATCAAGAAGCTCTTTATTTCTTCTTCACTTTCTGCCATAAGATGGTGTCATCTGCATATCTGAGGTTATTGATATTTCTCCCAGCAATCTTGATTCCAGCCTGTGCTTCATCCAGCCCAGCATTTCTCATGAGGTACTCTGCATATAAGTTAAATAAGCAGGGTAACAATATACAGACTTGACGTACACCTTTCCCAGTTTGGAACAAGTCTTTTGTTCCATGTCCAGGTCTACTTCTTGACCTGCATACAGATTTCTCAGGAGGCAAGTCAGGTGGTCTGGTATTCCCATCTCTTTCAGAATTTTTCACAATTTGTTGTGATAGACACAATCAAAGGCTTTGTCTAGAACACTTTCTAACACCATCCACAAGAATAAACTCAAAATGGATTAAAGATCTAAATGTAAGACCAGAAACTATAAAACTCCTAGAGGAAAACATAGGCAAAACATTCTCTGACTTAAATCATAGCAGGATCCTCTATGACCCACCTCCCAGACTAATGGAAAGAAAAGCAAAAATAAACAAATGGGACCTAATTAAACTTAAAAGCTTTTGCACAACAAAGGACACTATAAGCAAGGTGAAAAGACAACCTTCAGAATGGGAGAAAATAATAGCAAATGAAGCAACTGACAAAGAATTAATCTCAAAAATATACAAGCAACTCCTGCAGCTCAATTCCAGAAAAATAAGCGACCCAATCAAAATAAGGGCCAAAGAACTAAACAGACATTTCTCCAAAGAAGACATACAGAATGCTAATGAACACATGAAAAGATCCTCAGCATCACTCATTATCAGAGAAATGCAAATCAAAACCACAATGAGGTACCATCCCACACAGGTCAGAATGGCCACTATCTAGAAGTCTACAAACAAAAAATGCTGGAGAGGGTGTGGAGAAAAAGGAACCCTCTTATACTGTTGGTGGGAATGCAAGCTAGTATAGCCACTATGGAGAACACTGTGGAAGTTCCTTAAAAAACTGGAAATAGAACTGCCATATGACACAGCAATCCCACTGCTGGGCATACACACTTGAGGAAACCAGAATTGAAAGATACACGCACACCCCAATGTTCATCGCAGCACTGTTTACAATAGCCATGACATGGAAGCAACCTAAATGTCCATCAGCAGACAAATGGATAAGAAAGCTATGGTACATATACACAGTGGAATATTAGTCAGCTATTAAAAAGAATGCATTTGAATCAGTTCTAATCAGGTGGATGAAACTGGAGCCTATTGGACAGAGCAAAGTAAGTCAGAAAGAAACACACCAATATAGTATATTAATAAATATATATGGAATTTAAAAGGATGGTAACAATGACCCTATATGCAAGACAGCAAGAGAGACAGATGTAAAGAACAGACTTTTGGACTCTGTGGGAGAAGGCAAGGGTGGGATAATTTGAGAGAATAGCATTAAAACATGTATATTATCATATGGGAAATAGATCGCCAGACCAGGTTCGATGCATGAGACAGGGTGCTCAGGGCTGGTGCACTGGGATGACCCTGAGGGATGGGATGGGGAGGGAGGTAGGAGGGAGGTTCAGGATGGGGAACACATGTACACCCATGGCTGATTCATGTAAATATATGGCAAAAACCACCACAATATTGTAAAGTAACTAGCCTCCAATTAAAATAAATAAATAAAAAGAAAAGAAATAAGCAAGGCACTCTCGTTTATTAAAAAAAAAAAAAAGCAGTCATTCCACATTACCCCCACCTTCCAGCCCCAGATAACATCTAGTGGGCCATCTCTATAGATTTGCTATTTCTGGATATCTTACACGAATGAAACCATACAACATGTGTCCTTTTGTGTCTGCATGCTTTCACTTGTAGTGTTTTTGAGGATAATCCATGTTGTATCCATATTTGTTCTGAAGCAATAGGAAGTCAAACAGAGTCTAGTCTGGTCAATTTGGCTGGGTACAGCAACCCACTCCAGTATTTTTTCCTGGAGAATCTCTTGGACAGAGGAGCCCAGTAAGCTCCATAGAGTTGCAAAGAGTCAGACATAACTGAAGCCACTTAGCATGCCCGCATGCATGCACATATGCACATTCTGTTGGAAGAAGTTGAAGTGTATCTCAAAGTAAATGAGATTAATTTCTCTATGTATCTCATGTTTTCTTTTTATGCCCTTGAATATTTATATTCTACACACACACACACACACACACAAAGCCTTACACCAAATAAACACCACCATACATTATTACCTATACTCAGAATGTAAGTATTGCTTCATTACTGCCAAGACTTTTATAAGATTCTCTTTTAGGGGCATGGGAGTGTAACCAGGAAAGGCTAGCTTGGACTCAGTAATAGGAGTTGGCTTAAAAGGATGTTATGCTGAAGATGTTATACTGAAACTGTGACATCCCTGTAATGAATAATATGAGGTACTATACCTGGAATTCAGATCTTAGGGGACTATAAAGCAAAGTATTTAAGTTAGGGTTTTGTGACCTCTCTCTGTAACATCCTTCCTTTCAATTACCTACTTTCCTAGTTCTCCCATGAAGGTAAAATACCTAGTTATTAAAATTAATTTACTTTAAAATATTTATGACTTATTAAATTCAAAAAACAATGAAGACATGCTTGTTTAATTCTATAAAATTATTTAACTTTTGATCAACAAATAAAGAGGGATGTTAACGAAAGGATCCTTTGTTGTCCTGTCAAATTATGTTGCATGGACCGGTGTAGTTCTAAAACTTTTTTGTGTCCAAGGATCACTGGGATATTTGTTTTAAAATATAAAATTCTGAACCCCTGAGATTTGGATTCAATCTGTGTGAGGAGAATAAATCTCCATTTTCAATTACTGGTGGTCCTCAGACTTTAGTGTACATTAGACTCACTCTGAGGGCTTGTTAAAGCACAGGTTTCTGGACCCCATTACTAGAGTTTATGACTCATAGGTCTGGAGTGAAGCCTGAGAATTTATCTGACAAGATCCCAGGTGATGCTGATGCTGCTGGATGGGGACTATGTTTTGAGAACCTCTGTCAGGTGATTCTAATACAACCGGGCCGTGACCACATTTGGAGCCATATTGATAAACTAATCACAATTCTACAAATCAAGCTAAGCCTGTATGGCTGCCTGTGATAAAAGAGGTTGGCTTTCACAGTGGTGGAATAAAAGGAAGCTTTGTCCCTAGCTGTGGAAGCATCAATAATTTTCATAAACAATTTAAATAGGATACTATTTTAATCTAAAATATCTGTTAAGGACATAATATCAAAGCATGAAAGACAATATTTTATTTTGACTTTCACGTATACAAATCAAAATTTGTAAATTATTGTTGTTGTTCAGTCGCTAAGTCATGTCCATCTCTTTGCAACCCCATGGACTATAGTCCAGCAGGCTCCTCTGTCCACTCACTTTCCCAGACAAGAATACTGGAGTGGGTTGCCATTTCCTTCTCCAGGGGATCTTCCCAACCCAGGGATTGAAGCTGTGTCTCCTGAGTTGGCAGGTGGATTCTTTACCACTGAACCATCAGGGAAGCCCAAATTATTTTTACAGATTTCATTTAAAATAACTTTTTTAAAAAACTGACACACTTAAGAAAATCACAGTTTAATGGGTTGGGGTTTTGACAGAAATCTGATTCATGGGTACAGCCTACTGGATGATTCTGAGATTGCAAAGGAAAAAAAACTGTCATGGGAGTTTTAATGCTTAATATGCTTCCCTGTTGACTCAGATGGTAAAGAATCTGCCTGCAATGCCAGAGACCTGGCTTCAGTCCCTAGGTTGGGAAGATCCCCTGGAGAAAGGCATGGCAATCCACTCCAGTATTCTTGCCTGGAGAATCCCCATGGACAGAGCAGCCTGACAGGCTATAGCCCATGGGGTCACAAAGGGTTGGACACGACTGAGTGACTAAGCATAGCATAGCATGTTTGTTTTATTTGTTAATTTTTCCATATTTCTTTACAAGCATTATATAATGGACACATCATGAACTTTGGAGGTTCAAGATCTTTCTTTGCCTTGTGATTTTTCTTGCTATATGACCTTGGGCAAGTTACTCAAGCTTCAGATTGCTATACTGGTATAATGGGGTAACAATAATTACTACCCAGCAATTATTATGAGAATTAGGGAATAAAACACTCAAGTTTCCAGCACAATGTTGAACTTATAAAGAATCTATGTCCTTTATACAAACACACCAATAAATGTAAAAAAATTTATTTTCTGACCTTCTTTCTATTCAAGTTCCCCAAACTTAATTCTGCTCTAAAATGACATTTACTGGCCTATGTGAAGACTCCATGTTGGTGTTTCTCTGCATTTTAACTCCTGATATTCAGTAGAATATCAGTTGTGATTGCCAGGGGGCACTGTGTTCAAGTTAGTGTGGCAAACTACAGTGATTTATGAGGCTCTTGCTGCAGTAAGAGTAACTTCTGATAGTTCTATGTTCATGAATTAGGGACAACTGGGCAGTGAAGAGTCTCATTGTTTTTTGCTGTATTAAAACTTAATGATGAAGTGAAGCATCTCAGCTAAACACTTTCCTGTAAAAAACTTGTTTAAATAGAAACCATACTCAGTGCCTTCAGTCAATCAATTCCCACTGCTCACTTTGGGAGAACACATTTATAAACTGGTCTTTACCTAAGATAAACAAAGGAAAATGAGAGGACATTAATGTCGAGACCAAATTGTGGTGTTTCTGGACATGCTTAGAAATTCACATCTTGAGACCCTCAAATCTTCTTGTGATTCACGGAGTGCCCCTGGTGGTATCAAGTGGGCTTGGAAATGGGTATTTTCAGCTCCCTCTTCTTGGTCAAGCAATCCAGAGCTGCAATTCAGTGATCTCCTGCTGGGCCCAGGAGTCTGCATTAAAACAAGTATTTCAGGAGATTCCCATGAAAGGCATCCATTTTTAATGCAATGTGAAAAAAAATCTTGTGTTAGGAGCACTGCCCTGAGATCCAACAGGAATTAGTTGTTTTGCTCCCATTTGCTGTAATTATTAATAGAATTGAGCAGTACTGTACATTCAGTGAGAACCCTTCATTGGTTAAGCAGAGTATCAGCTGTGATTGCCAGGGGGCACTGTGGTTCAAGTTAAGTGTCCTTTCTAGTGTTATGAACTCCAGCAATTTATGAGCTCTTGCTGCCCTAAAAGACGACTAGTGAAGTGTACACTGTTTCTTCCTCCTTATCCACTGCCTCAGCATTACAGAGCAAGATGGTTTAAGCCAGCTTGGGGGCCAGCACAGAATGTTGCACAAAGAAAGCATTCAAAATCCTTGTGGTGCTATACTACCAGGTTTATCAGTTGGTTACTACAATTGGACTTTAATTGGGAAATACAATTATTTAGCTTTGCATTCATGACCAAGAAGTTATTCCAAGCCTTGGGTACTCATCCCATGTGGCTCTAACTCCAGGTAACAAAGGACTGGGAGTTTTGGAAAGCTGTGCCCTGCTGTGTATTTTCAGAATATAGCTTTGGCTCCGTATCAGTCACTTACGGCAGCTTATCAAAAAATCACATTCTATCTACATTCTTAAGACTAGATTTGGGGTGAGGTTCCTGTGAAAAGGAAATTAATTAGGACTCGATGTTTTGAGTGATTGTATGGAGATTAGACAGATTCCGATTAATGGCCAAGTGTTAGAGAATAAATTGTTTTGGTAGGATTTCTTTTTACCTTGTTATTGTTTAGTCACTAAGTTAATGTCCAGCTCTTTAGAAACCCCATGGACTGCAGCCCACCAGGCTCCTCTGTCCATGGGATTTCCCTGGCAAGAATATTGGAGTGGGTTGCCATTTCCTTCTCCAAGGGATTTTCCCAATCCAGGGACTGAATCCATGTCTCCTGCATTGGCAGGTGGGTTCTTTACCACTTAGCCACAAGGGATGCGCTCTTTTTTCTTGGGCAATACTTGTTAGTGCTCCTAAAGTGATGTGGACTGACTTAACACAGGTCGCATGATAATTATCCCTTACTGCTTATCAGTAAATATGTATTACTTCACTCTTCATGGCTCTGTAAAATCTGTAGGTCATGGATGACAGTGCCTTGTCTTCCAGAGTCACAGTAATACAGAATTATTAACATTTATTTTCTTTCCCAAGTCAGGAATCTGTAAGAGTGATACCACTGAGATAAACTCTGACTTGGGTTTCTGAAGAACTCATTTGGAAAAATGCTAGCCTACAAAAATTAAAAATGAATAAAGAAAGCAGGCTGGTGAAAAAAAGGATGGTTTTAATTTATTTTTAGAAAGACTTTGATAAAGACTTTCACAATATTCTATTTGCTATGATTTTTAAACCACATATACTTATTACCTACTTTAAATTATCGTTAATAAAGAAATATAATTACAGAGATATTGTTTATATAGTGTTTGCTCTTAGTTGTAAATACTCAGAATTACACAGAAAATTACACAATTACACAGAATTACTCAGTACTAGAAAAATCTTTATTTTGAGCCTAACATGAGAAATAGGTATTATGCTATTCTAGATTCTTCCTATGCCATCTAGTGGGAGATTCAAATGGTTTTATCTGAGTTTTGTGTAGATTACTTATCATCAATTTTTCCAGCTTTTCATTTGTAGCAAATCAACTACATTATACCTAGTAAATGGTACATGTGAAAGTTTAGGTTGAAAATAAAACTAAAACAGACAAAACAAAGTGTAAGCCTTGCCTTATGTTACAAATAACTTTATGACAGGGTATGTTCACATTTCCAGCTCACATCACTAATGACACTAATGGGTGACTCTATGGTTAAAATATAGGTCATTACTGTCATTTCAATTGTTGATTTGATGGTATGATGAAATATCCTGATTTCTTCAGCCAAGACTATCCTAAGACAGAATTCCTTGATTTAATAGACTATAATGCCTTTTCACATGTTATTTCCTGTCCTTCCTCTCCTCTGCCTTTACCCCTTCTCTGAACAATGAAATCTGACTCATCTTTCAAAAGTTCTCTAATAAGCATGTCGTTCGTAAAACCTGCCTTTGTCATAGTCTGCCTGCATACAACACACATACACACACACACACACACACACACACACAGGACTAATTGGTCACTCCTTGTTGCATCCAGAGTACCTTGTTCTTACATTTCTACTACCTCTGTTACCTTTCTTGACAATAAGGATTGTGTCTTCTTCAACTTTGGATTGGACACCAGGAATGAATGAATGAATGAACAAAAGTCTACTGCACATTTTTCTCACTTGGCTGGTTATAGAACCACTCATATTTAATTCTGAGGGAATAGACTAGAAACAAGAAGTACATAGTGTGTATGAAAGAAAGAGACAAGGGCATGGGTGGAAGAATAAGAAATAATGAATCAGCAGAAATAGATTTTCAAGGAATATTTAATGAGCTTCCCCTTTCTTTACCTTCTTCTTTCACCCTCAATCCTTTTTTCCCCTATGTCAGAGTTGGAGACTTTGCTTATGTACATGGCTAATGCTTGTTGTTGTTCAGTCACTCAGTCATGTCTAACTCTTTGCAACCTCATGGACTGAAGCATGCCAGACTTCCCTGTCCTTCACCATCTCCCTGAATTTGCCCAAACTCATGTCCACTGAGTTAGTGATACCTTCCAACCATCTCATCCTCTGCTATCCCCTTCTCCTCCTGCCTTCAATTTCTCCCAGCATCAAGGTTTTTTCCAATGAGTCAGCTCTTCACATTAGGTGGCCAAAGTATTGGAGCTTCAGCTTCAGCAGCAGTCCCTCCAATGAATATTCAAGGATGATTTCCTTTAGGATTGACTGGTTTGATCTCCTTGCTGTCCAAGGGACTCTCAAGAGTCTTGTCCAACACCACAGTTCAAAAGCATCAATTCTTCAACATTCAGCCTTCTTTATGGTCCAACTCTCACATCCATACATGACTGCTGGAAAAACCAAAGCTTTGACTATACAGACATTTGTCAGCAAAGTAAGCTCTGCTTTTTAACATGCTGTCATGGTTTGTCATTGCTTTTCTTCCAAGGAGCAAGCATCTTTTAACTTCATGGCTACAGTCGCCATTTATAGCGATTTTGGAGCCCAAGAAAATAAAGTCTGTCACTGTTTCCATTGTTTTCCCATCTATATGCCATAAATTGATGGGACCAGATGCCACAATCTTACTTTTTTGAATGCTGAGTTTTAAGCCAGCTTTTTCACTCTCCTTTTTCATCAAGAGGCTCTTTATCCTCTTAACTTTCTGCCATAAGGGTGGCATCATTTGCACATCTGAGGTTATTGATATTTTTCCAAGCAATCTTGATTCCAGCTTATGCTTCATTCAGCCCAGCATTTTGTGTGATATAGTCTGCATATAAGTTAAAAAAAAAATGGAGAGTGACAATATACAGCCCTGACATACTCCTTTCCCAATTTTGAATCAGTCCATTGTTCCATGTGGGATTCTGACTGTTGCTTCTTGACCTACATACAGGTTTCCCAGGAGACTGGTAAAGTGGACTGGTATTCCCATCTCTTGAAGAATTTTCCACAGTTTGTTGTTACCCACACAGTCAAAGGCTTTAGCATAGTCCATGAAGCAGAAGTAGATGTTTTTCTGGAATTCTCTTGCTTTTTCTATGATCCTACAGATGTTGGCAATTTGATCTCTGGTTCCTCTGCCTTTTGTAAATCCAGCCTGTACATCTGTAAGTTCTCAGTTCACGTACTGTAGAAGCCTGGCTTTGAGAATTTTGAGCATTACTTTGCTAGCATGTGAGATGAGTACAATTGTACAGTAGTCTGAACATTCTTTGGCATTGCCTTTCTTTGGGATTGGAATGAAAACACCTTCTCCAGTCCTGGGGTCACTGCTGAGTTTTCCAAATTTGCTGGTATATTGAGTGCAGCACTTTCACAGCATCATCTTTTAGGATTTGAAATAGTTCAACTGGAATTCCATCACCTCCACCAGCTTTGCTCCTAGGGTTTCCTAAGACCCACTTGACTTTGCATTCTAAGATGTCTGTCTTTAGGTGAGTGATCACACCATTGTGGTTATCTGGGTCATGAAGATCTTTTGTGTATAGTTCTTCTGTGTATTCTTGCCACCTCTTCTTAATATCTTCTGCTTCTGTTAGGTCCATACCATTTCTGTCCTTTATTGTATCAATCTTTGCATGAAATTGTTCCCTTGGTATCTCTAATTTTCTTGAAGAGATCGCTAGTCTTTCCCATTCTATTGTTTTTCTCTATTTCTTTGCATTGTTCACTTAGGAAGGATTTGTCAGTGGTACTGATGATCAATAAAGACTCAAGTGCTAATAGTGACAGGAAAAAAACTACAGAATTCCTCCTAAAACATAATATGTATTCACATGCAAAGTTTGTCTTTTGGGACCAGTTCCAGGTATCTGACCTTTCTAGGAGTTCTCTTTTACTGTCCTCAGGTAGACACAGGGCTCCTCCCATGACCATGTTCCAAATGAAATAGCCACCCTCTTGGGGCCTGACAGAGCAACTTTGTCTCCAAGTCCTACAGCATTACTAGTTCAATCCTGTTAGAGAATCACTGTTCCATCTGCATCAGGTATCCTTGATTGGACTTCAAACCCCCTAAGGCTAACGACCATATCTAATGCTTCCCACTTGAGCTCATACAACAGCGAAGCAAAAATCTTAAAAGTAAAACCCAATATATAGTCTCTTTGATTAATTGAAAAATAAATGACCAACTATCATATATTTCCCCTCTTTCTTTCATATCTACCCTCATCTCTCTTTCATTCATACTATCTCTCTTCCCTGTTTCCTGTCCCTCTTTCACAGAGCATTATTTTTCAAAGGTCCTAGTTATTCAGTCATATCAGAGGCACCATTGGAAGTGAAGCCCAGTGAAAAAGAAAGTAAACAGACAGAATCCTGCCCTGAGATACCGTGACTCTGAGTAGACTCACATTCAGAGGACACAAGGAAAGGAAGCAATAAACATAAATTCTGCCAGAGCTGTTATGGTCATAAAGTGTGTTTTAATCATACTCCAAGTCAAGGTCAGCCCAGAACTAACAGAAACCTTATGATTTGCACCATCACCTTATTTCCCAACTGCAGACATGAAAGACAATTCTTCTCTATCTGTCCTCCACCCTAATAAGAATGAGAAAAGTAAGTCAAACCCATTTCAGGTTGAAATCGCCATCTGTCATGTTTACCAGTTTCATTTTATTAAGTTGTCAATTGTCCAGGCTGAAAAAAGTGTAGGTCAAGTTTTCCTTTTAGTATCATTATGTGAAATACATGTGGGGTCTTTAGAGTATGGATGAATCCACAGGCGACAAATAACACGGTCAAGGGCCACAGCTGGATTGTTCACGGCAGGCTGAGCTGACTAGGAGAACTGTAAGCAGAGGAGAGTTTTGAGAGTTCTGGTCTCCATCTCAGAAAAATGGAATCTTTTTTTTTTTTTTTTTTCCAGTAAGTTCAAGCTGCTAACATTACAGTCCTTGGTTTCTCTCTGCTGGCATACACACCATACAATACATCCATATATCTAGCTGGTTTCAGAGACAGTTCTTTCAAAATGTATCTAGTAGCTCCACTTTACAGCACTCCAGTGCCACCAGTCAAATCTAAGTCACCATTATTCCCATTAAGACTGCCTAACTGGTCTCCTTACTCCACCTTTGCTGCCACCCCTATTGTTTCCAGGCTATTCTCCATACAGCAGCTAGTGTGACCTTGGCGAAGCATAAGTCCTATGACTTGCATTGTTTAAGGTAACCGTAGCTACTATAACAAGGAAGGCCCCAGATCTGAGTAACATGACTTTTATTTCTTGCTCACCTATTAGTCCCGTATACGAGTGCCTTGCCAGTGCCACGAGGGGACAGGGCAAAGCCCAGTAAAGGTCAATGAGAGAAGTTAACATTCCCAGATGGCGGGCTTCCCTGGTGGCTCAGTGGAAAGGAATTCACTTGTCAATTGAAGGGACATGGGTTCCATCCCTGGTCTGGGAAGATCCCACATGCCGCAGAACAACTAAGCTCAGTGCCACAACTACTGAGCCTGTGCTCCAGAGGCTGGGAATCACAACTACTGAGTCCATGTCCTGCAGCTACTGAGGCCCACAGGCCCTAGAGCCCATGATCCCAAAAAGAAATCACCACAGTGAGAAGCCCATGCACCACTGCAACTAGAGAAAAGTCCACCAAGCAACGAAGACCCAGCACAGCCAAAAAGAAATAAATAAAATTATTTAAAGGAAAACATTCTCAGGTGGATCAGTGGGGAAAAAAAATCCACCTGCCAATATAGGAGACACCAGTTTGATCCCTGGGTTGAGAAGATCCCCTCGAGAAGGAAATGGCAACCCACTCCAGTATTCTTGCCTGGAAAATCCCATGGACAGAGGAGCCTGGCAGGCTACAGTACACGGGGTCGCAAAAGAGTCAGACAGAAGTTAGTGACTTAACAAATACAAGCTGGTAGAATGGGGAAGAGAGAGTGAAGCAGGCACATCTGCTCCTTTGATACTTTTGGAGTATCAAAGGAGTGACTCATAAATCACTCCTGCTCCCATTCCAACAACAAGAATTCATCTCTTGATGGAGAGAAATGCTCTGGCTGGGCACAACTCCATAGTTCTTCAGTAGGCAGCTGCCATCTGTTAAACTGTAAGGCAGGAGTTATTACTTATCTTCTTATAACTGATCTAGAGCTTCCTATCTAACTAAATGAAATATCCAAAGCCTCTGGATCCTCATGACCTGGCCCTCTCCAACTCTCTGTGTCTCCCTGCGTTCCAGCCTCACTGGCCTTCACTCTGGTCCTTGCTTATTCCCATCTCAGAAGTTGCTGTTCTCTCTGCTTGGAGTATTCCTTCACTAGATCTTCATAAAACAGATTGTTTCTCATCATTTAAGCAGATATCAATTAGGATCCAGGAATCTACACTTTGACAAGCACCCTAGGTAACCTTGATGCATCTGGCCAATGGCATATGCTCTGAGAAGCACTGGCATAGTGGTTAAGAGTATGGATTTCTAGATCAGTTTGAACTTGAGTTCAAACACTGCTGAGACCATTACCAATCTATTACTTTGGGTAATTCACTCGTGCTCTCTAGTTGAGAAGGGCAGCATCAAAGGATGAAAGTGGTGCTAGGGGAAGGGAAACAAAGTTGATTAAAGAGACTGAAAGCCCGAGATGGATGTGTCTCATATAAAATGTGTGTTAAGAGATGGATGTGTCTCATATAAAATGTGTGTTCAAGGAACACTAGTGTGAGAGAGAGATGAAGCTGTAGGGAGAAGGTGGTGAAAGTTAAACTTCGATTCCTTGATGCTTACTTATCTGCTAGTAGACAGGAGCCATTTTTTTTATCCATAGGTACCACCTGCACATATGCTCCTTCTCTCTGGTGCGTATACTTTCCACTTGCTTCCCTAACAAAGTCCCTTTGTCTGGAAGGGACTTTGAAGCAATCCACATCCCTACATTATAAACTGACATCTGACCCAGTTTGAGTATAATTAAAATTCCATGCAGGTAAAGTGAATCCCAGTCTTGGGGGAGCTAAAGTTCATATTATTTGGTTGATCCTTTTTAAGAAAAAATAAATAAAATTACAAATAGAAAATTAGGTACAAAATTGAATATCTATTAGATAAGAAAAGGGTTCTTGACAAATTACAGAAGACTTGGAAGTCCAGATCCCCCTCTTCTGACTTCTCTAAGCAATTTACCAGAAATGCTTATATAGAAATGTAATCTGACTTCTCTCCACTTAGAACATTCTCAACCCTTAATGCTCAGAAACCCAAGCAAGAAAGGGCCCCAAGCTTTGGCTTCAATTTCTTCATAGTAAATCTACCTTTCTCTCTAAGCATTTCTACTTTGCTCCAAGATGGAGAAACTAATGCTTAAGCAAAATGAAGAACTTCTACATGTCCTTCTTTCTATAAAATTGCTATGTGCTCTTTCCTTGAAGGTGAAGGACACTAAATACCGACCATCAGGAAAAAACTCTACAGAGAGTTATAACTCTGGCAGGCATGGGCTTATGGGGCTAGCAGAGGGCTGAGGCCCTGAGCTCTTTTAAGACTCACTGCCACATTCCTAACAGTACAGATACGGCTCAAGCACCAGCCATACCTCAAAAAAGAATTTGCTTTCTGTGGTTTCATCCATCAGCCCCTCCAGACTCACTCTCTCCTTAGCTCTACCCTGCCCTGTGCCCCAGGAGGCTGACCCTTATATTTACCAGCTCATTTCCCTCCTTCCCACCTTATTTGTCTGGTTTGGCTGTGGGAGGCACCAGCAGAAGAGTGAGGTTGAGCTGTTTCTTCTCCTGGCTCTCTTGCTATGTGTTGGCTGCAAACTCCTTGCAGGCAGTCCTCTCCTTATAGCCACCCTCTACAGCGTCTGAAATAGCTCTGTTCCTCAATCTTCAGACCCAATCTTCTGTATGGTAAAGTCCTGGGGGACTGCACCATCTCTTGTTGGTTTCTGTAAACACCTGCCTACCATTCAGATGGTAAAGAATCTGCCAACAATGCAGGTAAGATCCCCTGGAGAAGGGAAGGGCTACTCACACCAGAATTCTTGCCTGGAGAATTTCATGGACAGAGGAGCCTGGCGGGCTACAGTTTATGACCCAGTTCAACCATTTGTCTGTTTTCTGCTTGAACCCTGACTGATTTTATGTTAAAATTAATAAGGAGGAAAAAAGGCTTTCAGAAAATTTTGCTTGGGGGCCCAGAATTAATAATAGGAAAGGAGAAGTAAAAAGCAATAGCTGACACTGAACATACCAGCCAACAGACTGTGACAAAAGGATGGTATTAAAAAGCATGTCTGTCTTCCTTTCCTCCTAGCAGGGATGGGGGTGCTGGGAAAGTAGTCACCCAGTAGAAGGTCAGAGTACAGCATCAAGGCTGTGAGGACCTGAATTCACTGTCCACAAATCACATGTTCCTCTAGTCAGAAAGGACTTTTTAAGATGAAGAAATCATTCTATTAGTTAGTTGGGTTATTGAATATTCTCTGCTTGAATACTTGCAAAGATGAGAAACCTTGCAATTGCCCATTCTATTATGATCCTTGACACTTCTATTTTTTTCACATTTTACTAAATAACTACACTTCCACGGACATTTCTTTTCCTTTTTTTTTTTAAAGTTCTCAAGTATTTAATCTGATTGATTCATAAAGACAAATGTGCTGTATTAGTCATCAATTGTGTCTGACTCTTTGAGACCCTCTGGATTGTAGCCCAAAGGCTCCTCTGTTCATGGGATTTTCCAGGCAACAATACTGGAGTGGGTTGCCATTTCCTTCTCCAGGGAATCTTCCCAACCCAGGAATCGAACCCGTGTCACCAGTGTCTCCTGTATTGCAAGCAGATTCTTTACCCGCTGAGCCATCAGGGAAGCCCATTCTGTTACAGGGGCAGATCTAATTGTTAGACCATTTACATTAAGCAAGATCTGCCTCCCTCTAACTTTCCATGGATCTGTTTCTTTCTCTTGAGCAATACAGAGGTCAAAGTGTAGTCTTTCTTCCATTAGCAGACACACAAATATCTGAGGACAGCTGCCCACCCTAACTACCTATGTGGAGGCCCCAGTGACATGTTACTCACCACACTGGTGTCTTGAATGACCTCTGGCTCATCAATACTCCTATGAGAGCACAATGTCCAAAAACGGACATAACACTCTAGGAACACTTTTACTTGACATAACCATACAACACTCAACCAATTTTTCTCTTCAATCCAGCCCTCAAAAAAATTTTTTTCCTCTTACTTCTGAGACACATTTAAAATTAATCTTTTCTCTTCACACCCATAGCTGCTACTTTATTTAACTATACTAAAATTATCTTCTTCTCTCACATCACTTCCCATTTCAAATACCCTTTTTATAGCTACCCATGGTTTGCTCCATCAGATTCAAGTTGCTTGATTTTATTGTTACCACCTGACCCCAATCATTATTTTTACTGCTTTCCGATTCTCTTGCTCTCCTTTCTCCTCTACAGCTTTGTTCCCTGTCAGCTCCTCTGAACATACTACTGATTTCACATTAAACTTTGTTTGAAATGTCCAGCCCATTTTCATCATTTCTTCTTTTAGAAATACCCTTTATATAACCACCTCATGTTTAAAATGTAAAAGAAACACACACACACAATCCCAATGATCTTTTCTCCTTCAAAGTTCATGGGCATCCCTTTTTAGCAACTTGATCTCCTCTGAGTGAGCTACTAGTATCAAGGCTAAACTGTTAAAATCAAAATCACATCATGGAATGTTTCATAAAAATTCCAAGCCCTTTATAATTATCTAAAACGTATAGAACTTTAAGTAATATGAAAATAACACTTGAAATAATATTGACTGACAATCATTTCACTGAAATATGTATCATAATAATTCAAATTATGTATAAAGTTCTCATTAGAAGATTTGTCATAGGAGAATCACCTGCACTTACCTTTACCTCTCACTGTGAGGGAAACCTACAGTTCTGGCCCCTGAGCTTTGATGAAAATCTATTCCATTTCCTTGTTTTAAAGGGTGGGATTGAGTTAAATATGCAGTATGGAACATTTGCTATCTATACCTGCACAGACCTCTGGACACAAACCAAGTCAAAAAAAATTTGAATATAGACACAAAGCTGAAATACAATATTTCAGTGTTTGTCTGCCACAATTCCTGCAGTTATGTTTAAACATTTTTATTGAATGAGGTCAAAGTCCTCCACAGATATTATCTTTAGAATCCTCGTAAGATTTTCTTTAAACAAGTAGAAATCAGAAGGGATTATATTGCCTCTTTCTTGAAGAATAATCTTTTAAGTGGAGGCAGAAAGGCCTTACCCCTGGATTCATTCTCTTGACAGATTGATGGCTTGCCTTAGGTCAAGGTCACACATTAAGGTACCAGAATGCCAAGAAAAGAATGCTAGTTTAATGATCCACCAGTGAGATCTGGCTGACTTCCATGTGTATAAAGTCAGCCCTAAGACACTGCAGAGTGGTATGTTGGCTAAAGCTCTGTCTACAAAACTTACTAAGTTTTCTATTAAAATATTTCTGGATGTGGATGAGGGCAAGGGTGGGATGATATGGGAGAATGGCATTGAAACATGTTAATTATCATATGTGTAATCAATCGCCAGCCCAGGATTGATGCTCGGGGCTGGTGCATCGAGATTTCCCAGGGGGAGGGAGGAGGAAGGGAGGAGGGAGGGGGGTTCTGGAGCGGGAGCATATGTAAACCCATGGCGATATCATGTCATTGTATGGCAAAACTAATAAAAAAAAGAAAAAGAAAAAAATAATAAAATATTTCTGGAAGATAAATCAAAACATACAAGTAATATGTGACTATTCTAGTCACAGATTTATGACCCCTCAGGCCCCATCCTTCCTTGTCACCATAATAGAAGACTAGGTTAGCCAGCACACCATCAGGGATTTGCTCCCTGTCCCAACCTGCCATTCAGTTGTTAACCCCAGACCCTGGCCTCATTCTTGATGTTTCTAACACCAAATAGTCAGCCTGCTGTTGCCCTTCTCCTGAAATTAAAATAGAAAGTCAGTAAATTTGCACATTGATAGTCCCCTTTAATCCCACAAAGCAGTGGGGTTTGGAAATAGTCATACTAGTCAGTGACTTACCTGAGAAGGATTGCTCACCTACCCTAATACTGCTATGGGAAGGTAAAGATACCTCTAAGGTCTTCTGCCAGGGGGTTCTCCATACTTCTCAAGGTCACAGGTACCTGAAGAGGGGCCCTTTTCTCCTCCAAGTCACCTGACTGGCACTTCTTCCATTTCATATTTTTACCAGTGTTTTAGTGCTTGAAGCTGTCTTCCTCTTCTCCCTGCCTGCTGTTTCCCTACAGATTTCCTAGAAATACCCTGTCTTCCTTGATCTTTCTTCCCTCTCTGCTCTAGACTTCTGAATGTGTTCCCTCATCTTACAATCCCATTAACCTTGGACTTAGGCTTTTTTTGGACTACCAATGTTTGCCTAGAATGGATTTGCTTTTCTCTTATTAGGACTTGCTCTCTGAAAGCTAACCTTCTCTGTAGATACCAAGGCCAGAATTCCCATTTCCCTCAAGTTCCTGTTCCTTTGCTACCAATTGCCTCTTTCTCCTGATTTACTTCCTCTTTTGCCTTACTCCCCAAATGCCCTGCAGCAAATGCCATAAATGGGGATTCTACTCCCTGCTGGTGACCAGAATTGACATTGCCTTCTTTTTTATTTATTTACTTTTTAGTTAATTTTCTGCTGTGCAGCAAAGTGATTTAGCCATACACATATATACATTTTTTTTTATATTCTTTTCCATTGTGATTCATCACCGGACACTGAATAGAGTTCCCTGTGCTATACTGTAGGATATTGTTGCCTCTCCATTCCATACATAATAGTTTGCATCTGCTAACCCTAAACTCCCCCTCCATCCCTTCCCTATCCCTCCTCCTCTTGGAAACCACAAGTCTGTTCTCTAGGTCTGTGTGTTTCTGTTTGGTACATAGGTTCCATTTGTGTCATATTTTAGATGTCACATATAAGTGATGTTGTTGTTCGGTTCCTGTCACATCTAACTCTTTGTGACCCCAAGAACCATAGCATGCCAGGCTTCCCTGTCCTTCACTATCTCCCTTAGTTTGCTCAAATTCATGTCCACTAAGTTGGTGATGCTATCTAACCATCTCATCCTCTGCCACCCTCTTATCCTTTTGCCTTCAATCTTTCCCAGCATCAGGGTCTTTTCCAATGAGTGGGCTCTTTGCATTAGGTGGCCAAAGTATTGGAGTTTCAGCTTCAGCATCAGTCCTTCCAATGTATATTCAGGGTTGATTTCCTTTCAGATTGACTGGTTTGATCTTCTTGCAATCCAAGGGACTCTCAAGAGTCTTCTCCAGCACCACAATTTGAAAGCATCAATTCTTCAACATTCAGCCTTCTTTATGGTCCAACTCTCACATCCATACATGACTACTGGAAAAACCATAGCTTTGACTATACAGATTTTTCTTGGCAAAGTGATACCTTTGCTTTTTAATTTGCTGTCTAGGTTTGTCATAGCTTTTCTTCCAAGGAGCACGCATCATTTAATTTCATGGCTTCAGTCATCATCCATCCACAGTGATTTTGCAGCCCAGGAAAATAAAATCTGCCACTGCTTCAACTTTTTCTCTTTCTATTTGCCATGAAATGATGGGATCAGATGCCATGATCTTTCTTAGTTTTTTGAATGTTGAGTTTTAGGCCAGCTTTTCCACTTTCTTTTTTCACCCTCATCAAGAGGCTCTTTAGTTCCTATCCACTTTCTACCATTAGAGTGTCATAGGCTTATCTGAAGTTGTTGATATTTCTCCCAGAAATCTTGATTCCAGCTGGTGATTTATCCAGCCCAGCATTTCACATGATGTACTCTGCATATAAGTTAAATAAGTAGGGTAACAATATACAGCCTTGTCGTACTCCTTTCCCAATTTTGAATCAGTCAGTTGTGGTAGTTAAGTGCTAATATGTATTTAAACACAGACACGGAAATCTCTCCAAGAGCTTCCCTAGGACCTACCTTCCTCACTGGCAGTTTCCAAATAGGGAGAGTCTAAAGGATGATGTGAGACCCGGCTGGGGAGGGGATGCTTCAAGAAAAATCAGAGCTAGATTAAGAGGGAAGACACAAAATGGACAAGAAAATGCAGGACAGATTGTCAATCTATGTAAACTAACAAGACCAGAGAATGCAGAAGGGGTGGTACCCAGCACAGTGCTTGGCACTTAGGGACATTTCATTAAGGACCATGGAAGGAAAGATGGGCAGACAGGGTTTCCTAATACAAGCTTCCTGAGTTGCTGGAAGAAGTGGCAGGAATAGAGTGAGGTATTGTGACTAAAGGAAAAATGGGACAAATCCAGAATCCTAACAGAAAAGGATATTAGTATTGCAACTCAACTGCCTGGATTTGGGATTCTTTGTCTCCCCTGAACTCAGATATTTCCTACTAGAGAATTGTTTCTTTACTGGGAAAAAATTTGTAAAATATATATCTGATAAAGGACTTTTACACAGGATATACGAAGAACACTTATAACTTAATAAGGCAAACAGCCAAATTTAAAAATGGAAAAATAAATGGGCAGATTTCATACCAGAAACATATTCAAATAGAAAATAAGAACATCTAAAAAATGCTCAACATCTAAAAAAAATAGTCATTAGAGAAATTAATGCAATTAAAACCAGAAGTTACCATTTACACATGCATCAGAATGCCCAAGTTAAAAAGACAAATACCATCTCAGGTGTTGGGTGTATGGATGTTCCTTGTGCAATTCTTTCAAGTTTTATTTTTTATGTCTGAATATTTTTCATAATAAAAGCTGAGAAAAAATGCTTCTTTAGATATGTTATCTCTTGCCTTGTCATGGCTTCTAAAAGCTCTTTCTCTATGCATGTCTTATCTGCTTGGATTCCTGACCTCCTGCCCACTCTGAACATGACTGTGGCCTGACTGTCTTAGATCTGACATTCACCTGATCTTCCTGATCAGATGGCTTTCTTGATTTGACAAGTCACACCTGAACTAGCTAAGCTTCTTAATGCACAAGGTCACTGAATAGGCAGGGCCAACTGAAGGCATTAGGTAAGTTCTGTATTTAAGTATCTTCACATAATTTCTCCCTCAGACCCTGCCTAACACATACACATACTTCTATTACAGATTGAATTGTGTCTCCCCCAAAATTCATGTACTATAGTCTAAATGTTCAGTACCTGTGACATTATTTGGAGATAGGGGTTTACAGAAATAATCATGCTTAAGGGAGGCCCTAATTCAATATGACTGGTGTCCTTACAACAATTTGAAATTTGGACACAGGGATACACACAGAGGGGAGACAATGTAAAGGGACATAGGGAGACGATAGACATCTATAAGCCGAGGAACACTTGAGGCTATCTAAAGATGGAAGAGAGGCTGGGAACCGATGCTTTCATAGCACCTTTGAGGATATATGATCCTTGATTTTGGATTCTGGCCTTGAGATCTATGAGAAAAATTTCTGTTATTCTAAGACATCCAGTTTGTAGATATTTTGTTATGGCAGTCCTAGAAAACTAGTACAACCTATAGGCTCTCTTCCCTTTTTCCTAGTCACCAAGGGCCCTTGTATGGTGCCCCACCTAGAAACTTGCAGTCATGGGCAGTGTCTCAAGTACCTACATGACAAAATACTGATTTCCAAAGTGCCTGCACTTCAGTGAGTTAGCAGGAAGAACTAAGATCTAATCAGCTAGTCAAGCCCAAGAGTGCTGACTGACACCATCATGATGTGTCATAAGAGAGGTAGCCCAGATGCTTCTTAATTCACAGGAATGTATCCTTAAGGACATAATTTCAGGCAGTATTGGGGAAGGAGGGCAAGGAAAATAATATTATGTGGAGGAAATATCTCATTATTTCTCAAATCATACCAGTTCAAGGGCCATTCATTTTACCTGAAGCATCCATGCTGGCAAACAAACTACTCTTTCAGAAAAAGGTGCAAATTAATGTACAAGTCAACAGACAAATGTTTGATTCCCTCCATGGTAGAATTCAGTGTGTAAAGGTGAGTAACCATTGTGGTAAACCATCCAAAAAATTCATATTGTCATTAGTATACCTCTGACCTTGTTTGCTCCTGTGCTAACATTAGAAATGCTGAGACCAGAATGGCATGTGTAAAGATGCTTTTCTGGTTCTATTTACCAAGGGAGGGGTTAAGTCAAAGGACTGATCTTGTCTCAGCTTGCAAAGAGCTGAAAAATATCTACACAGAGGAGTGGGGACACATTTGTCACACTGGCAAAGGGAAAGCATTTCATAGAAATAAGCAACAACAGTAAATTTATATAGTTATATATATATATATTATATCATGACTGCTATATATATGTGTGTGTGTGTGTGTGTGTGTGTCTGTATGTGTGTGTATATATATATATCAGTGACTGATTTCTATAGTTTAAAAAATCATTAGTGAGAACTGACAACCAATTTCAGAGAAAGTACTCATCATTTTCAGTAAAAAATTTTGAAAATCAATGTTCCTCATTGAAGAGGAAAGGTGAGTTTTGAGTACATCTCAGTCCTTTCAATGAAGAGTGACTGCCCTTTTGGCTATAGGAGTGAAGAATAAGAAGCAACTCTTGTTCTTCTGGATGGCCATACTGAATTCAGATATTGGATTTTATGGCTTCCCAGAATAAATCTGTAGACACAACATGTTACAGTCTTCTAAGCCATGACCATGTAACAGACAAAGCCCCTGCTTTATAATCACGTATTACTAGAGCTTCCAATCCACTCTGAGGATTCAGTTAAAAGAGTTCAATCTTTCTCCCCAGTCCCATGTGTCTAGATCCGACCCTGCCTTCACTGTCCTCTCAAATGAAACTATCAGCCAGAGGCTTCCCTTCACTGCCCAAGTCCTCTTCCTCTGAATGACCTGAGTCACAAGTTATATTATTCGTATACCATCAGCTACTCTGTGTCTTGTTTTACAATTTTTAATCTCATCTCCCATAGAAGACAGTGATCACTTTGGGGGACAAGATTCATCCTCATAATACCTACCATATTGCTTTCTGCATAGTAGGTACTTAAATACACCTGCTAAATGGTTGCATACATCCAAAAGCTAAATATAGAAAGAAAGGTAAGAAAGTGAAGTCGCTCAGTCATGTCCAGTTCTTTATGACCCCATGGACTGTAGCCCACCAAGGTCCTCCCAGAATTTTCAAGGCAAGAGTATGGAGTAGATTGCCATTTCCTCCTCCAGGGGATTTTCCTGACCCAGGGATCGAACCCAGGTCTCCTGCATTGTAGGCAGACGCTTTACTTCTGAAGCACCAGGGAAGCACAATGCAAATACAGAAAAGCAACATGTAATTTTTTTCTTGATAGACTACATCTTTAGTCCAAAAACTTGCTCATTGCTAAGAGTCCTTGAATGAAAAGTACCCAGGTAAAAAAGATCTCTTAATGGGTGTGTAGTGATTCCAATGTCAACAAATTTCTAGCACTTTGAATTCACTTTCTGGAATCAGGTCAATCAGGTCTGAATCTCTGAGCCCCTGAACAGGGAAGGAAGGGCATATAATTAAAACTGGGAGTGTTCAGGTTAGTGTTAAGTGCATTCTGCTAAAAATCCATATTTACTAAGGGTCGTTTTTTGAGACAAGATGAGAATAATGTTCAATTGGAAGTTCTGTAAAGGCACTCACTTCTATGAGTTATCCCTTCATTTCACAAAGAATAATGTTTCAGTTAATGAATAGTTAGTAGTATGCTTCACCAGCTGAACCTTAAGCCTCTTTCATTAAAGACAAATCTACACAATATTATCCTGCTGTGGTTAAAGATTTAGCTAATCCAGGAACGAGAAGCACATTATATTCTGTTGCATAGTTAACTCTGATGAATAAGGCTGAAATTGAGTGTTTACACTTCATCAACTCTGGTGCCTTATTGCCTGGATTCACATCCTGTTCTCTGGTCTTCTCCTTTTGTAATCTTTGTAATCTAGTTAGCCTCTCTGTCTCAATTTAGTCATGTTTAAAAAGGAGATAATAATTGCCAGTTGACCTGTGGTGAAGATTAAGTGAGTTTATGTAGCTAAAGCTCTTGGAACAATACCTGGAACGTAGTAAACACTAGGTGAGTTATTGTTAAGGGTATAAGGATAGACAGTAAGGAGTTGAATCCCTTTTCTACGAATCTAAAGAATGATTCAAATGAAAATGAATCTCATTTTAAGGTAAGTGGCTCCTTTTTTCCTGACATCTGAACAAGTTCAGTTCAGTTCAGTTCAGTCACTCAGTCGTGTCCAACTCTTTTCGACCCCATGGACCACAGCATGTCAGGCTTCCCTGTCCATCATCAACTCCCAGAGCTTGTTCAAACTCATGTCCATTGAATCGGTGATGCCATCCAACCATCTCGTTCTCTGGCGTCCCCTTCTCCTCCTACCTTCAATCTTTTCCAGCATCAGAGTCTTTTCCAATGAGTCAGCTCTTTGCATCAGGTGGCCAAAGTACTGGAGCTTCAGCTTCAGCATCAGTCCTTCCAGTGAATATTCAGAACTGATTTCCTTTAGGATTGACTTGATGGATTTCCTCGCAGTCCAAGGGACTCTCAGGAGTCTTCTCCAACACCACAGTTTAAAAGCATCAATTCTACAGCACTCAGTTTTCCTTATGGTCCAACTCTCGCATCCATACATGACATCTGAACAAAGCTACCCCTAAAGCCTGAAAGTTATTTCAGCCAATGGAATAACTGGTATCTCTCCCTACTTACTTCTTTCTGTGCCATCTATGTTCCCCTCAGAGTCAAATTTCAGTCAAATACAGTATCACATAACTGACTATAATTTCATAACATATGGCCTCCCCTGATGTCCTGTGATTCCCATTCCCAGATGAAAAGTAAAATTGTAGCTATTTCTCAATCAGTAATACCCACATGGCCTAAGTGGAGTGAGCAGGATCTTTTAACCATGCACTCCATGTGTAGGCATATAAAGAGAAACAAATTAATGGTGATATTAACTAACTTCAAAAAGATTAAATAAAAGAAAGAGGTTTAGTCCAAGAGTTGGAGATAGAGGTAACACATGGCAATCAGGGTGTCTCTCTTATCTCATTAAGCACAGGAGATTTGGGGGGTGGGGCAACTAGTTTCCTGCCAGTGTTTCTGAATTGCTTGGCATCCATCTATAAAATGCCAATTCCTAAGGTTTACCCAAGCAAATGGGATTCTGGGGGTGGGACCTAGCATCAGTGTTTCTAACATGTTCCCCCAAGGTGATTCTAAGGCCCCAAGCTCTTCTTCTGCCAGCTCATTTCTCAGAGTGATGTACAGGACACAAGTTATTGGCTACAGATATTTGGGATGAGAGGTGGTCCTAGAGATTATCTAGGATGTTTCCCCTTCAAACACAGGACAAGGGGGCTCCTAGAAAGACAGGCCCAGGATTGCTCAGTTATGTTAGCACTTCTGAGGTGTTCTAACAGCTAAGGAATTGCTCACCCACAAAATGTACTTAGACTGCAAAGTATTTGTTTTGCTAACACACAGCATTTCTAAAAATATCAAGGCAAGACAATAATAATGTTCTGTCTTAAAAGACTACCATTGCCACATATACATCTGTACAATTCAGACCTCCTATAACTAGTATATCGTGGGGGTTTGCAATTAGCTTTCTTTTCTTTTTCAAAATCAACATTATTTTATTCTTTCTCTCTGGTGACTCAGACAGTAAAGCGTCTGCCTGCTGTGCGGGAGACCTGGGTTCGATCCCCAGATCAGGAAGATCCCCTGGAGAAGGAAATGGCAAACCCACTCCAGTATTCCTGCCTAGAAAATTTCATGAATGGAGGAGCCTGGTGGGCTACAGTCCATGGGATCGCAAAGAGTCAAACACGAGCGACTTCACTTTCACTCTCTTGCTTTCTTACATTTCAGGAAGAGCTCAAGTGGGTAGTTTAGGATCAAGGCCTGCTTTTTAAAAAATGTCTTTATTCACACACCATAAAATTAATTTAAAATGTACAATTCAATAGTTTTTAGTGTATCCACAAAGTTGTACAAGAATCACTACACTCTAAGTTTACAATATTTTCATTGTCTCAAAAGGGAACTCTGTATCTATTGAGTCACAGCCCATTCTTCCCAACCTTTCCCACACCCTCAACCCTACCTACCATGCACTACTGTGTCCTAGGAAGACACAAATCCACTTCTTGTTTCTATAGGTTTGCCTATTTGGGGCATGTTAAATAAAACAATGGAGAAGGAAATGGCTGCTCACTCCAGCATTCTTGCCTGGAGAATCCCATGGACAGAGGAGCCTGGTGGGCTACAGTCCACGGAGTCGCAAAGAGTCAGACATGACTGAGCGACTAACACTACACTACACATATAAATAAAATCATACAATAAGTGGTCTTTTGTTACTGGCTTCTTTCATTGAGTGAAATGTTTTTAAGGTTTATCCGTGTTGTAGCATGTATCAATACTTCATTTCTATTGCTGAATAATATTCTGCTATAGGGATATACTACCTTTTGTTTATTTGCCCAACATTTGATAAACATTTGGTTTGTTTCCACCTTAGGGCTATTTCAAATAATGCTTCTATAAACATTCAAATACAGCATTTATTTAAATACCCTGTTTTCAATTCTCTGGGCCATATAACTAAGTGTGTAATTGCCAAGTCATATGGCAACTGTATGTTTAACATATAGAGTAACTATCAATCCATTTTCTAAAGGTTTGCACTTCACATTCCCATCAGCAAAGTATGAGGGTTTCAAATGCTCTGCATTTTCACCAACAGTTATCGTTGTCCATCTTCTTTATTATACCCATCTGTACTGTTTTGCTAGGGCTGCTGTAACAAAGTGTCATAAACTGAATTTATTGTTTCACCGTTCTGGAAGTTAGAAGGCCAAGATCAAGGTGTATGCAGGACCATGTTCCCTATCAAGACCCTAGGGTATTTCTTTTAGCTTCTGAAAATTCCTTGGATTATGACAGCAAAACTCCAGTCTCCACATGGTGTTCTCCCTGTGTGCAGTCTGTGTCCAAACTTCCCCTTTTTGTAAGGAAATTAGCTATATTGGATTAGGGGGCCCACCTTATTCTAGTAGGACCTTATCTTAACTAATTACATCTACCATGACTATTTCCAAATAAGGTCACATTCTGGAGTTACGACTTTAACACATATGCATTTGGGGAAAAAAAATTCAACCTATCACACTATACTAGCATGTCTAAAGGGTATTTCATTGTGGTTTTGATTTGCATTTCCTGTGACTAATAATATTGAGCATGTTTTCATGTGCTTATTGAGCATTTGTATATCTTCACAGGAAAAATGTCTATTCAAGTCCTTTGTTCTTTTTTAAATTAGATTATCTGTCTTATTATTGAGTTTCAAGAACTTTTTATATATTCTGGATACAATCTTTATCAAGTATATGATTTGTAAATATCTTCTCCCATTCTGTGGACTATCTTTTCACTTAGTTGACAGCATCTTTTCATATACAAAGGATTTTAGTTTTGACGAGATACACCTTATCTATTTTACATTTTGTTGCTTGTGCTTTTGGAGTAATATTTAAGAAATCATTGCTAAATTCAAAGTCACTAATGTTTACTCCTGTGTTTTTTCTAAGAGTTTTATAGTTTTAGCACTTAATTTTAGTTTATTGGCCCATTTTGAATTAATTTCTATATATAATTATAGATAGGAGTCCAACTTTACTTGTGGATATCCAATTGTCCCAATACCATTTGTTGAAAAGATTATTCTTTCCATGTTGAATTGTCTTGACATACTTGTCAAAAATAAAGTGACCATAATTAAAGATTTAATTTCTGGACTCTAACTTGTATTCCAGGATCTGTATTTCTAACTTAATGCCACACTGTCTTGATTACTGTAGCTTTGTATAACGTCCTCTTAACTCTGTCCTTCCTTCTCAAAATATCTTTGGTTATTCTGGATCTCTTGAATTTCCATAAGAATTTTAGAGTCAACCTGTCAATTTCTGCACAAAACCTAGTTGGAATTTTGATAGGGATTGCACTGAATCTGTTGCTAGTTTGGAGAGTAGTGCAATTTTAATTATAATAAATTTTATAACCCATGAAAATGAGATGTGTGTGTCTATTTAGATATTCTTTAATTTCTTTCAACAATGTTTTGTAGTTTTCAATGTACAAGCACTTAATTTTGTTAAATTTTTACCTATTTTATTTTATGGATGTTGTTGTACATGGAATTGTTTTCTTAATTTCATTTCTGATTATTTATTGCCACCATATAAAATACAATTGATTTTTTAATATTAATCTTGTATCCTTCAACTGTACTAAACTTGTCTATTAAGTCTAGCATTCTTTTAGTGGATTCCTTGCCGGTAGTATAATCAGTGGCGGGGTGGTGGGGGGGGGACTATATATAGTCCTTGCCCCTAGTTGCTGGCATAGAGCTCAAAAATGCTTGGAATTTCCTGAGTGATAGAGTTCTTTTGCTTTTTATAACCATAACTGAGTTTATCACAATACAGTGACTCATGGCAGATCCTGGATAGTTTCAAGGAAGGAGCAGGCCAATGATCAGAGGGCTAGAACTTTCAGCCATGTCTCCTAACCTCTGGGGAAGGGAGGGAGGCAAGAGATTGAGTTCAGTCATGTGACCAATGCTTTAATGCGCTATGCCTACATAATGAGGCCTTGATAAAAACTCTTGAACAAGATCTGGAGAACTTTTGGATTCATGAACACATGATGTGCTGGGCATGGTGTGCTCCTGGGGAGAGCATGGAAGCTCTGCATCCCAACTTCTATACTTTGTCCTATGCATCTTTTCCCTGTATCTGTTCCTGAGTTTATTTAAAACTTTATTTTAAAAAATATGATTGTAAGTATAGTGCTTTCTGAGTTATGTGAGTTGTTCTAGCAAATTATCAAATCTGAAGGGGGCCATGGTAACCCCCAAAGTTTTACTCAGCTGAGAAGAGGTATGAATAGCCAGGGGACCCCACTTGAAGCTAGTATTTAAAGTGGGAGAAGTCTTTTGGGAGTGAACTGTTAACTTCTGGGGTCTGGGTGGTTAGTGTCAGAATTGAATTTAATTGCTGGACACTCAGTTTATATCAGGAAATTGTTGTTGGAAGAATATACCTATTAAGCTTGTTAATTCTAACAGTCTCTTAATAGATTCCATAGGATTTTTTAAAATCTAAAATCATGTGACATGCAAATATAAATAGTTTTACTTTTTCTTTTCCAATGTGGATGTCTTTTCTTTTTCTTGACTAATTGCTTTGTCTAGAACCTCCAGTACAATGATGAATGCAAGTGGCAGGAGAAGACAACCTTGTCTGTTTCCTAGGTTTAGTATAGTTGTAGATGCCTTTTATTAGACTGAGGAAGTTCCCTTCTAAGACAAGTTTATTGAATGTTTTATCAGTAAAAGATGTTGATTTTGTCAAATGCTTTTTCAGCATGAGGTGACTGTTTGATTTTTGCCCTTTGCTCTATTGCTATTACATTATACTAACTAATATGCAAATGTTAAGCCAACCATTCCTGGAATAAATCTTACTTGGTCATGAAGTGAAATCCTTTTTATAAATTTGCCAACATTTTGTTGAGGATTTTTGTATTTATATTCATAAGGTATATTGATATGTAGCTTTCTTTTGTGAAATATCTTCATCTGGGTTTGGTATCAGGTTAATACTGGCCTTATAGAAGACAAGCTCCTTTGTCTTCTTTTTTGGGGAAGTCATGAGACATTATCATTAATTTTTCTTTAAATATTTGGTAGAATTCACCAGAGAACTTATCTGGTTCTAGACTTTGTGAGAATTTTTTTTATAACTAATGCAATTTATTGTTATAGATCTATTCAGATCTTTACTTTTTATTTAAGTCAGTTTCAGTAATGTGTATCTTTCTAGGATATTGCCCATTACAGCTAAGTTATCTGTTTTGTTGGCATACACTTCTTAATAGTTTTCATTTTCATTCTTCTGAAAGCATTTTCTAATTACTCTTTCTTCTTTGATTCATTGGTTATTTAGAATAGTGTTGTTTACTTTCCACATATTTGTGAACTTTCCAAATTTCCTTGTTATTGATTTCTAATTTCATTCTATTTGGTTGGAGAGCATATTTTCTATGATTTCAATTATTTGAAATTTATTGAGCCTTGTTTAATGACATAGCACATAGTCTATCCTGAAAAATGTTCCATGTGCACTTGAAGAAAACAATATTCTGCCATTGTTGGATGGATGTTCTATAGATTCATTCACATTCATATCTATATCCTTATATTTTATGTCAGATATGTTTACATTTGCCATTTTGCTTTTTATTTTTTATATTTCTCATGTCTTTCTGTTTCTTCATCCTTACTCTCTTCTTTGATATCAGTGGATATTTTTACAACATAATGTTTTAACTCCTTTAATGGATGTTCAAGCTGGCTTTAGAAAAGGCAGAGGAACCAGAGATCAAATTGCCGACATCTGCTGGATGATCAAAAAAGCATGAGAGTTCCAGAAAGACATTTATTTCTGCTTTATTGACTATGCCAAAGCCTTTGACTGTGTGAATCACAATAAACTGTGGAAAATTCTGAAAGAGATGGGCATACCAGACCACCTGACCTGCCTCTTGAGAAATCTGTATGCACTTCAGGAAGCAACAGTTAGAACTGGACATGGGACAACAGACTGGTTCCAAATAGGAAAAGGAGTACATCAAGGCTGTATATTGTCACCGTGTTTATTTAACTTATATGCAGAGTACATCATGAGAAATGCTGGGCTGGGTGAAGTATAAGCTGGAATCAAGATTGCTGGGAGAAATATTAATAACCTCAGATAAACAGATGACACCACCCTTATGGCAGAAAGTGAAGAACTAAAGAGCCTCTTGATGAAAGTGAAAGAAAAAAGTGAAAAAGTTGACTTAAAACTCAGCATTCAGAAAACTAAGATCATGGCGTCTAGTCCCATCACTTCATGGCAAATAGATGGGGAAACAGTGGAAACAGTGAGAGATTTTATTTTGGGGAGCTCCAAGATCACTGCAGATGGCGACTGCAGCCATGAAATTAAAAGATGCTTGCTCCTTGGAAGAAAGTTATGACCAACCTAGACAGCATATTAAAAAGCAGAGAGACTACTTTGCCAACAAAGATCCGTATAGTTAAGGCTATGGTTTTTCCAGTAGTTATGTAGGGATATGAGAGTTGCACTATAAAAAGAGCTAAGCACTGAAGAATTGACACCTTGAAACTGTGGTGTTGGAGAAGACTCTTGAGAGTCCCTTGGACAGCAAGGAGATCCATCCAGTCCTTCCTAAAGAAAATCAGTCTTGAATATTCACTGGAAGGACTGATACTGAAACTGAAACTCCAATACTTTGGCCACTCAATGCGAAGAACTGACTCCTTGGAAAAGACCCTGGTGCTCGGAAAGATTGAAGGTGGGAGGAGAAGGGGACAACAGAGGGTGAGATGGTTGGATGGCATCACTGACTCAATGGACATGAGTTTGAGTAAGCTCCATGAGTTGGTGATGGACAGGGAAGCTTGGTGTGCTGCAGTCCATAGGGTCACAAAGAGTCAGACATGACTGAGTGACTGAACTGAACTGAACTTGCTATGGAAGTCTCACTCCCTAATTTTTCTTTTAAACTTTTATAACCTCCATTGGCCATTTCTCATATACCCCTGTGACAACATTAACTATATATCACATAAAATAACATCATCAGGCAAAGAAAAACAAACTTTACATTTGGGAAAGAGGGATGCTGGCTGAGGTCTTGAGCAAGTCATGTCTCCAGGGATGAGTCAGGCACCATGAGGAAGAATCCAGCTGCAAATGAGTAAACAATTATCTGCCAGATAAAGAAGGATATGCAGAGTACAGTGCAAACCATCAAGAAGTAACCCAAGGTAGGGTTCAGCATCAGAGTAGTCCCAAGAAATACATGTGTGGATCTAAGAATAAGTAACTTGTAAAAGTCCAGAAAGGAGAACACTATTATGTAGCAGCAGTACCCATGCAAACTAGGAGGCAAAATTCTACTTTTTAAAAAAAGTGTAAGGTAAGGCACTCTGTGCTGGGAAAAAGGCAGAAGCCCAGTTTATGGAAGGTAAGAACCAGCAAAATTAGCGTGCTCTGAATTAGAATCATTACAGTTCTCCCATCTAAGGCTATATTACTCCCAAAGTCATGATAGGGGCTGAGTCCCTGGCTGCACATTAAAATCATCTGGGGAGCTTTTTAAAAAATCCCAGTCGCAAGGCAACCGCTTCAGAACCTCTAGAGTAGGGCTCAAGAATGAGTAGTTTTTAGAGTCCTCCATGTGACTCCAACTCACAGCCAACGTAAGAACCACTATGATATGTGGATAGGAAGAGGGCTCAGCTACAAAGGAGGGTTACAGAGGCAGGAAAACAGAAAGACTGTACGTAGCTTATTTCTTCTCACTGAAGGATTCTCCTCCAAACTTCTAGTCTTAGATTAATAAATTTCTGTACATGTGTGCTAGTCTTCTAAGTTGATTACGCTACTCATTACTCGCACTGCATACTCCTTATCTTGAATGTCTTTCCATTAATAAATAAGCTGTAATATCTAACACTGTATTTTCATTTTGAATAAATGTGTCGTTAGTAAGTACACATTTTACTGACGTATCTATTATATAAATATCCAGCGGAGATCCCAGCAGAAATTCAGGCATGCCTTTTAAATTGGTGAGGACAGTTGAGAGATTAGTCAGTTAAGTAGGAGTAAGAGTTTCATGGAGAAAGTCTAACCTCAAGGAAATTATGGGGGAAAGTTTAGATATTAAATATTGACATATATATGTTATTATTTGATAGATAAATATCCCTTAAAAATAAACTAAAAATGAAGACCACAATGTAAATTACAGATTACACAAACAGGCAAATTACAGAAGAATTAACAATATGGAATGTTCATTAAAACTTTAAAAATTTTCAGTTTAAAACAAAAAGGCACAATAATTTATTTAAGTCTCTCAGACTGACTGGCAAAAATGAAAAAGATTGGTAATATGGGTATTATCTAGTAAAGATGAGAGAAAATAGCTAGCTTATTTACAGCTGACAGAAGGTCACAGCCCCTTCAACCTCTCCTCCAACTGGTACAAAATCTGTACAGATCATTCTCTCCTGTATCCATCAAAACTGTTCACTTTCAACAGCACTGCTTATAATCAGGCAACTACAAACAACACGGAAGTCCATTAAAAGGGATCTGGCTAAATAAGTTATGGTACATTCAACAATAGACTCCTACATGACCACATAAAAAATAATAAGCAGGGGCTTCCCTGGTGGCTCAGTGGTAAAGAATCTGCCTGCCAGTGCAGGTGCACAAGTTTGATCCCTGATTTGGGAAGATCTCTCATGATATGGAGCAGCGAAGCCCATGAGCCACAACTACTGAGCCTGTGCTCTAGAGCCCGGGAGCTGCAACTGCGGAAACCCATACACCCTGGAGCCTATGCTCTGTAACAAGAGAAGCCTCTGCAGTGAGAAGCCTGTGCACTGCAACTGTAGAATAGCTCCCACTTGCTGCAACTAGAGAAAGCCTGTGTGCAACAACGAAGACCAAGCAGAGCCAAAAATAAAATAAATACTTTTTTTTAAACAAGTGTACAGGTTAGTGGGTTTTAGTGTATTCACAGTGTTGTGCAACTATCACCACTAATTACAGAATACTCCACCATCCCCCAAACAAACCACAACTCTCTCAATATCTTTCTTCCTAATCCTTCGGTAAAACTAATCTAATTTCTCTTTTTATTAATTTGCTTTTTCTGGACATTTCACATAAATGGAATCATAATATGAGGTCTTTCCTGTTTTTTGTATCTGTCTTCTTTCACATAGCCTAATGTATTCAAGGTTCATTTTTGTTGTGACATGTATCAGTAAATTGCTTCCCAGGTGGCTCAGTGGTAAAGAATCTGCCTGCCATTGCAGGAAACCCAAGAGACTTGGGTTCAATCCCTAGGCCACAAAGATCCCCTGTAGGAAGAAATAGCAACCCACTTCAGTATTTTTGCCTGGAAAATGCCATGAACTGAGGAACCTGGTGGACTATAGTCTATAGGATCACAAAGAGTTGGACACAACAGCGACTAAGCAAGCACAATAAGTACATTATTACTTTTTATGGTCGAGTAGTATTCCATGGTACCATATTGTGCTTACCCATTCTTCAGTTGATGGACATTTGACTTACTTTCTGGCTATTATGAATAAGGCTGATGTGATAATTCCTATACATATTTTTATGTGAACATAGATTTCCAAGTCTTTTAGTTATATACCTAGGAATGGCATTGCTGCATCATATGGTAGCTCTATCATTAATTTTTGAGGAACTGCCAAAAAGTTTTCCACAGTAGCTACACTATTTTACATTCCCCTCCACAATATATGGCTTCTCCAGTGGCTTAATGGTAAAGAAACTGCCAGCAATGCAGAAGATGTGGCAGGAGCTGCCAGTTCAACCCTGGGTCAGGAAGATCCCACAGAGAAGGAAATGGCAACCCACTCCAGTATTCTTTCCTGGGAAATCCCATGGACAGAGGAGTCTGGTGGGCTACAGTCCAGGGGCCCAAGGGGTTGCAAAAGAGCTGGACAGGACTGAGTGACTAAATACCAACAGCAGTGTACAGGGTTCCAATTTCTCTACATCATCACCAACACCTATTTCCATTTTTATAAAAACCATATTTGCCTTAGTGGATGTAAAGTGAAAGTGAAGACACTCAGTCATGTCTGTCTCTTTGCGACCCCATGGACTGTAGCTTACTACGCTCCTCCAACCATGGGATTTCCCAGGCAAGAGTACTGGAGTGGGTTGCCATTTCCTTCTCCATGAGATCTTCCCGACCCAGGGATCGAACCCTGTCTCCCACATTGTAGGCAAAGGCTTTACTGTCTGAGCGACCATGGAAAATGTGAAGGTGTGAAGTACCTCACTGTGATTTTGATTTGCATTTTCTTAATAACTAATGATGTTGAGTATATTTTCAGGTGCTTATTGGCCATTTGTATGTCTTCTTTAGAGAAATGTCCATCAGAATCCTTTGCTCATTTTAAAATCGGGTTGTTTCTTTATATGTTCTGGATACCATACCCTTATCAGATACATGATTTACAAAATTTTCCCTCACTCTGTAGCTTGTGTTTTTACTTTCTTTATAATGATTTTTAATACAAAAAGATTTTATTCTGATGATTTTTTTTTCTTTTTTGCTTGAGCTTCTTGTGCTTTTGCTGTCATAGTTAAGTAACCATTGCCTAATCTAATGTCACAAAGATTTACATCTCTGCTTCATTCTAAACATTTTATGGTTTTAAGTGCTTATCTTTAGGTCTTTGGTCCACTTTGAGTTAATTTTTGTATGTGGTATGAGGAAAGGGATCCAAACTCATTCTTTCACATGTGGATATCTGGTTGTCTCAACAACACTTGTTGGACTTCATGTATTCCAATTAGATATTTTTGCCTAGATTACATTATAGATGATGTTAGGTACTCCATATTAAATCCCATCAGAAGATAATTTCTGGGTGAACTGTTATTAGAGAGGTGAAACTTAACTATTCATTTTGGTGTGATAACTACCATATCCCTCCCTTGTACCCTGATATTTTCCTTTGTGACTAGAAAATAATCTGTGTGGCATGACAGGAATGTCTGGTTACCCATCAACTATTCTCAAAATGGTTATAGCAAATAGTTTTACTATTTGTCATCATCAGGTAGTCATCTGTTGCCTAGTCTATAAAATGAAGGGACTAGACAAGATCATCTTAACTTTCAGTTCTAACATTAATTTATTCTCTTAATCTAATGTTGTCTTTCTTTGAATCCAGCCATATCTTGTTTTCTCCTGCAGTAATAAAAGACTGTTACTTCAAATGACTAAGGCAGTAGAAAGGGCATAACCCCTTGACAAATGACATTTTAAGTATGCATGCTATTATTTCTCCAACATTTGTTTCATCCTCTTATTTTTTTCATTGTGGCTGTTGAAGAGGCTGATATGCTAAGAGCTTCAGTCAGAAAGCTTCACGTTTTAAGACAATGGCACTAAATATTTCTGACCCCAAATGCAACCTCTGGAGAAATGTGAGAAGCTGCCTTTTATATATTTCAGCATTGTGACTAATAGAGATTTGTCAGAATTTTCCTGAATCCTTGGGAATGTTTTGAGGAGAGAAAACTAGATAAGACTAAAAAGAGACTAAATAGTTACTTACAAGAATATGGAGGACTCAGAACTAAGAAAATAGCCCTATTCTTTGCTGAATAAAAATTAAGACCAGTGGGTAGAATTTAAGGGCAGTCAGATTTCAGGTCAATGCAAGGAAGCTATCTCTAAAATCCAAGCTGTTCAGAATGGAGCAGACTGTTACCTTGTGAGGCAGAGGGCATCCCCCCTTGGAAGGGTCCCAGCAGAGGCTACTGGGCTAACATTTGGGAATTCTGTGGCTTGAGACTCCTGTGCTGGGTCAGGAATGGAATAAATACAACCTAAGATTCTTCCACACTTAGAGACTTGGAAGTTATCTTCACTTTCTTCTATATCATTAAACTCTACCTGTCATTCCATTTCCTCAACATCTTCCATACTTATCCATTCCTATTTTTAGTTTTACTGCCACTGGGGCTAAAATCTCCTAACAGCCCTCTACATAAACTCCACGTTCACAGCATACATTTCTAGGGTGATTGCTCCTGCTTCTCCCTTTGTTGTGACTTCTATCATTTTTCATCATTCAGCTCAAACTTTCCTCCTCAGGGAAGTCTTTTCTTGCTCAGCCTAGCAGAGTTCTTCACTACTTCCACTGAATGAAACAATACTTTGTATACATATTTCCATCTTGCATTTATCATCCTACAGTGCAATTTTGTCTCAGCTCTTTGGAAAGAGAGGGAAACATAATCTTCCTATGAATGTGGGAGGGTGCATTGTCATGTCTTTTCTGGTTCTTGCTTCAGTTAGAAATCACAAAAGGATTGAACATTTTGGCTACTGGTGCTTCAGTGATGGCCATAACAAGGAAGAGCTGAATCGAATTGTTAATAACTGATAAGGGCTTTTTTTTAATGTGTTATTCTTTCCATCTATGCATTCTGCTAGAGCATTTCAGTGGCTTAATCAAAAGTTGGAGTGAATATTAAATAAAGGAAACCGTTTGCAAAGCTATCCCACACTTTGGGTTAAGGAGCCTGAGCTCCTTAAGAAATAGTTTAGGATTTCGTATCTCATTAAACAGAACACACAGTACTTTAGATTTTTTCCTTTCACTCTAATGATTTTGATAGCAGCTGTTGTTAATTGGGGAGGACTATATTTGTCAAAGCAGCTAATCATCTTATATTTTTTTGAAAACAGAATGTAACAGGAATTTGGAAATCTGCCCAGTATGCTTTTTGAGAAATGGATGGCAATGGTTGACAACCTTTTTAACTGTGCCTCTTCCTGAAACTTGGAGAAGGAGATGGCACCCCACTCCAGTACTCTTGCCTGGAAAATCCCATGGATGGAGGAGCCTGGGAGGCTGCAGTCCATGGGGTCGCAAAGAGTCGGACACGACTGAGCGACTTCACTTTCACGTTTCACTTTCATGCATTGGAGAAGGCAATGGCAACCCACTCCAGTGTTCTTGTCTAAAGAGTCCCAGGGAAGGCGGAGCCTGGTGGACTGCCGTCTCTGGGGCAGCACAGAGTCGGACACATCTGAAGATACTTAGCAGCAGCAGCAGCAGCTTCCTGAAACTCCCTCACAGGGGCATAGCCTGCCCATTTGCAGGGTAAATCTAAAGACAGATTGTTGTCTAATACTATAATGACACAGAAATTATGTACTCTTCCTGAACTACACTGAAGGAGAATCAAATAAGACAGCCATAAATTATTTATAGCTGCTCTTATGAACCTGCTCTTCAAGAATGTAATACTGGTTGCTTTTAAGGGAGCCTGGAAATTCTTTGGTCTGTGTTAAGAGCAAAAGAAAAAAAATTATTTTAAAAAAAAGGAAGCAAACAAGAAGAGAGGCAAGGGAAGAAAAATGAGGGAAGGAATACTTCAGCTTCCTACCATTAAGCAGTTCTGTATCTTTGAGATGTCAACATTTTGAAAAGAAAGCTTCTTTGAATATTTATTTTTCCCCCCAAGACTTAGCCAAGGGCTTTTATTGGCAGTACTTGCTCACTATTTTCCCCCATATATTTAAAAAATAATTATTTACATATTTCCACACTTTATTTTATCCCTCTGGGTGGCTCTGTGTTGGGACATCTAAAATAACTATTTTAGCATTTGTTGTTCTTCTCTCCATGAAGGCAATCTCCAATTCTCTTTTTGCCTTTACCTATATTCTTTTGAGGGCCCTTGATGGCTCAGACATTAAAGACCTGGGTTCAATCCCTGGGTCAGGAAGATGCCCTAGAGAAGGGAATGGCTACCCACTCCAGTATTCTTGCCTGGAATACTCCATGGACAGAGGAGCCTGGTTGGCTACAGTCCATGGGATCGCTAAGAGTTGGACATGACTGAGCAACTAACATACACATACATATTCTTTTGACAATAAAAAAAACAGACCTAATAATTAGCTTTGATGAGGATGAGCCTCAGAAATAGCTTAGGATTCAGGTGTCAGCATACCATAGCTCACAAAGCAAATCTAGCCTCCTGCCTGTTTTTAAAATAGTTTTATTGGAATACAGCCATGCCCACTTATTACATGTTATCTATGGCTTCTTCTTTGCTATAATGATGAAGTTTACAAAGATTGTATGACTCTAAAATTTTTACTATCTGGTTCTTCACACACACACACACAAAAAAAAATTTTGTTTACTCCTAAGCCTTATGTCATTGCTATCAAAAGTGTGGCTTACAGACTGTGATTGGTATATGTACTATTTGTTACCAATTTGCAGTAATATGAGGAGCCTGTATGAACTATAAACAGAAAACAAGTATGTCATAGGCACTCTATTGAATTAAGCTGATGTTCTTTTTGCATCAAGACTTTCCTGATGAAGGGAGTAGTGTATAGATTAACATTCTGAGGCAAGTTCTTTATTTCTCTGTGCATCAGCATTTTTAGTGACTCTCATTTAAGCGACAATAAACATTTAACCAACTTTGAAGAGAGGGCATGTGTGCATGCTAAGTTACTTCAGTAATGTCCAACTCTTTGTGACCCTATGGACTGTAGCCCATCAGGCTCCTCTGTCCATGAGGATTTTCCAGGCAAGAATACTGGAGTGGGTTGCGATGCCCTCTTCCACGGGATCTTCTTGACCCAGAGATCAAAGCTGTGTCTCCTGTGGCTCCTGCATTGCAGGGAGATTCTTTACCATTGAGCCTTGAGGAGAGTATTTACTGTAAAATATTTCGAAGCTGTGTGACTCATAGAGATATGTAAAGCTACCAGCTAGCTTTTTCTATTTGAAAAACATCCTCAAGGACATCCCTTGGAATATTCCCCAAGGACATCACCTCAGGGGTTAAGAGTCCACCAGCCAATGCATGGGTTTGAGTTGTGGTCTAGGAAGATCCCATGTTCTGCAGAGCAACTAAACATTTGTGCCACAACTTCTGAGCCTGCACTCTAGAATCCACGGGTCGCAACTCCTGAGCCCATACACCAAAACTACTGAAGCCCATGTGCTCTTGAGCCTGTGCTCCACAAGAGAAGCCACCACAATGAGAAGTCCACACACACTAGCAAGTAGCATTCACTCGCCACAACTAGAGAAAGCCCACGTGCAGTGAGAAAAACTCAGCATAGCCAAAAATAAACAAATAAAATTAAAAACTTCCCCAAAATATTGCCACTTAAAACAGATTGCCATTTGGCAGTGTGGACAGGGCTTGACGTGAGGGTCACAGACTTGATCAGGTTCAGACAATTTTTCAGTTGGGCTTGCTCATGTGTCTATGGTTATTGGCAGGTCATCTAGGACTGGTTGGTCTAAGACGGTTCAACTAAAATAGTCTTTTGCTCCATATGGTCTCTTAGGATGATCAGGCTATTGCAGGCAGAGGCCCAAGAGTAGGAAGAGGAATCTGAGGTCTCAAGGCCTAGATTCAAAATTCACAAAATATCACTTCCATTACATTGTTGGCCATTTACAAGAGCTGCCCAGCTCATCTTGAGGATGGGGAAATAGACTCTACCTATTGATGTAGGAGCTGCAAAGTATTGGTGCTCACTGCATTTCCCACATATTTTTGCAATTAACTAACAAAGAGGACTCGGAGAAGGCAATGGCAACCCACCCCAGTACTCTTGCCTGGAAAGCCCCATGGACGGAGGAGCCTGGTGGGCCACCGTCTATGGGGTCGCACAGAGTCGGACACAACTGAAGTGACTTAGCAGCAGCAGCGGCAACAAAGAGGAAGAGAGAAAGAAGATTGCTTCTCTGTAGTCCATTCCTCTTTTCCAAACTTTGGTCAAATCTCACTATTCTAGTGACTATTATAATGTTGTTCAGTTGGCCTGATCCAGTTTCAGAGTTGTATGTGATCTTCATGAAAGATTCTTACATCCAAAACCAGACATCTGAATTATAACAAGAACAATGAAAACAGGCCTGAGGTTTATGGTCCATGCCCCTATGCTGCAGAATTTTAGGCTCTAGAATGTATGAGATTCTAGTATTATAAACTTCACATGAAACGTTTTTATACTTGAATCACCTTTAGCAGATTGTCAGAGCTTATTGATCTATACAGCCCCAGTTTAGTCCCTTACATTTTACATGCTACTCGGTAGAAGTACCAAACTTGAATGATGTGAACAGAAAATGCTAAATAATAACATACCTTAGGTAGTCTGTGAGTTTCCCACTCCTATCACTGGGGTGATATACTTTGTAAAGCAATTGTGATTGTGTTTGGTGCATTTGTTTCTATGACAATACGTGTATACCTATATCAGTATTTTCACAAATATCTGAGAGGAAGGAAAGAATGAATGAGGATTGGACACTATATAACTTAACATTTCCTACTGTCTCCATCTTGGGAATCTCAAAGTAGATGCATTTCTTCAGGGAAATTAGTTACATAGACTGTTTCTAGGGGATGTATTCTACCCCATATTTCTCTTAAGATTATCGGAAACATTGGCTACAATAGGAAGACAACTAATAGAAATATCAAGTAACACATAAGAGCTATATGGCTATGCTAAGTCACTTCAGTTGTGTCTGCCTCTTTGCGATCCCATGGACTATAGCCTACCAGGCTCCTCTGTCCACAGGATTCTTCAAGCAAGAATACCGGAGTGAGTTGCTGGGCCCCCCTCCAAGGGATCTTCCCAACCCAGTGATCTAACCTGCATTTCTTATGTCTCTTGCATTGTCAGGCAGGTTCTTAACCACTAGCGTTACTTGGGAAGCCCTGAAAAACACATACCAGTTATTAAGTAAAACATGTGCAGATACAATTAGACACAGAATTCTGAAGTGCCCTGAATTCATCATGCTCTACTCTATGATCTAACCTCTAACCTTCCTTAGAGCTCTCACACAAACACCATCTTTAGTGTTCCCTGAAGCCCTCAGGGGCACTGAAGCCCTGAAGCCCATTGGAACACAGAAGTCCCAGTGCTCTCGAGCCTAGAAGTCATTCTTCTTTTAGGGTATCAACAGTAGTTCAAGCCTCTAATCCTGGTTGATTGCAGGAAGTCCAATTTTTACAAGCTTCTGCTTCCCAAGTATCTCTAAAAATTCCCAGGAAGGGCTTTCTCATTCTAAAAATCCACCAGGACTTGGCACCCCAGCCCATCAACTGATTCTGGCCTGCTCCTCTATTCCTCTGCAGGTCAAGGTTCATTACTGTCAGCCAGTGAAACTTCCTCTTGTACAGCTTTACCACCATGGAGACCCCAGTCCTTTCATTCAAATCCACACAGTGGTATCCAAGACCAGGATGTAATCCTTAACAAGACTTGCATAGAGGCTTAGAGAGTAATAGAGGGGAACTTCCCTAATAATTTAAAACCTCATGTCAGATGTAGTAGTTCTCAGTATCTACAAGCCAAGGACCTTCCATAGGAGTTTCCTATTGGACATCTCTCACTTTGGCTTCTGGCCTGCCCACAGGTACATGGCTCACTTATTTCCCCACTGAGAGTTTTCTTGAGGACCCTGTTCCCTCCCAGATCTGAGGCCCTCATGCCCAAAGCCAACAGAAGGAAAAGTCTTTTTTCTTGTCCTATTTCCTACTCTAAGACTTCCTTCTCCAGTGAGAGGATATCCAAGAGAAAAGACCTAAGTTTCAGAGGTCCCAGTGGAAAAAAGTTTGTTTTTTCACTGACATATCCCAAGTCTGAGACAGTACACTGAGACAGTACCTTGACATAGTAGGCCTTCAATAATAATTGGATAATTGAATTAAACTGCTTGTTTGTCTAAAAAAAATTAGTCAAGATTCAGTAGTGGGTACATTTCTAAAGAGTCATATAGTCAAAGCTATGGTTTTTCCAATAGCCATGTATGGACATGATAGTTGGATCATAAAGAAGGCTGAGTGCCAAAGAATTGATACTTTTGAACTGTGGTACTGGAGAAGACCCTTGAGAGTCCCTTGGATAGCAAGGAGATCAAACCAGTCAGTCCTAAAGGAAATTGACCCTGAATATTCATTGGAAGAACTGATGCTGAAGAGGATGAGACGGTGGATGGCATCGTCGACTTAATTGACATGGGTCTGAGCAAACTCCTGAGATAGTGAAGGACAGGGAAGCCTGGCATGCTGCAGTCCATGGGGTCACAAAGAGCTGGATACGACTGAGCCACTGAACAACAACCAGAGTTTAGCTATTCCAGAACAACCCCAGTCTAATATGTGAATTTGCAAGGCCAGCTCACTCCTCTTTAGGGTCTCTTCTTTAGCAGAAGGTAAATGTGTATCTCCAAATCCTTTCTTCCAAAGTTGCTCTCCACTCCTAACCACCTTTTAATGGGAAGTTTTCCCTCTTCATGGACATAAAAGTTTCAAGAAGTACTTCAGAACTCAATTTCAGCAGAGCACCCACTTAATGGAATAAGTGGGTGCTCATTGTTCAGATTCTAGACCGTAACCCAAACCCTGTTGATAGGTCGACAGTCTCCTCTAATCTGAGTCAGTAGAGCAGCTCTCTGCTTCCACCTTCTTTCCTGTTGGGGACTGGTACAAATATCTGTATTTGCTACTTTCTGGGTATCCCTATATATGGTGAACATTTGCTGATTTACCAGCTTTCAATCAATAGTTCCATATTAGTTAACTTCTAACTAATATGAAAAGAACATAATTCATTTTACTAGAGATCATCATTTTTTATTATTCTCCATCATTATCTCTTTTCTTTTTCCTGTGTAGAGAATGATCACTCTTCCCCACTATTCTCCAATTGTTCTGCTTTGAGGTGGCCATGAAAATGTGTCTTTCAGATCCTGACTGTGGGCACCCTCATTAACATGTTCTGAAATCCATCATTGCATCTGAACTATGTGTTTTGCTTTCTATGGCTCATAATGTAATGTAATATACTATGCTCAGATGCTCCATTGTGTGTAACTCTGCGACCCATGGACTGTAACCCACCAGGTTCTTCTGTCGATGGGATTCTCCCAGCAAGAATACTGGAATAGGGTGCCATTTCCTCCTCCAGGCAATCTTCCCAACCTAGGGATCAAACCTGTGTTTCTCACACCTCCTGCACTGACAGGAGAATTCTTCACCGCTAGCACCACATGGGAAGGCCTTTCTATGGGTTGGATTGCTCACTCACTCAGTCACTTCAGTCATGTCCAGCTCTATGTGATTCCATGGACTGGAGCCCACTAGGCTTCTCTGTCTCTGGGATTCCCTGGGCAAGAATACTGGAGTGGTTTTCCATTTCCTTCTCCAAGGGATTTTCTTGACCCAGGGATCAGACCCCCTCATCTCCTGTACCTCTACATTGCAGGCAGATTCTTTATCATTGAGTAACTTTCCAGTTCATGACAGAGCAAGGTGGGGAAACTAAGGTAGGCCTGTTCCTAAAAAGCACAGGACTCTTCCAATGGCCAGCTCTGATTCTGGATTTCCCAATGACCTTGCCAAATTTTCTTAGAACTAAAATGAAGTCTAAGATGCTTTCCCCAACTTTCCTTTTTTTTCTCTATTGATCCACAGTAGGACCTGTGTTGAAATCTAAAGACTTTCCTCATCTTCATTTCCTACCCCTTCCCTGCCTTATTTTTCCCTCACAGGCATTGCTTCTAATAAATCTCTAGCTATTCTAATCTCATCTTGGAATCTGACTCTTGGATGACCCAGATTAACACAAAAGGTACTGAAAATGGATTGAGAAAGCAGATGAGGAAATGGGAGTCTGGGACTAGTTTATTAGTCACTTGGGGAATGAAGAGGCTATCACCCTCTTCAGCAGGTGGCACACGGACTGTCCCTGCCACAAGGTAATAGTGGTTCAAGATTTCTAAAGATTTCACCCTTGCTGACCTGGGAGATTATCCTGGTGAAGGGGAATTCTATGGCAAGTACAATGGTGCAGACATGTGAAATTTATGTCAGCAGAAAGTGGGAAGGAAGGAAAATGCCTACAAATAACCAAACATTTTTAGAACTATTACACAAAGACATAGTTGACACTGATAGCCAGATATCCAAAGTATTATCATGGCTCCCTGCTAGTGCAGGGTTTTTAGAAGCCAAGTAATAAATAAGTACACTGAAGTTTGGCTCATAGCTGGCTCACTGGATCCAGGGACCCACTTATTGGTCATTTAGTCAGTACCTGAACAAGGCTATGATTTTTCCAGTGGTCATGTATGGATGTGAGAGTTGGACATTTGAACTGCGGTGTTGGAGAAGACTCTTGGGAGTCCCTTGTACTGCAAGGAGATCCAAACAGTCCATCCTGAAGGAGATCAGTCCTGGGTGTTTGTTGAAAGGACTGATGTTGAAGCTGAAACTCCAACACTTTGGCCACCTGATGCAAAGAGCTGACTCACTGGAAAAGACCCTGATGCTGGGAAAGATTGAGGGCAAGAGGAGAAGGGGATGACAGAGAATGAGATGGTTGGATGGCATCACCAACTCAGTGGACATGAGTTGGGGCATACTTTGGGAACTGATGATGGATAGGGAGGCCTGGCGTGCCGCGGTTCATGGGGTCGCAAAGAGTTGGACATGACAGAGTGACTGAACTGAAAGTATTACTAAAATTAGATTGACAGTTGGACTAACCCCTATACTGGATCCTTGAGCTGTGGTAAAAGCTATCACAGTGGAAAAACCTAAGTGGGTACCTCTGAAACTGTCTCCAGCCCCCAACAAAAATAATAAAAATATAATTTCATTTCTGATAAATATAGTGGAAAGTGTTGCTACCATTAAAGACCTAAATGATGCAGAAGTGGTGAGCTATTTCTGTTTAACTCACCAGTGTGGCTCCTGCAGAAAACAGATGAATCCTGGAGAATGACTATGGACTATTACAGACATAATCAGGTAGTAAACATAATCATATGCCAAACATGGTATTGTGCTAAGGGGATTAATAAGACTTCAGGTTCATGGCACGCAACCATTGATTGGTGCAATATGTTCTTTCTCAGTTCACTTAAAAAAGATGAAAATGATCTGTATTCGTGTGAGATAGACAACATTAAAATTTTCAACTTTGTCTCGGGGTTATGTTAGTACTCTTACCCTCTGTCCTAATTTTACTTGAAAAGATCTGAATCATCTGCATGTCCCACAGAACATCACATTCATTCATTGCATCAATGACATCATAATGATTGGACAAGAGAAGAAGAGGTGACTAGTACATTGAAGGCCTTAGTAAGATATGTGCTCCAGAGGGTGAAACATAAGCCATCTGAAGACTCAAGACTTGCCACTTCAATGAAATTGTTAGGGGTCCAGTGGTCAGGGATATGCTGGGAAATTCCTTTCACAGCAAAAGACAGATTGCTGAATCTTTCATACTCTACCACAAAGAGGAAAGCACAGTACATGGTAGGCCTGTTTGCATTCTGTAGGCAACAATTAACCACACAGGAATAGTGACCTGGTGATATGAAAAGTTATCAGCTTTAAGTGGAGCCCAGAGAAGAAAAGAGGTCTGATTCAAGTCTAGGCTGTGATGCAAGTGATTCTTTTGATCTGGCAAAACCCACAATGCTGGAGGTCACAGTGGTGAGAAAATAGGCAGGATGGTATTTATGACAGACCTCCATGGGAGTTTCACAATGTGGGATGCTGAGATTAGAACAAGGACATTATTTTGTAGCCCAGACTTTTTTGTATCCATCACAGTTGTACCATAAGCCTATCTCAGCTCCTAGCATTATGAAGGAGTCTGTTCAATGAACTGAAAGTGAAGGAAAAGGCTGAGCTTGGTCAAGACAGGCTTGATACATGAGAGTGAACCAGAAACAGACTGCAGTTCAGCCATATTGAGGGTGGCCCTGGAAGACAGTAGAAAGGGAAAATCTTTCCAGTGGGCAAGCTATGGGCAGTATCAGTTCAGTTCAGTTACTCAGTCTTGTCTAACTCTTTGTGACCCCAGGCACTGCAGCACGCCAGGCTTCCCTCTCCATTACCAACTCCTGGAGCTTACTCAAACTCATGTCCATCAAGTTAGTGATGCCATTCAACCATCTCATCTTCTGTCATCCCTTTCTCCTCTCACCTTCAATCTTTCCCAGAATCAGGGTCTTTTCCAAGGAGTCAGTTCTTTGCATCTGGTGGCCAAAGTATTGGAGTTTCAGTTTCAGCATCAGTCCTTCCAGTGAATATTCAGGACTGATTTCATTTAGAATTGACTGGTTGGATCTCCTTGAAGTCCAAGAGATTCTTAAGAGTCTTCTCTAACATCACAATTCAAAGGCATCAATTCTTCAGCACTCAGTTTTTTCTTTATAGTCCAACTCTCACACCTATACATGACTACTGGAAAAACTAAAGCTTTGACTAGACAGACCTGTGTTGGAAAAATACTGTCTCTGCTTTTTAATATGCTGTATAGGTTGGTCATAATTTTTCTTCTAAGGAACAAGCATCTTTTAATTTCATATAAAAAAGAATACATTTGAATAAGTTCTACTGAGGTGGATGAAACTGAAGCGTATTATACTGAGTGAAGTAAGCCAGAAGGAAAAACAACAATACAGTATACTAATGCATATGTATGGAATTTAGAAAGATGGTAACGATAACCCTGTATGTGAGATAGCAAAAGAGACGCAGATCTATAGAACAGTCTTTTAGACTCTATGGGAGAGGGCAAGGGTGGGATGATATGGGAGAACGGCATTGAAACATGTAAATTATCATATGTGAAATGAATCTCCAGCCCAGGTTTGATGCATGATACAGGGTGCTCAGGGCTGGTGCACTGGGATGACCCAGAGGGATGGAATTGGGAGGGAGATGGGAGGGGGGTTCTGGAAGGGGAACACATGTATACCCATGGCAGATTAATGCCAATGTATGGCAAAACCAACACGATAATGTAAAGGGAAAAATTAATTAATTAATTAAAAATAAATAAATAAATAATAATAATTTCATGGCTGCAGTCACCATCTGCAGTGATTTTGGAGCCAAAAAAAAATGAAGTCAGTCACTGTTTCCATTGTTTCCACATCTATTTGCCATGAAGTGATGGGACTGGATGCCATGATCTTAGTCTTCTGAATGTTGAGCTTTAAGCCAACTTTTTTCACTCTCCTCTTTCACTTTCGTCAAGAGGCTCTTTACTTCTTCTTTGCTTTCTGCTGTAAGGGCAGTATCATATGCATATCAGAGGTTATTGATGTTTCTCCCAGTGATCTTGATTCCATCTTGTGCTTCATCCAGCCTGGCACTTTGCATCATGTACTCTGCATGTAAGTTAAATAAGCACCGTGACAATATACAGCCTTGACGTATTCTTTTCCCTATTTCGAACCAATCTGTTGTTCCATGTACAGTTCTAACTGTTGCTTCTTGACCTGCATATAGATTTCTCAGGAGGCAGGTCATGTGGCCTGGTAGTCTCATCTCTTGAAGAATTTTCCACAGTTTGGTGTCATCTGCCTCCAAAATCACTGCAGATGGTGACTGCAGCCATGAAATTAAAAGACGCTTACTCCTTGGAAGGAAAGTTGTGGCCAACCTAGACAGCATATTAGAAAGAAAAGACATTACTTTGGTAACAAAGATCCGTCTAGTCAAGGCTATGGTTTTTCCAGTAGTCAATGTATGGATCTGAGAGTTGGATGGTGAAGAAAGCTGAGCACCAAAGAATTGATGCTTTTGAACTGTGGTGTTGGAGAAGACTCTTGAGAGTCCCTTGGACTACAAGGAGATCCAACCAGTCCATCCTAAAGGAGATTAGTCCAGGGTGTTCATTGGAAGGACTGATGTTGAAGCTGAAACTCCAGTACTTTGGCCACCTCATGCGAAGAGTTGACTCATTGGAAAAGACCCTGATGTTGGGAAGGACTGGGGACAGGAGGAGAAGGGGACAACAGAGGATGAGATGGCTGGATGGCATCACCAATCAATGGACATGGGTTTGGCTGGGCTCCAGGAGTTGGTCATGGACAGGGAGGCCTGACAAGCTACAATTTATGGGGTTTCAGAGAGTCAGACACGACTGAGCGACTGTACTGAACTGAGCTGAAAAGGCTTTGGCATAATCAAAAAGTAGAAGTTGATGTTTTTCTGAAACTCTCATGCTTTTTTTGATGATCCAACAGATGTTGGCAATTTGATCTCTGGTTCCTCTGCCTTTTCTAAATCCAACTTGAACATCTGGAAGTTCACGCTTCATGTACTGTTGAAGCCTGGCTTTAAGAATTTTGAGCATTACTTTGCTAGCATGTGACATGACTGAAATTGTGTGGTAGTCTGAACATTCTTTGGCATTGCCTTTCTTTGGAATCGGAATGAAAACTGATCTTTTCCAGTCCTGTGGCCACTGCTGAGTTTTCCATATTTGCTGGCATATTGAGTGCAGCACTTTCACAGCATCATCTTTTAGGAATTGAAATAGCTCAGCTGGAATTCTATTACCTCCACTAGCTTTGTTTGCAGTGATGCTTCCTAAGGCTCACTTCACTTCGCATTCCAGGATGTCTGGCTCTAGGTGAGTGATCACACCATCGTGGTTATCTGTGTCATGAACATCTTTTTTGTACAGTTCTTCTGTGTATTCTTGCCACCTCTTCTTAATATCTTCTGCTTCTGTTAGGTCCATACCATTTCTGTCCTTTATTGAGCCTATCTTTGCACGAAATGTTCCCTTGATATATCTAATTTTCTTGAAAAGATTTCTAGTCTTTCCCATTCTATTATTTTCCTCTATTTCTTTGCATTGATCACTGAGGAAAGCTTTCTTACCTTTCCTTGCTATTCTTTGGAAATCTGCATTCAAATGGGTATATCTTTCCTTTTCTCCTTTGCCTTTAGCTTCTCTTCCTTTTTCAGCTATTTATAAGGCATCCCTTTTGCTGTTTTGCATTTCTTTTTCTTGTCGATGGTCTTGATCACTGCCTCTTGTACAATGTCACAAACCTTTTAGAACTAACACCCAAAAAAGATGTCCTTTTCATTCTAGGGGACTGGAATGCAAAGGTAGGAAGTCAAGAGATGCCTGGGATAACAGGCAAATTTGGCCTTGGAGTAAAAAACAAAACAGGTCAAAGGTAACAAGAGTTTTGCCAGGAGAATGCACTGGTCATAGCAAACACCCTCTTCCAACAGCACAAGAGAAGACTCTACACATGGACATCACCAGATGGTCAACACCAAAATCTGATTTATTATATTCTTTGCAGCCAAAGATGGAGAGGCTTTATCCAGTCAGCAAAAATGAGACCAGGAGCTGACTGTGGGTCAGATCATGAGCTCCTTATTGCCAAATTCAGACTTCAATTGAAGAAAGTAAGGAAAACCACTAGACCATTCAGGTATGACCTAAATCAAATCTTTTACAATTGTACAGTGGAAGTGGGCAGTATACCTGGCATCTACTTTATGTCAAAGGTGAGAACATGTGCAAGTTACTGAGTAGTAGCCAATGGCCTGGCCATCTGATCAGAGATCTGGAAAGAAAAGCATTGGAAGATTAGAGATAAGGGGATATGGGCTAGAGGTATGTGAGCAAACATGTGGGTGGGGACATGAAGTGTATTGTGCATTAACACTAACCAAAAAGCATCTATTAATATCATGAAGAAGCACTCAACTACTAAGTAGACAAAACAACTAGCTAATTAAATGACTAGTCAAACTTTGTCACTGGTCATCCCACAATTGTCACGATAGGTGCATAAATGAAGTAGCCATGTGGCAGACATGGAGACCCTATATTGGCCCAACAGCATGGCCTACCACATTTGGAGGCTGATTTAGTAACTCCTATCTGTAAAAGTCCAGCCTATTAGCAACTGAAACCAATGCTGAGCCATCAGTAGGGTACTATTTGTTTCTCAAGGAAACCAGCTGGCCACTAGTGTGAGTGTGAAAGTCATGCAGTCATGTCTGACTCTTTGTGACCCCATGGACTATACAGTCTATGGAATTATCCAGGCCAGAATATTGAAGTGGGTAGCCTTTCCTTTCTCCACGGAATCTTCACAACCCAGGAATCGAACCCAGATCTCCCACATTGCAGGCAGATTCTTTACTAGCTGAGCCACAAGGGAAGCCCTGTTAACTATACTGGGGCTTTGGCTCAAGCACAAGGGACTAGATACCAATGTAAGTTAGGGTCTACCTTTCCTGCTCACAGCACCTCAGTTGGCACTACTATCTGGAGGAGTGAGAAGATAAGTACCTTTCCAAGATCTGCTGCAGTAAGACAGCCTATAGTTCATCTCACTAACTGTTCTCTTCTTTGTTTCCTCTTAGGAATATAGGTCTATGATAATCATTTAGTTACTGCCGCCTGAACCTATGTGGAAAAGTGGATCTGTTTGGTGGATGGAGTGGATAGTAAAAGTCAATAAAATTTGACTTTCAGACATCTCACCTTGGGAAGCATAATTGACTGACAGCCCCAGCTGCTGTGCTCTGAATACCACTGCATTTGCACTGAGTCCACACTTCTCTCAGGGTGCTCCTAGGTAATGATTGAGTGAAGCAGGTCATTTCCAGAAGGGCACAGGACTCCCCATAAGGTGACTTTGGCTAAGGATTCCTGACAGCTTCACATTACTTTCTTAGAACTGCACTGCAGTTAAAGATGCTCCTACTTCCCTCCTTTTCTTCTCTTTCTCATTTATCTAGAGGCAGACCTGCATCATGGTCTGATGTTTCTCTTGGCCATTCCCATCTCACTGTTCCCCTTTATAGGACTTTTTTAAATAAAAATTTTCATCCAGTCTCTTCTTGTCAGCTGTCCAAGAGACCTGAATTAACATACCCTCTGTAATCCTTTCAAACTCTGTATATATAACAACATACACATAGTCTGAACTGGACCAGAAGTTCAGATGATCAGTAACTCTTTTCCATCCCACCTCTCTTCTCCACAAGTCCTCAGCACACACAAAAAAATGGACTCACCTTTAAAAAACAAGTTAATAAAAGTTTACCATTAAAATAAGGATGATGAGCAGAGTTGTCAGAGTATCCCAAGATATAGAGGTAAGGTCCAGAGAAGGCAATGGTAACCCACTCCAGTACTCTTGCCTGGAAAATCAAATGGACGGAGAAGCCTGGTAGGCTGCAGTCCATGGGGTGGCTAAGAGTCGGACATGACTAAGCAAATTCACTTTTGCTTTTCACTTTCATGCATTGGAGAAGGAAATGGCAACCCACTCCAGTGTTGTTGCCTGGAGAATCCCAGGGACGGGGAGCCTGGTGAGCTGCCATCTATTGGGTCACACAGAGTCAGACATGACTGAAGCGACTTAGCACCAGCAGAGGTAAGGACTTTACATTACTTTTATACTTTTAGCCTGTTTTCTCCTTGCCTTCTATGAAGTATCTGTTACACCTTTTGTGAGATGGGATAAGATTAGAAGTAAGCTCTTAGAAAAGTGCCCAACACTTTTCCTGGATGTCGCAAGCTATCAGACAAATTTTGAATGATTCAACATCCTGGTAGAAAAAGGAAAATTCCAGTTGTTCCATATAGAGTAATTCACTTCAAGAAAAAAATAACACAGTATTTGAGCATCATTTATGATTAAAAAAAAATGAAAACAATGGACCTTTGAAAGAATTCTAAAGCACAAGAAAAAATTAAACCAAGGATATAAGGATCAGGTTCTTCTGAGATTAAAAAAGAACCTAAATGGTCAACTGACAAAATAGAAGAGACTATCATATGAGGAAAGCAACTTTCAAAAAGTAGAACATTTGCCTTCACAAAATATCACAGAAGTACAGGTGTTACATGTATCAGCTAAAATCTAGACATCAAGAAAGAACTCAAGAAAAACTCAAGTGTCTTGAGGGACTAAATTACCAATACTAGGAAACTCTTTAAATTCCTAAATGACAGAGTCTAGTTAAAATATAACAAATACATATTTAACTGATGTCTTACTTTAGGAGGCATCAGAGGATTTCCCACTCCAAATTTTCTTCTGAACAACCAAATTAGAGTGATTAGATCAAATTGTGATAATGCTTACTTACATCTGGTACAACTAATTGGCCAACTATTTATAAGATAACTCCTTAGAAGCATATCTTCCCAACATTTTACCACTCTTACTAAGACTCTTACCAAAGGCTGTGGTTAGTCCTTACGGTACCTTTGTAAGAATCAGAAAAAGGCATCCCCTCAGGAATTTCAGCTTCCGCTCTACCCAATAAAGAGCACAACCTTAATCTACTCATTCACCCATTCAGTGGATGAAATTACCACCAAATTTTGTCAAAGAAAATTAAGACCGAAAGTCATGAACTCCTTCATCTTCCATCTTATCCACCTCAGATTTCACTCTGTCTTTGTACATTCCCTCTGTCTAGAAGACATGCTCTTTCAAGACTTGCTCCGGCCTCCTGGGCACTTCCTCCTCTCCCCATCCTGGACCCAGTTATACCCATTTTCATGCTCACATCATTACTCCTGTGCTTTCTGCAGCTTGTTTTCCTCAGCTGTCATGTAGGTTCTAGTCTCCTGACTTAAGAAAAAAAAAAACACTAAGCCTTTTCTTTACCCTGTCCTTCAATGCCAAACTTTTGGCAAAAGCACTATGCGTGCATCTTCACCCTCACTTCTTCACCCCTCATTTGTCCCTCAGCCCTCTCACTGTTGTATCTCATCTTAACTACTCTATTCATAAAAGGTCAGTCCTGACTCCAGAAGTCATGATAGTTTCTGTTTTTATCCTTCTTGATGTCTCTGCATCATTTGACTCTATCGACTTTCTTTAAATTTTTCTGCCACTGGCTTCTGAGAGACCTCTACCTCTCTGACTTCTCTTTCTAAGCTTATTATTCCGTCTTTTATTGATTTTTAAAAGGCAAGAAAAACAGCACACTCTCATCCTTATTTAAGCTTTAATGATGTCATTTACTACTGAATGTAAGGTCATTGAAAAGTTGCAAAAACTTCACATATTGATAGAAAATACATTTTATTTCATTAAGGAAAAATCATTCTAAAGAATATGTTATACTCCTTTGAAAGCAAAACTAAATATCTTAAAATGAGACCACAGCAATAAATATTTAGTAGACTTTGATGCTATACTAAAAATACTTTAAAAAAGAATCATCATGGAAAATATTTTGTAGGTAAAGAACTGCTCTAAAAGGACTAAACAAAGGAAAAGGATAAATGGGAACTTGGATGTATAATTAATACATTGAACAAGCACCAACTTGAGGAATGTACTTAGTAAAACAATTTAATCTTTTCAATCACCCACTTACATTTATCCAGTGGGTCTGGTCCTTCCTTTGCTTCTTGTTAAAACTTGGCTCTTCTTCTTATTCTCACATAAAAAGTTCACTGTGATGGCTCACTTTAAGATTCCTTTTTGCCTTAAGATTTAGAGGGAAGTAAGGTGGTGCTAGTGGTAAAGAATCAGACTGCCAGTTCAGGAGATGCAACAGACTCAGGTTTGATCCCTAGGTCGGAAAAAATCCCCTATAGAAGGAAATGGCAACCCGCTCCAGTATTCTTGCCTGGAAAGTTCTGTGGACAGAGGAGCCTGGCAGGCTATAGTCTATGGGGCCACAGAGAATTGGACGTGACTGAGCAACTAACAACAGCACACAATATTTCACAACTCTCTCTCAAATAAATTATTTCAACAAATGCCCAGCAAAACCATCATTTTATGTATGCTCTTGATGTGAGTGTTGTAAATCTAAAATTCACAAATTAACAATTCCCTTTGGTACCTGATACCTTATAATCTCAGCTGAAACTTCCAGTTTAACATTCCATTCCACCTGGATGAAGAGATTTAAACAGGAGAGTACACCAGGGATTGGCTCTGAGACATTCTTATGAAAACAACTTGGTAAATGATTCAGAGGTGAGCATATGTGTGAAATCTCCAAAGTGGCATATGACGTGAAGCTTGCAATTAGTAAAATGCCAAGTCAATAGGATAAACTGTAGAAAGATGTTGGAGAAGGCAATGGCCCCCCACTCCAGTAGTCTCGCCTGGAAAATCCCATGGACAGGGGAGCTTGGTAGGCTGCAGTCCATGGGGTCGCAAAGAGTCAAACAGGGCTGAGCGACTTCACTTTCACTTTTCACTTTCATGCATTGGAGAAGGAAATGGCAACCCACTCCAGTGTTCTTGCCTGGAGAATCCCAGGGACGGCGGAGGCTGGTGGGCTGCCATCTATGGGGTTGCACAGAGTTGGACACGACTGAAGTGACTTAGCAGCAGCAGTAGAAAGATGTAGGCTAGGTGAGTGGGTAGAGAAGTGGCAGATGAATGATCAAGGATAAGACAGAAGATGCTGTTAGAACAAAAATCCAACCATCATTTTCAGAGTATTGGTCTCTAGGGTATCAGCTATGACACTGTGGAAGAATGGGCTTCAGAAAGGTACAAATCTACATGTAAAATACAGTTCCTCTTTATAGTTCTTATGTTATCAGAGTCTTTTGAATGTTTGAACTAAAGTTCTTTAACTTCATTAAAATCATTCTTCTTTTCAGTGAAGGACAAGGTGTTTAAATTTCAAAACCAAATTTCAGATTTCAGGATTTTACCTTCAGTCAATATGTCCATATATATTTGTAATTGAGATAGGGTCTTAAAACCTGAATTTATGATTCTTCACATAGAACCACTTAAAAGGCCTTTATTATAAACATGCTAATAAATTTTCCTTTTTGTTTTTATAAAAATGTATGTACCTCTTTCTCCATGCATTTTCTCCCTATTGTGCATGTGTGCATTGGTAACACAAATATGTAATTACTTGAGGTATATAAAATTCTTCTTGAGAGTCTCAAGATCTTTTCCTCCTCATTGAGAAAGTGAGGCATTGGATAGCTGGTACAACACTCACTAATAAAAATAAATGCCCTTCAGACAGGAATTAGATAAGCAGCTTGTTCCTGCAAAAGTCAAACTGCAGCCAGTCTCTTACAAACTCATTTCATAATATTTCCCTCTGGAAAAAAAAAATGAGAAGATGGATAGACTCAAAAATTTCCAGGAAGGTGCTGAGGATTCTGCTCAGGATTATCTCAGGGTGAAACTTGCTCTGTTTTGTTTCATATTTTTCAGGACTTCGAAGTTTCTGCATGAGATAAAGTATTTTTCTCATTTCCCCCTTTTATTAAAACACCACATTTATTTTTTTTTAATCCATTACTCTGCTCTATTGGTTACAGTATCATCTTAGGGTATAAAAATATTTTGTGACCAAGAAATATTTTATTACATCTCTATGGCTATATAAATATTTATGTAACTTTTAAAATGCCTTGACTGATTGGTTTTAGACTGTCTCAAATTCCATCTTCTTTCCTTGCCTCTCTGATAAACCTTCTTCAAATCCTGTGTAATTTCCTATTTATTCCTGCTTCCTGGCCCATGAAGGTCACCTTCAAAATATTATCACCTTTATGTAATGAAGATATATTCATTTTTAGAATGATTATATTTAATCACCTAAAATGATTTCAATGTGAAGCATTACTATAAACCAATGTGAGTAATTTTCAAAGTAAACAAAAACTGAAGAAAAGGAATGCCACAAATCTTAGCATGGGAACAAGCACATAACTTCTTTTCTGCTGAATCCTTCAAATATATAAGTACTGTACTGTTTTTTTTTAATTATTCATGCTGTTTATACTCTCACTTTGTATTTGGTATTAATATGCTGTACTGTTTTCTGTTTGGAGTATGACACCTTCTTATTTTAATATTCATGTTAATAGCTCTCAAAACAGAAGTGGGTAGATTTTAGTTTTTAGCAGTTTTTGTTTTCCTTTAATACATTCTCATATTTAAATATGAAAGACATGAAAAGTGAAGGTCTATAAGTTTTTCTTTAATTAGAGAAATTTTTTACATTATATCAAAAATAAAAAAAGGAAAAAATTTCCTGGGCCTAGTAATTCATGGCTTTAAATTATTCATTTGGAATCTTAGGGACCTTCCTGGTGCTCCAGGTTCCCAATTTGAGAAAAAAAAGGTAAACAAAGTGCATATGAAGGCACTCTCAACTTCCCTGTGAAAGGTGGTATTTTACAACAATTCTTTTCCGATGGACTCCTGTAATTTTCCATCACAAATTAGTATTCAAGGTCCTTTCAAGCAGACACATCTTTCATATGTTCTGACTACATGGTTGACCTTGAGGATGGAGTGGAAACCAGCCCAAATCACAATTCCTGCTCTAAACATTTTTATGTAGGAACATCAGGTTAAAAGAAATCAGCCTTAAAGGAGAAAATGAGGAAGTCCCAGAGGAGCTGCACCCAGTCTGGGCAGAGGGTTGCCTAGAAGATAGGCCAGTCTTACCTGCCTGCCTTGCTGACCAAGGGTATGGCAGCAGGTTGGGCTCACTGCATTCATATATAAGAAAACCACCACCTCCCCCTGAAAAAAGTGCTGAGGACATTGAGTTTTTATAGCCCTGTGAAGCAGGTGGTATTATTATCCCCAAATTTTACAGACGAGAAAACTATATTTCAGGTCATTTTTAGCACCAGTTGGGGAATTGGCTAACTGCCCAAGTGAGTCATAGTCCAGATGCTCAACCTTGCAGCTACAAGGGACCAAGACAATTACCTCATGTTTCTGACTCTCCCTGCTTTAGCTATGCCCAGCATATACCCTGAATATTTGATAATGTAGGCTTAAAAATGACTCTATATTGCACAGATTACCATACAAATATCTTTGTTAATAAACATTTATTTTTAGTATTTGAATCACCAACTATTTCAGTGCTAATTTTCACTTTGGCCATTTGTGCCAGTGTAAGGAAGCACTGGCATGGATATTGGAAGCAGGCAATTCGCCCACCCAGCAGGACCATGCTCCTCACACAAGCAAGCCAAACACTGAAATTTGCAGTCACATTATCCTTTAAAATTAAAGCTAGAATTGAAGAAAACTACCACCAGGGGGCAATACATCTCTTACCACATGGTCACAGTTAGCAAATTAGTCGCCAGCAGCCATACTTTGGTTCAAGTGGTTCAATGGCTTGTTTACATTTAAATTTCATCTGTTTAAGTAAAACTTAAATTTCACTTGTTTTCATTTATTTTAAATTTAAGTCAACATTTAAAGATCAGGAGTGTTCACATAAAACATGGATTTTCAGTTTTTCTGGGAAAATCAGAGTATCTAGCAGTTACTAGCTCTGTGTTTTGTCAAGATAACAATTGGCTATAGCTGATGCCAGCTACCCCACTGGATAGGCAGGCTGTCTCAAGCACTTCATCATTCACATAATGGACGTTACATGTGCTTACACTCAGCCTGCTTCAGCTTACCTGCCTGGCCTCTGCAGCATTTTAGTGTATGAACTTATCCAAATAATCAGGCTAAGGCAGAAAGTATGGTTACAAGACAGATTATATGCATTAACACTTTTAGACTTCTATGAGTAAAAATTTTAACTTCTGTTGCTAAAAACAACATTGTGCCACCAAAGAATACAATAATTGAGCATTAATATAGAGATCAACGTATGTTTAAAGGATCAAATTTAAGGTATAATTTTACATGTTTTTCACTAACACTTAACTACTTTATATTACCTTATTCTAGCACTATTCTCATCCTCTCACTGAAACAGAAATTTGGACATTCATCCTAAATCCACATCCTGAAGGAATCAAGGCCCTCCTAGAGAGGCTATATCTTTGGATACTTCAAAACAATTTGTCATCTGCTCATTCTCTGAGTTTCAAGTAAATGCAAGCATTATACAGTTGCTGTGAGGAACTTGCTTAGATACAGTTTCCTAACTTCTTCCTTATCTCATTCTCTCTCTAGCAAGTGGAAGAAAACTGCTGGAGGAGATAAGAAAGACAGGACCCTCCTCCATTTTGCCTTCTCCTCACTCTTCTGTGAGCTCACTCACAATCCAAACAGGCAGAGAGAGCTAGTAATGGTTTCTAAGGTCAGTGATACAGTGAAGATATTTCTTTATGTGCTCACTATTCAGAATCAAACTTTCTGATTTCAAAGTGAAGTTATTGTTGCTCTATAGAGGTAGTTCGGGTGGCAGACAGAGCTCTAGCTTTGAGTGAAAAACAGTTGGTTTGAATTATCACTCTATCACTCACTGAGTATTCATAACTATTTACTTGTACCCTTAATTTTCTTGACTATAAGATGGTGATAATGCTGAAAATGAAAGTGAAGGTCACTCAGTCATGTCCTACTTTTTGATCCCATGGACTATACAGTCCATGGAATTCTCCAGGCCAGAATACTGGAGTGAGAAGCCTTTCCCTTCCCCAGGGGATCTTCCCAACCCAGGGATTGAACCCAGGTCTCTTGCATTGCAGGCAGATTCTTTACCAGCTGAGCCACCAGGGAAGCCCAAGAATACTGGAGTGGGTAGCTAATCCCTTCTCCAGGGGATCTTCCCAACCCAGGAATCAAAGAGGGGTCTCCTGCTTTGCAGGTGGATTCTTTACCAACTGAGCTATCAGGGAAGTCCCAGTGATAATACTATTTGCCCTTAATATTTACCTCACATTACTGTAAAGAATTAAAATAATACATATGATAAGAACAAAGTATAGGACACTATACCAGATACCACAGTTTTGAAAATGCTTTGGAAACAAACTGACCAAAGATGGCTATTTTTCCAATCCTGAGGATCTGATAATTAGGATGCAGATAAAAAAGATCTTCATAGTGAAAGAGACTTTTAGTCAATAGGTAATGAGTCCTTGGAGAAGATGGTAGAGTAGGAAGCACCAGGAATATCTTTTCATCTAGACAACAACTGTACTCAAAGATTCTGATGTAACAGTTTTGAAAACTCTGGAATCTTTTGAAGACTTACAACTTCCAGGGAAAGGGTTAGATGGTAAATTTTCATTAATTTTGAATAATTTCAGCTCTTAGCACAGTAGCAGCTATCATTCCCCACCTCCCAGATCCCAAACTGCCAAATCAATCTTGAAAAAATGAACAAAACTTGAGGTAGTGTGCTCCCTGACTTCAGACTATACTACAAAGCTACAGACATCAGAAACAGTATGGTACTGGCACAAAACAGACACATAGGTCAATAGAACAGAAAAGACAGCCAGAAATAAATTCATGTTCTTATGGATTACAACAAAGGAGCCAAGAACATACAATGAGGAAAAGATAGTCTCTTCAATGAGTGGTACTGGGAAAACGGGATGGCTACAATGTAAAAGAATAAAGGTAATTACAGTATTTTCCACAGTATATACAAAAATAAAGTAAAAATGGATTAAGGACCTAAATGTAAGACCCAAAATCATAAAACTCCTAGAAGAAAACATAGGCAATACACTCTTTGACATAAATTATAGCAATTATTTTTTAGGATCTGTCTCCTCAGGCAAACAAAAGCAAAAATTTAAAAGTGGGGTCTAATTGAACTTGAAAGCTTTTGCAAAGCAAAGGAAATAAAAGAACAATCTACTGAGTGGTAGAAAATATTTGCAAATTAAATAACAGATAAAGGGTTAATATACAAAATATATAAATAGCTCATACAATTCAATACAAAAAAAACCCAAACAATGCAATTAAAAAATAGGCATAAGACCTGAATAGATATTTTTCCAAAGAAGACAGATGGCCAACAGGCACATGAAAAGATGTTCAACATCGCTAATCATCAAAGAAATGCAAATCAAGATGACAATAAGATATTGCCTCACACGTCAGAAAGGCTATCATTATAAAGATAACAAATAACAAATGTTGGCAAGGATATGGAGGAAAAGGAACACTTGTACACCATTGATGGGAATGTAAATTGGTGTAGCCACTATGGAAAATGGTATGGAGGTTCTTCAGAAAACCAAAAATGGAACTACCATATGCTGTGCTAAGTCGCATCACCTGTGTCCAACTCTTTGCAACCCTATGGACTATAGCCTGCCAGGTGCTTCTGTCCATGGGATTGCCTAGGCAAGAATACTGGAATGGGTTGCCATGCCCTCCTTTAGGGGATCTTCCCAACTCAGGGATTGAGCCCATGTCTCTTACATCTTGTGCATTGGTAGGCAGATTCTTTACCACTAGCGCCACCTGGGAAGCTGATCCAGCTATTCCACTCTTGGGTATATAGTCAAAGAAAACAAAAATACTAATATATATGGAATATTACTCAGCCATAAAAAACAAAATAATGCCATTTGTAGTGACATGGATGGGCCTAGAGAGTATTATACTGAGTGAGGTAAGTCAGAGAAAGACAAATATCATTTTATATTGCTTATATGTGGACTCTAAAAAATAAAGCAAGTGAATATAATAAAACAGGCAACTCACTCAGAGATATAGAGATTACCAGCAGGGAGAGGTCAGAGCAGAGAGGTAATACAAAATAAATAAACTACCAGGATATATTGTACAGGACAGGGAATATAGCCAATATTTTATAACTTTAGAGTACAAACTATAAAAATAATCAATCACTATGCTATACACATGTTCAGTTCAGTTCAGTCGCTCAGTCGTGTCTCATTCTTTGCCAACCCCATGGACTGCAGCATGCCAGGCTTCACTGTCTGTCACCAACTTCCAGAGCTTGCTCAAACTCATGTCCATTAAGTCAGTAATGCCATCCAACCATCTCATCCTGTGTCATCCCCTTCTCCTCCTGCCTTCAATCTTTCCTAGATCAGGGTCTTTTCCAATGAGTCAGTTCTTCACATGAGGTAGCCAAAGTATTGAATTCCAGCTTTAACATCAGTCCTTCCAGTGAACACTCAGGACTGATTTCCTTTAGGATGGACTGTTTGGATCTCCTTGCAGTCCAAGGGACTCTCTCAAGAGTATTCTTCAAAACACAATTCAAAAGCATCAGTTCTTCAGCACTCAGCTTTCTTTATAGTCCAGCTCTCACATTCACACATGACTACTGGAAAAACCATAGCTTTGACAAGACAGACCTTTGTGGGCAAAGTAATGTCTATGCTTTTTAATATGCTGTCTAATTTGGTCATAACTTTTCTTCCAAGATGCAAGAGTCCTTTAATTTCATGGCTGCAGCCACCATTTGCAGTGATTTTGGAACCAAAAAAAATAAAGTCTGTCACTGTTTCCCTTGTTTCCCCGTCTATTTGCCATGAGGTGATGGGACCAGATGCCATCCGTGATCTTAGTTTTCTGAATGTTGAGTTTTAAGCCAACTTTTTCACTCTCCTCTTTCACTTTCATCAAGAGGCTCTTTAGTTCTTCTTCACTTTCTGCCATGAGTGTGGTATCATCTTCATATCTCAGGCTATTGATATTTCTCCCAGAAATCTTGATTCCAGCTTGTGCTTCATCCAGCCCAGCATTTCACATGATGTACTCTGCCTATAAGTTTAATAAGCAGGGTGACAATATACAGCCTTGACGTACTCCTTTGCCTACTTGGAACCAGTCTGTTACTCCGTGTCCAGTTCTAACTGTTGCTTCTTGACCTGCATACAGATTTCTCAGGAGGCAGGTCAGGTGGTCTGGTATTCTCCATAGTTACCATTCTCTAAAACTACTTTGTTCATTTCTTCATGTGTTTTTGGATATTTCTAACTCCATACAGTGTGAGCTAAGAGTAGGAACTTTCTGTTTTGTTGATAGCTGTTCCTGTAGCACAAAGAATATATTAGCATATGATAGGGATTCAAAAAGCATTTGCTGAATGAATAAATGAAAACCAAATTTGATTCTTCTTTCAAGATGGAATGTCTCTCAATTTCATCCAAAACTTAGAGGATCAGCGACTCAGTCTTGTCAGCTTATTATATTATCCTTGGCTTAGTGGAGTTTAAAGAAAAGCATTTTATAGACCAAATTTAGCATTTTGGGCCCTAGTTCACAGTCCTAGGCTCCATGTGAAATTTATAATCAAATACCTTCTCTTTCAACCTATTATTTTCAAACCTACAAAAGAACTGAACGAAAAATACAGAGTACCCATATACTCTTAACCTAAATTCAACAATTGTTAACATTTTGCCACATTTGCAATCTTTCTCTCTCCCTCTCTCCACACACACACACACACACACACACACATATACACACACACCTCTCTAAATAATTATAGTGATGACTGTCAAATGGTTATTTTCTATTATTCTTTCTATACTTATTAACTGACATTACTCACAAGCAATGACTTCTTGACACTAGAGCATATGGAGGCAGATATGTATTAACAGTGAAGTCATGATATACTTTTGAGTCAACCCCATTAATACAGTTTCTCAACTGAGAAAATACATGGGGCTCAAAGCCCTGAATACTGGAATTTACCAGTCATAAAAGTAAAATTCTGAAGTTGTCATTTTTCTTCTATCAGTATAACAAGTGTAAAAGTGTATCTATATTATTCTGTGATTTTCATTTTTCCATCTAGTCTACAGACATTTTAAGTTATTTGGTTACTAACACTAAACTCAAAAGGAAAGAAATTGATATGTGTTTGAAATGTAAGACATATTTGAAAATGAATGAAGGCTAACTTTAAACATGTAAAACATTTTCAGTTGGCCCCAGAGAACTGAAGAGGAAACCTCACAGTCAACCTTTCATTGCTGCCACTGGTAGTGAGGCACTAATGCATTATTGCTATAACACAGTTCAGGTATTCTCAACAAGCAGATAAAGCAAGCATAATTTCTTAAGTTTAAAAATATTAAGCTGAATGCTTGTCATTAGCAGGTTTAATTAATAATATTTTCTTCACAGGTTAGTATTAGGACTAGTCTGATGAGGGAGGTTGTCTGGAAGAGGAGTCAAGAGGAGCCAATCTGGAATTTGAAATTCTCTACAGGTATAGAAATTAGTTCTTTTCAGGGTTTTAATATTGGATTTTCCACTAATCAAATGATTGGAACTTGGATTGCTTAACTAGTGAGAAAAACCTCATATGTGTTCATTGATTCATCAAACATGAATGGAGTTCATCATACCATCTACATGCCAAAGTGCTGGGAACCCCCAGGTGAAATACAACAGTTTTAACATCAAGGGTCATCACTGGCAAGAAAATCATACGGAAAATAAATTTTAAAACAATTTATTTAAAAGTAAGATATATAAAATCTGTGGTAGCTTTGAGGGGAGAAGGCAATGGTAACCCACTTCAGTACTCTTGCCTGGAAAATCCCATGGACGGAGGAGCCTGGTAGGCTGCAGTCCATGGGGTAGCGAAGAGTCCGACACAACTGAGCAACTTCACTTTCACTTTTTACTTTCATGTATTGGAGAAGGAAATGGCAACCCACTCCAGTGTTCTTGCCTGGAGAATCCCAGGGACAGGGGAGCCAGCTGGGCTGCCGTCTATAGGGTTCACAGAGTCTGACACGACGGAAGCGACTTAGCAGCAGCAGCAGCAGCAGCAGCTTTGAGAGGATGCAAGGTAGGAACATGTAGACAATTAACAAGCATCATATAGACACTTGATGAAATAGTTAGGGAACTGAAATTCAAACACAGTTTCACTTATCAAACTTCATTCCCTGAGGAGTGGGGGAGACTTCATTTGCCCCTAAGAATAGGCACCTTTATTTAATTTGCAGGAAGACTGCACAGGCTGTGTCCCTGGATCCAAATGTGCACCTTTAAAACTAAAATCATTAAGGAGAGTGACAGTTGGTAGTGCTAATACTCTGCACTCAATCAGGGCCTTCTTTACAATTTTCTCACATGTACAGAATTCAAGAGCATGTTTTTCTAGATATCCAGGTAAATATTTTGGGTTTACAAAAAGCTACAGCAATAGAACTTTTTTTAACATGGGGCTTAAGATCTATTTCAACAGCATAGCTGAGGAACGTTTGAGATGTCATATGTTAAATAAAACAAAATACTCAGGTCTTCTTATGTTTGTATTATGCTATAAAATTTTAAGAATATATTTTAAGAATTTTAAGAATAATATCTTGTTATTACTACTATTATTGTATTCAGTTCAGTCAGTTCAGTCTCTCAGTCATGTCCGACTCCCTGCGACCCCATGAACTGCCACATGCCAGGCCTCCCTGTCCATCACCAACTCCCGGAGTCTACCCCAACCCATGTCCATCAAGTCAGTGATGTCATCCAGCCATCTCATCCTCTATCGTCCCCTTCTCCTCCTGCCCCCAATCCTTCCCAGCAACAGGGTCTTTTTCAATGAGTCAACTTTTCACATCAGGTGGCCAAAGTATTGGAGTTTCAGCTTCAACATCAGTCCTTCCAATGAACACCCAGGACTGATTTCCTTTAGGATAGACTGGCTGGATCTCCTTGCAGTCCAAGGGATTCTCAAGAGTCCTCTCCAACACTACAGTTCAAAAGCATCAGTTCTTCCGCGCTCAGCCTTTTTCACTGTCCAACTCTCATATCCATACATGACTACTGGAAAAACCATAGCCTTGACTAGATGGACCTTTGTTGGCAAAGTAATGTCTCTGCTTTTCAATATGCTATCTAGGTTGGCCATAACTTTCCTTCCAAAGAGTAAGAGTCTTTTAATTTCATGGCTGCAGTCACCATCTACAGTGATTTTGGAGCCCCCCAAAATAAAGTCTGACACTGTTTCCACTGTTTCCACATCTATTTCCCATGAAGTGATGGGACCAGATGCCATGATCTTAATTTTCTTAATGTTGAGCCTTAAGCCAACTTTTTCACTCTCCTCTTCCACTTTCAGCAAGTATAATTGTATTACTCAATAAAAACACCAACACCCAGTATAAACTGCAATCACTTATTTTTTTTGACAAGATTACTTTTCTTACATTGTTTAAAATTTTTAAATTTGTGGCTCCACATAAAATTAGAGAATGTGACCTAATCATTTAAAATATAAAATGCTGATGTGAAGTTTAAAGTCCACTTCATTTTTATCCAGTTTCAATTTGCTCTGGAACACCTGGAAGCATTCCTCATGCTTAAAGAAAGCAGTTTTGCTCACAAAAAGTCATACTGTGAACCCAAACACAGAACGAAACTTAGTGGGGGTGTATAGTTTATTGAACCTAGAATCTGATAGCTTTCCAGTAAGCCGATCTAAGACATAATAATTTTTATTTCTTGAGTGTCAAATTATATTAAGTGTTCATTGTAAAGCATTGCAAAATTAAGCAAAGAAAAGATATGGTTTCTGCCTTCAAAAGGATAAGGTCATTTTGGCATTGAAATATTTATTTCCAGAAATCTCATAGCAGTACCAGTATGGGTAGGATATGGGCAAAATTCTTTAGTTGTCTTCCTATGTTTTGCTCTCTCTTTGAGGCACCCAATACCCTCCTCCTTATGTCTCAGAGGTCTCATGGCTCAGCTCTGTAAATTTTCCCTGTTCCAATTCCTTCTTTTATTATGCCTGTATCAAAATCACTTGCTTGTAATCTATTTCCTTACAGACTAGATGCCAAAATGACAACTAGCTAATCTGGTAAATTGATCCATGCCAAAGCTTGTTCTAATTTTATCTTTTCAAGTAATATATTTACATTTTACTGTTTTTTTAGAGGTAATACATAAATGCATATAAATGACTCTAACAGTGGGGATTTCAACATGCATTACTGATCTTCTAGTGTCCATCATAAATCTTTTGAGGGCCTGCCAATATTGTTTCCCTGTCCTAAGGGCTGAGAAAAAAGAAGTGGTTTAAGTCTTTGCATTGCTTAGAAGAGTTCCTAATAGCATGCTTACCAAAATTTGTGAGAGGCAGGTGGTTTCTTCCTCATCTTTGTAGGATTCTCTATTTCCATAAGCCCAGCCCAGTTTCCCACAGTTCCTATTTGAGGAAAACTTATTTCTCAAAAAAGGGATGCCAGTGGCATTTGGGGAAGGACAATTCTTTGTTTTATAGAGCGGTATTATTCATTGGAGGATATTTTAGAATCCCTGGTCTCAACCTACTAAATTCCAATAGCATTTCCCCTGCCATTCTACCTGCCCCATCACTGTGACAACCAGCATGACTCTCATACATTTCCAAACGTGTGAAACAACCTTGGTGAGAAGTTTTAGGCAACCCTTTTTAGAGTCAGTCAGCATCTTCCCTCGTGGGAAGCACAACATGCCCCTCCAAGTGGTCGAGTTGCCTTGGACCTACAGTGACCATGTCTCTGTTCAGGAATACAGCATGTGGATGGGCAAAAGCTGACATAAACTTTTCCCTTTAATATCCTCAAACTAATTCCAGTTGATTATCTCACCATGAGTCAGAAATACAGACTAAACTGTTGTGAAATTCTTTTGAAAATAAAGGTTTTCTTCAGATATGGGCTTAGTGAGGACTCATAAAGTGCTTTGACATTGATCTTTCTAAAACTGTGACAGGTTTCCTGGGAGAAACTATTCCCTTGGGGATACCATAGCTTCAGAATTTCACCTAACTACAGTTGGAGACCTCTTTGGTCTCATTCAAAAGATCATTTTTAAAGAATCAGTACATAAGGAAAAATGAGAATGGAAGTACCATTGTCTCAAATGCCATAGTAATCCATTAAAAAAACTGATTTAAAAAAATTTTCACTTGACACAATTTTAATGTCAATTTCTTAATAAAAATAATAAGTCAGTCTTATTAATTTTTCACAAACTTATGACTTCATGGCTTAAAGATATGGATAAGGATAAGAACTATATAATATCATAACAAAATGCATTTTCAGTTTATGGTGGGTAGATCAAAGTTTCAGGGACCATAAAGAGTTTCATTGAAGGGGTAAAGTCCTTCTGTTTTCCTTTAGATAAGACAATGTGTAGAAGGCTCATGAATGGCATTAATTCTATTTTATTAAATAATTCTCAGAGAACATAACTGACAAGTAAATCAATGGAAAGTAAATTTTGAAACAATTTGTTTAAAAGCAAAATATATAATATCTGTAGTAGCTTTGAGAGGAGGCAAGGTAGGAACATGGCTTTTGAGAATATAGACATGTTCTCACAATATTAATGGTATTTCCAAAGTAAGGATCAAGGGTGGCTCAATTTTAAATACTGGACATTTGGGACATAATGATGCTGATTTGGTGTGATATAGGTGGTGAGACTGTTAATTATGTGGATAAGAAAGCTGATTATATTTCTTCCCTAATTGTCCATATTTTGGTCAGATGCCAATTTAGGAAAATACAGTGACTCTGCTTTGAATTCAGGAGTGCATGAACCATGCTGGTATTACGCTTTCTCCACTGACTGGGCACATGCTGAGCACATAGAAAGCCCTCAAAGGAATGATGAGCTGAAAAAAAAATTCACTCCTTTCTTTTAGTGTGATAGCCACAGCTCTTGGTGGTTCTTCCCCTGAACCATATTCAATTCAATAAACTCTGATTGTTAATAACAAGGCATCATTATGCATTTATTGTGTGCCAGGTACAAGATGACCATTATTTCATTTGATTATTAAATCAATCTCATGGCACCAGCATTATTACAAACATTTTCAAATAAAGAGGCTGGATCTTAGGTCAGTAATTTTCTCAGGATATCATGGCACTGAATTGCAAATCTAATCTCTAAGACCTGGGTCTACTTATTGAGTGCCTGGTAGGAGTGAGGCATAAAACCAGGAGATGGAGACTTCCAAAAGACAAGCCTCTGCCCTCTAGTGGGGGAAAGGGCCATAAGCCATTTCATTCACTATCAAAGGGGCTATAACAGAGGAAGTAACAAGGCAGCAACTAGCAGAACTTAAGGAGTTAATCCTATGATGATAGGGGGATCACAGGATTTATATGTTGGTTCTCCAGATTCCCAGAGGCAAGCAAGTTATGTAGGATGAGCAAAAACACCATAGCTGGGTGGCCAACAGTCTTGACCCCAGGCACTCGTCCCCTTCAGTCAGCTCATACAGCAGGCCAGCCAGTTTATATTGAACAGCACTGCTGAGCCTACACACAGCTTACCTCAAATGTCCCCAGTATAACTCTTGCATGACAGCTGTACTTCACACCCTACTCCCACCAATGTGAAAATTTCCTCCCTGTTATTTTCAGAGAATAACTGAAAGGAGTGCCTCACAGGGGAGAAATAAGTCAAGTCTTTCTTCTCCTGTTTGGTTCCCTCCTGGAGATGACCATGGCGACTGAAGCTTCCTTAAGAAACCTGCCACCACCAGCTCTGAAGACAGTCAAGCATCAGGCATGTCAAGGATGCCACTCTTAATTTTGCTTTTACCCCCTCCAGAACCATGGGAAGGGGAGGAAGCCCCCTTCTACAGTAAACTGGTCTCCAGGGCCCCCACTGCTAGCACTCAGCATCCCTCAAAATAGAATTTCTTTTTCTCTTTACCACCTTCAAGCAAAAACTTGTTTCAACAGAGAGAAGCAGCAGCAATTCTGTGTGTTCCCTATTCTGTTTATATGCTTCTAAGAAAAATGTTTTCTTCCCCTACTGCTGAAATACAAGTAAACATGTATACACACACTCACATAGGTGACTTAGGGATAGAAATCTAGCCCAAGGCTTACAAAATCAGCCTTTTCCCTTACCAAACCAGAGTGCTTAATGTCCCATTCAGGTTAATGGTACTTGGTCTTTATTTGTGCAACTAAAAGAAACTATTCTGTTTTTTACCCCTAAAACCAAGAGACCGTTTACATTAAAGATGAATGAATATTTACTTGTAAAAACCTAAAACACACACACACACAAAACTGTTCGCAAATTTTAAAGTTCATTCTCAACCAAGACACTCAATAAAATCTAGGTGAAGAAATGAAGAACTGGGACTATTAAGTTGGGTGGTTAAAATCATAGGGTAGCAGAGCCAGGGTTAGAATATAGGTTTTCTGATGCCTAGTTCGATGCTCTTTCTTCAGAGAGGGAGGGGGAAGAGGTTAAGAGAGAGGTAGTGTGATAATTTTTCCTCTTTAGGAGAAAAAAGAATAGATTTCTCTGTTCTCTCGTGGTTAGTTTTGGTCAGTTTTTGGTCATCTGCTTGGTATGTGTCATTTCTGGATCTTGCATTTTCAACACAGCCGACCCTTGTGTCCTGAGCTAAGAGGCTCTGTGGTTTTCTGGAATGCTCAACACAGGCCTCCTCCAGAGGGAGAGCTGCATAGGTCTCCTTGTTCTAAAGTTTAACCATTTTGTTGAAATGGTTAAACTCTTAAAGCTTGTTTTACTGTACCTTGAATTGTATCTAAATTACTTTGTTTTCCTTTTCACTTCCTGTGTTCTGGTGTTTTGAACAAACTGACCATGAAATGCTCCACATGGCCTAGACTCATTTACTTACACTCCCTTATAAATCAAGTTTCTCCAGATTGTCATTAATGTTCAAACATTTCCCTTACTATGGTTGCCTAGATATACTGCCAGAGGACCTGGAACATTTCACCAGTATTAAGTGCAATGTTAGTATTCTGCTCAGTCTCCCTCTCCTAGGTACAGAGAATGGTTTCTTTTCCTCACCTTCACTGGGAAATAGAAACCTATGCATCTGCCAGCTTCACAACACTCTTGGCCACTGTGAGTGTGATGCGGGGAAAAAAAATGTTGAGGGTAGGTTTGTAGCAGCTGTTTTTACCACATTCTTGTGAAAATGCCTGCAGGCATGGACTGCTCCACTCAAGGCACAAAAAAGCTTTCTTCAGTCCTGGTAAATTTGCCTTGGTATATCCCTGTTAGAAAGCAGGGTCTCAGATTTTAGCATGCACAGAAACACCTGGGGGTGCAGACTCCTGCATCCCATGTACCGCCCTGCCAGAGTCCAGGATTCTCTCCAACTAGGGGAGAGCCCAAGAACCCTTCAACAGCACCCAGGTGACTTGATGCAGTCTGCACAGAGCATTCTTTGAGAAATACCGATTAGGGTTTTAGAATTAGGTTCATTATTATTTTAAAAATCTTTTTTTTTGTAAAACTGTGGCTAGATGGCCAATTTTGGAGAATGTTAGAGGCAATTAACAAATAGATAGGGGAGTGGATTATATTTCTCAAGTTCCTTCCTTCTCACCTCTATGAGTCTACTATTCTGTACTTTTGGGGATTATATATACTACATCTGAATCCACAGTACTTAGCCACAGCATGGAGACATTTCTTGGCATTTTTTTCTCCCTGCTGAAGCTCCTGCAAGATGAACGGTTGAGCTAAAGTATAAGAAATGTGTGAATAGAAGCATTGATACCTTACTGGAGTTATTCTTTGCTAACTAAATAAAACCACAGACTATGGTCTCTTGCCATTCTCATCTTCTGGGCAGTTTGCTTGGTTTTACAAGATTAGCACTGAAGTGGGTAGTTTCTGTAAATAGAAGCAGAGAAGGAATGTGCTCTGAGACGTGAGGTGAGTGTTAGAATCTAAAGGGGAGGGTTTGGAACATCAGGACAGGGCAGGACTCACTCACTCATGGGTGGAACAGACAGATCTTCTGTGGTGGGATTTTTAGAGGAGACCGGATACTCCTGAACTTTCTGTGACTTCTGTAGAAAGAGGAACTTGAATTTGAATTCTGTAGAAAGAGGAATTTGAGGAGGAGGAGGTGCAGGGGTCACCAACTCTGAAGCCACACGTGCTTCCTCAAGGTATTATTTCTCCCAAGGTCTCAGCCGAGAAGACCCTGCCAGGTGTATCTTTGTACCTAGTATCTAGTCTATGTCACATGTGCTTTGAATCACTTACCAATGAGCTAAGCCGCCTGTTTTAGTCTCCCAGGTTGTGCTTTTGCCTAGGTCTCTGAAGGAAAGTACTAATATTCCCATTCTTTTTGGATTCTAGATTTGGCCCCTTTTTTCTTTTAGTCACAACAGCACACTTTATCCCTGCCACCTCTTTCAACAACTCAGGAAGCTGGTAATAGACCCTGTCTTCCCTTCCTTCCTTCCATGGTCCTTAATGAAATGTCCCTAAGTGCCAAGCACTGTGCATCCCTCTACATTCTCTGTTCTTGGTAGTCTAACTAGATTGACAGTCTCTCCTGCATTTTCTTGTCCATTCTGTTTCTTCCCTCTTATCTGGCTTTGATTTTTTTTTTTAAGGGTCCTCTCCCCAGCCTGGTCACACATCATCCTTTATCCTCTGACTGTTTGGAAACTCCCAATGTGGAAGGTAGGTCCTAGGGAAGTTCTTGGAGAGATTTCCATGTCTGTGTTTAAATATATATTAGCACTTAACCTCCACAACTGACTGGTCCCAAACTGGGAAAGGAGTACGACAAGGCTGTATATTGTCACCCTACCTATTTAACTTATATGCAGAGTACCTCATGTAAAATGCCAGGCTGGATGAAGCACAAGCTGGAATCAAGACTTCTAGGATAAACAGCAATAACCTCACATATGCAGATGACACCACCCTTATGACAGAAAGTGAAGAGGACCTAATGAACCTCTTGGTGAGGGTGAAAGAGGAAAAATGGCTTAAAATTAGCTTAAAAACTCAACTCAAAAAACTAAGATCATGGCATCTGGTTCCCATAACTTCACAACAAATATATGGGGGAAAAGTGGAAGCCAGTGACAGATTTTATTTTCTTGGGCTCCAAAATCACTGTGGTTGGTGATTGCGGTCATGAAATTGAAAGACACTTGCTTCTTGCAAGGGAAGCTATGACCAGTCTACACAGCATTATTAATAACCAGAGACAGCACTTTGCCAACAGAAGCCTGTATAGTCAAAGCTACAGTTTTTCCAGTAGTCATGTACAGATTTGAGAACTGGACCATAAAGAAGGCTGAGTGCTGAAGAATTGATGCTTTTGAATGGTGGGGCTTGAGAAGACTCTTGGGAGTCCCTTGGACTTCAAGGAGATCAAACCAGTCAATCCTAACGGAAATAAACCCTGATTATTCAGCTGCTGAAGCTGAAGCTCCAATACTTTGGCCACGTGATGCAAAGAGCTGACTTATTGGAAAAGACCCTAATGCTGGGAAAGACTGAAGGCAAAAGAAGGGAGTAGCAGAGGATGAGATGGTTAGATATCATCACCAACTCAATGGACATGAACCTGAGCAAACTCTGGGAGATAGTCAAGGGCAGAGGAGCCTGGTGTGCTGCAACCCATGGGATCGCAAAGAGTCAGACACAACTTAGTGACTAAATAACAACAACAGATCTAGAGATTAGTTTATCTCTAGAACCATTTGTTGAAGTGCAGTGGGCAGGACAGAAGAAAGGAATTGAGTTAAAGAGGAAGTAGAAAGAGGACAAAAACAAAGGCACAGTTTTTGATGGAGGTTTTTTCTTTCTCCTTTGCTCCTGTCTGTTGGCTCAAGGAGGACCCTTGAAATTTTACATCAGGCTAGCTAGAGCAATGTGCTTCAATTTTTCACACCAGGGACAGATCTTCTGCTGTATCTTTGGATGGACTCTACTAGTTAGTAAATCTTTAACTCCAGCAAAAAGCATTCCTTCTCTACGTCAGACTATGGCCCTTAGAGGAACAGTCACACTATCCTGGCTCTTATGAACCTTAGAGTCTACTAGGGGAGAAACAGTCACGTGGAAGTGGAAGTGTTAGTCACTCAGTCCTGTCTGACTCTTTGTGACCCAATGGACTGTCGCCCTCCAGGCTCCTCTGTTCATGGGATTTTCCAGGCAAGAATACTAGAGAGGGTTGCCATTCTCTTTTCTAGGGATCTTCCTGACCCAAGAATTGAACCCAGGTTTCCTGCACTGGCAAGCAGATTCTTTACCATCTGAACCACCACAAAAGCTCTGAAACAGCTTATAGCCCACCACTCAGAGTCAAACTGCTGCCTCTAAGGCCCTCCTAAATTGTAGTTTGGAAACTGTCACTGCTTTTGCACATACTATTCCCTCTGCCTGAAACCCTCACCTTTCCTCTCCATTGCTGATGAAATTTTACTCTTTAGATTTCAACTTATATGTCACCTATTCAAATACGTTTGCTTGTTAAGAACTCTCACAGCCCCTGTTTCTTCTTTCAAGCAAATGGATAATCCTATGTGACTGCTTCATACATATTTGAGTATGTATGAAAGGCAGCAATTTGACTCTTAGCATGTGCAAAAGCTTTGACAGTTTCCAAACCACAATTTAAGAGGGCCTCAGAGGCAGCAAAATGACTTTGAGTGGTGGGCTATAAGCTCTTTTTGCATAGCATTTTACTTATATATAAAATATCAATCATGCATATAAAAAAAAAAAGATGGGCTTGATGCATATTAAAAGATAAAGCCCTCAACTCTCCCCTTGTGCCACTACCATGCAGGAACCATGAAATAGGTCTGGCCTATTTGAAGACCTGAAGGAAGGCAATGGTGGCCAGAGCATAAACCTCAGTGGGAGGCTGGCTGAAGATATAGCTACAGCTTAGGCAGAGTCAAAGGAGGCCTTGTAGGGAAGACTGCAAATTTTTAAAAAATTTTATCCTGAGTGTAATGGGAAGACATTAAGGGTTTTAAGCTGCAGAATAACATGTTCTGATTTATAGCTTAAGGAGATCACCCTGGCTTCTGGATAGAAATGAATTGCAAGGGACAAGGAGCTAACATCTGTTGAATTTCTGTGTGGGCCTGTCCCTGAACAATACACGTGCATTACTCATTTAATTCCCACAACAGCCCCACAAAGTATTATTATCTTAAAGTTACAAGTAAGGGAACCAAGGCCTCTGAGGTTATACAAACTGCCTGGCATAGCACAGGGAGAAGCAAAGAGATGAGTGCAATTCATTTTATTATTGTGCAGTTAATGCATGGGGCCTATTTTATAGCCAATAAAATCTCAATTATTGTTTTGTCATAAAATTCTGTGGGTAGTTGATAGTTATACCCAGAATGCAGTGATCATGGAAAAGTTAATATCAATATATGCTATTTTTTTCAGCAAGGGTATCCCTGACCCTGGCTATTCATCTGAGAGAGAGTGGATTAAAGCTATTATAGGATTTTGCTCTTAAAACCTCTCTTATCATTGGCAAATGTGCAAAAGACCTCTTTTCACTATTTTGATCCTTTTGTCAGGTTGTTTTCCAGGAAGTGGTTGCTAGGAGTGAAAAGGTTTATTATTTAGAGATAAGTGGAGCCTAGATATCCCAGCACCTTAAAAAAAAAAAAAAAACTACAGTAATTGACTTGAAAAATATTTTTGTGACACCATTTGTACCAGTCCACCTGCTTTCTATTTACCTGTGGTTATCTCCTTTTGCTAATGATTCTCTGAAAGCACACACTAAGGTTTGCACCAAAATACTCTCCTGGAGGTTGTTGGAGGCATCTGTAGGGCTCTTCAGAGCCAACAGCTGTCTCTAATGACAGTAAGCACGTGCGTGCTGAGTGACTACAAGCCCCCTGAGTGTGAATGTCAGACGGCTGCAGAGTACATGAACTGCCCTTGAATATAGTTGCCTTTACATTCTGACAATGTTTACCACTGGGGGGGAAAGCCATTGAGATTGAAGTTGTACCAGCCAGGTTACAGAGGCACTGTTGCACATACTGGGACAATTTTCCACCCAGGCCTTGAGGCTCTTAGCTGTGTATCCCGTTTCCCCTTCCCACACCATTCCTTTAAAGATCTTTGATTATTAACCTAAATATGTGCGAACGTTTTATTGCTCTTGCAAAACTGCCATATGCTAGACTCCTTATATAACTTTTGTCTGGTCACTGGACTTTAAACGTTCTTCAACCTTGTTTGACACTTAATAATGTGTCACCTGCAATTCCCATAATATCTATTGGTGAAAAAAAAATAGATAAGGGATTTCATCAGTAAGTGATCAATTATCTCCAGTAAAAGCCACAACTGCTAGTAACCAGTGCTTAGAATCACAGTTTGGATCCAGGCGGTACATTTGAGGTCACTTAGGCTAAGTTTCTGGGGCTTCCCAGTTGGCTTAGTGGGTAAAGAATCCACCTGCAAGGCAGACGATGCAGGAGATGCCTGTTCTATCCCGGGGCTGGGAAGATCCCCTTGAGGAGGGCATGGCAACCCACTCCAGTATTCTTGCCTGAAGAATAGACAGAGGAAACTGGCATGCTACTGTCCATGGGGGTTGCAAAAAGTCGGACACTACTGAAACAACTGAGCATCCACCACCCAGGCTAAGCTTCCACTTCATAGATGAGGGAACTGAGGCACTGACAGATCAAGGAACTTCGTAGGTCAGCCAGTGAGACAGGCAATGGCCAGGATGGAGCTAAATTCCAGTTGCCTCTTAGTTCAGAAAGCCTTTAGAGAACCATATACATTACTAAACTTTTTAATAAACAATCTGTGAAATGGAGTATTTCCTGCCATATCAATAAACAAGGATGTTACAGCCATCAGCTATTTCAACCTTCCAAACATGAATTTCTGAGCCCAGAGAACACCCAGGAAAAACAATGCCTGCTAACCAGCAGCCACTGAGCTCCTGGCACTCTCTGCTGTGAGCACTGAGGAGCTCAGGGGAATGTGGAAAGATGCAAGATAATGGCGCTAGATAGCTGAGAGGGATATGAAAGGAATGATTTCAGTAAGCCCAGACTCTTGTATCTTCCCATACATAGAAAAGCACTAAATTCCTTAACTTGAGATATATGGTTTTCCTTAATTAACAACAATTTTCTTATGTTCAGACTACCTGTCCCTTGTTGCAAACTTCTGTATAACCTGACTTCCCCCCCTGCCTCCTTGGAGCAGTTCTCTCAGGGGCACTTGAGATGCTGTCTCCTGAGCTTGAAGTCCTAAAAATTCTCACCAAATAAAATATAACTGTCAACTTCTAGGTTGAGACTAATTTTTTAAGTCAACAAACCACAAATTTAGTCTTCAAAGTTAGAAAATTTATTTATTGAATTTCTTACTGTACCAGGACTTGATATTCCTTTCAATAGTTGGGCAGATCCTAGCAGGTGAAAGCACTTGAGGAATTTTCTTTGGGCTATGTCACAAACTATTTGGGAAAAGCAATGATTATGAAGGAAACTAAGTTTATCTCCAGAGTTGTCAGTTTTGCTCCCCGTCCTCTCCATTTGGTTTTCCGTTTTTTCTGTTGTCTTAAGATATGTATCCCAACCTATTCACTGCCCCTTGGCCTTACATATTGAAAATTTAGGAAACTCCTTCACATCTAGACCTTTTCTGAACTCATTTTCTCCTCTGCCTATATAAACATACCTATAAGGTATATACTATCCTCTTAGCTCCCTTCTTTCGGATAGTATGTTACAAAGCTCAAGTGCAAATGAGCACAAATCTCCTGTTTTTGTCTATCAAGAGGTAACAAGTTCTCACTATTTCAGTTACTCTCTTGGATTAAGACATTATTTCTAGAAACTCCTGCTAAAATAAAAATCAGTTTTAGCTGGGAGGTAAAATCCATGAAGACAGTACTATGTGAAGGCCTACAATTGTGCTAGAATTAAGACAAGCCTGTCCTCCTCCAAAATTGTAAGCATTGTCCTTTTTACCATGCTTCTTGCAGTAGAAATGTAATAGCATTCAGTCTTCAACACCAAATGAAGTTAATATATACCAAAGCTGCAGATGCCTCCAGTAACTTTTTTCTTTATCTGAAACACTAATGGGAGTAGGTAATTTATTATGTAACTGTGAGATTAAGATAGATTATGAAGAGATCGTCTTCTTGATTCAAATTACGTATATCAACTTCAGAGTTAGTTGTGGAAATAAGAACAGCTAATGAGAAGTGGAATTTAATTGAAAGAGCATAAAATATGTTTATGTGAATTTATTGATTCAAATATTTTGTGCACACACTTTTAGGTAAATGGTCATTTAATAGGCTGACTTTTATATATGCTGCCAATAGGACTGGCTTCGCTATAATCTGATGCATTTTCTCTCCTATCTTCCTCTCATATTAGATGAACCCATTAGGATAGTGCAGCCCCAAAAGCATGGAAGCTTAAAGTGGCTGTTTGTTTCTCTGAACTCAGATACTCAAGTAGATAGTAGGCACAAGCATTGAGCATTAACAGAATGTCATAGGGAAAGAGAGAGTAAAAGATTATGCATTGGCTTTTTAAGCTTCTAATCACATTTTTCCCAACCAAAGCAAGTTGCATTGATTAATCCAACTTCTAGGGAGCAGGGACTTGCAATCCTACTCAGGAGGAGGCTGGAAATATTTAGAGATTGTTAATACCACAACAGATTGCTCGGAAGCTACCATTCAACTTCACTCTTTTCTATTCTTGACAGAATGCCCTCGTTAACCTCATATACCTGGGTTTCTATCTGATAAATATCACCTACTTTCTAGAATATTCCATAATCTACTTGAAATAATTTATTTTGTATTATCATTACCCATTGAATATACATATGTAAATAATATTCACAGCATCCAGAATACATTTTAATTAAGAGTTCATATATATGTATTTTGTCTATCTCCTTAAACCAAAAGACTATGCCTTATTCATCTCTGCGATTCTTAGCGCCCATCATGATGGTTGGCATAGGTAGACATGTTGCAGGAAAAAGTCAATTCTAATTCCATATTGGAACTGTTTCTTTGATTTGCTTTCCAGTGCTTTTGTTATCATAATCACACATAATGGTCTGCTCAGGGAATCCTGCCCTTCTGCCTGACTGTTGAAACCAAAGTGCCTTTGTTCAGAATGATGTCCACCTGTAGATGGCAGGAAGGAAGAAATTAACACATCCCCCTGCCTGAGGCTTGCCATTCTAGGAGATATTTGCAAGATTAATGGCCTTTATACTTTGTTTCCTCACCTCCCCCCACCTCTGATCTACAAAAGAACCTGGCATCCAGACCCAATAACATGGATATTTTGAGAAATTAGTCTGCCATCCTTTCAGTCAGCCAGCTCTGAATAAAGGCATATTTCTTGCTGCAATACCTTGTCTCTGATTCACTGGCCTGTCATGTGGCAAGCAGAGTGAGCTTGGACTTAATAGCAGTCATTAAAAAACAAAATGTTCATAAAGTTTTTTGCAGTTTGAATTTTTATTAAATATCCTCCTCTTTGTGAAGTATAATAGAAGAGGAATTTACTCGAGATTCAAATAAAATATTGATTTTTTACTTGTCCTACTATGTTTCTTTTATTTTTCAATTAATAAATTTTTGTGTTATAGGAAACAGTCTCAATTATGTTACTGAAAATGATATTATGGAAAATGATTGTGGTATGTTGAAAGCTAAAAAAATTAAATCATCCTGTCCATTTGGGAGAGATGCACATGAATAATTAGAGTAATAGAATAAATGAAGGTATTAACAAAGAAGCCCTGATACAGAATGAAAGAAGCTTAACTCTCCCCAGAGAGTTCAAGGAAGGCTTTGCAGAGGAGACAATATTTGAGCTGAGATCTTTAGAAAACAGATGGTATATCCAGATGGGAATGGTAAGAGGCAATAGCAAGGGTAAAAGCCATAGAGTTATGAAATGTGTGATACTTTTAAGGCAAGTCATTAAAATATTGAACAGATTATTCCTTATGTCAGTTTTCCCACCTGCAAAATGATACTGTATGTACCTGAGACTGTAGGTACTGTATGTACCGGCACATCTCAAATGGCTATTAGAAGGGTAAAAGGCTATTCTGTGAGAAACTGGAGAGCACCATGAAGACATAAGATAGGGACCTTGAAGGGTCAGTGGAACTGTGATGGATAGAGAAAGAGGCTTAGGACATATAAGGTGAAAAGAATGGTGTAAAGAAAGCGGGAGCTCCAAGGAGGAAAACCAATCAGAAACAGGTAAAGATGTCTAGCAAAAAGGAGATGGTTGGATGGCATCACCAACTCAATGGACATGAGTTTGACCAATCTGGGGGAGATGGTGAAGGACAGGGAACCCTGGCGTGCTGCAGTCCATGGGGTGGCAAAGAATTGGACACAACTGAGCGACTGAATAACAACAAAAAAAGTTAGTTGTCTTAATGTGGCTCAATATCACTGGGAGTCAGACACGGCTGAGTAACTTCCCTTTCACTTTTCACTTTCATGCACTGGAGAAGGAAATGGCAACCCACTCCAGTGTTCTCGCCTGGAGAATCCCAAGGACAGGGAAGCCTGGTGGGCTGCCGTCTATGGGGTCACACGGAGTCAGACACGACTGAAGCGACTTAGCAGCAGCAGCAGCATTCTTTCTTGGGATAGAAGAGAAGCAAATCTAGAGTTACAGAAGTGACTCAGGATCCACATTGAAGGTTGGGGCAGACTCGTTAATGTTTTCTATGTCTCCAACTCCATCACTTTAAATCATGCAAGGGTATCATACATGATCTTCAAACAATTGGGGGAGTCATATAATATGTAAATAGGTTAAAGCATAGATATATCATTTAGTGGGGTTAGAAAATAAGAGAGAGGATTAATAAATTGTACTGGGGGCAAAGAGATAAACACAGAGAAAGAATCTTCCATAGTGTAACTTTGTATCAATTAGGTTGTCTTAATGGATACCAGATCCAAAATGGTCTAAATAGTAAAGAAATGTATCATATGTAACAAAAAAAGGGAAGGCATCAGAGTTGGTAAGTCAGTATCCTATGAACATCATGGAGATTCCAGATTCTGTCTCTCTACTCAGTTGGCCTTGACTTGCTGGGTTTGGTTCAAGGCTGTCTCCTCTTCTGGTAGTAAGATAGCTGCAGCAGTTTCAAGGGAAATGGGATTTCCATGGGTGGCTAGGACTAATGGTCTGGAGTAGAATCTGTGCCAGGAGTAAACCTCAAAGAATGCTATATTGCTATCACTATCTGATTGTTCTGAGCAGAGTTGTAAACATGATGGCCCATGATCCCAATTATTTTTGTAGATGTTCTGTTTGACTAACACAATGTTCAGAAAAGCTGAATGAGCTGCAATTTTAAAGTCAGATGATTTTATTTATTTTAAAAAATCATATTTCTAAGAATCCAAAGATTTATCTAAATGTGCCTGCATTCCACTTAGCTAAAATTGGCTCAGGTGGATTAGCTACTGCCCCTTTATACAGAGCATTTCAATTCCAACTTACTGGGCTAAATCATTCCCTAATATATTATAGCCTGGTCTGTTTTACTCAAGTTACCTATTGAGCCTCTCATTGGGGAAATTACTCCTAAAGATTTTTAAGAGTCATGTGATATTTTTTGCTCCAGGGAACAGGTCTGTTGTAGGTACTTGTTCAATGGTTCAGAAGAAATGAGGGCAAGGGCCACATCTTGCTAGAGCTGTTATCTTATTAACTTATAATTTCTGTAGCCATAAAATTTAACAATTAATACCTGACCCCAACAGGAATGTTACAAAGATAAAGAACTTCTTTAATTTCAAAAGAAAAACATGTTTTTATTCATATTGTATTAAAGAACTACCTTCATATTTATGTTTGATATGGTCAAAAACCAAATAATTTTTTCTATCAGTTTTTCAGTTAAATGTTAGTCATTCATACCTTTTGTAAAGCGTTTTTTGTTGCTGTTGTTGTTGGATACATATCTGAAATATATTTACAAGGTAGCTATGTTGTTTTATTGGGCTACCCTGGTGGCTCAGCTAAATAATCTCCCTGCCAGTGCAGAAGACACAAGAGATATGGGTTCAATCCCTGGGTTGGGAAGATCCCCTGGAGAAGAAAATGACCAACTCACTACTGTAGTCTTGTCTGGAAAATTCCAAGGACAGAGGAGCCTGGTGGGCTACAGTCCATGGGGTTGCAAAGAGTCGGACACGGCACAGCATGTGCACGTATGCACACGCACACTTTTTTCTTTTTTTACTAGTTGTATCACTCAGCATTGCCTAGGTAAAATTTTAAAGGGTTTAAAAGGAAACATTCAAAATTGAATATTAGTTTGGAATATTTTCTACATTTAATATTCTTAGAGAAAAGCATTGGCTTTCACCATTACAACAAAGTGCCATTTCTTTATTTGTGAAATATTTCAACCACAGAGAAAAAGAAAGAGAATATAACAAACACTTGTATATCAACTACCCAAGTACCATAGTTGCTTCAGATTTTTTAAATTATTTTTTAAAAATTCAGTTATTGCAGATACAGTTGAAGCTCTTTGTACATTTCTTCCATCCCATTCCTCATGATATATATACAGAGATAATAACCCCTGAACTGAATTTAATGTTTATCATTCCTATGCACATTTGAAACTTTTAAAATCACATATGTATACATCTGTAAATAATATATTGTCTTGCATGTTTTACAGTTTTATAATCATATCCATCTGTAATCTGTTTTTGAAGCTTATCCACTCTAAATATATACTGGGGCCATTAATTTTAGATAATATATTTTGCTGCATGCAAAATGTAGAAATATGATAATTATTTTAAGCCATTCTTCTACTGATAAAACATTTAGGCTTTCTACAGAGATTTTTTTTTACTACATCACACTGTCGTATTCTCTGGGGTGCCTACTGAAACTCATGCCTATTGAAAATCATGCCTCATGGTATTGTCACTATGAGAAACAGTGCTATCATAAGTCAACCTTTCTTTTGTAGAATTCCCTCTTGTGACTTATAATTAGACAGAGGGACTCACATACCAACTGTAAAGGTCAGATGCTTGAAAAGTAAATTCGAAGGAACCTGCTCTATACAGAGGATGAATACTGATTTCTCTTCACCCAGAATATCAAAATACCTTGCTGTGGACTCTGATGCTTTTCTCCCAAATCTTTGAATTTTGCATTTAGCTCCATAAATAATTATTTCAGCAGAGTTTAGTAACTGTTTTCCAAACTCGTGATATGATCTTACCATTTGAAGAGCAGATAGACGCTAAAGTCCAGATTCATTTTTCTTTTTCAGAGCTTAGAAAATGTGACAACTTTCAAATGCTGAATCAACATTAGATTTCAGAGCATAAATCCAACATAGCATAATGATATGGAGCTCGTTCCTCAAGCCACTGCTTATTTTCCCCAATGATCCAAATACATACTTATAAATATTGAATATCTCCTACCTAAACTTTAGTTTTAATTGTCCCTGAAAGAGAATGCTTATTCTGACTGTCTGTGCTAGAGGTTGACTGCCAGTTTTCAGAGTTCTTGAATACTCTCTGTAATTAATATGAGTCTCATGGCTGGCAAGTTTTCATTCAACTTGGATAATATACAGTTCAAACTAAGTCATTCTATGATAATAATCCTCAAGTTGAAATTACTTACAGTACCGTTTATTTCTCTTTGTAGTCTTTGTTAGTCACAGTCATCTTCAGCTTTGTTCCATCAATCTGGGACCCAGATGAAGGAATCATCCGCTCTTTGGACATGCTATTCATGTACCAAAAGGAAAAGAGAGATGACAGAAACAAGTGATGACTCCTAAAGTTTGTGCTTAGCAGTGGCCTACATCACTTCCTTTCACATTTCATTGAACAAATCAAGGCATAAGGCCAAGCCTCCCATTCAACAAGGTGAGGAAGTAAAGACTTCCTATTGGGAGAGACAAAAATATTCAGGAACAGTAACACAACCTACCACAGAGGTTTTCAGACTCAAATAGGTATCCTTTTGACTGACTTTTTGGCCATTTATAAAATTAAACTTTTTAAGGTTTTGCTAATATATAACTTTCTGATATCTAGGATGGGATTTAGTATAGTTTAATATTTTCTATGACTCTTCAAAAAAAAAAAAAAAAAGAAAATCACTTGAAAAATCAGTAAAAACCTGGAGGCTCCAGGCATATAATTGTGACCTGTCTAAATAATTTATAAAATCAAACTAACGGAAATATTTACCATATCACTCTAAATGAATAAAAATAACTAATTACCACCCCAACTCCCATCCCAGCCATCAGAGGACTCTCAAAAAGATTTCCATATAGTTAGTATTTTAAATGAGACCATTCAAACAATCTCTTCAAATCTGATTAAAATTTTTCTTGCCATTTTTGTGTGATATCGCAAGGAACAGATATTCATTTCAATTTACATAGATGGCAAATGATAGATTTTTAGGTTTAATTGTATGCAAGACGTACATACAGGCCAGTTTAGTTTTATTTCGCTTTTTGATCTAGCAATTCTTCATTTAGTACTATTCTTTTTCTAAAAGTTATTTGTAAATAGATGGTACCCCAGGCACTGAGCCTAATTGCTTAAGCTGTCTTTGTAGCAGTCTCTTTTAAGCTACTTTGCAAATTATTGCTTTGTTTCGAAAAATGAAGAAAATTATCTTATTTTGGGACGTTAGCATATTCTTTTGCAATAAGGAGCTCATGATCTGCCCTACAGTCATCTTCACATCTTGTTTTTCCTGACTATGTACAACTTCTCCAACTTTAACTGCAAAGAAAGAGTTGGGCCATAAAGAATGCTGAACACTGAAGAACTGATGCCTTCGAACTGTGGTGCTGTAGAAGACTTCAGAGAGTCCCTGGGACTGCAAGGAAGTCAAACTGATCAATCCTAAAGGAAATCAACCCTGAATATTCATTAGAAGGACTGATGCTCAAGCTGAAACTCCAATACTTCGGCTACATGATGAAAAAAGCTGAATCATTGGAAAAGACCCTGATGCTGGGAAAGACTGATGGCAAAAGGAGAAGGGGGCAGAGGGTGAGATGGTTAGATAGTATCACTGACTCAGTGGACAGGAATCTGAGCAAACTCAGGGATACAGTGAAGGACAGAGGAGTCCAACATGCTGCAGTTCACAGGATTGTAAAAAGTAGACATGACTTCGTGACTGAACAACAGCAACAAAAGCTTCTTCTTAAATGGTATTTTATGATTACATGGTTTAAAATAATTGCCTATTTGTCTTCACAGTAATAGATGTGACAACTGATTACATTGTACAATAAAATTTATTCACTCATGGGAAAATAATAATAATTATAGCTAAAACAGAATTCAACTAGCATTGTTCTAAGTGCCATATATGTATTGATTCATTTAACACTCACAACAATCCTATAAGATACCAATGTTATCTGTATTATGTAGATGAAAGATTTATAATACTTCAATAAAGATCTCAGTTCAGCTTTGGAAAAATAAGTTATGTTTGGCAAGGCTTATCAGTGAGGCTAGGAAGTTGGCCAGTTAAAGCAGGAAACCAAGAGAAGAAAGGGAAGTAGCAGCAGAAGCTTGTTTAGAGGCTTCCTGAACCTTACTCTATTCTCTAAATAGAAGAATTTCAAACAAACCAACAAACCAAAAAAACTTAGGCAACTCTTTTAAGGTGTTAGTCAAATGAAAACTATTTTCTATTTAGTTCTAGGTCAACAAATAATACCTTTTAGTTTTTGTGAAGGGCAAGATGTGGAACTTTTATATATATTATCCTCTTGAAACGTTAGCCTTTTCTGAGTACAGAAGCTCAGGAACTGTTCTAGTTAGAACAAACACAAAGTGCAAAAATTCCAATTTTTTCCTTTCTGTGGTTGACTATCTTCTCAATGGCTATGAAACCACACCCCATTGTAGGATGACTACATCTATCTAGTAGCAAAGGGGAAGTCTAGGAGTAGTCTGACAACCCAGACACATGCTAACTGAAGAGTCGTTTTGTTTGTAGGTATTTTGGTAGGCTATCATATGTGTATAAAATGCTTGTACAGGTATAAATATATATGCTATATGACTTAATAGTTGAATACTTAACCTAATGGAAATAGTAATTAACTCATAGTTCCATAAAATCATTAAAGATTTTAAAAATTATATAAGATGAAGAAAATAATCAAAAGTATTAACGAGCCACATTTTAATTCAGTTTGTTGCTGCTGCTGCTAAGTCGCTCCAGTCATGTCCGACTCTGTGCAACCCCATAGACGGCAGCCCACCAGGCTCCCCCGTCCCTGGGATTCTCCAGGCAAGAATACTGGAGTGGGTTGCCATTTCCTGCTCCAAAGGATCTTCTGGACCCAGGGATCGAACCCGGTTATCCTACATTGCAGGCAGATTCTTTGCAGATTGGGCCACCAGGGAGGCCATATTAACCTTTGTGAATCTATGCATTTAAAACTGTTTCATGATATCGCCTAAAGAATTTGGGGGCAGGGGAAGGCCAAAGTGGACTGTATATGTAGGCTCAAAGAAAAAGTCAGAGATTATCAGATCCTCGGCTTTTTCCTACAGGTCCAAAAGTATAAATGGATAAAATGATATTAGGCTGAAGATGATTTAGAGAACCAGGATCTGGATGCTTCTATTTTACAACGACGAGGCAGCTTTAAAATAGAGAAGCATCTACATTTTGCTCTCAAGCAAACTAGTATTAGGGGAATCGTTATTCAAAAATATTTTTGAGATATCACTGGACATTTTTAAAAGCAATTTTTTAAAAAAAGAAAGCTGTCACGTTTTGGATATTCTCCTTCTCTCTTTGCCCTCCCAGGAACTCCAATCCTCCAAATGGTTAAGTCGCATAGCTGAAAGGATTTTGCTCATTTTTTCCAAAACACTTCACATCTGGGCAGTCGCCAACCATGGAAAGTTTCAAGTAAATGTAACATTTGGGAGAAGGACAAGCTCGTCTGGGGCTGCCCTCACAGGTCCGCAGCCCTCAAGAGGCGTCGCCACACGCCCTTACCGGATAGCCGGGGGGCCAGAGGCAAGCTTGGACAGCCGAGCTCCGATGGCCAGGCCAGACTCCAGCCACGACCAAGCCCACTGATGGCCGGCCCCTGGGCTGCAGGGGCTCTTGCCCATCAATTGCCCAAACATTTCGAGATCCCAGAGTCCAGGAGCCCATCCATTTTGAAAAGGACGAGACCACTGACCCCTAGTTTCTAACTGTGGCAGCCTTGGTCCTGACCAAGCCTGGCTCTCCAGCCTCCCACGTCAGTTTGATCCCACGCCCCGCCCCAGTCAGCCGCCGACACTCCGCGCACCAGGCGCCGAGAGAAATTTGACTGCGCCAGTCACCAATCATAAGCGAGGTCGAGAAGCTGAGCCAATCGGAGCTGGCGGAGGGGGCAGGCCGTCGGCGTCCTCCCGCCTCCGGCAGGGTGCGCGCGGAAAGTCTCGGGCCCGCCCCTGCGCCTCAGCCTCAGTGCGGAGCCCTACGCGGTGTGAGGAGAAGCGGTAGCTGGCAGTCTGAGGAGCAGCAGCAGCGGCGGCGGCTGCGGGAGCCGGAACCACACCCACGTCTCTGTCCCTGTCCTCTTTTGCCCTCTGGCCGTCTCGCCGGAGACCGCATTCTCGCAAAAGAGCGGCCGCCCACGTCCGGAGCATCCTCCCAGGTTGAGCGGGCGCTGACGGACCCGGCGGTATGATGCGACTCCGAGGCTCGGCGATGCTGCGGGACCTGCTCTTGCGCCCGCCCGCTGCCGCCTGCGCGGTTCTGAGGCGGGCGCAGCCCCTCTCCACCCTGTGCCGGCGACCTCTGGGCGGGGGACGAACGGGCCCGGTGGCTGCCGCGCGGCTCTACCCGTGGTGGGGCGGGGGCGGCCGGTCGGCAGGGCCCCTCGCTAGGGTCCTGTCCAGCTCGCCCTCGGAGATCCTACAGGAGCTGGGCAAGGGGGGCACGCAGCAGCAGCAGCAGCAGCCGCCGCAGCCTGGGGCGTCGCCGCCCGCAGTCCCGCAGGCGCCCGGCCCCAAGGACGGCCCGGGGGAGACGGACGCGTTCTCCAACAACGAGGGCAAGGAGCTGGTGCCTTCAGGCGAAAAGTGAGTGTCTACGCCAGGCGCAGGAGGCTTCGTCCCGCCTGGGTCCCGGGCCCGGGAGGGGCCTTCGCTGGGGCGGGATGGGAGCGGAGGTTCGGGAAAGAGAAAGAAAGAGATGCCGGGCGGCCTGCGCCTCTGCGCCATGTGATTAGGCCCGGCCCCGCCCGCCCCCCTCGCTGGGCCCTCACTTCCCTTCCCCGCCGCCGGGTGGAGCTGCCAAGGGTCCGGAGGGCCCCTCTGGTCCTCCTCCTCCCCCGCCCCCCGCTCTGGAGCTGTGGCTGCGTGTTCCACGCCTCGTGCTCAGCGCCCCGGCTCCGAGCTGCAGTGGCTGGCCGCCCGCCCAGCCCTTGGCGGTGATGCCACACGAACATCAACGAGTGACATTTAGGAGTCTGGCGACGGGCAAAGCCTGTGCCTTTCTGACTCCTTGCTTTTCTGGGCTCGAGTTTCCTCTCTGCGTACCCCTCCTTCGGTCTCTGCCACCATTTCTTGAGAAGCCTAGTGTAGCAGAATATTCTTACTATTTCTGAAGTGGCTTCTTACGGCTTGTGTGAGCCGTCTGGGGCACCGGAAATAACGTTTCCGCAGTGAGATTAGGAGGAGAAGGGTCATGTGGCCGAGAAGACGGGGCGCGCAGTACAGACCACCTGTTTGCACTGGGGACCAACCAGCTTTGGTCCGCCTGACATCTTCCATGAAGTGGGCGAATTTTTGAAAATACGCGTGAAAATAGCCAGGGTTGAATGTGATGGGTAAAATGCTAACTCAGAAAAAACCGAATCAAGTAGCTTTTGTGTTTTAAATGAACTGTGATAACTCACCTATTGTGTACAGCAATTTAGTCTTAAAACAAAATTGGATTTTTTTCCTACGCAGTACGTGAGGCCGTTTCCTGGATATTTTGTCTTGAGTTAATATAAATGGACACAAAGCTTTTTTTTCCCCACTGTAGGTAAAAATTTACCTGTCTGTTTTCTTTATATCTTACTATTTTTCTGACTTTGCACTGACTGTATGTGATCTGTTTTTTGATCCTCTTCTACTTATATTGCTATCTTAAGTCAAACTGAAAGTGAGATTCTTATACTTTCAATCTCAGACCTGGCTTAATGTTTCCTGTAATTGAAATTGGCACCATCCTAAAACATTCCGAGCTAAAATTGTTTTCCCAGACTGAAAAATGTTACTTTAAAAAAATCGCTTGGTGATGGGCAACATTTGTGATATTCTGTGATAATGGTTTTGCGCCCTTATGATTATGGGCAGGTCATTGAACATCCTCAGTTGGATGACCCAAATGTGATCACGTTCTGAAAAGCTAGACTTTTGTCAAATCTCTGCATCTTTAATGTTTTTTAGAGACTAGAATTGTGTATGCTTATTTGATACTTACTTTACTTACCAGGTATGTAACTAGTTTAAGTACAGGTGTCCAGAGTTACAGAATTGAAGGAAGAATGTGATTACTAGCATTTAAAAGTTGTCCTTAAAGGTTGTTTGATGGGAACGGCTTTCTCTAGAAAATGTCTTCCATTCTGTCTCTTCAATGGCTCTAGTGTCCCTCTTTTTTTCCCCTTTTGTGAGAAAATTGAGCTTTTGTGATTTACATGTTTTCCAGAAGCTTATACCGCCATTGCCTTTGAAATAAATCATTTCTTAGCAGTAACTTTGAAACACTTACTTTGTCTAATGCTTATTGACAGTTCTACATAAAAATGTCCCTTCCTGTTCCTCCTAGCCCCCAAAGAAAACCAGTCTATAGAGGGACTCCTTCAAGACTATTTGTTCAGATGTCCTGGGAGTTTGAATGGCCAATAAGATAACCATGTTTACCGTAGTTCAAGAGTCTGTTTTTGACACCAAAGTTTGGAGCAATAGCCAGCTGAGTTTAGGAGCAATCCAAGTATATGATACGAAAAAGGCAATGACACCCCACTCCAGTACTCTTGCCTGGAAAATCCCAGGGACGGGGGAGCCTGGTGCGCTGCTGTCTATGGGGTCGCAGCAAGTAGGACACGACTGAATCGACTTAGCACCACCAGCAGCAGCAGTATATGATAAACCTGAGAGCTTTCAGTCAAGAATTTCAAGAGTGAACCCCAGCTGTCTCCAATTTACATATAAAGTGAAGAGTACTGGTCTCAATGATTGTGAAAAAAATTTTAATCTGTTTAAAAATTCTATTTCTTGAATTATCTGGTTTCGAAATGTAGCTTCCTTCCCTGACGTCATCCATTTTGCCTTTATGTGGTAAACATTTCTCTTGTTCTGGGAGGTAAGGTTCCAGTTGATCCTGTTATCCTTTCTTACACTCAGCTTCCAAAGTATAGGTCATTCTTCAGTCAGCAAGTTACCTGGGATGCCAGCACTCATTCAGGATTCTGCCATTTTCTGTAGAGGATTACTAAAAGAAATACCCATGTGAAAAATAAAATGAGTCTAACATATTTCTCCATTTAAAAAATTACATCATTTATTGTAAAACCTTACAAGGACATTAGACTTTGAATTTTAGGCTCAAATAAAAAGTTTTTTGTTGTTTGGTTTCTGGAAAAAATTTCTAGAAAAAATTTATGTGAAACTATGTGATATTCACTGTTTACCCTTTTGCCTTGCTTACCAGTAAGCTCAGAGTGAATTTAATTCTTAACCATAGCAATTTTATTAGTTCACGTGGCTGGGATTTTTGCTTTTCCTCCTTTCCTTGGTCTTATATTTTATTATCCATGCAATATTATATTCTGGAAGGAGGCAGAATGTGAGTTATCTTTTTTCATAGTCAAACCCTGAACCATTGTCATCCAAGGCTATGCTGTCTCTGTCAACAACTTCAGTTCTGGTTTAGGTTACTGATCAAGGTTAAGATTTTACTACTGTCCTAAGTATGTTACAGGAAAATGTAATGATCTCTGCTCAGTTTTCCTTGCAGTGCTCTTATTTTGTTAGTATTCCATTATTTTGGAAACCACTTGACACAACTCTCGACTTTTTAAATTGTTTTCTTTTCCTGTGGCTCTTTTGGGGTTTGCTCACTGGGTATAAATCCTGAGGCTATGAGGCCTCTGCTTTTCCCCCACTTGTTTGCCTTCTCAGCAGCATTTCCTCTAATCTTTGTATAGGTAATAGTTCATTTTTCATCCAAGCATTGTTCTTATATTTATCTCTACATACCCAATGACTTTGGGGCTTCCCAGGTGGCCCAGTGGTAAAGAATCCACCTGCCAAGTAGGAGTTGCAGGTTTGATCCTTGGGTAGGGAAGAGCCCCTGCAGAAGAAAGTATCAACCCACTCCAATATTCTTGCCTGGGAAACCCCATGGGCAGAGGATCCTGTCCATGGGGTCACAAAGAGTCATACGCAACTTAGCAACTAAACAGCAGTCTGATTACTTCAGATATAAAATCTTCACCATATATCTGTTCTTTTGTCTCATTTCAGCCTATTTTGCATGTTTCGAGATTAATTACAGAGTTATAATTTCAAAATACCACTCCTTCCAGAAAACCAGTAATGGATTGGGATGCACGTTATATCAAACAATGCTGTGTAGCATTTGAGATTTTTGATTAACTTTTATTTTATGCCAATGCTTGGCCAACATGAACATTTTTATCATACTGTCTTCTCTCTCAAGAATGCCATACTTCTGCAAAATGTAGATGTGTATATTGTCTTAGTTAAGGATCTTGGGGAAGGGTTAGCAGGTAGAGAAAAGGGAATGTTTTTTAAAGTTACTTTTGGTTTTGGGCAAGTATGAGTAGGTGTATGCCCTTTAGAAAATAGGTAATGCATACAGGATACAATATCAAAGTATTCCATTAAAACAAGGTCATTTTCCCCTTATGAGATTGGCAGATGTAAAATTAAGTGATGGAAAGGGTATGGGAAATAGGAGCTCTTTACATTGCTGGTGGAAGTCTAAATTCAATTATCTTGGAGAGCAGTTTGGTAGTAATCTGTTAAAAACTGCACATCTTTGATGCAGTAATGTTTGCTCAACTATATAATAAAAATATATTAAAAGTGAAAGTGCAAATGATTTCAGTTAGCTTCAAATAGTATGATTTTGTTTTTTAGTTCATATTTATTCTTAATAAATGGTAGTCAGCAGGAAAAGAATCATTACCTCATATTTTGTACGAATTGAATTTCAAAGTAAGATTAAGTACTTAAGCATTTCAGCAACATTGAATTAGGTCTACCCACTCCAGTGTTCTTGCCTGGAGAATCCCAGGGACGGGGAGCCTGGTGGGCTGCCATCTATGGGGTCGCACAGAGTCGGACACGACTGAAGTGACTTAGCAGTAGCAGCAGCAGCAACTGATAATGAAGTTGAAGCAATATTGACATCCCATCGAGGTAATACATTGTTAAATAGAAAGATAGAACCTCTATTTAAATAAGGGACACATTCTGTTCTGATCTTTTTTAATTTGTAAAAATGAACATATTTACAATTCATTTAAATTGAAATCAAGATTGAAAATATATTTAGTTCAACCCCTGGGTTGGGAAGATCCCCTGGAGGAGGGGTGGCAACCTGCTCCAGTGTTCTCGCCTGGGAAATCCCATGGACAGAGGAGCCTGGGAAATCCCATGGACAGAGGAGCCTGGTGGACTACAGTCCATGGGATAACCAAGAGGTGGACATGACTGAGCTACTAATAATTTATAACACAAACTTATAACTCTCCTTCATAAAGAAAATGTTTAATTTTGGGTGTGGGACTTTGCAGTGAACCCTTCAGTCATTTTATTTGTGATTTGCTCAATATTTTTCCCAGATTTCAGTTATCAGTGAATTTTAGTTTTGATTGAAGGCCCAACCATAATGTACATCTTAAAATTTTTTGTGGCCTAATGTTTATTTTAAGCCACATGCATCTATTTAGCTGTTGATAATACCTGGACATAATCTGTAATAAACTGCATGCTCTTAATAATACTTAGATGTCATTCAGTGAAGGAGCATGAATTTGATCCTGAAGTTCAGTGTACTTGAGTTTAGCTTCTTGTTTCTAGGCTTTATATTTTTTGCAAAGAAGTCTGCCTACCTAAAAATCAACTAACTTAGGAAGTTAGTCTTTTTTGGTGAAGACTTGTATGTAGGGAAAAGTAGTAATGGTGGGGAGTAGACACAGTTTTAGTCTGGAAAAGATCAGGGTCACCTTGAAGAGAAATTTGTTGAATATATGTGGGTGTCTTCAAGTTTTAAAAAATCAGTAAAAAACTGCACTGCTTCCTTGTGATTTTGAAGTGAAGAAAAATTATGACTGTAGAAACCGAAAGTCTGCCTGTGGGATTTGCAGTCTTTAAACACCTCAGTTTTCAGATTTATAAACCAAGGAGTAGCCTGTGTATGCCATTTCACTGTTAGGTCGTTTGATACTAAGAGGAATGTTTAAAGCCAAATGAAGTAACTATTTTTATAGATAAATGTCTGTAGATTTGTCTAAGTAACGTAAATAGTTTTCAGATAGAGATGCTGTTGTTATGATTTTATCCTGTAATCTACTCAGGTATAAATTACTTTGGTTGTGAAATACAGGTGCATAGGACCAAGAATTTCCCTTGGTGATTTTTAAACTTTAGAAAAATTTGATATTTTTACCTTTTTAGGAGTCCAGTTTAACAAAACTGAGGTGTAGATAGATTTTTCGCTAATATTTTTGGCACAGTATTTTGCTTCTTAGAGAAAAGTGGGGAAAAACTTGTGTTCCGTAGACGTGGAGTGGTTAAGTAAATTATGGCACATCTGCATAAGAGTTTATTATTCAGTCATTTAAAGTGAATACAGATACATTTTAGGGATATAGGAAAATATAATGTTAAGTCAAAGTTATAATACAAAATTTTCTATGCAATTTAACGTCAAGTCATCTCAAGCTTTTAAAAAATGCTTTGAAAAAGTAGTAGAAATAAGCCAAAACGATGTTCGCAGTTGTGGTTTGTGAGAACAGATGTTGTTTTGCCTGCCTCCATATAGTTACTTTTAAGATTTCTCATTATGATAACTTCTAATCAGAGAAAACACATTTTAAATTTGTAAATCTCTACCCTGCTGTCCTGGTTTGCTATCCTGATATCCTTTTTCTAGTACGTATAACAGTATTAGCACGTTGAAAAAAGTTCCTAAGAAGAGTGTGAATGGGTTTGTAAAGCTCCTATTATTGGCATTATCCAGTTGTATTCTCTTTTATCCTCAAACATCAAAGTTTTAAATTTCTTAACTGTTTTTGGTGTAAGTTTCCTTATAAAATGGTGCCTGTTTTTCTGCTGTAATAAAACACTGTAATGAATAGAGTTTAACATTTCTTAGGTTTACTATAAGGGGGTATTACTATACATAGTGCTAAAATACAGTGATGCTCCAAGGAAGTGTGGCAGACTTTTTCTCTCAAGGGCCAAATGGTGCTTATTTTTGGCTTCACATGCTATCTGGTCTATTAAATGGTCTACTAAAAGTATTCAAAGCATCTGTTGTAGCAAAGAAGGCATAGGCAGTAGATAAATGAATAGGCATGGATTTCTTGCAGTAAAACTTTATTTACAACAACTGGTGTTTGCCATACATTGACATGAATCCAAAAAAAAAAAAAAAAAAACCCTAGTGGCTCTTGCAGTAGTTTGCTGTTAGTAGCCCTTGCACTGAACTGTATTTATTTGTGTAAGATTTTCTCTAATACCCTGGTTCTGGTTAGAATGGTTTGTTCTTCTGTTGATTATTGTATCAGTTGCTACATTTTGTTCTTGGTCTCCCTGTCTCCAGTTCAGCTATTTTCCCTCATTCTCACCTTCTCTACCCAATCCCCCCTTACTCTTTTAAAAGAAAATGGGGTAAAATTAATGTAACATAAAATGTACTGTTTTGACTATATTTAAATGTACAGTTTCATGGCATTGGGTACTCCCATTACTTTTTTAAAGAACCCAGATAATTAAGCTTTATATGTAAAATCCTTAGTGTCTGTATAGTCCTGAGTAAGTAAAAGTTTGTGATTTTTAGTATAGGAACTTAGGAGGAAGTTTATAGGAATATAACTTATAAGAATTTTGAGTAGCTCAAAAACTGAGAATTAGAGTTGGAAGTGATTTTAAAGACATCTATTTCCACCTCATTTTACATAGATTATAAACTGGCTACAGTTATTAAATGACCTTACCAAGGTCATACAATGTTAGGACTTACTTTGTTTTTTCTTCCAGTATTAGAAGATTAATATAATGCTTTATAAGTTTTTAGGTTTAATATTGAAAGAGACCTTAAAAACCCATCTCTCCAGCTGACGTTTTTTCCCTTCTGTTATACTTGCTACAGGTTGTTATTCATCTCTGTTTGAATACTTATTGATAAGAGAATTTATTACCTTTGAAGGCAGCTCATACCATTTTCAGAGTTTTGTTTTTCCTTATGTGTAGCTGAAATCTTCCTTTTGTTAACTTTCATCTATATATTTTATTTATTTTGAGGAAGTCATCTCTCGTGTGATATTAGAGTAATTTCAGTGATAGAATTCACATTATCTATATTTTTACAACTAGAATGATTTGTTAACAGATACTTGACTAAAGGAGTACATCGTTGGAAGGACAAACAGAGTTGGACATCTGGGACTTGATCTGCCCAGGTCCCCACTCTAGCATTGAAGTCAAGCAGATTGTACCCTTGGATTAGACTCATGAAGTTGTACATATGGACACTTTGTCATCAGCTGATGTAGACAGCCTGGCCACTTCTCACATAAAGCTCGCTTTTGTGTTTCTTTCTTTGACTTGCTTTTGGATAAATTTAAATAGTCCAGCTAAAACAGCTGCCTCATCTCATCCTTGCTTTGTATTTTACAAGATGCAGTTTTAACAAGGCAGAAGAACAATTTAGTCATCTGTTAGCATTTTGGTTAGAAATTCTTCAATATGTAAGGAGTCTCACCTTTCTTTATTTTGAATAGACTCCAGGTATTCCTCCCAAAATGGAGTGTAACAACTCAGCACAGTTGGTGTGGCATAGCAGAAAGAATCTGCGATTAGGAACCAAGTACTGACTTTCTAGGACTAAATCTGGTCCAGCCACTTTGTTGTGTGACACTGGCCATATTACTTGACTTTATCTGTAATTTGGGGACAGTTTACCCACTTTGCTTTATCACTTGGGGTTTTAAGATGAAACAATAGAAAGTCCTTTTAAAGTAAAGCTTTAAAAAATGTAAAATCTTGTTTTTGAATTCTCTAATACTTAGCCTTGGGGAAAAATGACTTAGAGGTATCACTTTGTCAGACTTATAATGGTATATGATCAGCCACTATGAATTCAGCTTTCAACCTCACAGGTTTAATCTGTCAATTTACAGCTGTTATGCTTTCTAGCAAAAATCACTCTAAAATCAAAGTGATAAACTGATTTAAAAACAGCTCCAAGAATTTTTTTCAGATCATTGTTTTAAAATGAAAATACAAGTAAAAACACGAAAGCATTCTTTTGTATTCTATTAGTAGGCATCATTTCTTTTTACTTAGTTGAAAAAGTTTTTGATTATCTAATAGGTTTACTATCCTATATTATACATTTGAGTTATATGGAGTTGACAAAAAAGATATTAGCCTAGCCTTTATAGTTTGGAAAGGTCAAGTAATATGAAACATATTTAACAAAATAAGACAAAGTAAGTTGGTTTCCATTTTTTCCCCCTCTTCTTATTTTGCACTTCGTTTTCCTTCTTTCATTTGATAATAGAGTTTTTTACTTAGAAACTTTTGATAGCATAGATAGTACATAGCCAAATTATAAACTAAGTATCAGACTAAGGAGTTTTAATTGTCCTTTTGTACTGGGAAACTGGTTGATCAGTAGTCAGCAACAGTGTCTCTTCATGTTTGTAGAGTTCGTAAATTTGTAAATTTTTTGGTAGTCTCCTCATTTATTGGTTGATTTATATAGAACTCTCTCAACCCTGAAAATTAGGTATTTTAATAGCTCGTGGGTAGAAACAGGCACCCTAGTTCATATATCCTATCCTCTGGCTATTTGCTGTTCTTTGTAAATACCCAGTGAATATTTACTTTCATTGCTGTGGTCATTCTGTTTCCTTTGCTGAAAGTCCTCTTCTGTTGCCATATTTCCAGCTCCTACCCATCTTTTAAGTCTAGCTCAAATTCCATCCTCCCCTGAAACTTTACCTTATTAGTTCATAGTGAGTAATTTTCCAATGATTGGATCCCATTGTTTGTTTCTTGTAATTTCTCATTATGTATGTCTTCTCTTTCCTTTTCACACTGTAAGCAGGGACTAGTATAATGCTGTACACGTTACAGATGCCAGTTAAATACGTGGGATTTTTCTTTTTTTTTTTTTTTTAAAGAAATGATTTCTATTTTTTAGGCAGATATATTGAGAGGGTAAAGTAGGAGAAGGAAGGGATAAAAGAAGGAAGAAAATGATGGTGAAAAGATCTTAAAGGCAAAAATTAAAAAGGAAATGAGGGAGAATAAAAGGGAAGAATTAAAGTGTAAAACAAGGACTTTTCTTTGAATTTGCACATCTTCTATATATCCATTTTAGTTGCTGAGTGTTGTAACTATTTCATGTTGGTGAAAAGATCTTAAAGGCAAAAATTAAAAAGGAAATGAGGGAGAATAAAAGGGAAAAATTAAAAAAGTATAAAACAAGGACTTTTCTTTGAATTTTCATATCTTCTGTGTATATTCATTTTAGTTGCTGAGTGTTGTAGCTATTTCACGTTTTCTCCCCTTACAGAATCTGAGGGCTTATTACCAATTGTTGGTACTACAGTTTGAAAACATATTATGATCTATTTTTTTGTCATTAAAATTTAAAACACTTCTCAAAAATATCCTAGTTACTATATATTCCAAAAACTAGTTTTTAGCTTTTGAATTTTAATGGTGAAGTATAATATCGTTTGGAGAAGGAAATGGCAAGCCACTCCAGTACTCTTGCCTTGAAAATCCCATGGACGGAGGAGCCTGGTAGGCTACAGTCCATGGGGTCACAGGGAGTCGGACCTGACTGAGCGACTTCACTTTCATAATATCATTAAGCAATGCCACAAAGTGGTATTAAATATGGGGAAAGAAAGTATTAGTTTCTCAGTTGTGTCTGACACTGTGACCCCATGGACTGTAGCTTACTGGCTTCTCTGTCCGTGGAATTCTTCACGCAGGAATACTGGAGTGAGTAGCCATTCCCTTCTCCAAGGGATCTTCCTGACCCAGGGATTGAACCTGGGTCTCCTGCATTGCAGGCAGGTTCTTTACCATCTGAACCACCAGGGAAGCCTGGGGAAAGAAGTTGGGGAGGGAGGTAATAATATCAGGAAAAGTCTTTGGGGTAATTTCTGTGTGGTTGAAAGTTTGGGCAGAACCTTTGCGTTTGTTCCCCAGACTATTGAAGTAAATTAATTTTCAGATCGGAGTCTGAGCTTATAAATGCTCAGATTGGTAGTACTTTTTTTTTAATCAATTTTGAACATTTTTTATACATTTATGTTTATTATCTATTGATTTTGTGAGCATAGTATTTTAGGGATGACTTAAATATCTCTCCAATGGATAAAAATTAGTCTCTTGTCCAGAAGTAAGTAAATATTTAGCCTTTTATCTTAGCTGTGGCAATAAACATGGTCATTTTAAATTCTTTGCCCTATCTACCATAAATTAAAGAACTGTATATTTTATGTTACTTACATAGCTTTTAGGCAAAGCAAATACCATTTACTGGCGTGATAAATACATGGAAAGCTTATTCTGCAGTTTTTTAAAGTGATAAACTACCACTGTCTGAAGTTTATTTAACAAGCCATTTTCTGTAAATAATTGGTATGTTATTTTCCACTGATTGTTTTTGACAGCTGGCTCAATTTTTCTTTAAATATTAAGTCATCAGTATTGTTGAATGCTGCTTAATGGTTTTAGATCAGGGTACGATCTAGAAAAATCATACCTTATAAAACTAATTACTAGCTAGTAAGTTTGAGAGCCAGCAAAACTGTAGAGCCATATATTTTGGACTCTAAATTCAGAGGAACAAGGTTTCTGTATATATCTCTACCACTGTGCAGTCTTGGAAAGTTTATTGACCTGTCTGAGCCTCTGAGAAGTGGCAATAGAGTCAGTCTTTTTTTTTTTTTTTGGTCAAACAGTAAATATATTGAGCATCCACTGTGTACAGGAACCATACTTTATTTTGGATAATAGTACTTTTTGTCATCATTATAGGGATTAAATTAGAATGCACATAAAACAACTAATCAGAATACTTAACAAAAGTGATCCATAATTTTTAACTCTTATAATTAAAATATCGCAAATATATTTTTAAAATTTCTCTAAGAGCCAAAATTGTTTTAAGGAGTAATTATATATCCAGGATGTATCTTTAAATTACAATAATCCCATGTGTTACTTTTTTCAAAACATTGGCATGAAATTCTTGTACTTTAGGGTTGACTTTAAAAACAAGAAGCTGGTATGATAGCTTTGAAAACAAATGTAAGTGACATTAATACCAACATTAGTGTTTCTTTGAGGAGAAATTTTTTATGTGCATGTGAAATCTACATGCTCTGTGAGCCGACACTGTATTCTGTTGTTGTCTTTTAAAATAGAAATATATGGACCACTCCTTAATTTTCTCTTCCTTGAAATAAAGGTAAAGCCTTTTCCAGACATTTTATATACACATATGTACAAATACACACATGTATTTGTACCTTTGATTTTAATAAAAATAGTGATGAGTGGGGAGGGGATTGGTCTACCCTAGATCTATAATTCTTATAATATCACTATAATACATATGACAGTCATGAATGTTGAGAATACTGAACTGTGTTCATTTCAGTTTCAGAGCCCCCCAAAAGAAAGTATTCATTCATAGGTTCGTTATAGTTTATCTAAAAACTGCATTGAATAAGAAAAAGTTTTTTCTCAATTAAAAATTTGGTTAATCATAGCATCTTACACCAGCTTATTAGTTAATTAAGATTTTAATATATTTTTATGGTAACATTTTTATTCTAACAGTCTTTGTGATTTGTGGCATTTGATGTGTATATGTAAGCCTAGGTCACTTTAGAAATAGTCACTGCAACCATTGACAATTGAATACTTTCTGCCAGACAGGGCACTGAGGGTACTGAATGTGTTAAGTCAACTGATTCTCATAAGAACCCTGTAAGGCAGGCCCTGTTGTCTCCCTTTCTCAAATGAGGAAACTGAATCACAGAAAAGTTAATTTACCCACGGTGACTTGACTAGTAAATATTATGGCCAGGACTTGAGAACTTGTGCACTAATCTTTTCTTAATTACTCTCTCCCTCAGATTTTACAATCAGGTTAATTATTTGAACTGTATCTGTATATAACTGTTTATAACAAACATATGACTATAATATATGTGTTATATTCAAGGATTCCCTCATAGCTCAGTCGGTAACAAATCTGCCTGCAGTGCAGGAGACCTGGGTTCACTTCCTGGGTCTGGAAGATCCCTGGAGAAGGAAATAACAAACCACTCCAATGTGCTTGCCTGGGAAATCCATGGAGCCTGGCAGGCTATAGTACAGAGTCGCAAAGAGTCGGGCACAACTTAGCAATTAAACCACAACCATGTTTTACATATGTATAATCATCCTGTAAAAAAAACAGTAACAACAGAATGAAATATTGACTCTTACCTGAACATTTTCTAGGCTCATAGTTAGTATTGGGTGATTGTTTTAGGCTGTACAGGAAGAAATCACCAGAACAGATGATTCAGGATTACAAGATATATCTAAATTAATGAACATGTTTTAAACGTGCTTCTCCATGTGGTTTCAATAATACTGTTTGATTTTGGTAAATCACATTTTATTAATATGATAGTAGGTCTTGAGGAATAGATCAACTGTAGTCTGCTTCATTAATTATTTTAAAATGGATGTAGCTAAAATCTACTTGAAAGTTCACTTAAGAGTTAATTTTGTGTTCTTTTTTTCCTCTTTAGTAAAATAAAACAGGGTCTGTTACCTAGTTTGGAAGATTTGCTGTTCTATACAATTGCAGAAGGACAAGAGAAAATACCTGTTCATAAATTTATTACAGTAAGTTTTTATAGTTTTCTATCCTAACTTTTTAAAAATCAGTAATATGAATCAATATATGGTGATATTGCAATGTAGTTTTAAAGTCATCTGACATGTAGATTCTGACTGACACTATTTCTCTTATTTTCAAATTTTCATCATGCTCATTTCAAGGTAATCAGTGAAAGGAAATGAAAGAAACAATGAGAAACTTGTCCAGAAAGAGGGTAATAGTGACACTAAAATGCCATATATATATATTCAGGTCTTGAGTAGAAGTTTTTAAATACAGGAATTAAAAACTTGTAGTTGGAATAAGCATATACATTATTTGCACTATGTATTTACAGACTCTTATTTTTTTAAAAACAGGCACTCAAATCTACAGGATTGCGAACGTCTGATCCCAGGTTGAAAGAGTGTATGGATATGTTAAGATTAACTCTTCAAACAACATCAGATGGTGTCATGCTAGACAAAGATCTTTTTAAAAAGTAAAAATTTCTGCCAAACCGTTAATGGTCATTTGCTATGTTATGTGGTGTTTTTTTCTTTTAAAACAAAATTGCATCTTTAAAAGCCAGTGCTTCCTGTGTAACTGAAAAAAGAGGGGAAGGGATTTATAATCGTCAATTGCTTAGAACAACTTGGTGCACATTAAGTTCTATAATATACTGGGGCTAAGAGTATACCTTGAAACTGTTCTGAGAAAATGTAGCCATGGATGTTTCCAACTTAAAATACCTGGAGATTGCATTCAGTTTGAATGGAACACACTCTGTCCTGTTTAAATTGATCTCTAATTCATCCACATATCTTGCAGCCTTTCTCAGTCTGGTCTCTGTTTTCTACAAGTTGATTTAGATGACATCATAAAATGGGAAGGCTTCAGGCAGCCTGCATTCATTAGGTTTACATATCTCCATTGTCTGCTTCTTTCCTCACATCAGACATAAGCTTACTGCATAGGCTTTTGTTTTGTTTTTTTTTTCAGAATATCTAAAAACTTAGTGCTAACTTTGAACATTAATGCCTTGATTTGGTTGAATGAGAATATTTTTATTTTCCTTTATTTGCCAATTTTTATTTTCTTTAATGTGTTCCTACTAGTCTGATTGTTTAATAATTTGATAGGCAACAAGTTTGTCATGGAACCCAAGGAAGTATATGGTATTTCACAACTAAAATTGAGTGAGAACTAAAATAAAACTGTAAACATTACTCTTAAACCTTGGCTTTTTCCTGACCATAGGCTTAGATTGAAATAGATCTAAAGAATTCCAGCATCTTCCTTGAAGTTTATTTGTATGTATGTATTTGTATATATTTTTTATTTCATTGTCTTTTGGGGGCTAGATGATTTGTTCTGGATATTTGCTGAAGTATCCTGAAATATCAGGTCATCTGAAGGTATAAGTATTTAACTGAGATCCTCCCAATATCTTGGCATATCTTGAAGCAGTGAGTGTTGTCAATTTTAGATCTCGGTCTTTTGACCACATGGTTCTTGATGCTGTTAATTCTGCCGACCTTATGAAGTGTAGATTTTAGGTTCATGTTGGAATTGATGTTAGGAATTTTGGATCTTCTGAACCTGTTCTTTGTGAAGGGAAGGAAATAATTTCTAGTTAGCTCTATTTTTGCAGTAAGATTATTTTATTTTTAGTGTTCATGAACTCTATGCAAAGTGCCTTCTGGGGAGTTTATTTTGGTATATCTGAGAGTAAAGTTGTCAGACTTGATTCAAAGACATGGTAGATAGATATGTTGATTGTGGGTATGAGGAATTGCTTTGAATTCCTACATGAAAGCAGTATTTTATATCTTTTCAGTACTGGTTAAGGTTTTTTTTGTGCTTTTTTTTGTGTTTTTTCATAAACATACTGTTGTGTTTAAATACGAAATTTTAAAAAGTAAATACACTGAGTAAACAGAAAAGCATAAAATTTTCTACTGTAAGTATATTAAAAATAACAATTACCATTATTTTAAACACTAATTCAATGAAAAAAAAACCTGACAGTTGTAATATAGGCAGTTCCCAACTTGACAGATGCTTAGTGGTCTATGTGAGCGGGCAGTGGAAAAGTTTATGTCCATAGGCATATGATTTCTCTTTTCATTCCTAGAATGAGATTCAAAACCTCTGACTGCTAACCTTTTCAGGTCACCTGGAAAAGTGATTGCTTTAGAGAAGTATTTTCTCTGTTTTCAAAATAAGTTTTCTGGTTAGTGTTGCCAGAAATAAACTATCTCACTTTCATGCAAGTGGGAAGCAGATGTTACAATGGAATTCATTTTCCCAGAGAAGTAATTTATAAAGAAAGGTGGAAAGGTTTGGTTGAATTCAATGTGTTGATATTTTACCTAAAATACATTGTTGGTTAATATATATATTCAGCCTTTGAGAGTAATCTGAGAAGCAACTGTTACGTAGAATTTTTCTTTAAATGGGAAAATGAGTTCTAAACATACTTTTTGGGGCATAGTCTGAAAGTTGGAGACTGCCTGTACCTCTCTAGATACTCAATTGTTTTAATGCTAATAGTCTTAGTAGAAGTAGAAAATGTGTGTTGAAAGGAATACCTTATTTATTCATTTATTGTTAGCCATGTAAGTATTAGAAGTATTATCATGTGTGATCATAAATTTTTTTGTCATCTTGTTTTGGAGGAAATGAGTGGTAGTTTTTGTATTTATTTAATTTTTCTTTGAAAATTCTTATCCACCATATTTTTACTAATGAAAAATTATATTTGAAATATTCTATAAAACTGATGTGCATAACAGTTGTTAATCATAAACATTTAAGTTAAGAGGGAAAGTAAAATTATTTTTACCAGTTTACAGATGAGAAAACTAAACAAAGAAAGCATGAGAAAGATGTGACTTTTTGAAAATCATAAAACACTTCCTCTTCATTCTACTTTATATGACTTCTTATTTTCTAGTTAGATTCATGACATCTATATTAAAATAACTCCTAAGAAAAAATTACAGGTTGGAATGCTCATCATTATGCAGCTAGACACTCTTCTGAGTGATAATTGCCTTGACTGGCCACAGTAATTCACCAGTGAAGGCTGTTTGCATGGCCCTACCAGCACCTTCTAATAGAGTAAAAAAAAAAAAAAAAAAAAATCCCAGTTTCACTGACTATACAGTTTTTGTATAAAACCTCCTTTTATAAGTGCTGATTAATTTTGAGTAGGTAAATGGTAATAAGGTTAATAATTTTTATTTGTTTGGCAGTCCTTATATTTGCTTATGCAACAGTTCTTGAAAAAAGGAGGATGTAGAGTTGATTTGATACAATATAGCTATTTAAGTGGAGAAGGCAATGGCACCCCACTCCAGTACTCTTGCCTGGAAAATCCCATGGATGGAGCAGCCTGGTAGGCTACAGTCCATGGGGCTGCTAAGAGTCAAACACAACTGAGTGACTTCACTTTCACTTTTACTTTCATGCATTGGAGAACAAAATGGCAACCCACTCCAGTGTCCTTGCCTGGAGAATCCCAGGGATGGGGGAGCCTGGTGGGCTGCTGTCTATGGGGTCGCACAGAGTCGGACACGACTGAAGCGACTTAGCAGCAGCAGCAGCGATTTAAGATCAGAAATTATCAAATTTTTTCTGCTAAGAAATGTCTTTCTTTGTAATTTGTAACTCTCATGTGCAAGTTGAATTACTGTTTGATGCATATTAAATATTAGGTCAATGACAAAACATAATATTTATTAGGTAACATTGAAACTATCATAAAATTGGTTTATTGAAGTAAATGTTATCTCTTGGCTGTCAGTTATTTCTACATATATAGCTTAATAATGGAAATTTTGATTATAACTTTTTCGTGTTGTAATTGAAGCACATCTTTATCACTGAAAATAACCTATTTTATTTTAAATCAGTGTTTTATGTTGACCAAGTGAGTATATATTCTGGATTTTTATCAATAGTTAAAATGTGATATCTGGTTTTTAATTCTAATTTGCTATTTCATTTAGAACATTGAATTAAGATACTGAAATAAGAATTTATCATTTAGCATGGACTGAAAAATTGAGAGTGTCTGTTCTCCAACTCTCCTTTTATAATTAGTGCATGTTATTTACTTGCAAGTTGCACAGAGTTTTCTTATCTGTAAAATGGGGAAATTACCTTTTTAAAGTGTTCATCTTTTGAGGGTTAAACAGGATAAATAGTACTTGAAGCGTAGTACTTTTTAGTCTATTACGGACTTAATCTTAGTTGGTATAATGGCTTGATGCTCAAATGTCAAGCTATGGTGTCTTCCTTTATGAATTAAGTGTTCTATTATTGAGCTTCTGAGACTCACTTAAGATGAGCTTAGAGTATATGGTTGCTTATTAACCTATTTATAAAACTCTTCTTTAGGGTTACATTAATAAATTGATTTTCCAGCTTAAACCCTTTTAAAGCAGAATATTGATTCAAATTATTAAATTTCATGCTTTCCCATCCACATGGTTTACCATATCATTTAAATAGTTTTTAACAGTGAAACATTTTTATTCTGCAGTGTGTTACACATCTTAACAGTGCATAGAATAATGTAAACATTTTTGGTGATTGAAGTAATATAAAATTATTATACTATTATATATATATATTAAAAGTTAAACATTATTTTTTTAAGCATTTAAATAAGTATTTTATGATAGAGACAAATCTGATTAAACAAAGTTTTTAGCTTAGAAATGCAAACTTTTCAAAATGTAATTTATAGAAAATATGTTAAAATAGAAATGTTTAGTCTTTTTGTGCAGTTTTTTCTTAAGAGACATGTCTGAGGTTATTTCATGGAAAAATAAACAGGATCTCAGCTATATATTAAAGTCTGATTTTTGTTAACCAGATGTCATGCTGAATGCTTATCATATCTGGTAGGTGAAAAAGTCTTGTTTTTAGATGCTCTTCGTACTTAACCTGGTGGAATGCTCTGTTGTTTTAACCTTTGATGCAGTTTTTAGGCTACCTAATTTATTTCTTTAACTTGTTCAACAGCTTACAAGCAGCTACATGAAAGGGTGCTTGGAGGAAAGAAAATAATGTAGAAAGAGTATAATTTCTAGAATTTGTTTAAAATGTTGAATTTCTTTATTGTTTGAGTATTCTCCTAATATTGTTGTTATTAGCAAGGACTAATTTTTTCTCGTATTCCACAGATGTGTTCAAAGCAACATTGTTTTGTTGACACAAGCCTTTAGAAGAAAGTTTGTCATTCCTGACTTTATGTCTTTTACTTCACATATCGATGAATTATATGAGAGTGCTAAAAAGCAGTCTGGAGGAAAGGTAATGTTTTTGATGTGAATATTTTCCTCAACCAATAATTGAATAAATTAGCTAAACTTGAGGTGTAGAGACTAAAATTATGTGGTTTTGTGTTTTGCAAAGTAAGAAATTTAAGTGAAGCCACTGGATTAAGTTCTTTTAGAGTAACAGAAGTAAACAGAAGTTTAAATCACTCAGTTGTGTCTGACTCTTTGCAACCCTGTGGACTGTAGCTCACCAGGCTCCTCTGTCCATGGGATTCTCAGGCAAGAACACTGGAGTGGGTAGCCATTTCCTTCTCCAGGGCATCTTCCTGACCCAGGGATTGAACCAAATCTCCTGCATTGCAGGCAGATTCTTTACTGTCTGAACCTCCAGGAAAGCTTAGTGCTTTTGTACTTTTTTTTAAGTGCTTTTAAGATATTTCAAATAATATGGTTAATTGTTATTTTCGTTAAAAAGAAATCTTTTTGATTTTCAAATGATTAAGGTGACTTTTATATTTTTGATTCATTAAAAAATAACTTCCTGGAAATTTCTGCAGGTATGATATCCTCAAATATTAAATAAAATATTTACAGTTTTTAAAATCCTCTACATAAGGGCTATTTTATTTATTCTCAATATTGAAAGTTTTTAGATAATGAAACCCTGTTATCATGACCCTGATTAAATAAATTTTGCTTTTTTCCCTTAAAAAAAAAATCAATTCCTAGTTCCTCTTAGACTGTTTTTTTTAGGAAGAGAGAATGCAATAGAAAACAGATGGTGATGGAACTTTGAGAGGTCACTTAGATCTCACTTGTAATCCTCAAGTCTGTTATGCCCTTAGTTTTTAAGAATATTGTTATAAAAGATAGACTACAAAGCCACTGAGTACTACCAAATGTTCATTGGTGGAAGCTAAACTGAGATAATTTTTTTTGATAAAAGAGAATGTTTTATATTTTATCTGTTGATTTCTTTCCACTGTTTTGGATAGGTTGCAGATTATATTCCTCAGCTAGCCAAGTTCAGCCCTGATTTGTGGGGTGTATCCGTTTGTACAGTAGATGGACAGAGGTAAGTTTATTTCGAATTCATCAAAACCAACTCTAAAACTTAAAATTTGTTCACTGCATAACAATGAGCATGAGGTAGAGAGGAGCATCTTCTCTTGAGATAACATAAATTCAAGAAGGCAGAGAAGTTTAAAAAGCTCAACTGAAATAATACCTTTTACTACATTTTAAGAGGCATTTCAGCTGTGTTATTCACAGTTGTAGTCTTGTTATTTGAATGTTTATTGTTCAAGGAACTACAGTTACAAATTTGTTTAGGAAAAATAGATTTGGCAAAATATGAAACTACTCACTAATGAACTGACCACTAATGGAATTAGTTGCCTTTCTTTGCTTAATATTGGTTACCCATACTGTCATTATTTTTGTTCCTCTTGCTGCTGATATGATTAGCATGGTAGTTAAAAGACAATATAATGTAATATATAGTCTCTTGCCTGTCAGTCATTTGCAAAAGATGCAGGATTTCATGACACCTATGAAAGTTGATTTTCAGGATGTAATCACACTGCAGGCATAACCACTGACATCTGAGGATACAGCAGAATTATAAAAAGGATAAAAATATGAGGGCACCTCAGAGAGAATAATTAGATTTAAAAAGTCAGTCAAGAGAGGCCCTTGGAAAAATGACAAAGTTCTGAAATATTTTTTAAAGTATGACCTTTTTATTATGCTGTAAGTCAGACATAAAGATTTCTTATGTTGCTTGTCAGTCAGAAAAATTATGCCAAAAAAAGAAAAATCATATTTTTTTTACTCGTTGGAGGACTTTAGCTCAGAAATAAAATTTTTTTTTTTTGCTTTTTACATTAAAATAAAGCTTATATGAAAGGAGATAAACAACTCCTTGTTGTGTACAGCTTGATGAATTTATGTTAGATAGTTTTATCCTAAATTTTGTTAAAACTACAAATCATTTAGATAAAACTAAAAATCATAATGTCCCAATTAAAGCTTTTCCACCCATTTATTAAATTTTATGTCTCAAGTGCCTTCATTCTAAGTGATACTTTTATTTTTTTACTACTTAATCTTTCTCAAGTATTTACAGTTTTTTAAAAAGAAATGTGATTTAGTTCATTCATATTTAATGATGAGGTATCTGAGGCCCAGAATTTCACCTGGCAGAGGTGAAACTAGGACCTAAGTCTCTAAACTTCTAGTCCATTATTCTCTCCATTGTGACAGACTTTTATCCTCATCTGGGCCTGTGAAATGTATTAAACACTCATGTGTTATATTAAATGTTGGGTGCCGTGAACACACAAATTCATGAGAAGACATGGCTTAGCCTATGGAATAAGTTCCAGTAGAGAGTGGTATTCCTGTTTTCTTATATTTGAAGGAAATGATTTATCATGCAGTAGAAATTTTTATATTTGGAGGAAATTATTATTACCTAATTTTCATGCATGTCTTTTTTCTTCTTAAACATATTTTGTGTATAGAGGTGATTCTTTTAGTTTAGCCTTCTTGTCTAGAGAGATTTTGAAACTTGACTTTGGACTAGATCATAGGTATTTTTAAATCGAAAGGTAGTAAGACAGGCTTTTGTCAGGTGATAGAATGATTGCCAAGTTGAAGTTATAGGCTGAATTAGAAGTTATTCATAAATTTGATAAGAAAAATATTGTATTCTTTTTAAATATATATAAACATGTTTACTTATAGTCCATCATATACCTAGAAGTGAGGTGTCCCTCTAATGTCTCCATTAACTTCTTATTGTCCAAGGGTAGTTATTATAGTGCCCTCTTTCACTATGAATACGTTCCACTAGAATGAATGTATACCTTTATTGTGTTGGCCCATTGATTGGGGCACCTGGGATACTTTAGCAAATTAAACAGATTGCCGCTCTTGGGGTCAGTCACAATTTTTTCATTTTCAAACCTGTTCTCTACTTCATGTGCATCCTAGCAGTTTGGTAACATAAAAAGCTTTTTGTTCCGTTGTCTATATCCATGGTGATAATGATTGCCTTTAGTGCCAACTCTATCAAGTTTATAGAACTGGATGCTGTTTGTTTTAATGGGGCTGGAAATTATGAATAGATATGGTTCACAAGAAGAGGCATTTTTGGAGAGGGGCTCAGAGAACAATATTGAATATACTGAGCCCCATTTAAAAACTAACCACAGTTTAGCCTTGATTAAAGCTATGAGTTAAAAAAAAAATGGTGACTAATTTCTAAAAGCAGTTCATTTTATATGTTAGAATATAGATAGAAGTAAGGAGGGTCATACCCTCTTGTACTCAGAGGCAGTTTTTCACATTACTTATTATGTAATAATTTTGAGCCAGTCTCTTACCTGAGTACTTGTAAACTTTTACATTTTTTAAATAAACATACTTATATTTATTCTTATTCTTTATGTCCAAGTAAACTTGTGGTTGAATTATGGGAAAGCTGTTGTAAATTAGAATTAACATGTAAATAACAGCTGCAGTTATTGTTACATTTTTTCCCAATCTAAATTATTTTATAAATCTACTTTTAAATAGGCATTCTGTTGGAGATACCAAAGTTCCATTTTGTCTTCAGTCCTGTGTAAAACCTTTGAAATATGCCATTGCTGTTAATGACCTTGGAACAGAATATGTGCATCGATATGTTGGGAAAGAGCCAAGTGGATTAAGGTTCAACAAACTGTTTTTAAATGAAGATGGTAAGAATTATATAAAAGTTACTTGGAAAAAGAAATATCTCATTTTCCTGTGTAAATCTTAAGTAGTTTTTTTTTTTTCGAAGAAAAAAAATTGAAACATTCATACTCTTTCATTGTCATGAAAATTCTTTGAAATCCATAGAGACAGTTTAATCACTTACTTTAAAAAATAGTTTTTTTAGGCATTTTTATACCACCGGAAGGTGAGGTAGAGAGAAAATAAGGACAGAAAGTAAGACTTTCACTGTATAATTACCCATAGGGGAATATCTTACAAAATCTCAGTGTCTGGAATTTTTTGGTTAGCATTGAAACTGAATGATACTGGTTATCAAAAATATCAGTTTTGGTTATCAGTATCAGTGTTATCAATATTAGTTATCATTGAAGCCAAATGATGGGTACATGCACACTTGTATTCTGTTCTTTCTACTTTTGTGTATTGTATATGTTTGAAAACTTCCACAATAAAAATTCAGAGTTGTCTCTTTGCATCAGGTGGCTGAAGTATTAGATTCAGCTTCAGCATCAGTCCTTTCAATGAATATTCAGGGTTGATTTCCTTTAGGATGGACTTGTTGGATCTCCTTGCAGTCCAAGAGACTCTCAAGAGTCTTCTCCAACACCACAGTTCAAAAGCATCGATTCTTTAGCACTCAGCTTTCTTTATAGTCCAACTCTGACATCCATACATGACTACTGGAAAACTTGTCATTATCATAACCCAAAATGTTAGAGCTGAGCTAGCTACTAAATCACATCATTGATCTTATATTGAGGAGAATGGTGTACTGTTAAGTTACCCAATTTTTTGTCATTGTTTTTTAATTAAACATTTTTAACAGTTTTATTGAAATAGAATTCACCTACCACATAATTTACTCATTCAAAATGTACTATTTAATGACTTTTAGTATATTCATAGTGTTGTACAGCCATGACCACAACTAATTGTGGGACGCTTATCACCCCAAATGATACCCTATGCTCATTAGTAGTCAATCTCTATTTCTCTTCTGTGCCTGAAAACTAGTAATCTACTTGCTGTCTCTATGGGTTTGCCTATTCTGTACATTCTATATACATGAAATCATTATATTTGGTCATTTATGACTGGCATATTTTACCTTTTTTAGCATATGTTTTTAAGGTGCTTTCATGTTGGGCATTTGTCAGTAGTTCATTTTTGATTGCTAAATAATATTCCATTGTATGGATAATAACACATTTTGTTTACCCATTCATCATTTGGCAGGATGTTTGAGTTGTGGGTTATTTTTCAGTTTTTTTAAATATTGCTGAGAATATTTGTGTACACATAAGTTTTTATTTTTCTTGGTTATGTACTGAGACTGGAATTACTGGGTCATATAGAACTCTTCAACAGTTGAAGAATTTCCTTGTTTAGCTCTAGACTCATCTCACAGAAGATAACTTGCTTAAAATTCAAGGAGACAAATAATGTAGCAATAAATTATGAACTCTGCTAGATGTTTTAAGTTAGATAGGAAATTCTCTTTGTTGGAAGAATTGAGGTAGAATTTTGGATGAACTTAAATTTTAAGTAATTTTTTAATTATACAAAATACAGCCTTATTGTCAGGAATTATAGAAAGCATGGACAATACAAATTAAATACCCTGTAATCTTTTTATTCTATATGTATTACTTGTGTATGTTTTTTTTTCTGCATATATATGTGGAAAAGAAAACGACAGCCCGCTCCAGTATTCTTACCTGGAGGATCCCCATGGACTGAGGAGCCTAGTGGGCTGCAATTTATGGGGTTACAAAGAGTTGGGACATAACTGAGTGACTGAGCATGTACTTATGTACTTATGTACATAAACAAGAAAGTAAAATGCTTTCTAAAAGGAAAATTTGGTTCACACTAGATACACTTTTTCAAGGTGATTTTTAATAGTAATACTATTTGATTGCTTAGCAATGTGCCAAAACATTTCATGTGTTTTAATTCATTCAAGTACTATGATTTGCTGAGGTATTGGTGCTGTTTAGAGATGGAAGAATTGAGACACAGGGAAATTCATACTTTTCCAGGATCAAATAGCTAGTAAATGGCATAGTTAGGAAATGTGAATGTGCTCTTATACCACTATTCACTGTCTGTATCTGAATCTTTGTTTGCCTGTATAATTATAGTAGCTTCTGAGAAGTGTATTACTGGTTTGATGTGTAAAGACTTAATTGCATACCTCGACTTTCTACCTCCCACCCCCAAAAAGAATTCTAACAGTGGCTTATATAAAGAAAATAGATGTATGTTCATGGGAAGTAACTGTGCATCACAGAAAGTGGTATCAGGTACTTAACATAATTCTGTTATGTTTTTCAGATAAACCACACAATCCTATGGTAAATGCTGGAGCAATTGTTGTGACTTCATTAATAAAGGTAAACTGTTAATGTTTTAATCTAGTAATATTTTTAAGTACTAAGGCATAAATATGAACCTTATGTAGAACCGTGAAAAGTTTTCTTTTGGTATTAAGTTAATCTTATGGTATAAGGTTAGAATTTTTATTTATTTCAAAATAAATGATGTAATAATTTCAAAGGCAAAATTAAAAACAGATGACTCATTATAAATTCTGACACTCTTGACCTGAAGATCTGGCAGAAATTCAAAAAGAAGTTTCTGTTGAACAGTAGTCACAGGTTTTCTTCTTCAAGTTTTAGTATTTTTTTTCTTTCTATTTTTGGCTTTTCTAGAATGAACAGATGTAAACAGAATTAACAGCATGTTACTGTTTGATGTTTGTCATCAGCATATGTAGGGACAAATGTTCTGGTACTTTGTGTTAAAGACAAAGTACATTTACCCTTGAATATTCTCAAGTCCTTGACTTTCATGAACTGTAATCACAATTTTCATTTGAACTTGTTTCATTTGTTTTACTTGAATCGTAAACAAGACTTATTCCAATTATTAAGTTACTTTATTTTTCCTACTCTTTGGTTTATTTACATTGTATGTTTTCCTGTTAAGTGTCTAGTTTGCCTTAATAATTGGAAATACTAATGTTGTATTAAAATAAGTATTTGAAAATGGTTCTATTCTGTGATACTGCTTAGGTTTTTAATTTCTAATTATAAGTTTCATTTATATCCTATTATGTTTCATTTGTGTTTGCAACATTTATATACTTTCTTCAGTAAATCTGTGCATATCTAGTCCATGGTTGAGGATAACATTGCTTTGTAGATGCATTTCTGAGGTTGAGATACCTTGGTTACTCAAGGAATGTTTGAATATAAATTATACCCTTGGCCCAGTTAATAAAATCTCATCTAGTTTGTATGCTATAAATTCTCTTAACTCTCATGAAGTTACTGTTGTTGATCATGAGGAAAAGCCTTTAAAATAGAAGAGTAGTATCTTAAGAACGTATATGTTGTTATTTTGGAGCAAATGCTTCCTAAGTACTGGCCACTTAATCCTTGTAACTCTAGTGACGTAGATATTATAGCCAAATATTATTTTTTAATGTAAGTAATTTTAGGCTATGAAAATTTTCAGTTTGCCTGTTATAACCTCTAGTTATTTGTTGCTGTTTAATATAAGAGAAGAGTTGTCAGTTTGAGATAAAAGAAACTACTTATTATAAAAAGTTTTGAATATATGATAGGCGTAGTCATGCCTTCAGGTAGCTTACAAAACAATGTGAGGTATACACCAGTAAATGGACCCTTACAATGAAATACTACAGTGAGAGAAAAGTTTCATTAATGATTGTTCAGATTTGAACATGTAACTTAAATTAGAAGTAAGGAAAGTTATGATAATAAAATGTATGCATTAGTGCTTGATGAGAAAACCACTGGAATGGTTCTAACCCATTTTTGGGTCTTCCAGAAAAAATGTTCACATACCATGATTTTATATGAACTGGAGGGAATTCACAGACCCTTTGAAGCTGACCCATGGATCTCAGTTTAAGAACTTTTACACTGTAAAGAGATTAACATAGCACACCAATAGTATTTTCAAGAAAGGGCATATGTAAATGATTAATAGCAGTCTTGCTTAACTGCATGCAGTTAAAACATCTTTTGTTTAATGATTCATGGGCTTAATATACTACACTGAAATGCTGCATGTGAGAAATGCATGTCTGGTCATACCACATCATTACTTTATAAGTTTCACTTACCATGTTCAGTCACATGCCATACATTATATATTGAGCCACATTAATGTAAGTACTGAGAAACAGTTCAAAAAACACACATACACAGCATAAGTGTGGTTGTATCTAACTGCATTTAACTGAGTCATCTTGTCTTTACAAATTTGATCAGAAATTTTAAATTTAGAAAAATTTACTGACAAAGTTGGAAATAAAGCTTTGGGATATGGTTCATATTTAAGGTCACTTTCTTTGAATTTTTTTGTTTTATTTTTAGATGGTGTTTCACAAGCTTTATGTGGGTTTTTTGTTTTGTTTTTTTTTCAATGAAGTTCATCTAAATCTTGGAGGGGTAAGCTTGACTTAACCTCTGTGTAAAATTGTCCCAGAATATAATACTTTTCTTGGATTCTTTTTAAAAAAAGAATTCAAAACTTTTATAAACACCTATCTGTGATCTCTGCAGATTATCTGATCACATAATATTTATGAATTGGTAGTTGAAGCTGAAGTAATAAAACCATAGCTGAAGGGGTTTTCAAGCTCAACCCTCTTACTCTATAAATAGGTAAAATGGGGAAACAGACTGGATAGGTTCTAACAGCAATGGACTTGGCTTGAGCTAAATCTCCTGATTTTCTGTTTGCTGTTCATTCAAATTCACTCTGCCATTTTTATGTAAATGTTTGCTGTTTTCTTGATGACATCTTCATCTTTACCTAGCATAGTTAGATTGTCTAAGAAGTTGAGAAATATTTTCCTTATTTCACTTAATACAGAAGGTACCAGTTTATTGAATTAGAAGTCAGTCTAATTTTTAGTGAGTGTATATAGTCATTCTTTGGACATTAGTCAGTGCTTGTTATCTGTGAGAAACTAGGCTTCTTATCAAGGAGCTTATACTTTGAGTACCTGAAGTGTGGCTCTTATACCGTGGCTACTCAATGTGAATTCTGTTTTTTAACTGATAACCTTAAGGTTATTTTTTTCTTTCAAAACTCAAGACTTTATTATGGTGCTATTAAAATATTTTCTTCATGTTATTCCCCATCCCTCCAAACACATAAATTAGTAGAGTCTTTAGTAAGACTCTTTATTTCATAATTTTGTAGTATTGATATTTTTTCCTTGTAGGATTGGTGGTGATCCTCAGGAAATGGGGGAAGAGGCAGAGCAGATGTTCAAAAGGATTAGCAGATTGTGGAAAAAAGGAGGATTTGGACAGAAGGAACCTGTTGCATAAATTCTTAACTACTAAACTTGTAGGAAAACTCCAATATTTAAAATTTTAAACAAAGCTATATAGGTAAATACCTTCATAAAAGAAAATGTCATTTTTGTACTTAAAATGCACATAATTTAAAAAAACATGAAGGTGCTAACCTCTTTCTCTCTGTGGTAGCTGCTAAACTTAAAGGAATACTTTTTGATGCAGTTTGTTATATTTGATGATGATGATAATGTGGTTGTTTGACTTGAAACAGTAAAAATAAATTTGAAAGCACAGTTGTTCTGGATGAAACAGCAGTATCCTTACATTATTTTTTAATTTCAGTTTCAGTTTGAAAGTTAAGATCTTGTGAAAATTTGAGGGCTGTGTGGGAAAATGAGGGCAACATATTATAATTACTGCACTTCTGCTTTTTTATTTTAAAGGTAAAGAGTAAATTGCATTGTCTTATATGTTTGTACCTCAGTTCTGCTGGTAGTTTCTGGTTTTTGTCATTTTAATAACTTGATTTCTCTGTTTTTTTCAGTCCAAAGTATTTTTGAGTTAAATTTTGGAGGTTTTTTCCTGTCTTTTTTTTTTTAAATTAATCATGCTCCATAAAAAGTCAAGGCAAATTTAATTAGTATGTATGGGATGTTTAGTTTGGTCATGTTGACCATCACTTGTTACACAAGAGGCGGTTTGTGACCCTGGGGTACAATGGACGATGCCTTGAATTTAGTAACATTAATAAGAAAGGATTGTGATTGGCTTATATTTACTACATGTTTATATCAGTAGATGTGCTTGGGTTTCTTTTTTCTTTAAATAATGTCTGGTAGTTGGTGTCAATAGAATTCACTTTTCTGTTAACATAATTTTAGGGTTAATATATGGAAGCACTCAATTTGGAACAGTATTTTTTACATGTAATAATCTATATTAATCCCCCACCTATTATTTAGCTTTAAAGCATTTTCTTTGGCTAGATTAAACTAAGTGTTTTATAAAATCATTTTTAATTACCTCTCTTTGCCTTTTTCTTCTGTGTCTTTTTTACTTTATGAATTCTTAATTTTCAATTGGCTTCTACACCTCCATACTTTATGGATGAATCAAGTGATTTACAAAACTGTGATTAATATGTTGACTTTAAATGAGTGATACTAAATTTATCAGCACATGTCCCTGTTTTTAGTGATATTTCACTTGTGTTGTGATGTATATAGTACATGATTCAGTTCATGAGTATATTGCAAAAACAGGTTACAAAACTACTCCAATATATTTATATTAGTTCTTTTAATAGCCAGTGTTAAAACTTCTATATTAAATTTTTATCATAAAAGTTATCCTCAATGGAATATGAATTCTTTCACTTGATAGGTACATTTATCAAAAAATTTTCTGATCTCAGGGTTTGATTACTAACCTTTTCAAATATAAACCACATGACTTGCTTCTTAAAAGTCTTGTGGTAAATGGATTAGATGTTTTGGTAAATGTATTTTGTCCAACGTATTTTTTTTATGTTTTCCTACTGTATATAATATAAATTTCTATACTTCTAAGATTAAAATAATATATTTAATAACGCTTGTACAGTGACTTAACACTGAAATAAACATATCCCTGGGCATGGGAATATTTTTCCAAGAGATAAAGGGGCATTTACAGTTTTAAAACTATCAGTTTCCAAGTCTGTTTCCTTTTGTGCCTTTTCTTAAAATTAATCTGTCTTTGGTCCAGTTTTCCCTACATTTTCCAAAAGAAAGGCATACTTCTCATGTCCCAAATTTTACTGTGGTGCACTGCTTCAGGTTGTAAAAATTTCTTGGGCACCATCAGAAGAGAACATTTTGAAAGACTGTGGTTGTGGTATTGATGATGTGAATTACTGTAATCACTATAATGACTGGGAACAAATCTTATACACCAGGTTGTTTCCAGTGTTTTGGTTTCAGCAAAAGGGAAGAGGATCTGATCAAGTTGTTAGTTAATAAGAACATTTCAGTGTAATTTTTGAAGATATATTTTATGGTGTAACCTTTGTGTGTAATGAATGTGTAAAGGATTGAGTGACATTGTTATAACAAAACCTTTCTGATTTCCATCTACTCATCTGTTGTCAGCAAGGTTTCTCAACTTTTACATCTGTAAAAATTCAAAATAAGAGAATTAAACTTCTTATTCTAACAATTAAAATATCCACTGATATATGAACTAATTAAAAATCAGTTACTATTTAAAAAATATTCTAAAGGAACAGTTTTGTAATTATTGTGGGGAATTATTAACAAATAAACATTTTTCCTTTAACTTTACATGAAAAATTGCAAAAGTAACACAGAATAAACAATAGTATAACCAGCCCCCATCCACCCATTCCTGGCTTCAATTTTCATAACATTTGTCCCTTCATCCCACTGTACCCCACTACTGGAGAAATGATTTTTTTTTTTTTTTTAACAGTTTGGTTTGCTTTGGCAAGATGGTACAGGGGTAGGATTTACTCTAGGTTATTTGGTATGTGTATGTGTGTTTTTTTTCTAACAATTGTGGAAATAAACTTAATATTGTAAAATTTTCAAAATTAGAGTGACATGACATAATGATTACTAGATTCCACATATCCCTGGGGTACATGAAACCTTTACAAGGGGCAAATACATCTTATCAACTTAAATGCTATTTCTAGGTAAATAATAAAAAGAAACATTAATCAAATATTTTATGATAAAATAGGGAAGTTTTGAGTAGAAATTTTCTTGAGTCAACACAATCATTCAGATGATTTGCCTATTTACATAGTCTGCCAGAACATTTCAGATAGTTTACCCAAAATGTTATATGATGATAGACATTGACAAATATCAGTTGTTTCTTAAAAATATCAGTTGTTTCTGAAAAATAACATAGAAGTAAAACCTAATTATACATTAATTTAGTAAGCTGCAAAGTAAATCAAGAACGTGACTGTAGTCAAGAGTTAAGACAGTTTTTGTTTGTTTGTTTTTAAATTAAACATGGCAGCTAAACAAAGAAAGTATAGCTTAGGTCAGAGAATGAAAGTTCAATATAATTTGTTTATTTTACATTGATTAATTGTATAACCAGTAATTATCCATATGACATCCCAATGCAAATGCTGACAATTTTTTCCAAAAGAGTTGTTTTTTGTGCTTTTTCAAAGGTTGAAAAGGTTTTTGTGGTTTAAATGTTGTTACATATTTTACAGCATTAGGATCTATGGAATATTTTGACAACTGCAACAGTTCAATGAAGTTGGTAATTTCTTCTTTTAATTATTTTTCATTGAACAGCTTTGGAGTTAAATTTCTACATTTTGATTTCTGGTGTATTATAAAGAAAGAAAACTTACAATATGTCAAAGGACACTTTAGAGGAAATACATAGTGATGACAGTATGGCTGTAACTATTATCTTTAACTTGTTTAAGCTTTGTTAAATCCTGATTTTGAAGAAATAGTGTGGTGGTCTTTCCAGCTACTGACTTGTATATGTGATTGCACATTCTTTCTCAAATAAGTTGATTTGTTAAATTTTCAGATTAGCAGCCACATCCTAATCCACTTGTACAGTGGAGAATGAACCTGACTTTATTCAATTAAATAATACTCTGGTACTTCCCCCCATCCCCTTGTAATAAAATTTTAAACTGTATTGTTTTGGGCAAAGTTAAAATTTTCCAGTTTTCAAATTTTAGTTGTCAAATTACTTCATTTTAAACTTGTTTTAAAAATTAGAGATGTATTGTTTCTTTTGGGTGCATATCACCAATTAATACGTTTGATTTCAGATCTACAACTTACTGCTTTGTAAACTTCGCCGAGGTAAAATGAAACCATTTGGCTACTTGAACTGATCTACGTTACATAGTTTTTTCCTGTTGACATTTGCAATAGCAGCTAACTTGTCAGGAATAGAAGTGATGAAACAATACATCCTCCATTCTCTGAATTGGCATAATGCTAAACACAAATGTAGCTAATTTTTTTAGACTATGAAATACTTTTTTTTAGTTCAAGTATTGCTATAACAAGTGAGATATTAAAGGTAGTATCTCTACATTAGTAAAGTATATCCAGAATGTATACATATACTAGAATTGTAAAAGATTAGTTTTGCAACATAACTTATTTTCTAACTCTAATACTGGCTTAAGGTTTAAGAAATATAAGTATTTCTACTTATATTTTAGAAATATAAGTAGGTTGTTCTTAATTGAAAACCATAATATATATATGATTAATTCTTTGCTAAGGGTAAAACTTTATTTTAAGTTTTTTTTAATGTGAAATCAAATAACATACATTCTAGCAGATTATGGTATTATGAAAGATAAGGGGGGTTGAGGAACTTGTATTTAAAATTCTGTAACTTTGGGTTGGGAAGTTATACTTAAAATAAAGCATTCCCTTTGTAATTCAGATCCATTCTCAACATGCGGGTGTTAATGTAGGGACATGTAAAAAAAAGTTTATATAAGTATTAAATTACCTTATGGGTATTTCCTAGATGTAAAAGTACTAATGCACAGTATATTAATTATAATTATAGCAGTTTGGAATTTTAATATATTCACTTAAAGCTTAACTGTGATGGAGTCTTTATTAATATTTATGTCTCATTTCCTTGCAGCAAGGAGTGAATAATGCTGAAAAATTTGACTATGTAAGTATAATATAGAATTCAGTTTTCATGCTACATTCTCTGTTTTGTTTTTTGATTACTAATAGTTTCTCATTTTGGTTTATAGGTAATGCAGTTTTTGAATAAGATGGCTGGTAATGAGTATGTTGGATTCAGTAATGCAACGTGAGTCTGATTTTTGATTTAGGCTTTTATGATAGGTTAGATCTCTTGAGATTTTTAAAATCTAGTCTACAGAATTTATTTTAAATACTCTTTTCTGACTTAATGTATATATACTTCAGTGTGTTCCCTGGTAGCTCAGAGAGTAAAGAATCCTCCTACCAACGCAGGAGACAGAAGAGATGCAGGTTCGATCCCTGGATTGGGAAGACCCCCTGGAGGAGGTCATGGCAACCCATTATTCTTGCCTGAGGAGTCCCATGGACAGAGGAGCCTGGCAAGCTAAAGTCCATAGGGTTGCAAAGAGTCGGACATGGCTGAAGGAACTTAGCAGGCATACACACACACACACACACACATCAGTGAATAAATACTTACTTAGAATTTGGTCATTAGAGAGAAATGCATGATTTCTAAATCACCTGAGGGAAAACACTTAAAAATACCTTTAACTGGTTTTGATAAACTTCTTGTGAGAAATCATATAATTAGAAGAGACTCTAAATTTATGTCAAGTGACTGGCACTTTCTCAAGTTTTTCTTTGCCTGTAATGCTTATCTTCCCTCTTGCAATCTCTCTGTGCCTGGCTAACTTGATTTTTGTCCCAACATTTTATTTTGAAATTTGGAAATCTATAGAAAAGTTGAAACAACAAACAATGAAAATCTGGACATCTTTCACTTATGTTTTCTGATCACTATTTTATCTCATTTGCTTTTTTCTCAACCTGTTTCTCTCTTTAGGTGGACAGTTTAAAACAAGTGTGCATATCTTCACACACATATATGTACATGTATATAAATACACATATATGTGAGGTAGTTTTTTGTCTTTTTAAAATGGAACAATCCTAACCTAGACCCTTGCTTTATAAAATTTTATTAAATGGCTTTTTTTTTGTCTTGTCAATAGAACATAAATTGACTTTTTCTGTGAAGGAGGACTAGATGGTAAATATTTTATTATTTGTAGGCCATATGGTCTCTGTTGTAACTACTCAGTTCTACTGTTTTAGTAGGAAGGCAAGCAATAAACACTGTGAGGATGTGTTTCAAAAGACTTTATTTATAAAAGCATGGACCAGAATGCCCATTGGCATTCCCTAGTTTGAATAGGATTGTTTCCTAGTGATTAGACAGGCATAAACATTTTTGGCATGAAAACTAAATTAGGTGTTGCTTTGTATTTCATGTTGTCTGCCTTACCAACTTTTATTCATCAGCTTAGTGTCTTTCCTAGAAGTTTTTTTATTAATCTCATCTCACCTTTCTTCTGTGCTCTCATATTACTGTATTTTATTGAACTTACTACAATTCTGTCTCTTTTTGCCTCACCTTTGCCATAAGACTTTGACCTCCTTAATTCCTGGATAGAGTGTCTTCCAAATTATTTCTGTATTCCTGTTATCTAGTGGATAGTAAGTACCTGATACAAAAATGTTTGATGAACAGAACTATGTGTTAGGCACTGTGATCATTGCTGAATATAGTTAGTCCTTTCTCTATACTATATTGATTACTTTTTCAATATTGTATGGCAAGTTGCCAAGTATGGCAAGTTGACAGGTTCATTTCCAAGAACTTTGTCATATCCAGCATTGTTTTTCTGACCATGGAAATATTCAGATGTGCAGTTAGAAGGAGCTGTCCACCCCTGATCAGTAATAAGAATGTCACATACAGTTCCTCATTCAGCAGCAGCCTTCTGAACTCTTCGAGGTTGAGCTCTCAAATGTACCACAGATAAATGTGGTACTTCCCAAACTGCTCTTTTCTCTAGGGATCCCCATGTCAGTTGATATTGCCATCCTTTCTGTAGACTGTGCTAGAAATCTAGGCTTTGTACCAGACTTTACCCTGTTTTTCCTCTTCCTATTAGGTCGGAAGACTTGCCCAAGTGCTCTTATGTTTCATTGTACCTCTCCTTCCATTCCTATCATCACTGCCTACTTAGGAACTCCTGTAGCTCTCATTACGTTAGTCTCCTAATCATTCATCCTTTCTTTTTCTCCTTTCCCAAACTGATGGCAAAATGATCCTTCTAAAATGTAGACCTGATAAGGTAACTTTTGAAAGTGTTCAAGCTTTCATTTTGTAGACAATCAGGAGCCATTGCATTTTTTAACATTTGTCAATCTTGATAATTTGGTTTTAGTCTCCTTTGTTGGTTTGGTATTTTTCCACTCTTTTCTGTGAAACTGTTTCCCAGACACATCAGAATATTTGCATCCTTAAATGAAGTCCTGTCTTTTATAATCTTGTTCATGCTGTGTATTATTTGCCACTGCCCAGACTCCCCAGAAATTTGTTAATCCAGCAAATGTTGTTAGGCCCATTTCATGTGTCTCTCTTAGTTGCTTTTCCATAGATTCCCTTAGTTGAAATTGACTACTGATCTTTTAGGGGAGCCAGAGGATACTAATAGTAAATTTTAATAATTGAATATTTGGTAGTTTAAAAATTAGCTTCTTTATTCACAAAATATTAAGACTAGAAAGGGCCTAGTTCATTTCAGTTCTTTTAAAGCTGGGAAAATTAATGCAGAAAGAATTATTACTTAAATGACATGCCCAAGGCCACATAGCTGACCTGTTGACAGAACTGGGATTAGAACCCAGCAGCCTTGACTCTTTCTAAGGGTCAGTGTTCTTTATACTGCACTTTGCTATACAGATTAATCTACAGAACAATCGTGCTTTTACAGAAGGTATATAAATAGAGCAAATGTGTTTTATTTTCTTCTAGGTTTCAGTCTGAAAGAGAAAGTGGAGATCGAAATTTTGCAATAGGATATTACTTAAAGGAAAAAAAGGTTTTTGAATTTTGCTTCTTTTTCAGATTATTATTTTATTTAATAAAATATAGAGAGATGTATACTAAAAACTCAACAATAGCTTTTAAATAGCTACCTATTACTAACATGCAGAAGTTTTTGCAAAACACTCTTGAATTAATACTATCAAAGTGTTGATATTATTCAAGCAGGTTGTATTTGGTAGCATTCACATATTTGCCTAGTAACATTAATGCAGATTTTGCATTAAGGATTGGCCTATTTTTCAAAAGTATAACCCTTGACTGTTGTTGATTATACTTGATTTTTAAATTTTAAGTGGTCCAGTAATTTGGTTCATGAATAATGAGTCAATTTATTATTGTCAGTTAAACTAGTATCTTGAAATATATATGTGATATTATTTTGATTTGTTCGTCATTATTTTGTGTTTGCATTCTTTTATAGATTGTGTCCTATCTATTCTCAATTAGAATGAAATGTGTGTATATTTTAAATTTAATCTCCATATATCTTGTTTGTGTGCATTTTATTTCCTATGTGCCTGTGTTTTCAATTGCCTATTTATTTTTTCAGTGTTTCCCAGAAGGCACAGATATGGTTGGTATATTGGACTTCTATTTCCAGGTAACTTACTTTAACTGTATGAACTGTGTATAAGTAGATGTGTCAAATTTTGCAGAAAAGAGATGTCTCTGAAATCTTGGCTCTTGGCTGAGAGAAAGTCATTTCCCATTAACTTTAGAAAAAAATATTCTTGTTATGTGCAATCTTATGTCTGTAATATCTCAGAATGTAACAGGGAACTATTTTTTTCTATAAATACGTTATATTTAAGGAGTATGAAAACTAACGTACAGCTCCAGCAATTGCTTCCCTTTATTATAAATTGAGCACTGTTTTCTTAGTTTAAAATTTTTCTTTGAAGGACTTACTTGTTTCTTTATCAAAAAGTTTACATTCAGCATTCTAAAGTGGCATATTCTCAATTTGTTTAGTTCATTTCTACAGTGTCACATAGTGGATTTTCTAGTAAGTTAAAGTAGCTTTCCGTATTAATGGGGGAGAGGACCATTTACATATCTTCCATGGTATAGAACTGAAATTAAGATAGTCTTCCTTAGAAGAAGGAATCCTCTTCCTCCTGTCATGTTTTCAGTTCATCCTTACAGATTTCATACCATTGGTGCCTCTCTACACTTGATCTTAGCCAAAAGGCCAAGAAGCATCCACTGGTGCTTCTAATGAGTTTGTAGTGTACTTAGTAGCTACATAGTAACTAATTATTGTTAATTTCTGTTTCACCTAACATTTGCCTGGCATTACTTTTTAAGCTTCTTTAATTTTAACCTTTTAGTAATCTTGAAGAATAAGTAAGGAAAGTTGATAATGAAGTAGATCTTGATAGAAGTCCAGGTCTCAGCTTGTCACCTGCCCAGTGTGAAGAACTATGATTTGGGAATCCAGACCGTCAACAGAAAATCAAAATCTAACATGGCCACTTTTTAGCCATGTGACTTAGTTTCAGCTGCTGAACCTTGGTTTCATTATCTGTGGCATGATCTTGATCTGACTTTCATTGATGAGTTCATAAGATGTATATGAAATTTCTTTGAAGCTATAAAATGTTATATTAAGTTCAGTGTCATATTTATCTAGTGGCCCTTATTTTTTCCCTAGCCTATATGGGTTTCTTCCATATGTTAAAGTTTCTTTCCTTGTGTACACGTACTTCACTGTTACGGCTTAGGTACTAGTAATCTACTGTGAAACTTCTGTACTTCAGGGCAGAAATCAAGAGACAGCCATGGAAAACTTAATTGCTCTTTTGGAGAAGGACTGCTTCTAACTGAACATCTGCCAGGGTACCAGGAGAGTACTCTTAAATTGGGTTTTGTTGAATTGGAAGTATCACCTTATGACAAACAAAATTTCCATTAATACTAATTATAAATTAGGAATTGGTCATTTGAATTCAAATGTTTTTTCTTTTAGAAAGCTTGTCATAATTTAATCACCTTTACTATAGTCTTTGCTGTGTGGGTCTGTGTTATAAGTAGATTCTGTAGTTTTCGAGAAATAGAGAAGGGGTTTTAATATAATGAGACAAAAGTAAAAACCAGCCAAAAAGTGGCCCCTAATCAGTTCTCTGATTCATTGCAGTTAATTAGTTTCCCTTACTGCTATTTCCAAATCCTTTTGTGCCTCTGATAGATCTTGAATTATGAGTAAGGAATATTGTAAGTTGAGAACTCAGTCTTCTTCTTATCTTCTCTTTGCCTTCCACTTTCGCCTCAGTTTTGGTTGCTGTTAATGAAATTAAAGCAGCATTTATTTATTGTTTTAGTTTTATGGGTAAGTTTGGATTTTTGTGTGGTAAACTATTTACATTATTTTGATTATATTGGAATGCAAAAATTTAACCCTACAGTGTACTTGGACTCTGCCTTTTTTTATTCATTATAAATCATATCCAGCAATCATAGTCAATATCAAATAGGTATTTGAATATTAATAAACAGTGTAAAAGCAAATTTGGTTTAGGCACACAGAGCATTCAGGCTAGAACTTACATTTTTTTCCTGTAGTCCTTTGTGTGTTGCCATATGAGGATACTGAGCTTTATTATAGGCAAGATGTCAGACATTTTTTTCCTTAAAGTAGCAATTTTTCATGTAGATGCTATCATAATACTGATGTATGTTGCTTTATTTAAAAAATAGGTCATCCCTCTTTTTTCCCTGTTGAGTTAAAAATAATTATATTTATATATCTTACAGAAAGCATTAATATTTAAGTAAGCTTGAATATCACACATGAGGCAGTTTACAGTTCTTAGTGCTAAAGGTCTGGCTCTTCGTATCCTAGCTCTGCCATTGAAAGACTGAATAACTGGTGAAGTAGGAGAAATGTTGAAGGGGCTAGAACATTGTTCAAATTTAAATCTTTGTGTAATAAAATCAAATTATCCCTTTTGAAAAAAGATTTCAGATGTCTATGAAATACTAGATAAAATAGATTGTCTTAGAGGTCGACTGTACTAAAAATCATGTGAGCCTAAATTTTTAGAATTTAATTTTTTCTTCCTTTTAGCTATGCTCCATTGAAGTAACTTGTGAGTCAGCTAGCGTGATGGCAGCAACACTGGCTAATGGTGGCTTCTGCCCAATCACTGGTGAAAGAGTACTGAGTCCTGAAGCAGTTCGAAATACACTCAGTTTGATGCATTCCTGTGGCATGTATGATTTCTCAGGGCAGTTTGCTTTCCATGTAAGTAATTGTTTGATCTTAATTTCTCTGGCAGGAAACTAGTCTGGACTAGCTTCTTTTTAAGATGCAGTTTGAACTTTGCCTCTAGAGCTCTCCATTAATTTTTGAGAGAGAGGCTTGTTCTCAAGGTTAATTTGTTACAGAATTAGTAAGAAATATAGTTAAGCAGTCTATGAAATGTTCTTAAGGACTTGAAGTTTAATCTATAGGTCCTTTTCACTTTTATTTTAAGGCATTTCACTGTAGAAGCTTAGTACAGACTTTACTTTTAGTTACTAGTATTTAATATTGTGGTGATTAGGTACCTCAGGAATTCTTTAAGTTCAGAAAGAGTGCATGAATAACTGTGGTGTTCAGCATCTTTGTTTACAACCATAGGTGTTTTAGAAGATTTAAAGTGTATTCAAGTTAAAACTTAAAAATATATTCCTTTGAGCTTTGTTGTGCATTTGCCACTTGTGAAATGTTAGAGATTTCTCTTATTTAATTCTATATCAAGTTGTAATGCCCTAAAATTTTATTTTGAAAATGTTAAACATAGAAAAATCGATGTATTATCATATGATACGACTTTTGTATAGAATCTTTAAAAAAAAAATGATATAAATGAAACTATATACAGAACAGAGAAATAGCCGCACAGACAAAAGGACCTGTTTACTGTATAGTACAGAGAACTATACTCAATATTTTATCATAACGTATAAGGAAAAAGAATCTGAAATATATACACATGCAGACACACACAGTAAGTCCCCTACATATGAAGAAGTTCTGTTCCAAGAGCAAATTTGTGAGTGCAACAGAGTTAGTGTAGGTACCCAAGTAACACATTTGGCTATATAGTACGGTACCATAGTAGGTTTATATTACATAATTCTCATACAAATAATACATAAAAAACAAAACATTTTTAATCTTACAGTACAGTACTTTAAAGTGTAGTAGTACATACAACAGCTGGCATACAGGGGCTGGCGTGGAGTGAACAGGCAACAAGAGTTACTGATTAGAGGAGGTGGGAAATGATAGAGCTGAAGGATCATTGGCAATAGGAGATAGAGGGCAAGCTATAATTTCATTCACGACTGACGTTGGTGGCACTGGTTCTGGCTCCTTGCTGGAATCAAATGCACGTTCACATCTTTGAAAGCTTGCAACTTGAAGGTTTGTCAGGGGCTTTACTGTATGTATATCTTAAACAATTTGCTGTATACCTGAAACTAACACAACATTATAAATTAACTATTCTTCAATAAAAAATAAATGAACCTGGCACTCAACTTCAATAATTATCAATACATGAGCAGTCTTGTTTCATCTTTATTACACCTACTTCCCCTACCCTTTTCATAGTTACGTATGTAATTCTAAATGATAAGGACTCAAAAAAATCCACAGTAACATTATTACCTATAAAAACCTAAAAAGAATTTTAACCTTTAATATCATCAAAATATTTAGTCAGTAATAGGAAAGAATGTGTATATTTATAATTAAATCACTTTGCTGTACAGCAGAAAATAACAACATTGTAAATCAACTATACTAAAAGTTTAGTCAATGTCCAGATTATCTGGATTATCTTAAAAATCATTATTCCATAGTTTATTTCACTTGAATGCAAATAAGGGCTATCCATACATTGTGATGGTTGTGTCTCTTTATTATTTTTTAAAAAATCTATACTCTCCCCCTTAACCTACCTCTGTTTTCTTATTTCTAAATGAAAAAAAAAAACTGGATCATTTTTCATGTAGTTTGTCAGAGTATTGATTTTGCTTACTGCATCTCTTCCTTTGTCCCTGGTATTTGCTGTAAATTAGTAGGTTCCATTCAGGTGATTAATTTGTTTTGCTACTTTTGTTCAAGGTTACTTCTAGTAAGAGGTCCAAATTGTTAATAAACCATTAGTAAAACACTGTCCTGATGACATTAATTTTGTCTTTTATCATAGTTGGTGTCAAATTTTACATTATGTAAACTTAAATGTTTTGAAGAGGATTAATTTCAGTTAGTACCATCTTATCTCTATTCTTTAGAATTTCCCTGCCAGCATACCACAGAGAATCATCTTGGAAGAGATAATCTCTCATTGTTTTAGTCATGAAGTATTGTTTTGAAAATAACATACTTAAAAGTAATACATGTCTACTATAGAACAATTAGAAAACATAGCCAAAAAGAGTAAAAATGTGAATGTCTCCACAAGTTAAATTCCTTAGAGTATATATTTCAAAATTTTTTTCCATATTTAAATATATCCCAAGTGTTTTGTAACTGTCTTTTCATTTACTATATTACAAACGTATTGGTAAATATTAAGTTTGTACAAATGTAATTGTGGTTTTGGACCCTGAATTTTAAATCATTATAATTAGGCTCAAATACATCCTTATCAACCAAAGTAGGAACCATTACAATCAACACATTTTTTGCCAATGAGAAATAAGTTTATTCCTGTAGTGTAAAAATCCATGCTTCAGGATTTGATGAACATTTGGAGAGCATTTTCTGCTTCCTGCTGGTTGTGGAAGTGTTTTCCCTGCAAAAAGTTAATGAGATGCTTGAAGAAGTGGTAGTCTGTTGGCAAGGGTCAGGTGAATATGGCGGATGAGGCAAGATTTCATAACCCATTTCGTTCAAATTTGAAGCCTTCGTTGTACAACATACAGTAAGGCGTTGTCATGGAGGAGGATAGGGCCCTTTTCTGTTGACTGGTGCTGGCTGCAGGCATTGCAGTTTTCAGTGCTTCTCATCAATTTACTGAGCATACTTCTTAGTTGTATTGATTTCAGCAGGGTTCAGAAAGTTGTAGTGGATCAGACCGGCATGAGACCACCAAACAGTGACCATGACCTTTCTGTGTTGCAAGGTTGGCTTTGGGAAGTGTTCTGGAGCTTCTTCCTCAGTCCAACCACTGAGCTGGTTGGCACAGGTTGTTAATACAATCCACTTTTCGTTTCATGTCAAAATCCGATCAAGAAATGATTCAGTGTTCCACAGAATGAGAAGATGACACTTCAGAACAACGATTTTTTTTAAATTTTCCGTCAGTTCATGGGGCACCCACTTAAGAAGCTTTTTTCACCTTTCCACTTTCCTTCAAATACCGAATTCCGTAGTATGGTCAACGTTGAGTTCTTGGGCAACTTCTCATGTAGCTAAGGGGATCAGCTTTGATGATTGCTCTCAGTTCAGTTCAGTCACTCTGTTGTGTCTGATTCTTTGTGACCCCATGGACTGCAGCATGCCATGCCTTCCTGCCATCATCAACTCCCAGAGTTTACCCAAACTCAGGTCCATTGAGTCAGTGATGCAGTGCAACCATCTCATTCTCTGTCGTCCCCTTCTGTTCCTGCCTTCAATCTTTCCCAGCATCAGGGTCTTTTCAAATGAGTCAGCTCTTTGCATCAGATGGCCATATACTGGAGTTTAAGCTTCAACATCAGTCCTTCCAATGAATACTCAGGACTGATCTCCTTTGGATGCACTGGTTGGATCACCTTGCAGTCCAAGGGACTCTCAAGAGACTTCTCCAACACCACAGTTCAAAAGCATCAATTCTTCAGCACTCAGCTTTCTTCACAGTCCAACTCGCACATCCATACCTGACTACAGGAAAAACCATAGCCTTAACCGACAGACCTTTGTTGGCAAAGTAATGTCTCTGCTTTTTAATATGCTGTCTAGGTTGGTCAGAACTTTTCTTCCAAGGAGTAAGTGTCTTTTAATTTCATGGCTACAGTCACCACTTGCAGTGATTTTTTTTTTTTAGAACCCCAAAAAATAAAGTCTGCCACTGTTTCCACTGTTTCTCCATCTATTTGCCATGAAGTGATGGGACCAGATGTCATGAAATAGTTTTCTAAATGTTGAGCTTTAAGCCAACTTTTTCGCTGTCCTCTTCCACTTTCATCAAGAGGCTCTTTAGTTCTTCACTTTCTGCCATAAGGGTGGTGTCATCTTCATATCTGAGGTTACTGATATTTCTCCCTACAATCTTGATTCCAGCTTATGCTTCATCCAGCCCAGTGCTTCTCATGATGTACTCTATATGTATAAAGTTAAATAAGCAGGGTGACAATATATACCCTTGATGTACTCCTTTTCCTGTTTGGAAGTGAGAAATAAATTTAAGGGACTAGATCTGATAGACTGCCTGATGAGCTGTGGACGGATGTTCTTGACGTTGTACAGGAGACAGGGATCAAGACCATCCCTAAGAAAAAGAAATGCAAAAAAGCAAAATGGCTGTCTGAGGAGGCCTTACAAATAGCTATGAAAAAAGAAAAGTGAAAAGGAAAGATATACCCATTTGAATGCAGAGTTTCAAAGAATAGCAAGGAGAGAGAGGTAAGAAAGCCTGCCTCAGTGATCAGTGCAAAGAAATAAAGGAAAATAATAGAATGGGAAAGACTAGAGATCTCTTCAAGAAAATTAGAGATACCAAGGGAACATTTCATGCAAAGATGGGCTCAATAAAGGACAGAAATGGCATGGACCTAACGGAAGCAGAAGATATTAAGATAAGAGGCAGCAAGAATACACAGAACTGTACAAAAAAGATCTTCATGACCCAGATAATCACGATGCTGTGATCACTCACCTAGAGCCAGACATCCTGGAATGCAAAGTCAAGTGGGCCTTAGGAAGCATCACTACAAACAAAGCTAGTGGAGGTGATGGAATTCCAGTTGAACTCTTTCAAATCCTAAAAGATGATGCTATGAAAGTGCTGTACTTAATATGCCAGCAAATTTGGAAAATTCAGCAGTGGCCACAGGACTGGAAAGGGGCAGTTTTCATACCAATCCCTAAGGAAGGCAATGCCAAAGAATGCTCAAACTACTGCACAGTTGCCCTCATCTCACACTTGTAAAGTAATGCTCAAAATTCTCCAAGCCAGGCTTCAACAGTATGTGAACCGTGAACTTTCAGATATTCAAGCTTGTTTTAGAAAAGGCAGAGGAACCAGAGATCAAATTGCCAACATCTGCTGGATCATCGAAAAAGCAAGAGAATTCCAGAAAAACATCTATTTCTGCTTTATTGACTATGCCAAAGCCTTTGACGGTATGGATCACAATAAACTGTGGAAAATTCTTAAAGAGATGGGGATACCAGACCACCTGACCTGCCTCTTAAGAAATCTGTATGCAGGTCAGGAAGCAATAGTTAGAACTGGACATGGAAAAACAGACTGGTTCCAAATAGGAAAATGAGTACGTCAAGGCTATATATCGTCACCCTGCTCTCAGTTGGTCATTGTCTATTTCTTATGGTCAGCTACTGTGCTCCTTATCCTCAAGGCTGCCATCTCCTTTGCAAAACTGCCTAACCCACCACTGCACTATTTGTTCGCTAGCAGTTCTTGGGCCAAATGTGTTGTTAGTGTTGTGCGTTGTCTCCCCTGATTGACAACCCGTTTTGAACTCAGATAAGAGAATCACTGAAATTTGCTTTTTGTCTAACATGATTTCCCTAGTCTAAAATAAACATAAAATAATCAGCAAGTAATAAGTCATTGGGGCTTCCCCGGAGACTCAGTAGTAAAGAATTTGCCTATGATACAGGAGCCGCAGGAAATGTGTGTTCGATCCCTGGGTTGGGGAGATCCCCTGGAAGAGAACATGGCAATCCACTCCAATATTCCTGCCTGGAGAATTCTATGGACAGAGGAGCCTGGTGGTTCCTGCAGTCCCTGGGGTTGCAAAGAGTCGGACATGACTGAAGTGATTTGGCACACATGCACGTTGTAAGTCGTTAACAAAAAAAAAAAACCATAAAGCAAGAAATGTGCATTAAAATGATGTACAGCATTACCACATTTAAGAATGTGTTCCAATATCAAATGGCAGAGTTCAGCAATGCAAAACTGCAAATACTTTTGCACCAATCTAATACTTACCTACGTTTTAATGTTGGAATTCTACTATATGGCAATACACTGTAATATTTTAACCAGTTTCCTCATTGTTGGACATAACTTATTTTAAAATGTTAACAAGAGTGTCCATTTTTTCAAACTATTTTCAGGTTGGTCTTCCTGCAAAATCTGGAGTTGCAGGGGGCATTCTTTTAGTTGTCCCCAATGTCATGGGCATGATGTGCTGGTCTCCTCCTCTGGACAAGATGGGCAACAGTGTTAAGGGAATTCACTTCTGTCATGTAAGCATATTTTCTTAATGAAAATAATGATCGTATAAGTTGAGCCATCTGATGTTTCTACTTTATTATTCATTTCCATAGTTTGACTGTTTGCATTCTCACTGCCAGTCTGTCAGTTACTCAATAGCCATGTTAGTGTTTGCAAAGGAGCTTTGAATTGCCTCTACCAGACAGCTCCCATATAATCATCCACACAAATTGCAAATTTGTTTGATGCTTGAGTTTAATTTCATGGTTGTAATTAGTTTTCAGTTTCTAAAAGCTCAGCAAAAGACATTAAACTTGGAGAAGTCATTTAGACCTCAGCATAAGTGAAAGATTGAGTCCTTTTTTTTTTTTAAGGAAATAAGTACTGCAATTTAAAATTACTACTACTGTTAACTAGTTCAGTATCTTTTGTTACCCAAGTGTTGCTAATATTTTATCTTCTGGTTTTATTTAATTTACTAATTCCTGAAGTATGCACTGAGTATTGTAATTTTTTCTACAGATTTTCCCATTTAAAATACCAGTTTGTCAGTTTTTTAACATTTTACAAAAACTAGAGAATGACATTGGATTCCTTATAGATTAAAATACATTGTAACCAGAGTATTTCTTTATACTTTTGTGGTGCTATAGTTATTTGATAGAATAATTACTTCATGTGGCCTATTATTATAATGCCCATTTTATAGAAAATGAAAGTTACGTATTTTGAGTGCCTGAGCCCTAAGGTTATGGTAGCAAATTTTCAAATACCTGTAGTCCATGTCTTCTCATTTTGATTTTGGTCTTCTTGATGCATCATGCAGCTTTATTAACATGCAGTGGTACTTTCTATGAGATAGTAGTTAAGTTGAACAGTATTAGTGAAATTTGTTAAAATATGGAAAAACAATAGCAATTGACTAAGCCAGTTTCTTATAATACCTGTTCTGTTTAATTATAGGATCTTGTTTCTCTGTGTAATTTCCATAACTATGATAATTTGAGACACTTTGCAAAAAAACTTGATCCTCGAAGAGAAGGTGGTGATCAGAGGGTAAGCAAAATTCTTATTTAGATTATTATGTAACTTTTTTTGAGAGAGAAAAATGAGGTTCACCAGTTTAAATAAAACTTACTTTAATTGTTAAGTGGCCTCATATCTTTACTAATAACAAATGAGTAATGTTGAATTGTTGATGTTATCATCCTGGACATACATACTAAATATTACTGTTTTATTTAAATTGAAACTGGTTAGTTTAGGAGCAGAGGTTCCTCCCCTCCTTATTTTTTTATTTTTTATTTTTTTTGCTGTTTTAGCAGTATTTTTAAGAATTGACTCTGTTGAAAGAAAACATATTGGAAAGTGCTACATGCTATAAAGAGAAACCTATTTTTGCTCTTAATATTTGTCAGTTATAGTCTCAAACTCAAGTTTATTTTTATGTGGATGGATATGTAAGTGGAAAGGGATTATAGTATTAGTGATAGGCCTTACAGAGCTTCATAGTAAGTTTTATATGTCACTATAGATGAAGCATTATTCTACAGAAAGTATTTAATGCAGTATTTCTGACACTGTTATTTTAAAGTGATTTTTATCAGTGTGTTTGACTTCATATTTTTGCATATATATATACTCCTTTCTAAAGGAGTCAGAACTTAAATTTCAGGAACAATATTTTCTTTTTGTCTTCACTGTTGTTTACTGCATTAAGGCGCTTGTTTTGAATTTAAATTCCCTTGTATCCCAAGTGGAAATGTTTAAAATAAAATTACCTAACTAGACCTGAAGCTAATATGTGCAAAGCACTTATAAGTAGAAAAAAATTTTAACACATACTGTGTAAATTTTCCTATCATTAGTTTCAAAATAACTTTTAATAATATATGAGAATTATGCAAGGCTGACAAAAATAGAAACTTCCATGGGCGTCAACATGAGTAACATGGAGCAAAACATCAGATGGTGGTGGGAGAAAATGGTAACAGATTTTAATAACATTCATCATTGAAAAATACCATTTTATAGCTTGGACCTTTCTTCACTCAAGTGCACTAATAAATTATGTATGTTGCTTGAACAACTAGCATTCCTTTGGACCAATGGACTATGAAAGTCTCCAACAAGAACTTGCTTTAAAAGAGACAGTATGGAAAAAAGTGTCACCTGAGTCAAATGAGGACATCTCTACAACTGTAGTATATAGAATGGAAAGTCTGGGAGAGAAAAGCTAAAGAAATGGGTTCTAGTTTCAGCATGTTCTTCATTTAACCTTTCAAACATCTTTAGTTTTTTTGCATACTATATTTATTGAGTTTTTTGTGCTTTCAACTTTGGGTGCTGGAGCCATAAAGCTTTTTTTTTCTTTAATCTTTGTGTTAAGTTAATAGATTAAAAAGTGGATTTGTCAGTCTTTTAAATAAATAAAGCAGATTTGCTTTATTTTTTTTTAATGAAAGGAAAAATTTCTTTACATTTTTTTCTTGGTGTAATTAAAATTTTAACTATTTGTAGTCAAGTAATCCCATTTTAAAATAATAACAGAAATTTGTAATTTCTTGGTTCTGAAACCCACACATTGAACTCATAAATTTCATCATATTTTTTTATTTTCCAGTTTTAAAATTGACATGGTGTCTCCAGTAGCAATACAAAGTATTTCTGTGCTAAATACAAAAATAAAAAGACATAATTATGATTTCCAAATATTTAATATAGCAGCAGGTAGATTTGCTTTACTTTTTTTTTTTTGGCTTTAAAGTTTTAAATTTATTTAAAATTTTATCAAACACTTTAAATTATCTTTGCTTTTTCACTTTGCAACTCCTTTGTTCTGTCAGAATTGTTATGTATAGGAGTGTCTTATTTACTAAAGCATTCCAGCCAAAGAATTTCTGATGTAAGATAATGACATTTTCACTGTTAAAAACCTATAATGGTTACTCAGAAGGAGCAGCAGTGAGTGTCTTCAAGTGAAATGTTTACCTGAACAGTTTTATTTTAATATTACCCACTTAACTTTTTCTGTGTTATATTTAAGTGTGAATGGTGAATTTCGGTTTTTAGCTTTTAATAATTATAATTTCACAAATGCTAATGAACTTTTTTGATAAATTATAATTATATCTCATAAAGCTTGTTTTATTCAAACTCTTTTAGAGTAGTTAGGAAATGAATTCAATCTGAAGGTAGTAAGTATGCTTCTAAAATACCTGTTAGATTTTAATCCTTTTGTTCGGTTATAATAATGCAATATTGAGAATCAAAACTTGTTTTTAAGAGGTCTATCGGTTCTACACAGCCTAAATTTGAAATAATCCACAATGTTTAAAGTCTGTCTTGGCAAAGTGATTGTAAAGTTCTGTAGGATCCTATTCATACTTCTTCCTTCCTCCATATACCTCTCTGTTTCTCCCCACAGTTCCCCAGAGCTTCAAGATTTTGGAGGGACAAGGATGGAGTCAGAAGGAGAACTTGATAGTTTTTTAGTATCATGGCATACATGTGGTGTAGGGTAAAGTCTAAAATAATAATTACAGTGTAGCAAAAAATATTTTCCTGGATGGTTTAGATACAAGTGCAAACAGAGATGTAGATTATATGATTATATGAATTTGGAAAACTATGATATTAGGAAAAGCAATTCTCTTCCAAAGTTGGTTAAAAGCCTTTTGGCCCAACTGAAGTATTAAACATATTTAAAAAATAATTATGCCATAAGTTTTAGAGAATATTAGCCAAGGATTTTATGGCTAATTGTTCCTCTGATGTACAGATGCATATCCTAACTGGATGTTCCTGGTTTGGGCATTTACGTGAGAGTGGTGTGTCTGCACTCTGATCCTTTATAGCTTAACTCAGCTATACCTTTGAATAGTGTGATTCATATTAATTCACAGAGCTCTTTGTGGTTTGGGGACTGAATGTCTTAATTGGTAGTTTCCCAAAAAAAGGCTCCCTTCTCCCACGCTCTAATTGTTACATTTTACTGTTTCATTTGGAGGTGGGTTTTACTTTATAAAATGAAAATTTCATGTTTCATATTGTATCCACATTTGTAAGATTTCAAAATGATGTTAATGTGTGCCACTTACTATGTTGATGAGGCTTAAATACACACCAATGGAGAAGGGTTATCTAAGCTACTCTGTTTATAGAATCCTGTTAAAGATGAGCATCCAGAAATTTTTGTAGGAAGGTATAAATGGAAGAAGAGAGAAGATACTGTGAATAGGTCCTCAAACTTTACTTAAAGAAAAAAAGAGGAAAATCTTTGCCAGATTTAAAAACATTATTTTGATTCTTTCAGTATTTTAAATACCTTTTCAAATAAAGTTCTTGAAAAGTACCGAGTATTGTTGAATTTAATGTTTTATGCCATTACTGATTCTTGATATTCAAGCATTTTGAAGTTAGCCTATTTGTTTTTTTTTCCATCATTAACATTTCATTTGAAATGCATATCCTTTCTGAAATACTTTATTTTTAGCATAAATGTTGTGCATTTTATCTTAGTGTTTGGATTAATCCATTTGTGTTATTTAGCTTTCTTTTATTTGCTTTGTATATTAATGTACCTTTTATTTTCCAGTATGCCTACTTTTTGTATTGTACAATAAATTTATTTTAAGCTGATTTTATTGGTTTTTTTTTCATAAAAGCAACTCCAGCATTTTAAGTATAACAAATGGAATTTTCACTTTAAAAGTCATGCTTTATGGAGATATAATAAACATGCTTTATAATTTTAGTTAATTCTGAAACTACTGTGAAGAGAAACTATAGAAATAATCAAGGGCTTCATTTGATTCTCTCTTTTTTCGATGTAGTATAGTGTTCGTTTTTTTTTTTTTTTAATTTTCGGGGAGGTTGTTTTTCAGTTGGTTGTATTAGAAGTATTTGAATAAAGACTTTTTTCCTAATTTTTTTTTTCTTGTAGTTTTGCCACTTAACAACTTAGGGAAAAAAACTCCATTTACGGATTCTTTTTGCTTTCTGAGCAAGAACATCACTGATTCACTATGTAATTGTTGCGTTATCAGTTGTTCAGAATAGGAGAAATGTTGCTAAAATCAAACAGTATTGCATTAGGATAGAATTGTAAACCTCAGTAGAATTTATATTGAGTAGAAAAACTGTAGAATTGAAATTCACCTTAACTACTTTTCAAGAAATTTAATTTTCAGAAGGAACTTAGTATAGTCCAAATTATAATGTATGCATTGTAGGTCAAATACAGTACTTTCAGTTTTTGTTTGATGAAATTTTCCATTCATATCCAGAGAAACATCCCAAATATATTGATGAAACTTTTAAAACTGCTTGAAGAGGAAATACTGTTGTTTATGGGAATTTCTATTTATCTGTGGGATTTTTTTCCATGATGTTCTTTTGGGACTAGTAAATAGGGAGTTCCATTGTCATGATATATTCAGTTTGTAAGTTTGTGATCACTAGCTTTTAAAGATACATTTGGGGTTGTTTTGTTGGTGTTTTTAGTCCCTTTGAAACAGGTAACTCAGAGAGATTGGTCTGAAAGTGTAGTTTCATAGGCATGTATGTGTGTGGAAAGAACCACTGAATATATACTGATATTGTCAGTCTGTATCATGATAATTTATATAAGTGTATGTGTACATGTATCAAATAGATGTCTATATATTTATCTGTCTATCCACCCATTCATATTCTGAAAATCAGTAGCAGTTATTTCTACATGGTATAAATGGTTCATTGATCTATTCTAGGTCTTGTTATAGGAGAACTTTGAATTTTTGCTGACCCAGAACTTATAAAATACAGCATATTTTAATTGTTTCAGTTTACCTTTAAAGATATGTGGTTTCAGTTTTGCTCCCATTCACTACTGGCACTGTCAGAGAGGAGAATAATGATATTGGAGAACTCCACAAAAGGGAAAGCAAGAACATCAGATTTCATGTGGAAGCTGACTTTAGTTACCAAAATTATTATATGGAAGGATTGTATACAACTTAAATAATGGACTTCTTAGTTACAACAGTTTACTCTATGGAATAATTTTACTCCAAAACTTGTGCACAATTTTTAGTTTTTTAATGAGTACCATGCTTTCTGTTCAGTTCCTCCTTTATCATTTTATATTAAATATAATATTATAAACCAGATGAATTGGAGGTGGGGATTGTTATGATTCATCATGGCCCATCACTCTGATTTTTTCAGAGTAAACTTTTGTCCATTCACTGTCATGTAGTTCAAAGCCAAAATTATGCGTGAACATAGATTCAAGTATATCAAGTTCACTTTTACTTTAAATTGTAAGACAGTTAACATCTGTTTTCTACACTGTTTAGAAATGGAAGGAATTTAATTGGACTAAGATTCTTTTATTCCTTTTCTCCCTCTTTGCCCCAGTTGTAGTTTATTAATGAGAATAGCACACAGTGCGTATTGAAGAAGTTTAGGAATATACTGAACTTCCCTCGTGGCTCAGATGGTAAAGAATCCACCTGCAATGCGGCAAGCCTGGGTTCGATCCCTGGGTTGGGAAGATTCCCTGGAGAAGAGAAGGGCAGGAATTACATTGTCTTAGTCTGGAATTCTACTTTTAAAAATACTGTAAGGTCATTTAGGACAAAATCTATCCAGTGTAAAACAGAGCTCGCAAAACTTGATTTTTTTTTTTTTGTAGAGTCCTTAAATAGTAATAGGCTTCCCTGGTGGCTCAGATGGTAAAGCATCTGCCTGCAATGCAGGAGACCCAGGTTCAATCCCTGGGTAGGGAAGATCCCCTGGAGAAGGAAATGACAACTCAATCCACTACCCTTGCCTGGAGAATACCATGGACAGAGGAGCCTGGTAGGCTACAGTCCATGAGGTTGCAGAGTCGGACATGACTGAGCGACTTCACTTCATTCACTAGATAGTAATAGAAAAGGTACTCACTTAAAAGAAAAGGTTAAATAGACTAATGTAAGTCTTTATTTAATGAATTGATTCTCTTCCTGTAGTTTTAAAATGTTCCTTTCTAAATTTATATTTTGTGAGCATATGAAAGGAAGTTTAAGGTTGATAAACTAAATCTTAAGTGTTTTATAGATTATCCTAGTAACTTTAATAAGTTATAGCTATAGAGATTTTTAAGATATGTAAAACCAGTGTTGATTGAAACTTATAATGGTTTCCTAATCCATTTATCTTTAATTAAAATGAATAGACTACTGATTAGCACTTGGCACATTGCATTTTTGGTATTTTGGGCATAATATACAACTTCTTGTTGGGAACTGTTGGTTACATTAAAAAAAATGAACAAGTAATGATCCTTGATTTCCAATACTTTGATGAAATTGTAAGCAGTCCAGTATGGAGGCTCAAAGAAAAGAGTAATGAAATGACAAATTCTGGCAGTTGATCTCATAATGTTGGTATTATTAGACTTCTAACTCTAAATTTCATTTACTAATTTGGAAGTATTTTAGTTACAGTCTCAGTGGCAAAGAACAATTTTGGTATACTTAAATTTTAATATCTGAGGATCTTATTTTTCTGGACATAGTATTATGAAAAATCAATGATTTTTATTTCATCAAGTATTTACCTTGCTAAAATATTTTCAATCCTAATGTCTCAGCTGGTTGAAATTACCTATTTGGAAGGCTTAGCTTTTAAAAGAAAAAATTCTTACCTGACACAGTTTTAAATTTCTGTTTATTATATTTCTGGAGATTTTTTATATAGTGAAAATCTCTTCTGCCTAACAATTCTACTTGAAACTCTTAGTTATAATTTTAATTCATATCCTGTAAACAACTGAAGAATTTCTTTTATTTTTAAAATACATTTCAGCTGTTCTAGGTCTTTGTTCTTTCATTTACTGTAGTCTGATAGTTTATTAGAATCACCTATTTGAGCTGGAAAGGCATCTTGAAGATTATCTACCACAAGCTCCTATTCCTCCCAACCCTCTTTTCCAGGTAGCACCTTGTTTTCTCAATTAGCACATTTACTCCCCCTACCTTCTTTGATAGGGTTGGTTTATTTTATGTATTTTGGGACAGCCTTTTATTTGTTGGTTATTTTTATCCTGTGTGTGTGTGTGCATGCACTTGCCCACTAAATCGCTTCAGTTGTGTCTGACCTTATGGACTGTAGCCTGCCTGCCAGACTCCTCTGTTCATGGAATTCTCCAGGTATAATTGACAGTACTGGTTAGTATGATTGTAAGTTATTTGGCAAACTAATCATCCCATCAGTGTGGATTAAAAGTAATTGTATTTTTCCAGTATATAGTTATATGCCACATTTATAAAGACTAATAAAGCTAGAAATATATGTCACAATTATACAGTAGTTCTAAAAATAAATCATGACCCCAGAATCTTTGAAAGAAACTAAAGGGTAACAGAAATGTGACTCTAAAAATAAATGTTGCACCCTTGGCTTTTTAAAATAAATTCCTCTGAGATTAGGCTAAATATATAAGTAAAAAAGATTCTCAAGTAGCGAAAAGGTCATTAGAGTTCCAAAAATATGTTTTCTGGAAAAAACTTTTTTTTCCAGTTAGCTTTTCCCAGCACATACTGTGCAAGATACCTAGCTAGTTCGGTTGTTTCTGCTTTAAATATTTGGTTCTTTGAGTGGCTTCAGAAAAAGGCTCCCTGTTTGCATATTACTTTACTGTGTGTATTATCCAGTATCAATCTACTTCATAGTTCTGGGATTTTTTTTTTATGAAGGAGATATATATTGCTGTTCTTGAAATGCAGTAGATTTTGAGTTGACTTAAATGTTAAAACTTTATTATTATTCTTTAAAAAAGAAAACTACTGTTTCTTCTCAAAATTTAAACTTGTCTAGGAAACTCTTCTCCCCCCAAGTTTGTATAAGTGAGAAACTGAACTTTTAAGAGACTGACTCATTCAGTATAAGCTTGCTTGTATTGAATGCTTGCTTTCACATTTTATCTATTAAATTTGATGCTGAAATACTAACATTAGTTATGCAGATATAACTATTCATGTTTGGGTATTCCATTGTAAGATCCAAATTAAAAAATCATGATCTTCGGTCTCTTGTTAAACTTTTCCTTAGCTTCAAATGACAGGTTTTCATTATTTTGTGTGTGCCTTTCATAAATCATCACTAAGGATCACTATCATTCGTCCTTTGAGGGGATAACATGAAACTTAAGTCTTTTATCCATTAAGGGAGACTAATGATATAGAATTATATCAATTATTAATTGAATTACATCCAAGGTCTGTTTTGTGTTTTCTTGTGGTCTCTCGAAATTAAAGAATCCTAATTGAAAAATCTGTTAATCTTGAGTATTGTTTCTTTTTCATCCTTTCCTAACATAACTCATTTTGGGCTTAAGATGAGATAACTTTAAAAACTATATCAGAGTTGCTCATAAAATGGGCTTTTGTTTTCAAACCTTCATATTACTGGTAGGTTAATTTCTAGATCGTTTCATGTTGTTAACATTTGTCACTCTACTTTTATTTTCTTTAAAATGTTATTTTTTAAAATTCACAATTATGAAGTATAAACTTTTTATCAATATGCTATAACTTGTTGGTAATTTATTTTACAATTGACTTGAATACATGGGTCCAGGTCTGTTTAGAAGATTTATAATTTAAATACAGAAATGAACCAAATAATATTTTCTGTTTTGAATGTTAAAGTTTCTGCAGAATGGAACTTTATTGACATCCTTTGAAGTTGTAGGACAAATGATTTTGTTAAAATTCTTTTGACTAATACCATTAACCCACTTCAATCATACCAATAAAATATTTCTGTCTAATGTTTCCTCTTTTTACCTGAAAGAGAAACTTCAGAGAATAGTTTTCATGAGGCAGGAAGTAGAGCTTAATTTTCTATTACAATTTTTGAAGTGTTCCAACTAAAGCATACTATTAAAATAGTCATTGTATGACATTTTTTCTTTTTCACCTAAAGGAAAAACAAGGGAGAAAAAACTAATTGCAGTGTTTTTAGCCAAGTAATAAAAACTGGAGAAGCTTTCATTTTTGTCTCTGTTGTGCAATTTTATTTTATATCCACCGCATATATCTGCCACAGAACCATCCCTATTATTTATTTTGTATCCCTTACATGTTGGACTTTGTCCTGTAATGATCTGCTTGCTTTTATGTTAGTATAGATTTACCCTGTGTGTAGGGGCTTTTGAATGTAGAGCTGCTATTGTTTGCATACTGTGTTTTGTAGTTTTTGCAATGCAAGAGTTCCTACTCACTGCCATTGTGAGGCTTAGAATTTTGTGTTAGTTAAGAATTTGGGATCTTCTGTAGAGGTTTTTGATAATTGAAACTTTTGGTTTACTTAGCATTTTTTTCACTTAAAAAACGTCAGTGAGTGCCGGGCAGTTAGTTGGGCATACAATTCAAGTGGGTAGCCTGATATGATATCCTGTGGGCATGAATTTTGAGTTTTGATTTGCTTTTCTTTTCATATTTACACACAGTGTTCAGGCAGTATGTTAGGTATTAGAGATGCTGCTCTAAGAGGCAAGGTTCTCCCTGTGATGATCACAATCTGTAGAAACAGGGAGGCTGCCTCCGTTCTATAATTCTAGGATTGACAGTGTGGAGTTTTCTGTGCTATATATGAGCAAGCATATTAAACATCACTGGGGGCATCTAAATATCCTTAAGGCTCCAAAGCAACTTCTAGAACATTTCAGATTTTCAATTTTATCTATTGTACGTTTGGCTCATGTACAAAGAGAAAAATAAAATATCCAACATTTTGATGTCACTGTCAGCTTTTTTTCAGTAAGTAATGATTATAGATGTTGACTTGTCTATAAATAATGCCAAATGAGTTTAACATACAATTTTAAAGCTCAAGTCTAATGTAAGTAAAGGAAATTTTTGTATATTGACTCTTAGTCTACCACTTATTTTCTAATATTCTTTAAAAATCTCAAATATTTTCAGTTTGATCAGTTAATAAAATTCACTCTTCATATCTTGACATCCATTTAAAAGTACGATTTTCTGTTAACCCACTTCTACCAAATAGATGACTAAATGTAAGCAAGAGAATCTATAAACAGATGAATTTTTTGAAAGTTCACTTTATTTATTTATTTTTTACCTTCTTCATTTTTATTTT
>ML660197.1:49772742-49871114 GCA_007570785.1 Antilocapra americana | reverse complement strand
GCCAGCCCAGGGTTGATGCTCGGGGCTGGCGATTGATTTCACATATGGTAATTAACATGTTTCAATGCCATTCTCCCATATCATCCCACCCTTGCCCTCTTCCACAGAGTCCACGTGTCTGTTCTATACATCTGCGTTCCTTTTGCTGTCTCGCATGCAGGGTTCTCGTTACCATCTTTCTAAATTCCATATATATGCATTAGTATACTGTATTGTTGAAGTTCACTTTAAAACCATATCATTAAGCTTATTGACTGTATATGTTCAGCAGACTGTGTCACTAGGAGAAAGGACTGGTATACACTATGAAGTAATAACCTGTGTTCCTTCTGATCAGAAAACTCTGCAATAGCTATCTTCATTAAGTTATTTGCTGGCTACAGTGCACAAAAGCGAACAGGTTTTACAGGACTTGGGGCCAAATCTAGTGACCATGTTGTAATTAATTTTGCCCTAGACAGCTTCTTTTGTAGAGATGCAATGAAAAGGGAGGAAGGCAGGTAGTACCAGAGAAATTTAAGTGTTTTACAGTTAATATACAAAATAGGTGCAGAAGTTTATTCTTTTGTTCATTTGCCTTCATGCAGTAATTATGGAGCAGCCACTACAAGCCAGGAATTGTTTTGTGTTCTGGGCAAGATCATGAGACAATCTTATAGACCATATATGCCAGGAGTTTGTATAGCAAAAAACAGCCTAGATAAGTAATTGCGTAAGATAATTTCAAATAGTGTTATAGCTACAAAAAAGAACGTATATCACTGTTCAACCTTAATTTGAAAATCTCAAACTTTGTTAAGCACTCCCCAAAAAAGCTAAATAACTTCAGCCTGTTTCATTACACTGTTAATTGTTGAATGAAGTAAAAACCTTATTCAGCTGGATATCTGGGAGTTAGTGACCAACTGGACCACTTGACTTACTCATTGACAGACAGCTCTTTTATTTTTTTGGAATGTTAAAAACAAATTTTTAGGTACAGGAAGCAATAAAGAATTTCTTTAAGAAGTGCTACTGTGATAACAGCCCATTTGCAGTATTTCTACCCGATTCTGATAAACTCATTTTTTGTTCTAGAAGTTGGTTTAGGGGCTCAAGCATAATGTTTTAAGATTTTGTGTTGTATTTTTGAAAAAACATAACCAGATGTATATACAGTTGATCTTTAACAACACAAGGATAAGGGGTCCTAATTCCCATGTTGTCGAAAATCCACATACACCTTTACAGTAGACCTTCTGTGACCTTGGTTCCACACCCATGGATTCAACCAACTGGTAGATTCTATAATACTATATGTAGTATGTATTTATTGAGGAAAAAAAAAACATACAGATGTTGACCCACACAGTTCAAACTTCTGTTCAAGGGTCAACTGTGTTCACCCATTTTCCCCACTTTTCTGCCCCCACCTCTTGCAACCACCAATCTGTCCTCTGTATCTATGAGCTTTTGTTGTTAGGTTCCAAATATGAGAAAGATCATAGTGTTCATCTTTCTCTGTGTGCCTTACTTCATGTAGTATAAAGCCTTTGAAGTCCATCTATGTTGTCTAAATAGCAGGTTTTCTTTTTTATGTCTGTAATATTTCTGTGTGTATACATTTGTGTGTCACAGTTTTATATCTACTCATCCACTGACACTGTGCTTCTGTGTTGGCTATTGTAAATAATGCTGCAATGAATGTGGGGGTGCATATATCTTTTCAAGTCAGCACACTTTTCTTCAATAAATGTCAAGAAATGGAATTGCTGGATCATAAGGTAGTTTTTAATTTTTTTGAATGACATCCATACTGTTCCCATAGTGGCTGTGCCAATTTACCTTACCACCAACAATGCCCAAGGATTCCTTTTTCTTTGTATTCTCACCTACTTTTGTTGTTTCTAGCTTTTCTGGTAATAACCTATTAGGTGTGATATTTCATTGTGGTTTTGATTTGCATTTCCCTGATCATGATGCAGAACATATTCTCACGTACCACTTGGCCATCTGAATATCTTTGAGAAAATGTCTTTTTAGATCTCATTTTTTAGTTGGACTTTTTTAATATACTGTTGAGTTGTATGAATTCTTTACATAATTTGGATGTTAGCCCCTTAGCACACGTGGCTTACAAATATTTTCTCCTATTAAGTAGTTTTTCATTTTGTTGATGGTCTCCTTTGCTGTGCACAAGGTTTTTAGTTTGAGGTAGTCTGGCTTGTTTATTTTTGCTTTTGGTGTCGGATTCAAAAAGATCATTGCCAAGACTCATGTCAGGAAGCTTACTGCTTGTTTTATTCTGGGAGCTTTATGATTTGGGGTTTTAGGTTCAAGTTTTTAATCCATGTTGAGTTCATTTTGGGGTATGGTATGTGATAGTGGTCTTCTTTTATTCCTTTGCATGTAGCTGTCCAGTTTCCCTAACACCATTTATTGAAGAGACTGTCCTTTCTCTATTGTGTATGTGTGGGTTTAGTTTTTAATATGGTTTGACATCAGGGAGTGTGATGCCTCCAGCTGTGTTTTTCTTTCTCAAGATTGTTCCGATTATTTGGGATCTTTGTGGTTCTGTGCAAATTTTAGAGGGTTTTTTTTTTTTCTGTTTCTGTGAAAAATACCATTGGAATTTTCATAGGGACTGCATTAAATCTGTGTATTACTTTAAGAAGTGTGGATATTTTAACAGTATTTTAGTCTATAAGCATGAAATATTTTTCTGTTTATTTTGTCTTTGGTCTCTTTCATTAATCTTGTAGTTTTCAATGTATAGATCTTTCATCTCCTTGGTTAAATTTATTCCTAGGTGTTTTATTCCTTTTGATGTAATTGCAAATGAGATTGTTTTCTTAATTTCTCTCTTTTGATAGTTTGTTATGCAACAGACTTTTGTGTATTGATTTTGTATCCTACAACTTCACTGAATTTATTATATTAGTTCTAGCAGTTTTCTGATGGAGCTTTTAGGGTTTTCTATGTATAATATGTCTTCTGCAGATAGTAACAGTTTTACTCTTTTCTTTCCAGTTTGAATTTCTTTTCTTTTTCTTGTCTGTTTGGTCTAGAACTTCAGTACAATGTTGAATAAAAATAGTGAAAGTGCACATCTTTATTTTCTTTATGATCTTTGAAGAAAAGCTAACTTTTCACTATTAAGTATGGTGTTAACTGTGGACTTGTCATATATGCAGTTTATTGTGTTGAGGTACATTCCTCACTTTGTTGAGAGTTTTTTTTTAAATTATAAATGGATGTTGGATTTTGTCAAATGCTTTTTCTTCATCTATTGAGATGACCATATGATTTTTATCCTTCATTTTGTTAATCTGGTGTAACACACTGATTTGTGCATGTTGGCCCATCCTTGCACCCCTGCAGTAAATCCCATGTGATCACAGTGTATGACCCTTTTAGTGAATTGCTGAATTTGCTTTGCTAATATTTTGCTGAGGATTTTTGCATCTGTAATCATCAAGGATACTGATGTGTCATTTTCTTATTTTGTGATATCTTTTGTCTGGTTTTGGTATTACGGTGATGATGGCTTTGTAAAATGAGTTTGGAGGAGTTCCCTCCTCTTCCAGATGCAAAGGATGCATTTTCAGTCCTTTCGTTTTGCCTTGTCTAAATGTCAGTTAGCTAAACTCAGTTTACTAAAACCTTTATAAATCCTGACTTTTCATAGAGATCAAAGTTCAGGGCTTTCATTAATCCTATTTATGTATTAATTGTTCAGTGATCTGGAACTTCATTATGCAAAAATGAATGTATCTTTGTTCACATCTGCACTTGTTTTTAGTATAAAGATTTTATTTTGAAACCAATAGAATGAGAAGAATTCAATGATGAAAAAATGAAATATTCTATCATCATTTAGAGCCGTTTATGGTTGTCCTTCTATACGTTTGATTTTTAGTTTAATGACGATGTTAAACATAAGCAAAAACTCACAAAAACATGCTATGTATACTAGATCATGAGGAAACAATTTTGTTACTAAAAGTGTATTTAAAAAAATAGCTTCTGACTTTCCCAGTGCACTTATTCTGGCAGGTGAGTGGTAAATGAATGCATTTTCCATCTGTTTTCCCAGAATTGCTTTTATAGTAATGTATTATGTATAATGTATTTGTACCAATAGTGAAGTACAAAAGTGGTCAGACAGTTCATTTTTTCTGTGAAATTGCTTTCCCACTTATGTAGCTGTAAGAAAGTGGCTAAGACTCTTCTGGTCTCTAGGTTTCCTCTTCAATATTGTTAGTCCCTGTTTTACTTAGTTACCAAATAGTTTTTCATATCTTCTCCACCAAGAATTTTGTTTTCCTCCTATGTGTGTTTTCTCCTCTTTCCTGCTGATGTATGTAGGTCCCCCATCAATGTCCAGTATTAGATCCCTTTATGTAAATTAATACGTAACCTTTAAAATTTTTTTTGTTCTTCCTACTAAGAACTGATTATCTCAGTATTTATTAGTTTTTGTTTAAATCACGTACAGGATTAGTTCAAGGTATTTAGCCAACTTAACTTGGTGGAGTAGCTCAGATTTTATATAAACCAACTTTAGCATTATCTTGTTATTCACTCATGAATTAGTTCTTCATTCAACCAGTGTTTATTTGCTTATTATGTCTGAGAAACTGCAAAGTGCTTAAGATAGGCAGCAGTTAATTAGACAAGTATGATCCAACTCTTGGTTTTCGAAATACAGAAGGGGATGCAGATATTGAATATATAATTACTAAAATAATTTAAGTAATTTCTTCACACTGATACATGTAGTTCTAGTTTATTTTAACTGCTATAAAGAAGGTGAAATGGTATATTTTGTGACATTGTTTTTATATACCCATAACAGACTTTATGAGACAAATACACAATGTAGTTAAAGTCTAAGAACGTGCACTCCAGTCTTCATTGAAACTCACCTCTGGGCAGAAAAGGAGTGGATGCAGGAGAAATAGCAATAGTTAGCTGTATCTTTAATTTATCTTTTAAAAATATTAATCAAATATGATAGAATAAATGAAAGAAGAGTGCTAGGAGAGGGTATAACATGAAAACCTCTTTTACCTGGATGATTCAGTATGGTTGTTTTCCATGAAAGGTGATAGTTAAGTTTAGAATGAGTTAGAGGAAGGGTTATTGAGTTGCTAAGTCAGGTCTGACTCTTACGCCACCCCATGGACTGTATCCCGTCAGACTCCTCAGTCCGTGGGATTTCCCAGGCAAGAATCCTGGAGTGGGTTGTCATTTCTTTCTCCAGGGGATCTTTCTGACCCAGGGACCAAACTCGCATCTCCTGCATTGGCAAGTGGATTCTTTACTGCTGAGCTACCAGGGAAACCCAAGAGAAAGGGTAGAGTAGGATTAATAGGATAGTCTGGTTTAGAAAGGCCCCAGGACAGAAAGGAGTTTAGCACATTTCAGAAAGGGAAAGTAAGCAAATGTGGTGAGGTGAGGTAAGTGGAGATAGGCCCTAGATGTGTCTTAGAAAATCACATTATGTAGGGTCACCCCTCTCATATTTTAATATGCATCTGAACTGTTAAGTGTCCTAATTATAAAGTGCAGATTCCTGAAGTCCAGCGACAAAGTTTGCTTTTAAAATCTGCATTTTTATTAAGGACCCCAGGTGTTTCTGCTGCAGTTAGTCCTCTGAACACAGTTGGGCAAAAATCTATGCAGGGTTTTATATGCCATTTGTATGTAGGGTTTTATATCCATATTGGACTAGTCATAGTGCAGTTGGAAACGTGAAGACTTTTTAGAAGAGACATGATATGACACTGCTCTGTGAAGAACAAATTAGAGGTAGGCAAGAGTTGAAGTTCTGAGCCCAAAATGAGATGTGGTAGTGGTTTAGAATAGGGCTTTAGAAGTGAAAAAGGTAGATAACGGGTTTTAGAGATGAAATTGGCAAACACCTGTTGATAGTATTTGATGAATGAAAAAGATGAGATCAAATTGACTGCCAGGTTTTTAGCAGGAGCAATAGGGAGGATGCTCCTGCTTTTACTGTGATGGAGAAGTGAACTTTGTGAGTACAGAAAGAAATTAATTTTGGTTTTGACAGTTAAGGATCTGTTTGACTCTAGATAATCAGGAGGTTGATTAACAGTGATTTAGTCTCATATAACAAGTCTGGGGGTACAATCCAGTACTAGTGCCATCAGAAACGGTAAGCTCTGCTGTGACCATCCTTAGTGGCTGGATTTTAGACCTCATGCCTATGAACTTATAGTTGCCAGATAGGTGTTCCATTCTTGATCTCTCTTGTATGGTCAAAGTAGAATAATAAAGGAAAGAGTGACACCTAAATCATGTGAAAGAAATTTCCAAGAAACTCATATTCACTGGCCAGACTAGCTATAAGGGAATCTAGGGGGCTATTTTTTAATTAAAACTCATTAAGTTCAGTTGAGTTGCTCAGTCATGTCCAACTCTTTGCAACCCCATGAACTGCAGCATGCCAGGCTTCCCTGTCCATCACCAACCTCCAGAGTCCACCCAAACCCATGTCCATTGAGTCAGTGATGCCATCCAACCATCTCATCCTCTGTCGTCCCTTTCTCCTCCTCCCTCAATCTTTCCCAGAATCAAGGTCTTTTCAAATGAGTCAGCTCTTCCTATCAGGTGGCCAGAGTATTGGAGTTTCAGCTTCAGCATCAGTCCTACCAATGAATATTCAGGACTGATTTCCTATAGGGTGGACTGCTTGGATCTCCTTGCAGCCCAAGGGACTCAAGAATCTTCTCCAACACCACAGTTCAAAAGCATCAATTCTGTGCTCAGCTTTCTTTATACTCCAACTCTCACATCTATACATGACCACTGTAAAAAACCTTATCCTTGACTAGACAGACCTTTTTTGGCAAAGTAATGTCTCTGCTTTTCAATATGCTGTCTAGGTTGGTCATAACTTTTCTTCCAAGGAGTAAGCGTCTTTTAATTTCATGGCTGCAGTCACCATCTGCAGTAATTTTGGAGCCCAAAAAAATAAAGTCAGCCACTGTTTCCCCATCTATTTGCCATGAAGTGATGGTACCAGATGCAATGATCTTAGTTTTTTGAATGTTGAGCTTTAAGCCAACTTTTTCACTCTCCTCTTTCATTTTCATCAAGAGGTTCTTTAGTTCCTCTTCACTTTCTGCCATAAGGGTGGTGTCATCTGTATATCTGAGGTTATTGATATTTCTCCCAGCAATATTGATTCCAGCTTTTGCTTCCTCCACCCCAGCATTTCTCATGAGGTACTCTGCATATAAGTTAAATAAGCAGGGTGACAATATACAGCCTTAACATACTCCTTTTCCTATTTCGAACCAGTCTATTTTTCCATGTCCAGTTCTAACTATTGCTTCCTGAACTGCATACAGATTTCTCAAGAGGCAGGTCGGGTGGTCTGGTATTCCCATCTCTTTTATTTTATTTTATTTTTTTCCCATCTCTTTTAGAATTTTTCACAATTTATTGTGATTCACACAGTCAAAGGATTTGGCATAGTCAATAAAGCAGAAATAGATGTTTTTCTGGAACTCTTTTGCTTTTTCAATGATCCATCAGATGTTGGCAATTGGATCTCTGGTTCCTCTGCCTTTTCTAAAACCAGCTTTAACATCTGGAGGTTCACAGTTCACATATTGCTGAAGCCTAGCTTGGAGAGTTTTGAACATTACTTTGCTAGCCTGTGAGATGAGTGCAATTGTGCAGTAGTTCAAGCATTCTTTGGCATTGCCTTTCTTTGGGATAGGAATGAAAATTGATCTTTTCCAGGCCTGGGGCCACTGCTGAGTTTTCCAAATTTGCTGGCATATTGAGTGCAGCACTTCCACAGCATCATTTTTCAGGATTTGAAATAGCTCAACTGGAATTCCATCACTTCCACTAGCTTTGTTTGTAGTGATGCTTCCTCAGGCCCACTTGACTTCACATTCCAGGATGTCTGGCTCTAGCTGAATGATCACAGCATTGTGATTATCTGAGTTGTGAAGATCTTTTTTGTACAGTTCTTCTGTGTAGTCTTGACACCTCTTAATATCTTCTGCTTCTGTTAGGTTCCTACCATTTCTGTCCTTTATTGAGCCCATCTTTGCATGAAATGTTCCCTTGGTATCTCTAATTTTCTTGAAGAGATCTCTAGTCTTTACCATTTTGTTGTTTTCCTCTATTTTGCATTGATCTCCGACGAAGGCTTTCTTATCTCTCCTTTCTATTCTTTGGAACTCTGCATTCAAATGGGTATATCTTTCCTTTTCTCCTTTTCTTTTCATTTCCCTTCTTTTCACAGCTATTTGTAAGGCCTCCTCAGACAGCCATTTTGCTTTTCTGCATTTTTTTTCCTTGGGGATGGTCTTGATTCCTGTCTCCTATACAGTGTCATAAAGCTCTGTCCATAGTTCATCAAGCTGGAGATAGAATTTCGTGAGGGATCAGCCTGGAAGAGTAGATTCAAAGCTGTGTGGAAGTATGTGAGATTGCTCTAGGGGACAGTAAAATGACAAGGAACCCTAAGGAACTCCCATTTTAAAAGTAGGGTAGAGTATTTCAGTTCAGTTCATTTCAGTCATTCAGTTGTGTCTGACTCTTTGCGACCCCATGGACTGCAGCATGCCAGGCTTCCCTGTCCATCACCAACTCCCGAAGCCTACTCAAACTCATGTCCGTCGCATTGGTGATGATATTCAACCATCTCATGTGTCGTCCCCTTCTCCTCCCGCCTTCAGTCTTTTTCCAGCACCAGAGTCTTCTCCAGTGAGTCAGTTCTTTGCATCAAGTGGCCAAAGTATTGGAGTTTCAGCATCACTCCTTCCAAGGAACATTCAGGCTGATTTCCTTAGGATTGACTGGTTGGATCTCCTTGCTGTCCAAGGGACTCTCAAGAGTCTTCTCCAACACCACATTTCAAAAGCATCAATTCTTTGGCACTCAGCTTTCTTTATAGTCCAACTCACACATCCATACGTGACTACTGGAAAAACCATAGCCTTAACTCGATGGACCTTTATTGACAAAGTAATGTCTCTGTTTTTTAATATGCTGTCTATGTTGGTCATAACTTTCCTTCCAAGGAGTAAGCGTCTTTTAATTTCATGGCTGCAGCCACCGTCAGCAGTGATTCTGGAGCCCAAACAAATAAAGTCAGCCACTGTTTCCACTGTTTCCCTATCTGTTTGCAATGAAGTGATGGGACCGGATTCAATGATCTTGGTTTTCTAAATGTTGAGAGCTTTAAGCCAACTTTTTTCACTGTCCTCTTTCACTTTCATAAAGAGGCTCTTTAGTTCTTCACTTTCTGCGTAGGGTAGTGTCATCTGCATATCTGAGGTTATTGATATTTTGATTCCAGCTTGTGCTTCGTCCAGCCCAGTGTTTCTCATGATGCCCTCTGCATATAAGTTAAATAAGCAGGGTGACAGTATACAGCCTTGAGGTACTCTTTTTGCGACTTAGAACCAGTCTGTTGTTCCTTGTTCAGTTCTAACTGTTGCTTCCTGACCTGCAAACAAATTTCTCAGGAGACGGGTCAGGTGGTCTAGTATTCCCATCTCTCTAAGAAGTTTCCACATTTTGTTGTGATCCACACAGTCAAAGGCTTTGGCATAGTCAGTAGCACAAAAAAAGTAGATGTTTTTCTGGAACTCTCTTGCTTTTTTGATGAACAAGCAGATGTTGACAATTAGATCTCTGGTTCCTCTGACTTTTCTAAATCTAGTTTGAATGTCTGGAAGTTCACAGTTCATGTACTGTTGAATCCTGGCTTGGAGAATTTTGAGCATTACTTAGCTAGCCTGTGAGGTGAGTGCAATTGTGCAGTAGTTTGAACATTCTTTGGCATTGCCTTTCTTTGGGATTGGAATGAAAACTGACCTTTCCCAGTCCTGAGGCCACTGCTGAGTTTTCCAGATTTGCTGGCATATTGAGTGCAACACTTTCACAGCATCATTTAGGATTTGAAATAGCTGAAAAGAGGCCAGAGAAGAGACAGTCCAGCATGGTATAGTATCAGAAGTCAAACAAAGGGAGTATTTCAATAAGTTTTGAACCATCATCTCTATCAAAGCCAGATGAGTGTTAAGATGAGAGGTGTCTGTTTACATTGCATCCTTCCTTCTTTTCATTATTTTGGTGTTAAAATGTCTTTTTATTTAGAAATGATAATAGTAGATTGTTGGATTGTTTTATTGTTTGCACTTGGACAATAAACTTGGTAGCTGGTACTGGTGACTTCCTCTTCACCTTTTAAAAATATTTTATTGGCTTTGAGATTTAAAGGTCAGAGAACTGTTTGGAGTAGAGCAGGTTTGGCAACTGATAGAAAAGATCCAGTAAGGAAGGAAAGTGTGAAGTAGATACAGGAGAGTGGAAAAGGCCAATAAAGTGAGATCCCTAGAAAGAGTTGGAGCTCTCAGCACAAGTGGTAGATTAGGCTTGTGGAAGGAGGAGCATCTTCTCCAATAAAACAGGTCATTGACAGGCAAGTAGATAGGTTTGCAGTCATGGTAGAAGGTTGAGAGATTTTCTGTACATTGGTTTCCATTTTCCTGAGGCATATGAAAGACTTTCTGTTAAGAGTGAGTTGTGGGCTTGGTGTGAAGCCTTGAGATTTCAGAGCATGGAGAAGATAGGAAATGTTCATGGAGAGAGGGAGTGAGAGCTAAGGGAACCATGGGGACGTCAAAATACTATTAAGGTTGGTTGCTGGGGATTTATAGTGATGACAGTCTGTTCTGTTGGGCCTCCCACCGCCTCCTGCATCCTATGGCTGCATCCCAAATTTGGGTTTGCAGAAGATCAGGCAGGATTTTTAGAGCAATTACCAGAAACTGATTTTAACAGCAGGGTTTAAAATCTACTTTAAACTCTGCCTACATAGAAGGCAAGTCTTTTAGACCTAAAAGGTCTTCTTTTTTAGAATTTTCAGCTAATATAGATTACTCTAGCAAGTGAATTCTGGGTATCATTTTGTCATGTACATCCTCTTTGCTTCACAGAGTACAATATTACTAATAAGAATTATAAATGTTTTCATATAGGTAAGTATAAGCAGTCTTATGATAAGGTCTAATTATGTGTATATCTAAAGTTACTTCGCTTTACTTTGAGGATCTTAAGAAAAAATTATATTCTTCAGGAACTACCTATATTGTATGCTGGAGAAACATTGTCTCATAACTTGAATAGTAGTCAAAACGTCTGTGAAAGCATTTTGAAAAGTTCAAAGCACTGGAGAAACAGATATTGTTAATGTACCTGTTCTTTGTTGTCTATAAACAACAAATGTTGGACTTTTCACAATAAAAGTGTGAAATGAACGTTAAAGAATGTAGAGAATTAAATATGACTCCAGAGACCGATGAAAATGAGGGATTTAATGTATTGTGGTTGGAATAACTGTAGAATAGTCATGTATGTGTACGTTGTTTGGTTGTGGTGGTAGTAGTCAAGGCATGCAAAGGAGTGACAGGTCCTTTTAATTCTGTATTGAAATAATTCTGTCTCTGTTGCTGCCAAAACTTTGTTTTAATTCTCATTAGAAAGAGAACACTACCTGGGAATTTGTTTGTATTTCCTTATTTTTAATTTATACCAAACAGTGTAGCATCTTATAATTCCAGTGGCCCTAATCCTGATTTTTAAAAAAGTAATATATACAAGCATTTGGTGAACAGTTTATTTCCCTTTTATTCTTATTCTCTGTTTTTGGTTTCTTCGATTCTTTGGGGTTTTACATACTTGTCTTTTTAGTTAATAATAATTGTAAATAAGCATGACACTTGATCATGCCACAAGTGTGGCACCTCGTTCTCTATCTGAACGCTAATGAATGCTAACTAATCTTCGTGGGGTTTTATAAATATTCATTTGTATAAGGGAGGAAGAGACACAGGAAGATCGTGAATATAAATAAAATTTTGATAGTTTTCAATGCAGTGCAAATACTCTTAGGTCTGCCACATGGAAAATGCACTTTGTTCTTCAAAGGCATAGCTGTCTTTGCCCTGCTCATTTCTGTTTTTCTCCTATTTGCTGCTTGCTTCTTTATTAGAGTGCTCTTTGTCAGCCCACACAAAGATATGTTGTGAGTTACTTTTATACTTGGATATAAAAGGAGGGTAGCTTGTGAGCCCAGTGATATCATTTTAGACCATTCATTGCCATTTACCAGAATAATATAATCCACTGAGATAAGTTGTTTATTTGCTGCCAGTGCTGTCTGTAGCAGTCATGCTTGCTCTATTCACATTAACCCAAAACTCATATTTCATTTTTAGAGACTTAAGGAATGAAGATACCTTGTTTTTTTCTTTTTTGGCATTGATATACTGAATTGAATGATTTGTCTTGTTCCCTTATTTTGTCTTCAGTTTAAAAAAAAAAAGTACCTCAATAGAAAATTAGTATCTCTGATTTCTCTATAAATTGCTCCTTAGTTGCTATTTTCTGATTTTCTATCACAACATATTTTAGTCTTGGTTCCATATTGGTGAGGAAATCTCATCTTAGGTGTTGTCAGGAAATCTCTTGGCCCAGTGAATACTGAGTAGAGGTTGAGAGAACACTGACCCTGGCGTCAGGCAGACTGGGCCTGAGCCCTCATTCCGCCACTTGCCAGCATTATTCCCTTGCTCAAGTTCCTTTGAATAATAATAGGAAAATAACACTTTGAAGCACTTATTTCAGTCCTAGGAAAGTAGGTGCTACATATTAGCTATTTTACTATAAAAAATACATAGTCCTAATTATTTTGTCTTCATGGGTCCTTAGATTTCTTTGATATAATTGTGACTTCTTAGTTTAAGTGTAAGTAAATTTATTTCAAATTATTCTCCTCATTGAGAAATTTTGAAAGTGGTATGTTAAGAGAGTTTATCACTTAGCTGATCAAGAGCAAAAATGCAGTGTTTGGAGCTGCCATTTTGAGGTTGTATTTTGTAAGTGAAATTTCTATACTCCTTTTTTTTTTAAGAGTAAAATTTGTAGTTTATTCTCTACTAAAATTATGGTATGAGAATCTCCTGCATTTGTGTAGAAATTTGGAAATATGGTCAGGAAATTACAGAGCTGTTACTCCCATGAAGGATTTTCTCCAATCCTCTGATCCTGTCAGTTGGATTAGTTCTGTCTCTATATATAGTAACAGTTGTCCCTATGTGTCCTCAGAGATTGGTTCTAGGATTCCTCCTTGTCCCACTACAGATAATAAAATCCAAGGATGCCCAAGTCCCTTATAGTCAGCCCTCTGTATCCACATATGCAGAACCCATGGGTATGGAAGGCCAACAATATATTAATAAATGTGTCTGAATAAGTCATTGGAAAGCTTAGGAACATGTGACCTCATACTCAGCCTATAATTTTATTTTACACTTGCATATGAATGTAAAATAAACTCAGCAGTAAGGGAAAGAGAATATCTTTGATCACATACACGTTGTAATGGTTTATATTTCCACCCTCGTCAGCAAGTGATTAATTTACATTTGCTGGATATTTAAAGTTTTTCTTCAGCTACACTATATAGCGGGCTTGTATTTTTTAACCTGACCTTAAAAATATTTATGAAAGAAGGCTGAAAATTTATTTTCATTTAGAGGCTATCAAAGGCCAAGTTGGAAGTAGACTTTTAAAACAAAATTAGATGTGGCGTGATGATGGTTTATTTAACAGATGGTGAAGAGTATCTGTTCCACAGCAACAGATACTGTAGTGAGCCAGAAACAAGAGAGCAGCTTACATCAAAACGAATGTGATAGCAACAGAAGGATGGATTTTCAGTTACCTGCTTTTTTTCGTTAAAGCCTTTCCAAAAGGGTGAATTTGTTCTCTGTATGAAGACAGAGACTAATGATAAAAAAAAAAAAAGAAAACACAAGGCTAAACCACAGTTTTTGCAGTTGGTAATAGACTTGGAAATAAAATACCTGGAGTAAAGTGTAATGCCAGTGTTATCCAGTCTTCCCTTCCTCCCTCCCTCCCTCATCGTCTCCTTTCTCTGCCCCTGCCCTTCCATGTTTCCTCCCTTCTTTCCAGTATTTAGCAAAGAATCTTTATGGGTTAAAATTGAGTTGCTGATTAGTCTCTTAGTTGACTTCTATCCTTTGGATAACAGTTAGTGTGTAAGGATTCACATTATCATGGTCTACTTGTACACAGCTGGGAATGTATCCCAGCTATGTTACTAATTCACGTGCTCTATGGCCTTGAGCTAAGGCCTTTAACCTCAGTGGTAGTAATAAATACCAGTTCATCTATAATAATATTTTACAAACCAGCCTATCAGAGATGTTTGAAAACAGTAATAATTTTTTAAATATTTACTTTTTCAAGGTCATTCACTATATAAATACAAAGTGATATGCTTATGTAATTCTCATAATTGCTACTTGTGCAGAATCAGGGTATTTGGAAGACACAAAAGCCAGACAATTCAGCTTTTAAATAGGCTCAAAATACATAGAATGATAGGACTGGAGAGAGGAATGTCATGTTTTAGGCTTGTAAAATTGATAGAATCTATAACTGCTTCTAGTTTTTTTGGGAAAATGTATGATTTTGATACGCCAAGCATGCCTGTGTTGAATGAACTCATGTGAACTGTAACATTTTTGTTCCACTCTTGTCATAACTTTGTACAAATAAACTAAGAAGGTTGTCTGGTTTGGGCAGGTTCTGAGAAAAGATATTTGATAAGGAAAATGTGTAGTACTGGAAAGTCTGAAATATGAAAGGAGAACTTAACATTTAATTTCTATATGTTTAGTGGCTGCCTGCCCAAGTGAAGTTTCTTTTTACTAGGGAGAGGCATACATGAAACAATCCTTGATTTATATGGTCTACTGTTCTGCTGTATAAGCTATGTTTCTTTGTACTGAAGAATGATTCGTCAAAGAACAGGTTCCATGCCTCTGGCAGTTACTGTTAGTTAAGTCACTGTTTTCTCAACCCTGGCCTTCTTGACAGGTATTTTAAAATATACATAACTCGAGTGTATCCATTGGGAAATTAGAGTGAGGCTTGATCAATGGTTAGCGCACCTGCATCCTTCACAGCAGTTGGCTTAGAGTTGGATGAGTCATCTTATAGGATGTCCTCCTCCTCTGGTTTGTCATAGTAGTCATTCTAGAGTATGTCCGTTTGAGAATTCATGGAATGCTTTTAACAGACCACGAAGTGGACTGTCCCTAAGGGAAATAACACTCCATCTGCTATCTCAATATAGTTAAGCTGTTCCATTTTCTTTCTTGGCATTCTACTCATACTTCATTTATGCAAACCTTAAAAATATAGGTGGTTATTTGCTAAAGTAAAGAAGTGTTTGTACTTCCAATTTTAATTGGTGTCCACTGTTCCCCCTAGTGTTTTTCTGTCTTGGAGTGAATGACACTTGTTTTATATTTCCCTCTGAGCTGAAACATGCTTGTGAATAAAGTGTTACTAGCATACCCTCAAGGAATTGATTATACTCTAAAATCAGCCTTTCTTGGGCCTTATTAATAAGGAATTTTCAGGAATTCCCTGGTGGTCCAGTGGTTAGGACTCTATTTCCACTGCAGAGGACAAGGGTTCAATCCCTGGTCAGAAAACTAAGATCATGCAAGCCATGCAGCACAGCCAGATTTAAAAATAAAATAAATTTTCTTTTAGCACTTTGGAAATATTAAATAAGTGAATAAGTGGGTACATATTACATAAATAAAGTATCTTCAAACTTGGCTGGTCTAAATTCAGAATTTTAGAAAGGGACGTGGTTCATGCAAACAGTCACTGAAATACATCAAGCAATACATTTATTGCTTAGGATAATAAATTTTAAAGAATAAGAACAGTGGGTAGTTAGCATATCAATGGTATGCTCTTTGGAATTCTGGATTACTCTTGAGTAGGGGGGAGATGAGAAACACAAATACACTATATGTGACAGTGCCATGGTAAGGCAAATATAATAGAGATGACTTCTGATTTAAGAGATAGGCATAAGTCTTACAGAAGAGGGGTTAAGAGTAACGCTGCAGTGAGAAAAGATACTTTCAGGAAATTATGTATATCAATAGTTTACTAGGAGCAGAATTATCTAATTCATTACGGTTACTCCTTGGTACATGCTGTCACAAAGCTCTGTGTGGATAACCGGCAACAAGCTACATGGGTAGTAGATACTAGATAGGATGCTTGGGGAAGGGGCTTTCAGGCTAGCCCCTGAAGAGAGGAAGGATTTGATGAGAAATCTCAATGTTTCAATGAAAGGGGCATAGGCATAAGATAGAAACAAAGGTAGTAAAACAGACCAGTTTTCCTCTGTTGAGTTTGAGAGAGACAAAGCCAGCTACACTGAAGAATCTTGAATGCGAGGCTAATGAATTTAAATTATCAGGAATGATTTGGGTACTTCTTTTAATACTCCCTTGCTGATAAACATTTAGTGATCACAGCAGTGTTTTGAGAAGATGACTAGACATATGTGGGAAAGTTTTGGAGGGCGAAAGAAGGACTAGAAGCAGAGGCGCGGGTTAGGAGGACTAAATAAATGTATTGATGTTTAAGAAGTAAAAGTCAAAGAGGTAGAAGAATCAATAATTACAATTTAATAAAAATGGTGGTAGCAATTTGAGTATTTGCTTTGGGAGAGAATATTAATTTAGTCGGTCAACACTTTTTTAGTTGAAATACAGTTGACATACAGCATTGAGTAAGTTTTAACACATACAATGTGTTGATTTGAGTCAAATGAGTACTTGCACTGGGCTATAATGAGGAAGGGAAAATACAGGGTCTTTGCCCAAATGGACGTTTTGTTTAATGAGGGAGACAAGAAACCTCTGTGTATGTGTGAGAGAGAATAAGTCCTCTGAAGAGAGAAGCAAGGTAAGAGATAAGGAGTGATGAAAAAGAGGGCAGTGTTTTAGGGTGGGTGAGATAACATTTGAGTAGACCCCTGAGGGAAGTGAGGAGTGGAACCTTCTCCCCAGCTGGGGAACATGTCCCCGGCAGCAGCACTGCACGTGTAGGCCTGAGCGTCCCTAGGGCCAGCAAGAAGACCGCCTGGCTGGAGACAGCTGCAAGGGGAGCGCTGTAGGGAACAAGATGCACAGTGTCACCGGCGGGTAGGGCATTTAGTGTCCTGGAAGCCATGCTACGGAGTTTGGATTTTATTCTTGGCTTGACCGAAAGTCACTGGAAGTGCCATGTGTGCTTTCAAAAGATCCCTGTGGCAGCGAAGTTGAACATGTGGAACAGTTAGGAGGCAGTCCTCCCGGTGAGAGAAGGTGGTGACTTAGAGCCTAGGGTGATAGTAATGGAGGTGGTGGGAGTCCAGATATAGTTTGGAGGTGGAGCAAAATTATTTGAACTAGGTGTGGGTTGTGTGAAGTAGAATCTAGGAATATCCACAGAGTTTATGTGGTTGGTTTGTGGAAGTTAGAGGAAGTTAGTCCTGCCTCTTGGTGTAAGCAGACCCGCTCAGCACGTTTGTGTGAGGAGGGCTCCCTCCCTCCCATAGACATACCTGGGCGCTGGGCCCCACAGCTAGGGGAGAAGAGCACGGGCTGAGCACCCCTGCTTGGCCAGGCATGTTTATGGGGGGCTCAGTCCATGCTGTCCAGTGCAGCAGCCCTGAATCATGACTGTTTCTGGCCTGAGCAACTGGGTGAATCACAGTGTCGTTTGAGGGACTCGGGAAGAGAAGCTGACTTGAGGTGAGGGAAGGTGGTGGAAATCAAGTTCTATATTGAGCTGAAGTCTGAGATGCATATTGAACATCCTAGAGGCAATGTCAAGTAGACAGATGGATATGGACTTTTGGTGGCCAGGTAAGCAGTCATCAGGGATGCAGAGAGGTTTGCTGCTTTTGACTTTGAAATGACAGCATTGACAAGCAAGTGGAGCTCTAGAACTCAGGTTTGAGAACAAAGATTTAGATTAAGGAGGCAGACTGGGAAGTCATTCTGCCCAGAGGGATATATGAAACATTTGAGGGAAATTACATTGAAAAATAAGACAATGGAGACTGCTTTTGGAGTGTTACCAGGTAGTGAAAAATGGGAAATGACTGCCGAGTGGCCAACATGGGGGAGAACCTGGTAACCAGCCTGATGGAAGACAAGGAATGAGGGCGGAGTGTGTCAGAGAGATCGGAAAGAATCCAGGCTGAGGGAGGCTGCTAAAGCTTGAGAGTACTCAGAAGGAATAGTAGGTGTGAAAGTAATTTGCGGGGAATTAAAAATGTACTTTCAGAAAATATGCACTGAAAGGAGGTAACTAACAGTGGGGTTGTGTACTGGTTTTTCAAAATAGGATGGTCATGTCTGATTAAGGCAAAGATAAGGGAACCAGTGAAGGAGGGACAGAATAGAGCATAGATACTCTAAGCCAGTATTTTGCACAACAGAGGAAGGAGAGGTGAAAACAACTTATCTTAATAAAGTTGTGGTTAGGTTCATCTGTTATGGGGTCACCATTGGTATTAAAGATCTGAAGAAAGTATGAAAGGGAACCAATAAGGGGGGAAAAAAAGGTCAAGCAGCCATGAAAGACTGGTTGGAAGTGATGGAGGATCATTTGTAATAGTCCATCGTGTTTTTCTATGGGCCCAAGAGCACGAGGGAATTGAGAATTACAAATTGATCCAATTAAGGAAAAAAGGGCACCTGGAACAGTGGTTCATAACCTGTACAAGTGCATATCAAAATCACCTGGAAACTTTTTTCAAATTATATCAAATTGAGGTGTGGGAATGCAGAGTACATCATGAGAATCACTGGGCTGGAAGAAGCACAAGCTGGAATCAAGATTGCCAGGAGAAATATCAATAACCTCAGATATGCACATGACACCACTCTTATGGCAGAAAGTGAAGAGGAACTAAAAAGCCTCTTGATGAAAGTGAAAGAGGAGAGTGAAAAAGTTGGCTTAGAGCTCAACATTCAGAAAACTAAGATCATGGCATCTGGTCCCATCACTTCATGGGAAATAGATGTGGAAACTGTCAGACTTTATTTTTTTGGGCTCCAAAATCACTGCAGATGGTGATTGCAGCCATGAAGTTAAAAGACGCTTACTCCTTGGAAGAAAAGTTATGACCAACCTAGATAGCATATTTAAAAGCATAGACATTATTTTACCAACAAAGGCCCTCCTAGTCAAGGCTATGGTTTTTCCAGTGGTTATGTATGGATGTGAGAGTTGGATGGTGAAGAAAGCTGAGCACTGAAGAATTAATGCTTTTGAACTGTGGTGTTGGAGAAGACTCTTTAGAGTCCCTTGGACTGCAAGGAGATCCAACCAGTGCATTCTAAAGGAGATCAGTGCTGGGTGTTCATTGGAAGGACTGATGTTGAAGCTGAAACCCCAGTACTTTGGCCACCTCATGTGAAGAGTTGACTAATTGGAAAAGACCCTAATGCTGGGAAGGATTGAGGGCAGGAGAAGAAGGGGATGACAGAGGATGAGGTGACTGAATGGCATCACCGACTCAATGGACATGGGTTTGGGTAGACTCCGGGAGTTTGGTGATCGACAGGGAGGCCTGGCATGCTGCAATTCATGGGGTTGCAAAGAGTCTGACACGACTGAGCGACTGAACTGAACTGAATAGGACGATTGCAATGGGAAGAGAGATGCTTACATATACTTTTAAAACATTCTGGTGATTATCTTAAACTCTATCCTCTCTCCACTCTGCCTCACACACACACATTTGAAAACCATTTTGGACTTGAGGTTAGGTTGACATGGTGGAAGCTGGGTAGGAGTAGTAAAGAGTAACTGGAAGGGAAGCAAATACACTGAAAGAGTTAAGAGTAAGGTTTTCTGGAGTGATCTTAGTAACTACTAGTAAAATTTACAGGTGGGGTGTGCTCAGCTGGTTAAGTTCCTGTTCTGCCAAACTTGACAGAGCTTTTCATACACACGTGAATCTCTAAGAAGGAATTTAATATTTTAAGAAAATCGCTAATTATAAAACCCTTGTTTTCATGGTACCTTTGTGGACTAGTTTCTACTAGAAAACATTTTGAAAATGCTGAATTAGAGAAGTCCTGCAATAGTTCATTTCAGTTTAAGAGTTCACAGGTTGTGGGAAAGGGAAGCTGTATTGGAAAGGTGGCCTGTCCAGGTTAAAATCTAGACAACACAGCTCCCAGGGTATGGGATCGCTGGGTTACTTCCCATCCCAACAGGTCAACAGTTTTCTACCACTGAGTCCAGTGTCAGTTGGATCACCTGTATAAATGTTGAAGTTGCAAAGTTTAAGACAAAAGTGGGGATTTATGAACTATTTACAGTGTACATTTAGTAGTTTGGTTTCTCAAAAACAGTGTTGGATAAAGTCTTTGTGAAAGAGACCAAAATCCACTGGCCTTTAGGGTAACTAGCCTTTCCCTTAATTAACAACAAGAAAGTGGATAATATTAAAAGAAGATACACTTTGATGTCTAGGAACACTCCATGTCAGTGACTTGGAGTTTGGGAATTTATCCACCTTTTGGGCTGAGGCAGAGTCACAGACTTTGGGAATGCCGCCCGGCCCCCATTTGTACTGCCTGGACATTGAACTACCTTTCCAGGGAAGTCCTGTTCTTACAGTTTGAGATGATTAATACCAAATGTTGTCTCTGAAGATTTCTGAACAAACCAGTGATTGGTGAGGACAGGGATTGTTGGCAGGAATTAGACATTTATATAGCATGACTTAGTTTTTAACAATGATGTGATAGGAATTTTTTGAGTATGCAAGTCAGCTCCCAGCACTGAGACATACTAAATGAAAAAGGTTCATTTCCCAGGTCACAAGTTTCCGTTCTTTTGTGCCAATGATAGCATTCCATTCTTTCCCTCATGTATCTTTAATGTTGGATTTCCCCTCATAATCCTCTATGAAAAAAGAAAAAATAACACACATGTGCCTTCTTTTTGCTTACAGAAGTATCTTTGTGATAAATGTGTGTGTGACCCCACTGAAGTGTTCAAAGCACATGGAAATCACTTACTGGTGACAGTTGTGCATTCTACGTATTGATTTTCCTCTGTGGATGCCTGAACTCTCTTTTCTTCACAGGTTAAGTCAGTGATAAACCTTTTGTTTGCTGCATATACTGGAGATGTGTCTGCACTTCGAAGGTATGTTAACAGGGTGGATTAGCATATGGTTTACAGATGTTTATGAAATTGCTTCTGGGGAGAGGGCCATTTTAAAGCTAAGTGAAGTTTCACTTACATTTCCCTATAATAAAAATAATCCAAACAAAGTTATATTAAGTTTCCCCTTCCAGTGCCTTAGTCTTACTGTAGTCTTTTTCTGCTTCCTAGAAAAGCCCAGTCCTCTGTTTTCCCAAGTGGTAACTGTTCAACCAATCTGGTCGATTGGTGTTAGTGTTTTACTGGAATTGGACAATGCCTTCTCAGTCCCCATCTACCCACCACTCTCCATCTTTGGAGGTGAGATAGGTAGACAAATAGGAACACTTGATGATCTGCAGATCCCCAGGCTGGAGAGGTCACAGAGGACTGTAAATTTGAGACGGTGAATGTTTCCTCTTACCCAAAAAGAACAAAAGCTACAGAAGAGCGGTGAAGTGGCATTTACCTAAGGCATCATGTACTAGTTGAACAGAGTCTCCATTAGTGAGCCTAGTGAAGGATGACACTTGTCTCACAGGACCTTAGGTTGAATTGATGGAAGAAATGTTACAGAGGTGAATTAATGTAACAAACAGCTATGCTTACAAATTTTCAGGTTTGCTTTGTCAGCCATGGATATGGAACAGCGAGACTACGATTCTAGAACGGCACTCCACGTAGCTGCAGCAGAGGGTAGTATATGAACCACTCATTTTTTTTTTTTTTTTCAAACTTAAATTTCTACTTAACACTAAAACCTGCTTGTTTTACTTTGGCTGTAGGTCATGTTGAAGTTGTTAAATTTCTGCTGGAAGCCTGCAAAGTAAATCCTTTCCCCAAGGACAGGTGAGCCCTCAAATGTTACTTCCAAACATATAATTGGCAGGCCAGGCTTTTTATCATACAGGGCTATAGTAGTTAAATGATGGGTGTATTTAAATCCACATTGTATATGTTGGAGATGAACTTGCTTTGAAGCCTTATAAAGGCAACAAACAAAACCTTGTTTCTATTCAGTAGATCATTCTTTCTCCTAGATCCTCTTGTTTACCTAAGGGGATTCTCTTAGAATTATCTTGGTTAGTCTGTCAGTAAGTACACTGTGTGAGAAAACAAGTCTTGGTGTTTGTTAAAATAGAAGTTTTGTCCTCCCGAGGCTTTTGACTACCCCAGGCAGACAAGATAAACATTTGCAGGTGTATATTAAAATGTGTAAGGAGATTACTGTTCCAGAACTCTATTAGAGTTTGTTAAAGTTCCTGGATTTGGTTGGAGTCAGAAAGCTTCATGGAAGTTGAATTTTAACCAGTGCTTTGGGGAAGAGATGAGGGCACAGAAGGAGGAGAGGGGCAGTCTATCTAGAGTGGTGAGATCAGCCTGGGATATGTTCTGCTCCTCTCCTCTTCCTCCTGGTCCACATGGCAACTTGACATTCATCCTGCAATAAATCCTGTTCACAAGGTGGATGGTCAGGAGAGGGTTAAGAATGAAGCTTAGATATATACACATGCTTGAAGTAAATCCTGCACTAATACACTGGCATGTTATATAACTGGAGTTACATAACTGGGTGAGTCAGTAAGGAGAAAAAAGCTTAGAAGAATGGAAAAAAAATATCTGGTGGGAGAGGTTTGATACGTGTGGTTATGAGTTTGGATTGGATCTTTGAGGACTATATGAAGTAACTTTGGAGCAAGTTGATTATTTTCTAGCTATTAGATCTTTCTGTTTCAGTAAGGTTTTACTATTTTTCAAATCAGTGGTTTGGGTTTTATTAGTTCAGCTTGCAGGAAATGCAGGAAAGTTATGACATCATTGCCTGAGAACTGTTAGCAATTTGGTTATTGTGGTAACGCTCTGATTACCTAAAATCATGATCTTTATTGTTAATATTCTAAAACCTCATGTTCGGGAGACAGTTCTCCCGTTTATCCCCAAATGTAATGTCCACACCAGCTCTTTCTTCAGAGCAAGGAACTGAACAAGGTGTTTTCTCCTTGCCCCCAGTATTTATAATCCCAAGTAAAACACTGTTTAACACAGGCTGGAAATATTTACTATGCTTTGCATGTTTAAGCATCAAAATGTTTTGTTTTGGTTTTTGCCCTAAATCAACCTCTAGGAATGCGAAGTAGAAGCACCCCTCTGAGAGGAAAAGGTTAGCTCAGTAACTAATGTTGTAACTGGTTATTAAACATTTTGAGAATGTAAGCTAGACCAACACATCTTTGTTTCTCTATTTCATAGAATCAGTATCACCTCAAATTGGTAAAACAGGCTTGAGCAAATTTAGTGTATAGATTTGATATTTTGCATTACTTCATGGAAAACAAAGAGTCATTAAAAAAAAGGTAACAGTTTTCCAAGAAAGAAAGGTAGATGATTTGAAGTCACCCCATCTCCGGGTTCAGGTCCCTGACTCCCTAACTTAAATGAAGGCTAATGTAAAAATAAAAGGCAACTTAATTCAGCAGTTTTTTGAGAAGCATGTTTGTGTTAAATGTTACTTACATATAAAAGGTTACTTACCTGATTTTAAAAATTAAGAACAAGCTACCAAACTTTATTCAGAAATATTTTTAAATGAGATTACTTAAAAAACTTTTAGTTCCACATTGGGACCCCACTGAGAAGGAAAGGTTAAGAACAAAGAAAGAAGGAAAAGCAGAAGCTTGTGAGAGTGGCATGTGTAAAAATGGAATCAGAGAGCCTCCCAGCCACGGAGAAGTTAAGTGACATAATAGTAGGGAGAGGATGGAAGTTTGTGAGGAACTTAATAGTTTGTGAGGAACTAGGAAGGTAATTATCATGCTCTGTCATTTACTTGGGTTGTCACAGTTATGCAGTGTTGACTTCTCTTCCAAAAGACTAATTAGCTGATGAACCACTGCTGGCAGCTCTTCCTTTCTTAAGTAGTCTTCACCTATAGGACTCTATAAAGAGCACAGCCCAGAAGCACACTTCCTGTGGAAAGAGTAGCTTTTCTGGTTGTGGAGTGGGTCCAGTTGCATCCCTAAAGTCCCATCCTTACCAGAGATGATGAAAAGGTCAGTTCCTCTGAGGCCAGTCTTGCTCCTCTAATGTATATCTGAGCTCTAATAAGACCATGGTTATTTCCAGACTTTGGAGATTCACTGTGATTTTACATTGACAGGAACACAAACATTGACAGGAACACAAATTTTCTATCAAAGGCTAGGGTGATGGATGTTACACAGCTGAGTTTTCCTTGAACACTGTATTCAAAGAGTGATCCCTTTGGCTTTTCATGAAGGTAAAATTCAGGAATAGTAGAGGAATCTCTTACCTGTCCACACTAGAATTTCCCTTCATAAGCACTTAGTATGAACAAGACCCTTTTCTAGAAGATGGTTTTCTCTTTCTCCCCATATCCCAGCTTGTCTCTTAGATCACTTTTTAGATTATAAATCTCTTTCTGCATTTTTTTCAACATTACTTGTAATACTGTGTAGATAGCTAAATTTGAATGGCCCTTTAACTTGCATTTAAAATCTAAGATTAACGTCTTTGTACAGAAATTCCCTAATGACCCTGTCTGTGCTGTGCTACTTGTTTAGGTGGAATAACACTCCCATGGATGAAGCGCTGCACTTCGGGCATCATGACGTATTTAAAATCCTGCAGGAATACCAAGTCCAGTACACACCTCAAGGAGATTCCGACAATGGAAAGGAGAATCAAACGGTCCATAAGAATCTTGATGGACTGTTATAATAGTCTTAAGCCCAAGATTTAAATCACTTACCTATGTAATTGTGGAAAATGATTATGAAGAACGTGTGTATTCCTATCTGGTAGTGATGTATGTTTTACAACATTGGTCATTTCAGTGTTACTGGAGTTTCTTCATTGTGCGCACAGGACAAATCTGATCTCTTCGGGAAAAAATAGAAATAAAACAATCTCCCTCCATAATGTGAGCAATATTTACCTCGTGCATTGTATAATTTGATGTAAAAGATACACTTACCAATGCTAGCTTTACTGTGTGATCATGATTTTTGTGTATTTTGTGAATTTTACAGTTTATGGTGATGATCTGCTGATATGCATTTATAAATTAAACTCTATTGTACAGTCTGTCCAAATGGGTCAAGGCTACCTTTAGGCAAGACAGTGTAATTTTCATGACTTCAAATACGGATTTAGTTTCCGTGAACAACAATATGCACTTATGGTTATGTGTTTAAAATGTCTCCCGTCACCCTAGCTTCATGATGTGATTCTAAAAATTATAATAGTTAACAACTGTTAGTAGGATAGACCAATTCTAATTAGACTTTATCAGGGAATCTGTTTAAGGTATGTTTGGTGACCAAAACATATGTGTGAATGTAGTTAAAATATTTTGGAAAGAATTTCCTTTTTCTATATCCCCTTAGACCAGCTTTTTTCCCCAGATATTTAGCTCTTTGCCTCTTTCCTTTAGCTGGGAAAGTGGGTGCTGGCATACTATGTGATTTTCATGTTTTCGATAATAAAACAGAAAATGCCTCCTGTATGTGGCATCCAAGCTGTAACTATGCCATTTGTCTGCAGGAGATGAACCTGAGACAAATTACTAAGCTAAATACAAATTAGTCCAGTTCGTCAGCCAATAAAAGGAAGGGATGTTCTCCTACAGCTCTTCAGGAAGATGTTTTCCGGCTTTCAGGATAAATTCAGACATGCTCTAAGCTACCAAAGTTATTATGAAGGTATGGGAACTGCTACAAATAACATTTGTTTTAAAACTTGTCATTAAAAGTCTGCATCAAGGTATCTATTCTGTTAAGGGGATCACTAGATCACTCCCGTTTTCTCCTGATTTTCTACTGTATATTTTTGGTGGACTTTACAGTTTAATAATAAGAAAAGGCTATTTCATTTTAAATCAAAATCCATCATTTGTCTTGGGGAGGAATTGCACATATATATTATCCTGTCATACCTCAGAGGTATAAAAGGGTATGTTAATGAGGATTTCTGAAATTAAACACACACAAACAAATGGACTTCTCTGAAGCTGTGTTTAGTGAAATGAGCAGAATCCTCAGCTACATGAATGCTGGCTGTTATGTTAATATAACAAATTCCTTTTTCTTCCCCTTTCTGTCAGCACACACTGCTGCTTCCAAGCTTTACATGCCCATGGCTCCTATCCCACTCCAGCGGCCTCCAAGTGTTCAATTACTGCTCCTAGTCTAAATCAGTAACTTCTGCCATTGTCCCCTCAGTAGGTGGAACATGGCGGCTGTTCCTTAACGGAGCTGCAGCAGGCATGAAGCCATTCTCAAGTTTGTGCTTCCGTGTGGAGTATGGTGGGTGGGCATTCCTACCCCGTGGGTCTCTCAGACATGTAGACAGGTAGTATTTGTAAAATGCTGCAGAGGAACAGCATTATTCCCAAAGATATCATGGGGTAGACACTCTGTAATTGAAATGATTTGAAATAATTGCTCCAACAGCAGCCTGCTCTGTGTGATTTAAATGAAACATGAAGATAGTTCAGTTACGTGACTTGAAGACTGCCAATGATTTTGAGAATTTTTGTTCTGTTACTTGGGAACAAAGCGTTTTCATCTTTTCTCAGATCAAAACTATTCTGTGCAATCTTTGTGGTTTAGTTAAATGTGCCCTTATTTACCCATGATGTTATTGGTGACTGTAGGCTGGGTCTTGCTCTGGCTATTTGCTACTGGCTGGTAATAATAATGAACACGTCTGACTTAAATGCTTTTAATTGTGCTGTTAACTGCTGCCATCAGTATGCTCCAAAGATCTTTTTATTCTGGCTTTAGGATCATATGTGCTTTTTCGGTACCACAGAGCTCTATATGGTCGCGTTTCTTTAAAGCTTTGTATACACTGATTTTGCTGGTCTCCGTTCTAATGATCTCATCTCTGAGTGTAATGTGCTGTACCCCAATGCTGCCCATCCTGCCCTTCAGCTGCAGAACTGGATCAGCTATCAACCATTTGATGCTGTTATCTGCCTGGCAGGAACTGAATGACCTGATGCTGGATTTAGATTCTTTCTGGGGATTGTACAGCTATGAATGTATTTGCTTCCAGAACCTCCCAAAGTGAATCTAATCTTAAAACTGTAAGTTGTAAGTATTCTGAAATGGGAAAATATTTATTTTAATTGAAATCAGGTAGTGTTGCTTTTTACAGCTTAATAAATACATGTATCAAAAAACCAAAAATGATTCTTTTAAAAAAAAAGTTTTCTGTTACATCACTGGGTTGGGAACTCCACTGAACATAGGAACTACGTCTAAGCATTTTTCATGCCTCCTATGGACCCAGGTATCTTAACTTTCCTGGTGGCTCAGACGGTAAAGCATCTGCCTACAGTGTGGGAGACCCAGCTTCGATCCCTGGGTTGGGAAGATCCCCTGAAGAAGGAAATGGCAACCCACTCCAGTACTCTTGCCTGGAAAATTCTGTGGACAGAGGAGCCTGGCGGGCGGCAGTCCATGGGGTCGCAAAGAGTTGGACACAACTGAGTGACTTCACTTTCACGGACCCAGGTACTATGCCAGTAGTAGTTACTGCAGAAACTACTGCAGTAGGGTTACTGCAACCATTAGGATGAAAATTCCGTAAGCAGTTCATCCCTGAAGGTGAAAAGATGCACAGGCATGTTTCTAGTCCTCTTAGAAGCTAACACTATCCTTTCACAGGAGGTGCTCAGTAAATATTTGCTACATTGAAATCTTTCACTAGGAGGGTTCAAACCTCTTAATGAAAAGAGAGGGTATTTTCACAAATGTCTTGACATCTATTTGTGGAACTGAACTTGGTGCTGCCACACTGGGGTCTAAGCAGGACCAGCTGGTAGTGGCAGCCCCTACCTGGTCCATGCGTGTATGGAATGGCATTCACTCCCAGAGCCAGAAACCCCTGGTTCAGGGTTAGCACATGGTCTTCTAACCACAGAGAATGTACATAAACACCACGAATGCCATGGCTGTCCATTTTCAACAATCAACATTGTTTGTCACAAAGTAATCTGCTTTGCTATAGCAGTCAAACAGTTTGTCTATGTTACTGACATTTTATAACTGGAAGAGACATCCAAAATCTCTGCTCTCACCCTTTCTTCGATGAATGCCATTACTTTGAAATTACGTATATTTTTGTATAACCTTTAAATTATTCATATTGGCTATGTTTGCTTTCCAAAAGCTTTCTTAAATTTTAATAGGTAAGATGTTTGTACTAGACATATGATCCAGTATCTCAGACCATCTTAAGTTCCACAAAACCAGAGATCTTTGTCTGTTTTACTTTGCCAACTTAGTTTCCCAAACATCTAGAATAATGCCTAGCTCATGGCAGAACATATATCTGGTGAGCTAATAAATGAATCTTACTAAGCAGAAGCCACTCAAGTAAACACCCCTTACTCTGAGCACAACATCCCAAAGTACCAGAGTTTTCAAAACCATATCTGGTTTTTTCTTGGGATAGTCAGATGTGAAAGGAGTACTTTGTTCAATTAAGACTTAATATTCCATTTCGGCTTACAGACGACAAATAGACTTCCATCATTTAATGCTATTTACTGCCACTTCAGGAAACACTTTCCTGAAAAGGGAGAAATTTGTCCTAAGTGGTACATAAAGGTTCTATGCTTATAAAACACCATACCAGAAATACTCTTAAAACACACAAACATCGCTTTATCAGAATCTATTCAGTGACTTCTTATAATGATCAAATATATAGAAATACAAACATAACCAGCTAGGCAGGGCATTATCTGTTGTACTTCATTCCCTGGAGAAATACACTCTTGATGTTTGTTATGAAAAAACTTGACATTTCTTAGATATAAGTACTGTAGATAGGGAGAGGAGAATGGTCATATTTGCTATGAGGCCAGAATTCAAGCTTATAACCACCATTCCCTGATAGCTCAAACAACAGTTGAATCTAACCTGCCAATTTATGTCTAACCTAGTGATTCTTCTATTATACTATTTTTTCCCCCAGCACTCAATGCCTTTTACTTTGAGAGAGGCACAGCTTTCTGGCTAAGAGCATCTTTGGAGAAAAAAAAAAAATGGCAGCTTTTTGTGTGGGTACAGCAACTTCTCAGGAAGTAATATCTCACCTCATCAAGGAGGTGTAGATTTTAGATGCTGCTATGGAGACAACAGTCACATTTTACTTGTATTTTAAAATTAAAAATTTACATTATAGCAGTACTGAAATTCATTTTAAAACAAATACCAAATTATTTCTGCACTTGGAGGCAGCTGTGGTCACCGAGACCAAAGGATTTTCATTTGTTGTTTATGACTTCTCTTAGTAGTGTTTCTTCTCTCATCTTTTCCACTGACCTACCTCTTCCACTAACCTCTTAATCAGGGTAAGAGAGGGCAACACTTAGGAAAATGATATTGATCTTATTTAAAAATAAGGAATGACATTTTTATGTTTAAACATAAAAGATGAGAAAAACATCAAACCTACACACAATGCGAGGAACATTTAAAATCTTTACACCAAGTATTATTTATAACAGACTAACTTTATAACTTTAATACTTTAAAAAAGTAAAATCTCTAGACGTGCAGGAAAACGAAACTATGCCAAAGCATTTTTAGAGGGCAAAAATATACCAAATAGCTAAATATCAGGAGTTAGAAACACCTTTTTAAACTGCTGTCTTCTTTGTTCCTTTATCATTTTAATTTAAAAAGTCAACACAAACTCAATCAGGTTCATGTCAATCATCTTATGTAAAAACTGAGAGGAGGTTTTAATTTGTGTTTAATACCAAGGAAAGTACTGTGTGCATATTATATTTAATGTAATACACATACTTTAGCTTTAACTTTAAAATAGACCTCAACAAAACTTTATCCCCCCAGAAAAATACAGTATTTACATAAAAATATGATTGTGGTGGCAATAGCAGAAAAATATGATTCAGCTGCAGACAGCTGTTTGTGAGAATTATCTAGAAGACCTCTATCAAACCCACTCCCTAACTTCTTTGTGTGTCAGTGCTAGGGAAGGGGCAAGGTAAGTAACACAACACTTCACAAAACATCATCCAGTCCAAAACAGGTCTAGAAAAAGCACAAGAGAGAGAGTGGAACCATTTGTAATGTATTTGTGAGAGAAACACATCTGCCAGTGAAAAATATGCAATTCTCCATGCAGTTACACAGGATGAGTTTTCAAATTATTGGATTATCATAATCTCCACTTAATGATTTGTCAGTTACTGTTTTTTCTTCTCGATTTGAAAATTCTGACTAAGACTACCAGCTAATAACAATAAAGATAAGTGAAACCCACTTAAGAAACATGCATTAAATTTCTGAGTTTGTTCACATCTACAATTAATTTCAACTTTTTGAAAAAATAATAGGATTTGCCTTAAGAGAGCTGTTAATAGTTTGGCTCCTTTGACAGAACTGTGAAGACAGTTTCATTTACTAACTTCAATTTCATGATGAAGGCAGAATATATTCAACTTTGGTAATAAAGCTGAAATGGAAGATACTACTCATGAATTTGGAAAGCTTACTGCCTTCTATTGATACTAGCCAGCATCATAAAGCCATAACAAACCAAAGCTAATTCTCCCAAGAGAGAGAATCTCTCTAGTTTTCAATGGCCAGTGTGGAAAATATAGTAACACACGTAACTTTTATCTTCTGCCCAGATACGGGACAGCTTTGCGTTATTTCACAGGCAAGCCACTGGCAAATTTCAGGCTATATTTAAAGCAGAGAGAACAAATAAGAATAACCATATGATCGGTCCAACCACCTGTAACAATCGGGCCCTGACTATGCATAGCATCTGCTACATGCTGCTAAATGTCTCACCTTTCCTAAAGTACTCTCATTCTAGTCCTGATGATTCTGGTGTACCAGGATGTTTTTCAGCTGTAAAACCCTCTATGTGGAGAAGGCCTTTCAATTTTACCTTCAATAAGATGCATGAAGCCCTTCAGAGTAACAGATGTTTCTGAATTAGGGAAAAATCCACTTGCTATCAACAGGTTGCAGCAAATTTGTTGGCCTTTCTTTAGTTTCCCTAGAAACACAGGATGTGAAGGAACACAGTAGCAGAAGGGAATCACAGGTGGGAAGGAAAAATGTCTCCAGAGAAGATGAGAAAAATTCATGGTCTAGACCGCATTCATCTGTAAGAGAGAAAATGTAGTGACATTACTACACTGCTCCTGTAAAATGCAGACTCATAGCTAACATTCCTCATGTGTCCTACAGTAGAAAGACATCCCCCAGCAAAAAACCACCATGGGATTAGAGGGCCTGCAGCACGTGCTATCCGTTTTCCTGGCCTAGTTGAGACCTTTTATATCACCTAAGCTGATGGATTATTACTCTGCAGCCTGCCGGCTTAATTCTGTCAATTCATCCAGGCTGCATAAAGCTTTCTGCTGTTGAGCAAGTCTGAGGACTGAGCCATGTGGCAAATCTGCTCATGCAAAACAAGGGTGAGGCAGTGCTGAACTGCACGCCAGAGGGAGAGAGGGACCTGGGGAAAATGACAAATTTTCCTTAAAGGCCACTCAGTAGGAATAACAAATGAAGGAATCTCAGGTACTGGCTAGACAAGCAGAAGGCTTAGGAACTCCTCCCCCAGCCGTGCCTCTGGCCCAGCTGCCTCCAATAGGGCCGTTCGTAGGCCCAGGACTGCTCATCCACAGGACACAGCCAGAGAGAAACATCCCCTCTCACGTCTGTGCTGGGACCTCCCCCTACTCCAGGTGCTCTCAACCAGGGGTGATTCTATCCTCCAGCAACACCTGGAGACATTCTGGACTGTCATGACTGGGTGTGGGGGTGTGGGGGTGTGGGCTACCCGTATCCAGTGAGGAGAGGCCACGGATACTGCTATCCATTCTGCAATGCCCCACCCAGGGAATCATTCACCCCCAAAACACTAACAGCAACACAGCTCTGGACTACATGCCTCTTGAGAACCGAGTCCTTTTTTTCTTTTTTAACCCTAAGTATTCAATAGTGAGTGGTACATAGTGGGTTCCTAGGAAAATATTTTGGATTGAAAAGCACAATGAAGGTTTTGCCCCTATGTTTCAGTCTGGCTGAGAGTAAAAATATGTAAAGATGGTGGTCTGTGGAGAGACAGAGAGAAAGCAAGTGAGCATGGATTCAAATCCTGTTACTGTGTCTTACAAGCTGTGTGATCAAGCCATGTTCCTTAACCTCTAAATCCCAAGCTCCTCATCTATTCAAGGGCAACAAACAGTCCCTAACAGACTTATTGTTGAAAGGGTTAAATTATACAGCATATGTAGAATACTTAATATGTGCTGTGTGTTTGGTCGCTCAGTCATGTCTGACTCTTTGTAATCCCATGAGCTGTAGCCCACCAGGTTCCTCTGTCCATGGGGATTCTCCAGGCAAGAATACTGGAGTGGGTTGCCATGTGCTCCTCCAAGGGATCTTCCCAACCCAGGGATCAAACCCAGGTCTCCCACTTTGTGTGGATTCTTTACCAGCTGAGCCACCAGGGAAGCCCAAGAATACTGGAATGGGTAGTCTATCCCTTCTTCAGGAGATCTTCCCAAGCCAGGTACCGAACCAGGATCTGTTGCACTGCAGATGGATTCTTTACCATCGGAGCCATCAGGGAACTCCAGAAGAATGCTTAGTACAATCGATGGAAATTAGCAGACAATTAATAAATGTTCCTCCTAATATCAGCGTTGCCCAAAGGCCTCCAGGAGAGGAGCTTGGTTCTCATGTAGTCCCGGAGGAAAAAGTTTACTGTACAGGAAAGCCAGACTCAACAAATACTGCAGTCAGGCTACAGAGAACACTGGTGCTCTGTCTCAGGAAGCTGCAGTCCTTCAGCTCCAGAGCGGCACCAGGCGTCGGCTCCAATGCCTGCTGCTCCTGAGCGACAGCCTCCAGACACACCCGAACACCAGCCAGCTCCATGAAAGGTCTATTTCAGAGCATACGCCCTAACTCCAAGACTGGACGCGAGAAGGAAATCAGGCCAAGGCGGAGGACAATTTGGGACAGACAAGGTGGAGTCTAGCCAATTCAGAGACAGAATCCAACTTTTAATTTGTCTCACCAGTGCTGTGCCCACATGAGAGCCTGTTTTAGCTCTTAAATCTTCCACAGGCTTAATCTGGAGATTTGTATGTGTGCGTATGTGCAAAAAATAGATTTTATTCTACAAATGAAATGAATAATATCACCTGGAATAGAATGGATGGCTCCTGGGCAGGGGGAGAGGGGATCCAGAGGCATAAAACCATTTCCTAATATTTATTTAGAGTAAATAGGTCCCACCGTTATTATTCTCAGGGCACAGAGAAGCACAGAGAAAGCCGCCATGCTGAGTGCACAGATGGAGGGGACTAATCCATCTTATTTTCTCAAGGTCACAAGGGATAATGGTGTGACAGAGGTGGAGCTCTGATTTTCAAATCACAAACACAAGCCTCTCCCCCAAAGGTTACGCTGCCTTCATCTTAATAAACCAGACTAGCACACACTCCGTTGTCAAGTGCAAACAGCTTCCCTGGAGTAAAGGTTTTAAATGAATCAGAGATGAGCTTTCTAGGTGAGGGCAGTCTCAGGAGAGTAGACAAGAACATGCAGTCCAGAGGCACCCCAGGGGGATTCAAATATTCATCCCCTCATTTACTGACTACTTGATCTTAGGCAAATTGGTTAGTTTTGGAGAGATTTTTTGTCTACATCTATAAAATGGGAAAAACAATAATATCTAACTTAGAAGATAGGTATGAGGACCAAGTTACTACCAGTGGCATGCCCGGTACACAGTAAGAGCTTAACAAGTGTCTGTCACCTATTAATAGTGATGATGACCGTGATGATGCAACCTGCTCGGGAACAACAAACAAACACAGGGTTGTTGGGTTCTGTCCATTGGTCTTACAATTTCTGAACAGGGCTTTATAGTTATTCCAGTTTTGTGCTGGCTCACAGAGCACTTCAGAGCAGAGTGGGGAGCTACATTCCAACAGAGAATGCAACCTTATACATGTAAAAGTTTCGTTTTTCACTTGTCAATAGGAACAGAACTATTTTGCTATTATACTAACTAAGCATTTTTCCAAGTAATTTTTTTCTCAGCTTCAACAATCAGAAGGGTATAAGAAAGCACAGTCTCTAAAGATTTTAGCCTGTACTTCTACAGGTAAGGGAAAAGGATAAGGTTACATGCTAGAAACTGGAGTCTAAACAGATACTGCTGATGACACACAAACACATTCCCTGAACTCGAGCATGTGTGACCCTGAACGTCAGAGGATGGCGCCCTCTCAACTGGCATCTGCTCCCTCCCCTGCTGAATGCAGTCTGTGCCAGGACCACCCTCCCCCTCACCTGGCCCGGGCACACAGCGATAAAGACAGACTGGTGATGACTCAGAGAGATTTAAAAAAAAAAACTAAGAAAATTTTAAAAAATGAACTGGAATAGGTTCATGTGGAAAAGAGCTTAAAATTAAACAGCATCAGGAAACATCTAGCCAATAAAAAATTTAAATTTTAAGAGGAAAGATTTCAGGCAGACAATACTCTTTGACACTCTGAAAAACGTTCTCCCAAAGAAAGAATCACTCTTTCGGTGGACAGCCCGGTTCCTATCCTTATACTGACACTCATGACACTGTATTTCATTCCTTGAACTGTTTACTCTTGACAAGCCCTTCACTGCTCCAGGTGTGAGCAGCACAAATTAGCTCTCAAACATAAAGCAGGTGAAAGTATTGCATTGTGGCTCGCAAAGACTCTATAAAGACTGCAACTACCAAGCGTTAGTCTCCTCCCTTCCTAAAAGTAACACCTCTTCACTCAGACACAGGGCTGAAACAACAGGCCAAAGGAAAATATTTTCTTATCAGGAAAATCTTAGTTCCTTCATATATGAGCTTTCTACATGGATAACTTTAAAAGCTAAAAGGCAGAGGGCGAATTTTTAAATGTTTGAAATATTATTTTGGGGAAGGTGTGGAATGCCAGAAATAAAGATTTTGGTGACAATGTAGCTTGTTTAAACACAGCAGGCTCCAACTTGTCACAGCTTATCTAGGAAACATCCTTCCGGGCCCCTTCTGAGAGCCCACAGACAGGCCCAGGGTTGGTCAAGCACTTTCCTGGCCTCGGAAAGCCAACACTGAGAACGTCCCCACATGCTGGTACTCACCATGTCGAATTCTACAGAGCCCACAATCCGAGACACCTCATCAAACTCCTCAGGAGACATGGGAAGAAGGTTGTCTGTGGTCTGAAGTCGAGAAGGGTGACTAAAATGGGGGAGAAAGAAACAAGAAATGTTGACATCTAAATTGTGAAAGCAGGGCCACCAACTTGGCCATTTCATCTCCGGCCTGTGACTGAATCATCACTTTAGTCTTATATTTCAAGAGAAATGTGTGCACTTGTATGATACATTTGAAAAAGCAAAGATCTCAAGAGGTTCAGGTCCCCAGCCCGGCCCCTCATGAAGCACGTTGGACTCTGGATATGTGAGTGAGAAATAGCCAGTCTGGGTCCTGCACCGCTTCTGCCTGGGTAAACCTGGGTGTGAGCGTGTGCAGCGTGTCGCCTACCCTGGCCCAAGAAGCGCCAGAGGAAATGTCTGGGGAGTCCCTCGTCCCTACCTTGAGGTTTGTATGCAGATAAAGCTGCTCCAGAGGGTTTTTACATGAAGGCTACATCCATTCACCCCAAGACAGTGCTGCAGGCCAAATAACTGACAATGACTTTTCCAAAATTTTTTTCTACCTTTTACAAAATGAAACAACAAAATAAAAGCAAGCGGACAAAAAAAAGGTATCTCAATCATTACTTTGGCCTTTTCTACATTAAAAAGAACTGCTTTCCCACTCTCATCAATTTTTGTTCATTTTATTTACACTTTTTCAAAATATCACTTTGGGGAGAACTTATATACCTTAAATACAACCTTGTTTTGGGGGTATTTTTTTTTTTTTAATAAAGGCAGTGAAACGCTGACAGGGAGTGACATAAGGATCTCTAATTAGGATCTCTCCAACAAGTCCAACTGTGATGATGACAGCAGCAATTACAATGGAAAAGCAAAGAACAAGCATCTTCAACAGGCCCCAGCCAGGACAGGGGGCTTATTTGAGGATTTTAAATATGTCACTCTTCTGTGTTCACTTACACTTCAGACACAGAAATCAATTCAGTCTTGATGTATCCTGTTCCTTTAGGGCCATCAAGTTCCATAGGCTCTGGGGCTAGAAGCAAACACATCGTGGACACTTTCCGTTAGCAGATATCACACAAGAACAATCAACTGGGACTTCCCTCTGGCTCAGTGGTAAAGATCCCTGAACCGTGAGGGTCCTACATGGTGAGGAGCAACTAAGCCCATGCGCCACAGTTAATAAGCCTGTGCTCTAGAGCCTGGGGGCTGCAACTACTGAGCCCATGCACCCTAGAGCCGATGCTATGCAAACAGAGAAGCCACCACAATGAGAAGACCATGCACTGCAACTGGAGAAAAGCCTGAGCAGCAGCAAAGACCCAGCACAGCCAAAAATAAATTTTAAAAAAAAGAACAATCAAGTTTTTCTCTAATCAAGACTGGACTGTCTTCCTTGGCAGTCAGGTTAGATTCCCTGCCTGGGTCACCTGAAATTGTGGTGTGGATGCAGAAACAACGAGAAGAAAAGGAGAGGTACGCTCTTCTGTGCTGAACATAGACAAGATGGGAGAGGCTTTTCTTTCCAAGGCCCGAAGTCCTGCAGAAGGTGTATCTGGTTTACACCTGGCTGGTGTCATAGACACATCAGTCAAGGTGAGCTGGGGGCATCTTCTCCCCGAGTAATTGTGTTAACACTGAGATAACTGATCCTGAAAAACCACTAACTCTGTTGGCATGTTCTACAATCAGGTTAGTCTAACTTCCACTTTCTCAAATACGGTGGAGGGAAGACTGAGCAGTGGAAGACCTGTGTGCTAAGCCTAGACCTGCTCTCAGTGAGGAGACCTAGTAACTTACTGGGTCACCACGCAGGGACCACTTATCTTCGCCCAGGCCTCCGCTTCCTCAATTTCAGGGGTGGGCTGACATAAATCAGGTGACCACCAAAGGTCCTTTTATCCCTTCCACTCAAAAAAAGTAAAAAATGTAACAAACACAGAAGACCAGAAATGGACTTTTCTAACACCCCTAAAATAAAAAATCATTTGCTCCTTTCTAACTCTCTGTATCAGGCCAAACAATGTATTATGTGTCAACTGTACTATGTTTTGAAGGCCTGATTTTACCAATTCAAAAGGAAGGGGTGGGCTGGTAGAGTTTATGCCGGTGCCCTGTACTTATAAGAAGGCAAGCGCAGCGTGGAGGAGTGGGATTCAAGCCTGCCTGCAATCCTCTGGACAAGATGAAGGGAGAACATAACCATGGCAACACCTAGGCTGTGCTATGACTCAGCAGGCGACTCCTGGGCACTCTCCCCACTTACCTTCCTTTGGCCTGGAGTAGTATTTTCCAAAGGCATGGTCTTTATCAATATTTGGATACAGAAACTTCAGGGGATTCTCTGGAATATTTTCAGCAGCCATGACTTTATAATTGCGAATAATGTCAGGGAAAGTAACAGCAGAAAGTTCTTTCTTTGTGTAGGGTTCAACCGCATGGAAGTAAGGTTCTAAAAAGAAGAAAAGCAAAGTGAGTCCCATGGAATAGCCCAGAACAACAGAGGAAAGAAACAAAACACTGCAGAGTTTATGGGTTTAACAGAACCTGGTAAGAACTAAACATAATCTAGGAGTTTCATCACAGAGCATGTAACTGATTCATTTCCAAATAAATTATTATCCTTTCATTAAGACAGGAAAAACAAAGGCCATCATCACTCTCAATAACATTGCATTTGTCATTATTTACTTAGATTTGTAAGTCTAGTCAAAAAATTTTATTAGATACCTATAAAATAACTAATTACTACTTGGGTCTTCTTGGCTCAAGCCATAGATCAGGTTAACAGAAAAGCTCACTTCTTTTCATATTGAAAAATGAAAATAAACGATGATAATACAAACTTTTAAAACCAACCAAAAATGGATGCTATTTGCTATCTTTTTCTGTAATTCTGAATGGAAAATCACCCAAACTTTAATTTGCTCCTGGTCTTAGTTTCAGACTTCACTGACTTCCTGCTTACTAACTGAGTCAGGATCTCACTTTGGGGTTCATATTCCAGAGGTCAGGTGCTCTAGGGACTCTGCTCCTGAATTTCAGGCCTAAACTGGTGCTGCCCTGCTAAGACTTGCCAGTTGTCAGCAGTGTGCATCTTCGCCTGCTTTGCTAGCTCCATGTCTCCGCAAGTTCCAGAAAGAACAACCAGGGGAGAAGCAGAAAAGGCAGGCTCTGCCACCTACTGTCCTCCCTCCCTGGGCTCTAATCCCAGCTCTCTTGTTTTTCACCAGAAGAAAAAATAAATAGAACTAGAAAAGCATCCCATCTTCTCGCATCTTCTAACTGAAAGCAGAAGTCACTGGAATAGATCAGTTTCCCACCAACCCTTCAAACAGAGCAAACTATAAGTAACAGTGAAAAGTCACCAGTTTGTCTTTAACCTTTTTTCATCTCCACTGAAACGTGTTCCTTATTCCCCAGAAACCTGTTTCGTATACTTAGGTTTTCGAAATCGTTTTGCCATGGAGGTACTGCATCAGATAGAAACCCAAGATAGAGCCCAGATAAACATGCACCTGCTTTGTCTGAAGGCAGGGTGGAGAACCAGTCCTGGGACCCCCGCAAACAACCAGCCCTCATCCTAGCACATCCACATGTGATTCCCTTCGGTGGGTCTGGAAGTTTATGCCTGCACACGATGGGTTTCCTCCCAACAACTAGCTGCCAGTCATAGTGACTTGCATTCTTCACCCACAGGTATCAAACCTGAACAAGAGGAAAGAATGTAACCTTGTCTTTTAAACCACCATGACGTGCACAACAGGTTCCAGGCAAAGAGTCCCACAAACTCTGGGGTATGCAATAACTCCTATTAGGGAAGCTCAAGTGGGGTGGGGTACAGGAGCTGCAATTTCATGTCACAAGCTCATCATTTGTACAAGCTGATCTGCAGTGAAGAGGACAGGCTTGCACCTGAGGGTTGAATGGGGGTGTGTGCAGGAACCCTAGCTTACCGCCTCCACTCTGGGACCGCTCCACCCATGTGAACGTGATTGCCCCTTCCCGGCAGCTCTCACTGAAGCGCAGCAGGAACGTCCCGGGCTGTTGGTCCTTCAGCAGCGCCCGCTCTCGCTCCTTGCTAATGAAGCCCACGATACACCTGGATACAGACAGGGATCAACGGAGGCACTCTGAGTTTTGGTCATGACTCTGTAATTTTCCTGCTCATTTACCAACCAAGATGACTACAATGTGACACAAGAACACAGGATAAAAATTTATTGACTATTTTAGATGCCAAATAGTGAAGTCTGTCTTGGTCAGGACTATCTCAGCCTTGTAGTAACGGAGTCTATGCTCAACATATGCTTCAAAAATACATCTATCTGTGGCCCTTACCCATCATTCCAGAGAGCGAGCAGATGTTTTTTAATGAGTTCAAGGATGCTTTCGATCCAAAGCCAGAAAGGAAAATTTTTATCATTTATATTTTCCTGCAAGTAAATAGATGCACATATTAGAAACCAAGAAATCCCAAACTCTGACTTTTCCTGTCTCCTTCTACTCTTGGGTTTTAGTTTGCAAAGATTATCCAACTGCCAAAGCTAGATGTCTCCTTTAGAGCTGTCCCTCCCCTTCTTATCGGCTTTCAGACACCCCGCTCTCCACTTCCTGAGCCAGACTCTGCTTCCTTCTCCAAACATTAGTGACCCAGCCAGGGCATGACCTCCCGGGTGATCACAGCGCCTTCCCACTGCTGGACTCCAGTAGCTCGAGCTTGTCGGCACTGTCTGGAGTCCCTACCAAACCCCTGAACTGGGCCCCTGCTTGAGTAGACTTGGGGACAGTCATCTGGCCCACAGGCTGTCCACGCTGGCACAGGGCACACGTTATTCATGGATGGGGCTAAAATGCTGCCAAGCCAGGGCCCAGTGTGAGCAAACAGAGGACTCATTTCGGATGTGAGAGAATGTTATCACACAGACAGATGCTTCCTGTCAGACTCACACTTGGAGCCTAACCTTCACACTGAAGGAAAGTAAACAACTTGTCCTAGGGGTTCCGTGGGCTACAGGAACCTGCCAAAGCAAGCATGGCCCAGCCAGCACCATGTCGAGAAATCCAAGAACCCTACAGAGAGCAGAAAGCACTCAGAATGTAAATCCGAGACAGCACCCACCTTACAGAACCTTGTCCATGGAATCAGACCATCAGGGCCAGCGCTGGGGCCTAAACAAATAAAAACAAGGTTGTTCAGGAACTGGGAATCAATTCTGAAGTTTTGGCTGGGCTGATGGCTCTTGTATTTGCTCTCAAAGAGCCAACTCTCAACCAAGGAAGGGTGTATGTACATGGTCAGTAGTCTCAGATCACTAACACTGCCTGTGCTTTCTGGAGAAGCCTAGGGTGGTCCCTCCTTGTGCAATGTCACTTGCCATTCCTCCCTATCCTTCCTTACCAGGCTCTTCTCCCAGCGACCCTGCAGAGTTTTTTTCCAGTGCAAACTAAGACCAAGAATCACTTGCAGGTGATCAATTTAACTGACACAACTTTATAAGCTTATTTTAGATATTAGTTAGGTATTTCCCTCAGCCCTCCTCCAAACAGGACACAGGCTCAGGGAGGCAAATCAAAAGGCAAGTGAGAGAAATGAAAGGGGAAGGAAGCCTAGGGGTCAACATCTACACAAACCAAAGCGGCTGAGCCGTGAGAAGTGGTTAGACTGACACCGCTCTTCACAGAGAATCGCAGATAAACCATTACAGGCAGGAAGGGTATCTGTCTTAACTCTCAGCAAACAAGGGAATGGAATAAGGTGACTCCTTACTTTTTACTAAATTGCACAAGACCCCATTGTGACAGCTACATGGCCAAGGAAGGGCACTGCTGAGAGCTGTCCAAGTTAGGAAAAGCCTACTGATGCCAGCAGGACACACAGCTCTGCTGTACAGAAAGCAAATCTAGAAAAAAAAAAAAGCCATCTGTGGTTTTAAAAAAAACTAGTTCGGATATTCCCATTCATTGAAGATCTGACCTTGAGACTGGTGGGTCTTAGATTTGCTTAGTGTAGAAGACTAATAAATCCATGACCTTAGCTACTGAAAGGAATTCTCTACCTTGGCCTGGACCCTGCCCATCAGGCAGTGCTCAGCATATGTGTTCCCTGATGTGGACAGTGTCTCCTCCCATTTGGGCCATCTGACATAAGAGACCTGGGTGTGTTTTGTGGGGTGGGTGGCCCCAGGACCGGATTCTTACAATGTTGGGGGCTTACTTTTTTCTCCCCAAGGTTAATCAGACTTCATCTTTCTCAGACTTCACCTTTCTCTAAGAATTTATTTTAGCCACAACTAATATATTTTACATAATTCAGAAATCTTTCCCTTAGGAGCCTTGCTCAGAAATGTTAGTATGAGATAATGGGAAAACGATTCATTTAAATCTTCTATCAAGTTGACATCTCCTTCTAAAGTGAGGCATCATTCTCACTTAGCTATAATAAATGGCAGCTGGGAAAGCCAATAGAATCCCAACACTCTCCTACCTTGAATAAAATAAAGAGCAAACGGGGGAAAGGAGAAGTCAAGATATTTTTTATGAATTTCGATTGTTAGTTACATAAAAAGTGAATATGCTCATACCAAGAAGTTTCTCCCCCAGCATGTTCAGCTGGTCCACATTGAGACCTCTTTTGGTGACAGAAGAAAACTGCCAACTCAGCACCTCTGAAAGCTGAGACCATCGTGCACAAGGTGGGTTCAGGAAGAAGGACAGATTCTAGAGAGAAAACACCAAGAAGCTAAGAGCCACTGATGAGTCACCAGTCACAAGCTCAACATGGAGACACAATCGGTGCCAAGGTTCAGTTCTAGTCTATGACACACATACTTTCACAGCAGAAAAAGAGAAATAGTTCTATTTGCAGACTCCTGTCTGTGCATTTATCTACTCACTAAAATTTAACTCCCAAATCAATACTCGGGGCACTCTGGCACTCACTTGTGGATGTACCCAGGCACAGAGCCGTGAAAACTTTGAGTTGCCAAACATGTGTGTTTCCGGTTGAAGTCAAACAAAGCTACGCTCTGCCTTCCTGTTTCAGCTCTCACACTACACCCGTGTCTTCTTTGAGGTCTGTTTAATGCCGCGGTCTTTGCATTTCTGTAGGCTTTTTTTGCTGGTGATTTCATTTTTAAAATGCCCCTCAAAGGCGAATTGAAGTGCTGTCTAGTGCTTCTAAATGCCTTAGGGAGCAAATGCACACGATATATAAGTTTTGTTCAGACTGAGTTATAAAGCTGTTTGCCATGAGTTTCATGTTAATGAATCAACAAGGATGTAAGATAAGGGATCTTTAAACAAAACAAGGTGATGGTATTGATCTGCGGATGCGAGGGTTTTCCAGAGGCTGATGGGAACCCCTACTTCCCTTAGGCACATTGATTCAGTATCTGCTAAATCAGTGTTCACAGTGACTTCAAAAAACCTAAGTACAGTGAATAACTGGAATCAATTGTAACTAATCGACCATGAGTATCTGCACTCTTAAGAACAGAGCATGCTTGTTTAGGAAGTGTATACATTTTTAAAAAAGCATAACACAAAATCATCTGTTGCCCAAGCTCATTCACATGGAAGGAAAAATCGTAATTTTTAATTTCTAGTACATCCACATGCTTCTGGAATGCTTTGCTCTTCCAGAATTACTCAGCTCCTTAGCAATGCCACTTGAGTTCTGCCACTTTTCCTTCAACATCTGGCCCATACAGGCTCTTTCAAATATGCAGAACTAGAGTGGGCGGGGGGCGGGGGTCGTTAAACCGTGGTACGAAAGTAGATGTGTTTTCCTTACCCGGGGTTCTGCCACCAGCATGTTGTACCACAGGATAGAGGCCCAGCCACTTGGGAGCTGGCTGACATTGGAGATGACCACGACGGGTAGAGAGGTCGTCTACAAGATGACAAAGACCTTGAAATCCTCAGAATCCCAGAAACAGTACCTGCAGACCACTATGCAGCTTCACAGCTAAACAAGGAACCCTATGTACATTTGCATATATTTTATTCTTGAAAATTAAGAATGTAAAGGTACAGTCTTTGGTTTTTAGTTGAATTTATCTTTGACATTTATTTTCAATTAAGAAATAAATGTCAAAGCTTCATATATAAATGTCAAAGTTCCAGGACATCTCAACTGGAACATTTGGCTTATTGGGGCTTCCCTTGTGGCTCAGCTGGTAAAGAATCTGCCTGCAACGTGGGAGACCTGGGTTCAATCCCTGGGTTGGGAAGATCCCCTGGAGAAAGGAAAGGCTACCCATTCCAGTTTTCTGGCCTGGAGAATTCCATGGACTATATAGTCCACAGGGTCGCAAAGATTTGGACACAACTGAGCAACTTTCACTTCAGACAAAGGTTAACTTAGTTCTCTAGCAGACTGAACCACTAAATTAGCATTGAGATAGTACTGGCTGAAAACAGCAATCTGTTTTTAGCAACTAGATAAGTATGTCTAAAATAAAAACACAAGTATCAGTTTAAAGTAAAAATAAAGTTTCCCATACCTGGAACATCTAAGTCTTACCTCAAGGTCAATGACCAAACCAGGCTGGCACAACTGGGTTTCAAAACTAAGGGAGTGAAGCTCTTCAGTGACGATGAGAGGACCCTTGAAAAAGAAAATGGGAAAAAAACGAATATAGTGATTTGTTCATTGATCCTGCAATTAGCAAGAAACTACTAAGTATTTTAATAAGCCCCAGAAAGCATGAACCCAATCAGGCACAATTTAGAAGCTTCTAGCTTTTCATAATCTACCCCAGATTTAATTATCCCGAGGATCTCAGTGTCCTCTCAAAGACCAGATTTCTAATATTATGGCAAGGGTTATGGATCAAGGGGGAAAAATGTCGATAGGGAAATAGCAACTTCTAATCAGTTTATTCACAACCTAAGGCTTCCCGGCCCTCAGGCCCCTCTGCCCACCTCAGGCTGACAAGAGGTGGAAAGTGTATACGTGTTCCCAGTGTGACTGTCTACCAGGAGAGCGGATTTATACTCCTGGCAGGTTATAAAGCGCCTTGGTTGGTTTGGGTAGAAAGGTTATTGTGTTCCAAGTGCCTTCATACACATTATCTAATGCGAGCCTCACAGCAACCAGAGAGGTGTGACTCCATCCCTGCTCCTGGGAGAGGAAATGAAGTCCCCAGTTGGTCACTGAGAGTCCAGATCCAAAAATGAGGGCCGGTCAGGCCCAGGCGGGCACCTGTGCCACAGCTCCATACGCCCTCTGCTGGTTGTGGTCAGGAAGGACAGAGGGCTAGGCCGGCACAAAGAACAAAACCCGACCAAACCCAAGCAACTCCGGCCATTCTGTCCTCTGCCCATGGTTCATATCTGAATGCATTGCAAACACAGCTTTTCAAGGACAAGTGGTGACGAGGGGACTGATGGAAGGATAATGGCTCTGGACAGGGCACACCCAGTTTTTGGCAGGGCAGTCATGAAGCTGGCCTCTGATTCTAGCTCTGATAATTACTCCCTGTGCATGCTTAGCTAAATGTTGCAAACTTCCTGCAGTCCAATTTCCTCATCTGTGAAATGTGAGTAACACTGTAGCCCACCGTACCCATTCCGCTGGGCGGTTAGTGAGCGTCCAGAAACTTCATGTGCAAAATCACTTGACAACCAGAAAGCACAAACAGAATGGTTCTGCTGGTGCCACACGTACACCACGTCCCAGAGCTCGTCTGCTGCTCTTACCTGCTGCTCTTCCCACTGCTCACCCCACTGTGGGGGGTCCCTGGCCACCCGGGACCACCAGGGCCAAGGAGCCAAGCTCACTGGACAGAGCTGCAAGCTAAGAGACCAGTCACGACAGAGACAGACTTACCTCATTAGTCCTGGCACCGGCATTTTTTTGTTCTTTCAGTTGCTACAAAATAATAATAACTTAGTAAATAGCTATATAATAATCCTCAAAGTTGCTACTTCCATCTACAAATCAAAACTAAGTGAGGACTTAGAAAGGAGGTGAAAATATTTTCAGGATGCAGAACAGGAGGTGAAGTGACCCCTGTGGATGTTTATGAGGTGGAGGGGTGGGTGCCTTTCCCCAGCATCCCGACACCCCGCAAACACCACAGGGTTCAGAAGGAGCCAGGCAAGTGGCATGCAGCTCCCTGCCCTGGGAAAGCTTTTCCTGAACCATCCCCATCACCTTCAGCGGTGCCATGCTCCCCAGGCTTTGGGCACAGCTCCTCCCACCTCCACTTCCCTCGGGAGAATCTCCCAGGCTGGCCCAGTGTCTCAAGCCTCTCACACCATCCTCTGAGAGGGTCTTCAATCACACGGGTTTTTAAGGAAGCAACTCAGGGCCCCTGGAACAGCTCTGGACACCCTCAGACTCCCCGGTTGGACCGAGGCTCTCACTTAAGGTCCAGCTTCCTAACCATAAGTTTGCGGGCTCATGAGATGGCTGCAAGTGAGAAAAAGGGTGCCTGGAATCTCCCTGCAAGTTCCAGGCCAGGAACTGCATAGGGCTCAGCACCAACACATCTGCAGAACACCTGGCAGCCCCGAATCTTCAGAAAGAGAGGGGAGAAGACGCCATGTGTATACACCCCTCTGCTGGTTTCCACTGCCCAGTGCCCAGGCCCTACTCCTCTGGAGACAGAGTGGTTGAGACAGTGGCTGCAGGCAAGACCCCAGGAAGGAGATGGTGACGAACGGGCCCAGGAGAGACCCCTGGGTCTGCCACACTTGGAGGGGTTGAAGCACCAGTCAGGATGTGGGGGAATAACGACCTTCAGGAAAATTCCAAGAGTCTGGGGTGAGTGATCACTGAGGTCATCGAGGGACCACATGCAGAGAGCTTGCGCGCACACTGGTTTATGGAATATGTTACTGAGCTCACTTCCTCCCAAAGAAGGTACATCTGAGAGAGGACAGGCGGAAAGAGAGGGTGAAGAGCCCTGGGGTAAGGAGGAGGAGCCAAGATTCCCCAAATGCTGCCGAAGTCACCCGCCACAAACTCCAGAAGTCTTCTCCCAAGGGAGCCCTCTACATCACACATGGCACAGAATGCCACTCCACTGCACATAAGTCCTGATAGGCAAGACACAGCAGAAAAGGGGGAGACGGGTCTCCCTACCAGGTGTCGGAACTCTGCCGCCAGACTCCCGTTGGTGGACTCTTCCATGTTCATCACCTTCGTGTGCGTGCCCAGAATGTTGAACTTCCGAAACCTAGACAACACAGGGAAGGGATACTTGAAAGGCTGGGAACTGTTACAGCAACGCATAAACAAACAAAGCAGAGAGCAAAACAGAGTGCAAAGTACTTCACGTACCCTTTTACTGTATTTCTCTCATTCACATCTCTGCAAGGAAAAAAAAATGTAATCATCCATGTGTATTTAAAATGTGAAATTTGCATTCACAAACATATAAAAGTATAAGATCAATAACCAATAAATCTATACCTACGGGTTTTCTTCCCTATCATTCACTCAGTCCCTCAATCAACCCCCACCAGCACTGCCAAGTTTTGCTGAGTGATGGTAGGCAAGTAAACTGGGCCTCACCTTTACTCTTCTGTACATCCTGCTGGCAGCCCCAACCACACAGAACCCCGGGAGGAGGAAACTAGTGAATGGGTAAGGAGAGCACAGAGCACACCCTCAGGAAATGGAAGCCTGAGTGTCACAACTTATTGAGCAGTTACTCCCTCTGCAGGAGGCAATGAGCTAAGCCCTCGAGACTGAGCAGAGAGTAATGCTCTGGGTTACAGAACTCAGAGGACCCTCCAAAGAGACAGCTCGAGTCTTATTTTTGCTCTTTATTAGTTTTAATGCTTTCATGAAAGTACCTAAATAGTCAATTATTTGAGGGAACTGCCAAGTTTTAAAACTGAGGTTAAAATTTTGAGAGACCAGAATCTTACGTAAGTTCAGCGATAATGTTGTCATATTCTGGACAAATAATATATGTTAGGGGCAGGCGAAGGTCAGAGACCGTTAGCGCACTCCTAGTTAAATGAATTAGCTTCCTTTCCTGTCCCAACTAGACACTCAATGCTTTTGTGGCTGATAATCACTGTCACCTATGACAGTGACCGATTTTCCTGTCAAAACTAAGAAGAAAACTTACAACTGGGACAGGAAAGACAAAAAGGCAAGAACAAACCGAAAGAGATACTGAGTGAAGCAGACTGCGGCAAAACTGCGGTGGCCACAAAAACCTCTGCAACTCTGCCTTTAAAGACATAGAACGTATCTCCCTGTCTCTTGAATTTCAAGGGACTTTGACTTGCTTTTCCAGACACAATGGATGGGAGCAGTGCTGTGCAAGTTCCAAGTCTAGCCTAGTAGACCCAGCATGCTGCTGCTTGGATCCACTTGGAACACCACTGCCATGTCAGAAAGCCCATGCTGGCCGCTCTGACAGCCCCACAGAGAAGGGCCCAGTTATCCCAGCCAAGACCTCAGACATATGATGAGGTCATGCTAGACCACCCAGGCCAGCTCAGACCAGAAGGACCATCCACGGTCCACAGAATGATAGAAATAATAAGTTTCTGAATTTAAGCCACTAAACTTTGAGGTTATCTGTTTTGCAGCAAAAGCTAACTGATACACAGAAAAACCAAAGAAGATGGGAGGAAAACAAAAGTACAAACAAAGAAGGCTATAGTTACAGGAATAGAAAGTGACAAAAGCCAGAGGAAAGTGACTTGGGAATATCATAAATGGTTTTTAAACTTAGTAAACACACCAACAAAAGCATTAAATATATTAAGAGGGATGGTAGGGGCTGAGCCATCTTGTTCCTTAATGTAAGTGCCTAGGTCACTGCTAGTTTGGGTTCAGGGTCTAAGGACAAAACAGGAGAGACCTGCTCCATTTAGACCCCTCGAAAGCCTGCCCATTCCTGGGTCTCTCCTGTTCAGAAGAGACAAGTGTAAAGCCAGCAGGCTCCATACATGCCCCCCAAAATGCCATCAGTTTCACTCCAGAAAGAAGCCCACATTGGCCAAAGAATCACGGTGGCCTGGAGCCTGATCAAGTGCCCTTCTCTGGGGCTGGCCTAGTTGAGGTGGTAGCTGCTTGGAACAAGCACATATGCATAAAATGCTCTCATACGTCTGTTCATTTGTAGTCTAAAAAGGTACGCGGATACCAGCTCTTAGAGAAAGTTCCCAAGACCCAGGAATTACTGATTTAAATCCACTGGAATCACTAACAAACAGCCCTGCTACATCAGTCCATGTTTGGTTAACAAAACCATTTCAATAGTATATGTATCTTTGATAATATTAGAGATGTCTTACTTGTCAAATAAGACTTTGACTTTCAAGTTATAATTCAGCTCTTGCAACTTCACCAGCAGCCTGAAAAAAAAAAGTCATAATGACTTTTAAAAATTATCTATTACAATTTATTGTGCCAATTCCACATTGATGAACATTTCAACAACCCTACCCCATCCAGTTTTTGGTTATTACAAACAATGGAATTGACGTCCTTGTACGTCTACTTGGATTTTTTTGTGTATTTGTAGGATAAATTCCTAGCTGTGAAATTGCTGGGACAAAACTGTAATATTAAATTCTGACAGCAAGCAACAGATTTTATATTCCCACCAAATGTAGTGAGGGCACCTGCTTCCCCATTTTGCCTCATTAATGCTGGGGTTTATCAAAATTTCTATTTTGGGCTAATTCTGTAGGTAAAAAATGGGCTTCCCAGGTGGCTTGGCACTAAAGAATCTGCCTGCCAATGCAGGAGATGCAGGTTCAATCCCTGAGTCAGGAAGGTCACCTGGGAAGGAAATGGCAACCCACTCTAGTATTCTTGCTTGGCAAGTCCCGTGGACAGGAGTCCAGTGGGCTACAGTCCATGGGATCACAAAGAGTCGGACACAACTAAGCAACTAAACAACAACAGAGGTAAAACATAGCAAATTTTACCCTTCACCAAAACTTGTAACTAATGCTTAACCTGTTGGGAGAAAATAAAAGCTGTGACCCATAATTGGGAAAATGAGGGTCATACCTCTAACCACTCCAGGGCAGTGTGGAAAGATGGAGGGACAGAGCCCTGGGCTGGGACTCCAGTGTGTTTCTGTTCTAATGAGCTAGAGGCCCGCGGAAGAGCCCCTCACTGGCTGGCTCCTTTAGTCAAGCAGGTGATGAGATTGTCCCCCTTGCCAGCTTGAGTTCTGGGACCTCACGGGTATCAGAGTCTGCTGTAGCAATGGCAGCCGAGAGGCAGCACCTGTGGACCTAACTCAGCAGCACCATGGAAAAAATGACTAGGGCCAACTCTGAAGGTAAGTCCAGCTCTTCTGAGTCCAGCTTCTCATCAGCAGAGGAAAAGCTATTAAAAATGAATGCAGCCATGCAACCGAAGAAAGTAAAGCTGGACATTCTCGTATGGAAACATTTCTACAATTTATTACGAAGGAGAAAAACAGTCTGCCAAACAACAGAGAGCAGAACTCTGGTTTCTAAAAATGAAATATATCATGTCATAAATACTTTCACAAGTCTATGAGTGAAAAAACACATGTATATTAAAGTACAATGTATTTATTTATATATTCATGTAGACATGGACAAAATTCTGGGGGGACTGACACCAGGCTACTTACTGTGGTAGTCTACAGATATTTAGATCACATACAACTTTGAGAATCTGATGAAGGCTATGAACATACTCACCAGAAAAATATACCAGTCATTTACACACACTGCATCCATTTCAGGGGGAATGTAAAGCTCAGGTTATAGGCTCATGCTCCAGAGGGGATGAGGCTGCTGGGAACCTGTACTCTCTACCATGTGCAGTTCTGCAATTTTGAATTGCTATTTACTGTAAACATTCATTACACCCATAACTGGAAAAAATCATGGGGTATGCGTGTATACACACATATCTTTGTTATATTTCTAGTTGAACAGAAAAGACTCTTAGATATTCTAAGTAAGAATTCATATTAAAATGCCTACTGCAAAGTTAATTCCTCTAAAGCACCCCTCTACATAACCATGTTATGGAAGGAAGCTGGGGTGCAAACTTTGTGATGGGAGGTGTGGAAAGAAAGTGAAAGTCAAAGTGTTAGTCTCTCAGTCATGCCCGACCCTTTGCGACCCCATGGACTGTAGCCCTTCAGGCTCCTCTGTCCATGGAATTCTCCTGGCAAGAATACTGGAGTAGGTTGCCATTTCCTTCTTCAGAGGATCTTCTCGACCCAGATGAACCCAGGTCTCCGGTGTTGCAGGGAAATTCTTTAGCATCTGAGCCACCAGGGAAGCCCCAAGGAGGTGTGGGGGTTCCATCTTTTCTTTATTACCTCAGCTTCACAGTGAACTGGACTCCAGTCTTCAAGACCAATGGCCTCTGAGGGTGAGTTGGCATGCAGGGCTGTCTTTCCACCACAAATGAGCTGTAAATACCCAGCAAAGGATAAATTAGCATTTCCATTAAAATTGAAGCAGTAAAAAGTTATTTTCCCTAAAGAGGAGAGGGGGCTAGAGGGCACAATCTAAAAAACAGTTGAAAAACTTCTAACCAGTTGGATGAATAAACTGAAGTTTTACAGTCAATAAAGACATCCCCAAGTCTAACAGATGCACTCAACAAAATTAGTAATTGCAATGACCTGTGACACTCTTCAACAATGAAAATTCTCAACTGGACTCTCTTCATTTACAAATTTAAGAACCAAATTTGCTCAATGAACAGTGTGGTGATCATTTTGCAACATACACAAATATCAAATCACTATTGTTGTACAACTAAAACTAATATAATGTCATATATCAATAATATCTCAACTTAAAAATAAAAAAACAGTAACATAAAAACAAATTTTACTATAGTTGAAAATGAACCAAGTAGCCTACTGCTTACCAACATGCTTTGAAACTTACATTTTAACATCCTTTGGAAAATTGCTATTCTAGTAAAACTGTTTAACAATATTTATTACCTAATAAACATTTCCAAATATTAATTTTCATTTTAAAAAAGAATGAAATCTGCACTCCAAAACCTAAGTAAATGTCCTTGATTACTTCAAAATCAAGGTAGAGAGTGAAAGTTGAGTGCATCTATTTCAAAATCCAACATTTGGACATTCCTGTCTGGACATTAGCCACAGGGAACAAAAGGCATCTTTATTATGTCAAGTTAGCACTTAAAAACTGCAACATGAACTCTACTCTTCTACTCACGGCCGTTTACTGACCTATTAAGCGCACTGGGAAGACCTAGCCCTGGGTAAGACACTACATAAGGCCCTGGCGGTAGAAGAAGATTACAAAGGCACATCTCTGTCTATGAAGACCTTCCAATTCACAACAAAGATAACAGAAATGCATAGATAATGATACAGCAAAATCCAGAACAGGAGAAGAGTAAAGAATGAACTATGCAGCTCTGGAAGGGAGACAGCGTCTGCCCAGGAACTCTGGCAGTTTCACGATGGGATATACACGGAAACATTGAGGATGCAGTTTCAAAATGAGCTACCAGAGAATAAAGCTCTAAGGCGGAGGGAACTATTGTTGGGAGAGGCATGGAGAGGCAAATGTCCAGGGTGGGCATGAGGTCAAGTCTGCCTGGAAATGGGGCATGTGTAGAAGCTAACGTGGAATGGCTGGTGAGGGCCAGGCTGTGGAGGTGGGGCTGGGGTGACTGGATGAGGGGCTCCCCTCAGAGTAGCAGGTGATGAAAAATCAAACAGAACTCTGCTATGGCAGAGCACAGGGTTACAGGGACTAGGGAAGAAGGGGCTGGGGTGGAACCATTTGGAAAGCTACTATGTAAGATTTCAATAGAGAGCTTAAAATGTAATGAGACCACAGAATAGGAAAGAGAGGGCTAATTCAAGTTAGACTCAACAGGTCTTGTCACAGACTGGCCAGGGAGAAGGAGACAGGTTACCAGAGGAGGAGGTCACAAGAAAAACAAGCCCTTGGTATAAACAAGGAATTCAGGAAGACCTGGTTCAGGGAAGCCATAAACATTTTTACATTCCCTATGAAACCCTTCTAAATTATTTCAATTACCACAAAATTTTCCCCTGGGTAAAATAACTGCAAAAGGTACAACAACATCTTGCTCAAGTTACCTCTGAATGAGCTGCTGGAAGAGGTTGAAGGTGCGGTCCCATAAGGCTTGCTTGTTTTTGGTGATGGGGTCATGTTCATAGGTGTATTTCTGTTCCAACTCCTCAAGCTTTTTAAGCTGCTGACGAACCTGCTGCAGACTCTCCGCCACTATGGTGAACCTGGGAAGGTACAAGCCACGGAGTCTTCCTCAGAAACAGCCCCAAAGCAGTCAGGATTCAGAGAATCACGGAAACCAACAAGCACTGTTTACAGACAACACGTGATGTTATCTGCCCAGCTCTGCAATGCAGGGAGAAACGGAGAACAAATCTTGTCTTGGTGTAAAGCAGAAAAGTGAAAGTGTTAGTGGCTCAGTCGTATTAGTTGTTCTTTGTGACCCCATGGACTGTAGCCCTGCCAGGCTCCTCTGTCCATTGAATTTCCCAGGCGAGAATACTGGAGTGGGGAGCCATTCCCTTCTCCAGGGGATCTTCCTGACCCAAAGATGAAACCTGGGTCTCCTGCATTGCAGGCGGATTCTTTACCATCTGAGCTACCAGGAGTCGTTATTTGTAAGAAAAAACTAACATGCACTGAATGATTACAGCCCAAATAAAAACACCTCTGCATCCCACCGAGATGGACCTAAGGAGAGATGGGGGCGGGGGGAGTGGAAGCTTCTACGGCAGTGGTCCCCAACCTCTGGGGCCTAATGTCTGATAATCTGAGGTGGAGCTGATGTCATAGAAATAAAGTGCACAGTAAATGTAATGTGTTATTGAAGCATCCTGAAACCATCCCCCGACCCTGTCTGTGGAAGAACTGTCCTCCAACAAACCAGCCCCTGGTGCCAAAAAGTTTGAGGACTGCTGTCTAGGGAATCTTGGACTTCAACTGAGTTATGAGATAATTGGGACTTAAAGGCACAGAGTAAAGGGGGCGAGGTGCAGAGGGAGGGGACACGATAAGGCAGACACTCTAGGAGGTGATGTGGCGGCAATGAGGGGCCCCTGCAGATTTTATATCAGGGCAGTGACACCGTGCAGGGAGGAGCAAGAGGGCAACCTGGAGTCAACCCCCGCAGCAAGGCAGAGGGGGCATGCAAGCCAGATTAGGAGGAGACGAGGGAACAGGGGTTACTATGTCACTGAACTGAAAGGAGAGGCAAGGTGCATAATCAAATCATAATCAGACACTCAAAATATATGTATAAACCAAGGAGGAAAGCTAGTGACTACTCTCAGGTTCCTCCATCCCGACAGTAAACCAAAGGCGATGGAGCCTCTGAGCTATGTCGGACTGTGGAAGTCCTGGCCCGGAGTGATGATAAGAGCATCAGCTCCCCAGTGAAAAACATCTTCCTTTAGTTGGTATTTTCATTCCTTTAATCCAGGTCACAGCCCTGTGCACAGCCCGTGGGTGTGAAAAGAGAGGCAGGATAACAATTATAGGTGGGCGCGTTCCACAAAGATTCTAACCCAGTGATTCCCAATCCTGTTCGGACTGAGGGACACAAGAAAATACTGACAATGCTTGCACAGCACAGCAGGGGACAATGGAGGGCATTCATATCTCCACAGGAGGCTCCATGTGGCCTAAGATGACCATAGGGGCTCTAGATAGCAGGGACCTCACCGGGCTTCTGGGGAAGAGAAAAAAAAAAACACACACACACAATCCAGAAAGTAACCTCATGAGATCTTTGGTCCTTGGGCCCTTCAGAACTGTTCCAGGACACCACCCACTCCTGCCCACTGATTCTACTGCTTCCATCTGGTCTGCTTGGCTCTGCCAGTCCTCTCCTGGACTTTGCTAAAACCTCCAGTTCAGTTCAGTTGCTCAGCCATGTCCAACTCTTTGTGACCCCATGGACTGCAGCACACCAGGCTACCCTGTCCATCACCAACTCCATCACCAACTGCTCAAATTCATGTCCATCAAGTCAGTGATGCCATCCAACCATCTCATCCTCTGTCGTCCCCTTGTCTTCCTGCTTTCTATCTTTCCCAGCATCAGGGTCTTTTCCAGTGAGTCAGTTCTTCCTTCGCATCACGTGGCCAAAGTATTGGAGTTTCAGGACCACTCCTTCCAATGAATATTCAGGACTGATTTCCTTTAGGATTGACTGGCTTGATCTTCTTGCAGTCCAAGGGACTCTCAAGAGTCTTCTCCAACACCACAGTTTAAAAGCATCAATTCTTCAGCGCTCAGATTTCTTTATAGTCCAACACTCACATCCATTCTTGATGGTTGTGAAAAACCATACCTTTGACTAGATGTACTTTTGTTGGCAAAGTAATGTCTCTGCTTTTTAATAGGAGAGCTAGGTTGGTCATAGCTTTTCCTCCAAGGAGCAAGCATCTTTTAATTTCATGGCTGCAGTCACCATCTGCAGTGATTTTTGAACCCAAGAAAATAAAGTCTCTCACTATTTCCATTGTTTCCCCATCTATTTGCCATGAAGTGATGGGACCAGATGCCATAATCTTAGTTTTTTGAATGTGAGTTTTAAGCTGACTTTTTCACTCTCCTCTTTCACTTTCATCAAGAGGCTCTTTAGTTCTCTGCTTTCTGCCATAAGGGTGGTGTCATCTGCATATCTGAGGTTATTGATATTTCTCCCGGCAATCTTGATTCCAGCTTGTGCTTCATCCAGCCCAGGGTTTCTCATGATGTACTCTGCATAGAAGTTAAATAAGCAGGGTAACAAAGGAGCCTTGGCGTACTCCTTTTCCTATTTGGAACCAGTCTGTTGTTCCATGTCAAGTTCTAACTATTGCTTCTTGACCTGCATACAGATTTCTCAGGAGGCAGGTCAGGTGGTCTGGTATTCCCATCTCTTTCAGAATTTTCCACAGTTTGCTGTGATCCACACAGTCAAAGGCTTTGGCATAGTCAATGAAGCAGATGTTTTTCTAGAACTCTCTTGCTTTTTGATGATCCAGCAGGTGGCAATTTGATCTCTGGTTCCTCTGCCTTTTCTAAATCCAGCTTGAACATCTGAAAGTTCATGGTTCACGTACTGTTGAAGCCTGGCTTGGATAATTTTGAGCATTACTCTACCAGTGTGTGAGACTTTGCTAGCATGTGAGATGAGTACAATTGTGCGGTAGTTTGAACATTCTTTGGCATTGCCTTTCTTTGGGATTGGAATGAAAATTGACCTTTTCCAGTCCTTTGGCCACTGCTGAGTTTTCCAAATTCGATGGCATATTGAGTGCAGCACTTTCACAGCATCATCTTTTAGGATATGAAATAGCTCAACTGGAATTCCATCACCTCCACCAGCTTTGTAGTGATGCTTCCTAAGGCCCACTTGACTTCACATTGCAGGATGACTGGCTTTAGGTGAGTGATCACACCACCATGGTTATCTGGATCATGAAGATCTTTTTTGTACAATTCTTCTGTGTATTCTTGCCACCTCTTCTTAATATCTTCTGCTTCTGTTGGGTCCCTACCATTTCTGTCCTTTGTTGTGCTCATCTTTGCATGAAATGTTCCTTTAGTATCTCCAATTTTTTTGAAGAGATCTCTAGTCATTCCCACTCTATCATTTTCCTCTATTTCCCTGCACTGATGATTGAGGAAGGTTTTCTTATGTCTCCTTGCTATTCTTTGGAATTAGGCATTCAAACATCCTCAGAGCAGACCAGAAATATGGGCCTTTCTGTCTCTATTCTATCCTCAGACCTAAATACAAAAATCAGAGAAATGAATCTCTATTTAAATAAAGGGCCTACCTGGCTTACCAGTGTCGACTCGAAAAGCCCAGAATAGTATGGGAACCTCCACAACCAGGCTCCAGCCTCTTGTCTGCTCTGCTTTCTTCCTTCCCTACCTGGCATCCTACTCTCTAGCCACCCAATGTAAGAGCTTCGGGCCCGGGTCCTTCCCTTCCTGCTGCTTCTGTCCACACCTTTCTCCTCTTTCATCTGTGAAGTTTTTTCCTGTTCACTCCCGAGTCAGTGCAAGACCATTTTGTCTCCTTTATCTTTCCTGGTGACTCCTTCCTTCATCCTCCACGGACTCTGAAACGTCTCTGTTAGAACCTTGGCGATCTTTCACCAAGTAGTTATTACCACATCCATCTCCCATCTCCCCAGTGAAAGTGCTTGGCTGGCAACAGCCAAGAATCACTTACGTTGTGTCCCAGGTCCTAGCCCAGTGCCTGGCATACTGCATATAATAAATATTTACTAGATGGGTGGCTGAATGAATGGCCCACAAACTATTATTTCATGTAAGCCTGGAAAATGCCTCGAGCCCTTTCACTTTTAATAAAACACTGGGACTTAAGTTGTTAAATGTGTCGTGTGTCACTGGTGTGTTGGCACAGTCAAGTGACACGTCCCATGTACGTGTACAGCAGGGGGAGGAGTGCTCCACACCAAGCTGAGCACAGCCACAGGTGTGATTAACACTGTGCTTTTCAAGGGAGTGTTTCCAGGGCAAGAAGCAGCTGGATTACGTCCAACTCCAAATGGAAGTTTTCACAGGGTCCGTGCAACTAACACAGCTTGAATGTTCACTCTACATTTATGCAACTCACCAGTGATCTGCCAGTCTTACCAATTTTGCAGCTGATCCAGGCAAGCGTTGGGGGGCCCTCCAATACAGGCACTCTGCTGTCTCCGCTTCCACTCCACCAGTTCATCATTAATCAGGGCTTTCTGGGTCAGTTCGGTGGCATTCAACAACTCTATTATTTTAAGAACGACTTCCTAAAGGGAGAGAAAGACACACACAGTGAAATAAACACATCTTTAATCACGGAATTTTATTCTTTCCTCTCAACTGAGGCACTAAGCCAAGTGGATATAAAAAATAATTTTTGCCTCATTTCTAAATTTGAAGTTCATTATTTACAGTCTGTGACAAAAGTACTGTGTTATTCTGGAACGTGAAATGCTACCTTTCTCTTATTGTCCAGCATTAAGTACATCTTCTGGAGTAACAACTGTTCTTGTTTCTGATCATTCTTTGCCACGCCATTGGTTTCATGTTCTGTGAGTTGGGAGAGATGGCAGATAAACAAAAATGTGAGAGAAGACAAAACCAACTGAAGGCAAGATTGACAAACATTTAGGGAAAATATGACCCAAATGCTATCTGAAGACAGGTCCAAGCTTGGTCTTTTTCAATCACTATTGAACAAAACAAAAAAATACCAGAACAGGACACTCTGAAACAAAGTCCTTGTTTTCAATGATTCATGTAAATGAGAAATAGAATTGTCTGATTCTTGAGTCACTGTCAGAATATTACCTCAATGAATGTAAGGGACAAGATTCAAAACCTCAGTTTAAAAAAAAAAAATTGATACAAAGCATCTCCATGGCTTTGAAAGAGAAGCAAACAATTTGGAAAAGTGTCATTGAGGCTTCTTTCTCTCATATTTTTATTCACATTACTACAAATAATGTTTCCATTTTATCACGATATCTTCAAAGGACTGCTAGGGTAACAGCAGTACTCTGCTTGTTCTACACCATGCATACTTTGAGGTTATTTTCAGTGGACCTCCTGTCATCATTAAAAACAAGCAACAACAACAAAATAGAGTAAAATTGCTTTTAAACAAGGGGAAAATGCTGAACTTCACTTATGGTATTCACACACAGTGCTGGAACATTTGAAGAAACTTTGGGGATTAGGGTGGGGAACTCCAAATACCTATCCATCTATGTCCATCAGCAGGTGAAGCACAGTAAGTAAAGTGAAGAGCACATAACCAGTGGGGGCCAATGGGGGGTGATTTTGTCCCCCAGAGGTCACTTGGCGATATCTAGAGACAGTTTTGAAATGGCAAACCATTCCAGTATTCTTGCCTGGAAAATTCCATGAACAGAGGAGCCTGGCAGGCTGCAGTCCACAGGGTCGCAGAGTCAGACAGGACTGAGCGTGCAATCCCACACATTGGCAGTTCTACTGCCATCTGGTGGGCAGAAGTCAGGGATGCAGCTTAAACATCCTACAACGCCCAGGTTGCTGTCATCCAGTCAGTTGTGTCCGACTTCGGCCTACCAGGCCACTCGGTCCATGCTATTTCCCAGGCAAGAACACTGGAGTGAGTTGCCATTTTCTTCTCCAGGGGATATTCCCAACCCAGGGATCGAACCCACATCTCCAGCATTGGCAGGCAGATTCTTTACCTACCAGTGAGCTATCAGGGTATATCTCACAATGCACAGGACAGTCCCCCAAACAAGGCTGTGTGTGTGCTCAGTTGTGTCCGACTCTTTGCGACCCCATGGACTGTAGCCTGCCAGGATCCTCTGTCCATGGGATTTTCCCAGCAAGAATACTAGAGTGGATTGCCATTTCCTCCTCCAGCAGAATAACGTCATCTGGCTCAAAATGTCAATAGTACTGAGGTTAAAACACCCTGGCCTGGTCATCAAGAAGCCAAGACTAGTAATGAAGTCATAGAATATTTGGTAAATATGAAGGAGTACTTGCCTTTGTTAGCTAGCGTAGGCAGAAAAAATGACAGGCAATGGACACTGCTTTAAATGTTAACTCTTACCTCTGTTCTGCAAGGTTTTGCATTTAAAGTCATATTCATCTTGCAAATCTTCTAGGGTCTTGATTTCATGTTCAATACTCTACAAGTAAAGACATAAACAAGTTTTCCACCGTACTCAGAACAAAGACTTTAGGAAACAGATTATTGTTTCTATAGGACCCCGCTCTCTCGAAGATGAATAAGATTCATAAAATCCTGCTCTCTCAAAGATGAGTAAGATTCATACAATTCTAATAACGAATAATTTCTACTTCATTAGTAAATATATAATAACCTTTTTAGAAAACAAAACATATGCCTGTTTCTGGACTGGGCCACTTGATGTCTACTCATTTAATGAAATGTTTCCCTCAGAGGCAGCAAGGTAAAGTTGCTCCAAAGAACCTGTTTGATAAAATGCCATCTCAAGCACAAAGTCAAGGTCATGCTGGTGTGTCCCAGAGACCCACAGGAGAGTGGGCCCCTCAGCAGAAAGGCCGCTTTCACAGACACAGGTCCAGCGCAAAGTTGGACTCCTCACCCTCTCCACACAGCCCCATGGTGGAGGGGAGTGAACACATACCACCAAGGGCACCACTCCCATAGATGGCCTGGGAAGTTCTAGCTTAAAGTTATTGTGGATGTTTTACTCTAATCAGAAATATATCAGAAACTTCCTTCTCTGAGATGTTTTTGTTCCCCTTCCAAGCCCTGGAATAAAACAGGTGTTTGAGGAAGACTACATTTATCCTGGGGCTCTATGTAGCCCCAGGAACATGCCAATTTAAGAAGTGAAGCCATAAAGGGCAATTTAGAGCAGCAACAGCTAGTTCACTGGGTGATGGGGCAAAGTCCACAGTTACTGCATGATCCTGCAAGGAAGGAAAAGATAAGCTCCATGTTTGGGAGTCATAACACGGGCCATAAACACCTATCTGCTCACTGGCTGCATCAACTTGTTTACTTAGAGACTGGAATTTGGGGGAAACTTCTCAACTACTTAAAAAACTGAAATCAGTGAAAACGTTTACACTAGGGCAACTGAAACTTTTATCCCCCCTATAAAAAGTTATAGAGAACATGTATACATTTATTCAGTACTCACCATAACTTTGTCTTTCACATTCCTGACTTTGCTGTCAAGTTCCTTTTGTTTGTCTAACATTACCGTGCTCTGAATATTCCCAGACTGCGCCTGTAATGGAAGACACGTGGTTAGCAGCCATGACTTCCTCTGTTGTTGTTACCTGCTGGTTAAGCTCCAAAGTCAAGTCTATACCCTGTGCCCCACCTAACTCTCAGACCTTCCAGAAGCTCCTGCAGGCCTCCCACATGAGTGTGCACAAGAAAAGCTCAGTTCTCAAGGCCCTGCAAAGTGCTGGCAAACTGTGAACAAGCCTAAAGAAAGACTAGGCTCAGTTCACATCTAAACTAAACAAATAATGTATCTAGAATTGTCGATTAGTTCATACAGTTGCCCAGAACCACACAGGAATTTATCTGAGGGTTTCTCAAATGCTGTAGAGAAGATTATTCTTATTTACCCTGTTCTTATTTGTCTCAAAGTCATGCAATTCAGTGTGGTCCCCAGACCAGCATCACCTTACCACATGGGAGCTTGTTGGAAATACAGAATCTCAGGTCGTAATTTGATCACTGAATCAGAAACCCCATTTGGACAAGATTCCAAATTCAGAGGCATATCAAAATTGTACAGAGAAAGACAAATATCACAAGATACCATTTGTGGATATGTGGACTCTAAAATAATGATCTGATATCCACAGACATCCAGGACCTTCCCCTAAAGCCCAAGAAGGCCTTGCTTCTTTTGGTCGCAGCTGGGCAGTCCACTAACCTCCTCCGAAGGGGTCACTGGTAACTCAGTGTCCTCTGAGGGGCTAAAAATAAATCAAAAGCTGGCAAGCCTTCCAAATGCAAAGCACACCCAAGAGATGGGGCTGACCTGGCAGAGCAGGGATCACCTCCTTCACTTTCTAGTGCTACCTAGGGGCCAAATGTGAGGAGGAAAAGGTTTAGGTACCCCACGGCGAACAGCTTACTCTCCTGCCCGTCTCTGCTCTTGGCTAGCCACTCAAGCCTATCTGAGACACAGAGTGGCCCGCTGCATAATGCTGTTACAATGAAAAATCCATGATAATCAAAATTTCCTGCTGAGGGTCTTCCATGTGCAGGCCATACTGAAGAAGGCACACCTCTCTCAGAGGCAGCAATGCGGCCAGCTTTTCCTCTTGACGCTTCTGTTCACTAGGATGAATGGGCCAGCGTAAGCTTGCAGCCAATAATATGTATCTTTAAATGATTACCGCAGCAAGGAGCTTTCAGTGTGACAGGAACTAAACACCCAGGGAGGCAGCAGAGTCACTAGGACTGGGCAAATGCTCAGAAAGTGCATGGATAATGGCATTCACTGTCTCTACTTAAACTCTCTCCCTCCACCCCTACCTCCCAATCTCACAGCTCACTTTATTAGTTATTCCTTAGAGAAATGGACATAGGAAGCATTCCACTGTGTATTCTGACCTTCTCCCCCGATAATGGAATGATCTCAGCTAGAACTGAGATCAAACCACTCAAACCACAATGGTTTCCCTGTCTGCTGGGTTGTTCCCACCACCCCATCAATGAAAGGCATGAATAAATGCTATGGTAACTTCAAAAACTGAACCCTGATCACCAGGAAGGTCTGTATTAGGATTAGTAAAATCACGATTTAAAAAATCTTGGTTATGGTGTAACTCTGACTCATTCACTGTTTGGATGTCTTAGATACCAAACGTATATCTCAGTACCATTCAAAACAAAGCTGCTGATTTCCCCATCAACCCATTCTTTTCTAAAACCTATTGTATTCTGCCATAACCCTACTCCTGTCTCTTTCCTTTCCTCCCCCAGCTTATTAAACAGGGTCTCCAAGTGACGCAAGTCACAAATCACAGTCATCCTAGACTCTTTGCTGCTTCTCACTTCCTCATCAGATCCTTCAATGTAAGCCGTTCTGCGACCACATGCAGAACATAAAGCAATCTGCCCACGTCTTCTCACCTCCACTGACTGCCTTGACCTCACATACTTCCTCTCTGCTCCCTCAGTCTGTTGCAAGAGGCCACTAGCCATCTGCTGCTTCCTTTCCTACCCTGGCACCTCAGAGATGATGCCTGACCCTGATCTAAAGAAATAACCCAACACTCCACTACTGTCCACATTGTATCATGCTTTATTATCTTCACAGCAACTATCACAACCTGAAAAGGTTTTTCAAACCTAGAATGACTTCTACTATAATAGGGTTCTTTCTCAAAGTCTGGGTCTGTAACATCTTGATACTTATTTTTCCCCACTTCTTGGGGGGAATAAAATCAAAGAGCTAGTCACCATTGCCTTGAAACAGGGCCTCAATAATACTTGTTGGATGACTCAGTGAACGTTTATTGCTTTATTATCCTTTGTGCTCAATTAGGAAAAAAGTACCTGGCTGATTCTCTGGGCATGATCCAAGATCTTTCTTTCCTCCTTCAGACACTTACAGATGATCATAGACATCAGTATTGGGTCTTCCTGAAAATTATCCTAGACATGGGTTGTTAGAATAAAAGTAAATTAACCTTCAGAATGTTTAAACCACTGTGTATTATACACTGAAATGAGTTTGTTCATCCTGTACTTACTAGATCCTATATAAGTTATTTACTATTTAGTAACATCAAAATATTCTTTTGGCATGACTTAAAACTGCTTTACTTGTCCAGCTAAGTGCAAGTTCCTAAATTACTTCTTGATTAAAAATACAAGAATTTTTGTATACAGTTCCTGTAATATTTTTCATTTTTGTTGCTCTTGGGCCCAACTCTCTTGTTACAATCCTGAGACAATGCAAATGATACAAAAGTTATCCAGATTATTCCTCAATTAATCTGATGGTCTCTGCTTTGAATTAGACCAAAGACATTCTTTTCAATTTTTCTGCCTTCTTGTCAAAGGTAGTTTGCAAAGTACTGGCAACTATGCCTTTCTTTATAACAGGTATAATCAAGTCAACTCTGTAGGAGAGGAAATTTCTGTAAAGGGGATCTGGCTTTCTCACTCACTGGTATTATAAAATCATATATACATTCACAGAGAGGGGAAAAAAAGCTTCTAATTAAGTTGAACAGTCTGGTTGTGAGGAATAAAACAAGAAAATGACAGTACTCACCTCCATTAAAACAGAAAAATTCCGTTAATACAGAAATAAAAACGGTAACCAGGCTTGTGGGGTGCTGAAAGTACTTATGAAGAACTCGTAAAACTCTGACATATACTCTCCTGCCTGCAACTCCCTTTCACTTTTTCTTCCAAGGGAGGGCAACTCCAGCAGAACCAAGGCAAGGTGGGGTCCAACTCCAGTTCACCACCTCACTCCTGGGCCTCAGAGACATCAAAATTCTGGACTTGCTCTTCATCTGTCTACCAAGCACTCAGACTGGACTCATCACTAAAGTTCCTTTGAGCTTTAACATGCTACTACAGCTTACTGCTCTTAACATATAACCCTTTTTCTTTGACTTAAATATCAACAACTTTAAGATAAGATTATAACACTGAATTTCTCTCAGAATTACTTATGCCTAAGTGATAGACTAAAGCTTGAAAATTCCTTATGTTTACAAAATAAATTGATATTTTACTTCTGCTATAAAGTATGAGCCACATAAAGCAGTTTATTGATAGTCTCTGTAATTTTCTAAATACCAGTGAGAATGTATTCAATAATATTTGCTAAATGAAAAACCTCTCTTATGTAACCATGGAAGCATTTAAACTAAAACACAAAATGAAGGTCATACCTGAAGGTTACGCTTGCTTTTCCTTATATTATGCTGCAATAAAAAATTATTCTCCAAAGAAAAGCGACTGTATTGATCATCCAACTGCGACAGCAGGTCATGAAAACGGATGGTGGCAAATGAAACATCGTTGGCAGCATGCTCCCTAGGAGAGTCAAAATGTACATATTTCATTTAGATACTACTTCCCTTGTGGCACAGTTGGTAAAGAATCTGCTTGCAATGTGGGAGACCTGGGTTCGATCCCTGGGTTGGGAAGATCCCCTGGAGAAGGGGAAGGCCACCCACTCCAGTATTCTGGCTTAGAGACATGGACTGTGTAGTCCATAGGGTTGCAAAGAGTCGGACACAACTGAGTGACTTTCACCCTTAAACCAACAGAAGAAATACCATTTTCCATAATGAAATGATTAAAAGTAACTTAAAATGTTTTCCTGGGTTTTATTCCCTTCTTTTGAAACTGACAGTGCTTTTAGCAGCAGGGAGTACAGTATTTCTATTATATAACATTAGCATGAACAAGTCTAGCACACCAAGCTTGTGTATAAAACTATCAATGGTGATTGTCTCTGGAGGCAAAAAATCAACAGGAGCCTCCACTTTCTATGTCAAATACTTTCAGAACATTTAAATTATTTGCAATGAGCTAAACAATAAATTTTAAAACAGAACATATATCAGTTTTAAGAGCTATTTCTTTAATTGCATTACTTTATAGTTCTCATAAGTGTTCTACCACGACTTGGCTTTAACTTACCTCTTTCTAAAACCTGAATCCTAACTTGTAAAATAATTTGTATCAGCATCATGTAACTCATCCAAAGCATTTAGGAGGATGTATAATTAAATTGAAAAGTACATAAAATTAACGACTAATGTATTTAGCTTTCTAGAGACACATGACATTTTTCAAGTCAACATTCTTTTTTTTGCAACAGATAATCCCAATGGCTACTGATGAGATTCATCTGCTAGGTGGTATAGTTCCAAGTCAATCAACAAGATATTTTTAAAATGTAGAAAAACTCCTCCTTCAGTCAGGTGAGTTTTCCTTACCAGTCTTGCTTTTCTAGCCATTGTGCCAGATACTGTCTGATTTCCATGGGAAAACTGTCATCATAGAGCTGGTGAACCTGCTCCAGGTATTTGGACTCGAGTTGCTGAAGCTCATACCACTGAGACATCCTACAGGGAAAGAGAGCACAGATCACAAATGGAAGCCCATAGCTCCAAAGAAAGCATGTCTAGCATTGAGCTTCTTCTAAATATCTTGCTTAATCAAAAACATAATTTGTCTCAAATATACTTTTAAAATGGATGTCTATATTCCCGAACCTGTTTTTTTTTTTTTTCATTTGCATTTTGGGTCAATATTTTTCCTTCCCCATAAAATACACGTTCAGGTCTTTGGGCAAATGCTAATGTATCAGGCAAGCCTTCTTTGGCCACCTTATTTAAACTGACACTACCTCTCACCCCAGAAAACGCTTTCCCTCCTCCTTGATGTACTTTTCTCCATCGCCCTTACCACCATCTGACTTAGGACATACTTTATTTTTTATTTTGATTAGTGTCTGCTTTTCCCACTGAAAGGAACGATTTGTCTGGGATAGTGGTAGTGCAGGGTGTTCACTGAAGTATCTCCAGAACAGTGCTGGGCATATAGTAGGTGTTCCTATGTCTTTAAAATGAATCTGCACTTTTATTAATAAATGGAAAACACTATTTTCTTTAAGATAAATTGTAAAAACTTTCCCCAAAACTGCTCTTAGAAATCACGGAACATTTGTAATTTAACTCAAAGGACTTTAAACTGGTATTCTATATATCATAATTCACATGATTAAAATGAATTACTTTTGTTATATATCTTTTAAAAGAGATATTTTTTTCTTTGTCTACTACACACAACAAAATTGCACAAAATTCTTATATCTCAGTAATAATTTTTAAAGACTGAAACTACATTGTTAAGTGCAATTTGAAAAGATAAAGTAATACTATCTCTTTAGATAACTGTAAATCAACTTTTACATAGTAGCCCTGAAGATTAAAAATTAAAACAAAAACATGATTTAAGGAAGTCTGAACATCCATCGGAAAATGAAAAGCCTCCCTTCATCATAGTGTAAATTAGGACTTATCAGGTTGGCCCAAAGGTTCACTCAGGTTTTTGCAACCCAATACATCAGCGCACAGCTGACAATATTCTGAGCAGATGTAAATGAATCTTGTTTTACCAGACCTGAGGAAGGGCTCTGGATTTTCAATCAGGGCATGGAAGAATGTATGCATGCTTGCTGGCAAGCACACAAGTGCAGGTATGAAGCCATGTCTGCTTCACAAATTTCCTTGCAAAGGAAGGTAAGCATATGGTGGGGCCAGAAAACTAATTAACCATCACAAAACATCAGTACAAATGAACCCAAGTCCACCCCTTTGGTATACTTGCTGTAGCAATTTGATTTTTCACCTCAAATTTATATTACCTCAGTGAAAGATTGCAAATTTGCAGTGCTCTCCCTCCCTACTAAGTGTCTAAAAAGGATGTGCCTAAAGCAAATACGCCGGCCAGAGTGTCAACCAGCGAGGGCTGCAACCCTCTTCTTAGGTGAGTGATTACAGGTAACTCACTTCTCTACCAACAGGGTGATTGTTTAGACTGCATGAGCTAATACAGACACAGCACCTGGTACAAGCAGGCAATCAACAAATTCATGCTAACAAATCCAGAATCCACTCCATCTTCTCGCAAAACTTGGTACCAACACGGAGTGGCAAGACCATCCCTCAATCACCTGACTTCTTCCTTTCCAGTCTCAAGACCTCCTGCCTCCATGCCTCCAACACGATTTCTCAATCCAGCCTTCTGCTGCACACGGGTTTTGACCACATCATTCTCTTGCACAAAATTGCTAGTTTGCCTACTATCTGACTGATTTCCACTCTGACACTATTTTCATCCATTCACAAAGCAACCCTGCCACCAAATTGTCTACTTTTCTTCCCCTGGCTTCACCAAACATTTCTGCTTTGCTCCAGCTGTCACTCACACTTGAAAACAGCTTCTCCATAAATTTTTGCCTCTTTAAATTTTACTAGCATTCAAAGACAGGTACAAATGCCATTTCTTCTATAAGCTAAGACATATCCAGAGACAATTAAGCTTTCGTTGACTTGTGCCTCACTGCATTTTGCATCTCTACTTGGGCGTCGGTCCCTGTTTCCTTGGTGGCTCAGTGGTAAACAATCTGCCTGACAATGCAGGAGATGCAACACATGGGTTTGATCCCTGGGTTGGGAAGATCCCCTGAAGTAGGAAATGGCAACCCACTTTAGTATTCTTGCCTAGAAAATCCCATGGACAGTGGAGCCTGGGGGGCTACAGTCTACAGGGTTGCAAAGAGTCAGACACAGCTTAGCGACTGAGCATGCACACTGATACCCTTTTTTTTATCCTTAAAAAAAAAGCTCTATGATGTCTCTGCTAAATGATGTAAGCTTCAGATTTGCTGAGACTGTCTTTTTTTTTTTTTCCTTTTTAAACATCCTCTGCACTTTGGACAGTGTCCTGCACACAATATATACTTAACAAAAGTCTGTTGAACTGACATCTAGTAGATTGAATTAGAAAGTAAAAGGCAAACCATATTATGGTCTAACAAGTTTTGAGTCCTGCATTAAACTGCAAACTGTATTGTGCTGGGGGCTCAAGTCTTATTTCCGTCCCATAAAAACAATCTATCCAACTTATACAAACAATATTTTAAGCACAATCAATCACACTTATTTTTCTTCCCCCAAACTTTTGGTACTAGTCAGAATTTTTTAAAGGCTAATTATATTACTTGGAGATCTGAAGGAATTAATTATCACTTTTACACTTCACGAGCACATTAAGGTCTTTTATCCTTAAACAGATATATAATTAAGTTCCAAAGTCACATACTCATTCTATAATTAAGTTCCAAAGTCACATACTCATTCATTTCCGTTAACATTTACTAACCTGTCACCTCGTGCCCCAGCGAAGGGCTAGGGATTCAACACAGGCAACAACTATACACAGCAAGTCAGATGCCAAGACTGTTGGGTCTGCATGCACAGGGTGCGTAGCTTAGACAGCTCTCTAGGGGTGGCACACGGCAAATTCAAACTCCGCGGAGAGAAGAAAATACGACTCTGCTGGAAGGGGAGGAAAAGAGGGTAAATGGGAAGATGTATTGCTGTGGGGGAGGGGCGGGATTCTAGTTCACATTTTTTTACTACGAGGGCACGACTGACTGGGGCAACCTGGGATACGCGTTCTTTTCCGGATGATGGATTCACCTATCAGCACTTAAAAGCTCGCGCTTTTGGCATCCTTCTGTTGGAGCCCGACAAAGCCGGTCCAGGCGCGTCCCACCCCGGCACCCGGAACCTCACGCTCACTCACTCTGCGCGCCGGATCCCGCAGGGATGGGCGAGAGCGCAGCCGTGCCTCCTCTCCCAGGCGCACCGGGTCGCCTCCGCTCTATCCGGGGTCTGACTCGCGTCCTCCGGAGAGCGGCAGGATCTCCGCGCAAACTCTGCGCAGCAAACCGAAAGTACCAGCGGAAAGAAAAGGCAGATCTTGACGCCCCGCCTCCTTCTGCTCCCGCCAATCATCGGGCTGCTGCCGCGCTCGGCCAATCGGACACGGCTGTTCCCCGCGCGCATCGCCTCCCCCCGGGCAGCTGCGCTGCCAACCCGCTGAGTCTTTCCTTAGCTTTCGGTTAGGGCTAGCAGGAGGCTTTGAAGCTCAGCTCTGTGTCGCAAGTTGCGGGTTATGTTTACACATACTTTAGAGAACAGCTAAAAGGGAGTTAAGTGTTTGTAGAGGCCCAAACTGGGAGATCCTTACATTAGCCCCAAATCGGAAAATTCGAGGCAGAGGACACAGGTGAGGATATTGTCGTTCTCGAATCTCAGCTTAGTACCTGACCTACCTCCAGAAGATGCTTTTCTGTCCTCACCTGACATGACCACTCAGAAATCTGCGCAGCTGACACCTCCATTCTTTAACACTTCTTCGTGGGCCATGATGACCACATGCCTTCCTTGCTTCTTCCTACCTCTCTGGTATTTCTTTCTCCATCTCTGCCACCAAATTGCTCAGTGTTAAGTGTGGTCATGATACAGATCTGGTCTACTTTACCTACACTTATCAGGTTGTTCTGTGTTGACCTTATCCATAGCATCTGTGTCCTTCTAGATAATGTACAACTTCTACACCCGTACTGTGTTCACACGACTCCTCTGAGCTCTACACCCACTGTACAGCCCGCATTTGACTTTCCACTTGGATATCTGGTGAGCTCTAAAAACTGTGCTCAGAACCATCTCATCATTTTTCTTCTTAAACCTGCCCTTTTTCTAGAAATAACCCGTGCCAGAAAATTAGGAGCCACCTTTGACATTGTCTTGTCACCTTCCACGCCCACACTGGTCCTCAAGCCTTGCTGATTTTTCTTCCTAAATACTTTTCAGGTCTCATTGCTTCTGGTCATCTTCTGTGCTGTCCCCCCTTTTCTCTCATTTGGGTCTTTGCAGTAGATTCCCAAATGGCTGCCTCATTTCAGTTCTTAACTCCCATTTAATCCATTTACTCTATAGCAGTTTGACTGGTTTGTTTTTTAATTGCAAAGCAGATCATGTGTTTTGCAAACCTGAAAATCCTCTGATGGCTTTTCTGAATAAAATCCAAATTTCTTAATGTAACCTATAAAGCCTTTGTTTCCCTATCACTTTCTTTAACCTCATTTTGTGCCACTCTTTCCTTACTTCAGCAGATTTTTTTTTTCCTTCTTCCAAATAAAACAAGCTCTTTCTACAAACTCAGGGTCTTCTCACCAGCAGTTCTCCATTTGGAAAACCCCTTGAGCCAATGCCCTTCCTCCCAACTTCTTTGCTGGCTAACCTATCTTTTTGTTGTTAGCCACATTGCTAAGTTGTGTCTAACTCCTGGGACCCCATGGACTCTAGCCTGCTAGGCTCCTCTGCCCATGGATTTCCCAGGCAGGAATACTGGAGTGGGTTGCCAATTCCTTCTCCAGGGGGTCTTCTCAACCCAGAAATCAAACCTGTGACTCTGGCATTGGCAGGCAGATTCTTTACCATTGAGCCACCAGGGAAGCCCCAACTCATCTTTTATGTCTCCACTAAAAATCTAAGCTTAAATGTCACTTCCCCAGATAGGCATCACTGAGGCCAGCCTAGACTAGGTCTTCTTGGAAGCTGTACACATAAAATCAATTGGTTCCTCAAGTATTTAAAAGATGGAACTTGAATCAAGCCCAGAATAATAAGGCAATTTGGGGTGGGAAAAAGCTGTAAATAATTGTCCAGAGATATGCTTATATGTGGGCTTACCTGGTAGCTCAGCTGGTTAAGAATCCACCTGCAAGGCTGGAGACCCCAGTTCGATTCCTGGGTCGGGAAGATCCCCTGGAAGAGGGATAGAATATTCACACCAGTATTCTTGGGCTTCCTGGATGGCTCAGCTGGTAAAGAATCCACCTACAATGTGGGAGACCAGGGCTCGATCCCTGAGTTGGGAAGATCCCCTGGAGAAGGGAAAGGCTCGGACATGACTGAGTGACTTTCACTTCACTTTTCATGATTATATGTGTGTCTATTGTGGTTTTCTCCATTCTCATATCTATATGCTCCTTTTTGTCACATATTCACCCTCACAAAGCCAGTATTTAATGACTTCTGGTAGCAAAATAGCAGCCCTCTATGTAAAAATCTGCTGGAATTCCATCCCCCCCCAAAAAAAGTCCTTCCCCTCCTATTTAACACCCTGCACTAACGGCCCACACAGTGTTTGAGAAAAGCTGACTCTAGGAAGGGTAGTTGCTGCTGCTGCTGCTAAGCCGTTTCAGTCGTGTCCGACTCTGTGCGACCCCATAGACGGCAGCCCAGCAGGCTCCCCCGTCCCTGGGATTCTCCAGGCAACAACACTGGAGTGGGTTGCCATTTCCTTCTCCAATGCATGAAAGTGAAAATGAAGTCGCTCAGTCCTGTCCGACTCTTAGCGACCCCATGGACTGTAGCCTACCAGGCTCCTCCATCCATGGGATTTTCCAGGCAAGAGTACTGGAGTGGGATGCCATTGCCTTCTGATAATATGTTAAACATTTTTTTTTCTGATTCTATAAAATTTACACAGAGACTAGCTTCAGTCTTGACATGTTAATATCTGCACGTAGGATGTTTCTCTTTGGCTCTCTGGTTGTCAGGTTCTATGGATGGTTCCTTCCCTATGTCTTTAACTGCCTTAATTTTCCCATCATTGACAATACCCCACCGTAAATCTTCCTCAGTCTAGAACTGGAATGCTACAGTAGATGCCGCCAGTTACAGTACTTTTTTCCTGTCCCTTTCCCCTCCACTGTACTTGCCAAATTGTTGTTGTTGTTTAGTCACTCAGTCATGTCTGACTCTTGACCCCCATGGACTGTAGCCTGCCACGCTCCTCTGTCCATGGGATTTCCCAAGCAAGAACATTGTAGTGGGTTACCATTTCCTTCTCTAGGAGATCTTGTCCATCCAGAGATCAAACCCATGCCTCCTGCATTAACCGAATTAAATTCTCTAAAACACCTCATTTATAGTCATTCCTGCTTAAAAGTCTTGGCAATTCTCATCGCATTTATGACGAACAAAAATTTTGCCTGCTAGACGGGACCCGCTACAGAATGTCCCTAACATGTTTCAGGGTGGTGGGTTACTTTTTTTTATAATTTTCTTTTCTTCCCCAAAGGTCCATTCGTAGTCCAAACACCCTCACGAACACCTTGTGCAGTTGTGAGCTTTCAGGCGAGCAGCCCAGGGCCCGCCCGGGAGGGGGTACAGTAGAGGAGGGGCCGACTGTCAAACGCTGAAAAGTTTCCAATAACATAACAGCCGGCCTAGCGCTCGGCGGGAGGGAGGCAACTGCTCAGAAGAGCCGTCCCACGTGCTTTCGGGGAACTGGGCTGGGACCGAGAAGCAGCAGGACTGAGAGGAAACCGAAAAGCGAAAGTACAGACAGAGGGAGCAGTACGCAGGCGCGGCGCAGGGGCTTTCCCGCTGACCGCCCGCTGCGCCGCGGGGACCGCCCCCTCGCCTCCCACTTAACCCATTCTCTTCCATCTTTCCTTTCTTCCGGTGGTCTGGAGATGTCAGGTTTTTTTTTCTCTCTCACTTCTCTATCTACACAGTCCGCGCACATGCTAACTCAGATCTTACTAGTCTTTCAAGCTCTGACTGCTACCCACCTGGGCTAGTTGCCCTTTAACCAGAGATGGGGTGGTGGGGTGGGGGTGCGGGGGGGCGGGCTGGCTGTTTCTTCAACTGTCCTTTTCTAGATCGGCAAAGAGGACTTGCCTTTTTCTTCTAGCGTCCTCCCACCGCCCCCACCTCTCCCTGTCCCTACCTCTCCCTGTCCCTACCTTCCCCTTTCTGGTGATTTATACCAGCGGGAGTAGGGAAGAAGAGTAATGAAGGGGAACAATCTAGTCACCGGACCATGATTTCTAAAGTTTGGCAGGCCCAGGAAAAATCGTTTTGGTCCAGCCTGCTACCTGTGTGACTTATTGAATGGTCCCAGGAGGCATGAACTAGATTTTTTGGACTCTGCTCAACCACTCTTAAAGGGTTCTATCTACTTAGGGGACCAACCTAGGAACCTCTAGTGTGTGAGGGGACCCACCTGCCTAGACCACTGTCTCCAGACCACCTGGAGGTGAGCACCAGTCCCCAGAGCTGCAAGAACAGTTTACATAATTCATCTCCCCCTCTTAGTAGAGGACAGGAGCCGGTATATAATTTGCAGGCTCAATGCAAAATGCAAACAAGGAGCCCTTTATTCAGGCTTATGAAGAAATTTCAAGAAGGCAGGTAGAGCACCAAACCAGACGTGGAGCCTCTTGAGTGTTCTGCCCTGTACAGATGCACACAGTTGCAGACTCATGAGGTTCCTAATAGGGGAATTGCAGGGAGGGGAGATTTCTTCTGTAGAGACCTCCTTACATATTTGCTTAAAGGAAAACTTAGATATAGTGAAGCATTTTAACACCTCTCCTTCCTAAAGCATTTGCAATAAAATCCAGTGCCTTCCTCCCTCCCTCTTTCTCCTGCACATCTCATCCCTCTTTCTCCATGCTCCTCTGTGCTCCACACTCTGTAGCCTCTTTCTGTTCCTCAGGTACCCCCAGCTTTTACCTGCCTGGGTCCTAAAAATGTGTATGCTCTTCCGGTGTTCCCAGCTGTGGAATGAACTTGCTTCTTTTCATTCTTTAGGTCTCAGCTCAGATGTCATCGCCTCAGAGAGACCTTCTCTGACCATTTCTTTCAGTTACTTTATATCACATTTACATTCTTCATGCTGCTGCTGCTGCTAAGTCGCTTCAGTAGTGTCCGACTCTGTGCGACCCCATAGATGGTAGCCCACCAGGCTCCCCGGTCCCTGGGATTCTCCAGGCAACAACACCGGAGTGGGTTGCCATTTCCTTCTCCAATGCATGAAAGTGAAAAGTGAAAATGAAGTCGCTCAGTCAAGTGCGACTCTTAGCGACCCCATGGACTCTAGCTTACCAGGCTCCTCCGTCCATGGGATTTTCCAGGCAAGAGTACTGGAGTGGGTTGCCATTGCCTTCTCCTACATTCTTCATAGCACTTGTTAAATCTGTCCTTTATTATTTGACTGTTTTCATCTCTCCTCACCACCGGAGGGACTTTGCGCTGTCTCATCTCGGGTTCCACGAGAGAATTAAGCCTAATGCCTGAGGCATCTGTGTATGAATTACCTTCTCTCCTGTTTCTCTAGAATGGCACTATGTACCATCCTTGGGAGAATTGAAAAGATAGTTAAGCAAGTCACTTCGTGTCTTTGGGGCTCAGGTAGGAAACCCCGATTGCAAAATGCAGTGCCTTTTTGAATAAACAGCACTGGGGATAAGGACTCACGGTTAAATCATCCATTCAGACCTCAACAGAGGCTCCAAGCCTATTGAGCCAGAACTGAGGGTGAGGAGGATTAAGAACAGGTGTTTTCTGAAAAATGTGCATGAGAGCACCACTTCTCCACACCCCTCAAACTTCCATTTCCATCCTGTGTGGATGGCCTCTGGGGTTCTTTCCATCTGCAGCAACCTGTGAGACATCTAAATGGATGGTGGTCAAGCCTAAAGTCAGAGTGTTGTGTAGAATTTTTACTGGGGGTGGGAGTAGTAAAGGCAATGAGTTTAATGAAGGGAAATTAAGGGTAAATTTCAGGAACATTTGATTCATCTGCAAGTAAGCAGATGCTTGGGATGTTAGGCACACATAAAACACCTAAATTAAAGTGAAGTTACAGTGAGCTGGTGGACAGTCTGATTCCAGAGCATTTCTATTGTGCTTGAAAGTCATGAATGAGGTGAAGTAGAAAAAATGTCTTATGTTTGAGCAGTGGCAAGTGTGTTTTGGTTAATCAGTTTGAAGTATAATATTTGGGACTGTTCTACAATTGTAGGGTTTAGAGGATTATAGAGGAAGTTCTAGCTTAATCTTTCAGGCAGATCAAGGAGCAAAGGAAAGAAAGGAACTAAGTATTATTCTATATTTCCTTTGGTTCAAACACTGAATCATTAACAAATATTTATTAATACTAAGAAGCACACTGTGCTAGATTTTAGGGAAATAACTGTGAACCAGAGGTTCTTGGTCCTTGTACATACAGAGTTTGCTTAGAGTCTAATGAAGACAGATGACAAGCATTTACAACCAAGGTGTAAGAGTGGTGCTGGGTGAGGTGGAGGATATGGAGGAGGCGTGACGTGAGCTGAGCCCTACACATGTGCACCTCTGTGTGTGTGTGTGTGTGTGTGTGTGTGTTGGGCAAGAAGGCTTTTCAAAGCCTGAAACGTGTGAATGTTATTGGGATGAGAGGGTAGGTGGGTTGGAGTTTGAGATCTGAGAGGATACAGCAGGAAGAGGCAATAGTAAGTATGAGCCATCAAAGAAACTAAAAGTAGTTCAGTTTTGTGTATATTTTGGAGGATTAGAAGCTATTAGATTAATATTTTTTGTTGAATAAAACACATAAGATTAAACAGGAAACCAACTACAATGAAACAGAGATCAAAATGTTAATACCAACTTTGCGATAAGTAATATAAATGCTTCTTTATTAATGGCATCAAGTAGGATCTAGCAGTAGGTCAGGATGAATGCAATTTCGAAATTATGCTTAGCATAAGCAATATTCTAATATAAGTGTAACAACTGTAATGTAACAAAAATGTGGTGTGGTGTATGGTTTGTTATCTTTACTTCTAATTGAAGGAAATTCTGAGTTTCAGTTAGAAGTTTGTGAAAATAAAGCTCTCACTTTGCCATTCAAACTCCAGAACTCTGTCTTTTCACCCAACTTAGTCAATGCGCGGTGCCACGAGCGCTTTGAAGATCTTAAGCAGGGAGGTAAATGATCTGATTTATATTGAGTAAAGCCCTCTGTCTATGGAGGAGGCCACCCGGAATTCATCTCATATTTACTCTAAGGATATCGTCATAAAATCCAGCTGTAGGCCTGGATGAATGCAATTTCATCATGCTTTTATAGTGTCCTCTTTGTGATGACTCTGGTGGAAAAAGGTTCTAGGTCTTACAGGCACATACAACTGTATGGGTTTGTTGAAAAAGGGTGAATTTTATTATGTGTAAATTATGCTTCAATAAGCCAGACTCTTAGAACTGCAATCAGTCAAATCAATCAGTGTTTACAGTTCATTTGAAAAAAGTAAAAAGAGTCTGACAGAAATTGGAGTGTGTGCACACGGAGGGCAGTTTGCTCAGTCTGGATGACTGTTGTCTGCTGCCGGAACTCCTAATTCTGTTCCTGTTACTGCAGAGAGTGCACGGGCCTCCTGCACCATCTGAAGGACAGAAAACCCCCTCAGCTTTGCCAGAAGTGCTCCTTCTTGATGGTTCCTTGGGGAGCCTTCCTGACTACCTTATGACTTGAGGAAATCCACTGGCAGCTGCCTTCTTTCACCATTTATTCCAGATAAAGACACTGCTATTCAGTACAATTGGTCAAAGTGAGTGTTTACATTATAAGGAGTTTGCAAAGGAATTAGGAAAATGGACTTCTGTGATTGGTCTTGAATGGTTGAGGGGAGAAGTGAAACTGTGATTAATATTTTGAAAATAAATTTACTTACATTTTAAATAATTTTAAATAATTAAAAATGATTTTATAATTATTTATAATTTTACCATTATAAATAGAATTTTAATTATTAAAATATAAATCATTAAATTTAATTGTAATTATTAAATATAATTTTAAAATTGTAATTTTTAATAATTAAATTTGAATAAATTTTAAATAATTTAAATTTTGCTTCATTAAATGCTGCTTATTTGCTACTAATTGGCAGGAAAAAAAATATTGTGTAAATGTGGTCTAGATTCCCTTCCCATTGCATTTCCGTCTCATGCAGCATACCTTATCCTGATCTAAATAGGTATCCCTAGGAATTCCCTAACAGAACCCTATTACTCCCACAAAGATGGTTTTTGGAATGTGAAACTCACACCCTTGGAAAGAACTCTTTATCCTGGGGTCAAGAACTTGATTTTGATTTTCTGAATCTAAATAAAAAATAGTCACTTATTAGACTCATTCTTACGACGACCTCTGCCTCTGTTATGGGGAGCAAATTACAAATGTCCTTGTACATCAACTAAAGTGGCTGTGACCACATAGGAAACCTTGACATTCTTCTGCCAGGCTCTCTATTTACAAGCTTTTCAAAATTTCTTCTGAAATAAGAGTCATCATACTTTTAGTATTTTCCAGGGAATAAAAAGCTCCTACTGATACCTAAATCCAACTGTTTTTGAGTATTTCCTGGTAAGGAATTACCTCCTTAAAGATAAAACTATAGTGGTCATTTTATAGTTCTAAGGGCTTCCCTAGTGGCTTAGACACTAAAGAATCTGCCTACAATGCAGGAGACCTGGGTATTCTTGCCTGGAAAATCCCACAGAGGATCCTGGCGGGCTACAGTTCATGGGGTCACAAAAAGTCAGACATGACTGAGCAACTAACACTTCTGCTTTCACTTATAGCTCTAAATATTTCTTCCACTTCTGCTGTCAATTAATATATTTGAATTTCAGAAAACTGGGCTTGTGCAGAGAAGTAGAGACTGGAAAATGCACCTTGGATTAGCTTGTGGTCCTACATCAAACTGACACCTTCACCCAAAAAATACTGTCAAGAGCTTGCCAAAGAGTAAGAGGCGTGGCCTTGGGATAGGAGCAAAGTTTCTTCCATAGAGTAATCTAGGGTCATGTGGGTGGACATAAGGATCAGAGATGGGAAGGAGCTCAGTTGTGTCCAACTCTTTGCGACTCTTTGAAATGTAGCCTGCCAGGTTCCTCTTCCATGGGTATTTCAGGCAAGACTTCTGGAGTGGGTCATCATTTCCATCTCCAGGGGATCTTCCTGACCCAGGGATCAAATCCATATCTCCTGCATTGCAGGTGGATTCTTGACTTACTGAGGCATTGGAGAAGTCCAAGGGAGAAGGCAGGTTATATTAAGAGCTTTTTTTCTTTGATATCTTCTCCATCAAACATTAGCTTACTCTTGTTTGACCACCTAGAAGATGGGAAATGGTGAAAGAACTTAGAGAGGAGTCCCCCACAAGGAAGTGTCATCTCTGACTGCAGTCAGGACTTACTTTGGACACCAGCCTCAGGACTTTATGTAGCTGGTCATGGCCAAAACCTCAGTATCATGACTTCCTTACCTGGCTTGGGAGCTTCTCTGGAGCTTGGAGACATGGAGAGCTCCCCAGGGCTCAGGCACTGGGAGGGCCCACACTATTACAAGGGTCAGCATCTGGGCAGTGGCACCACTAAGCATCCAGTCCCAGCAAGGGAAAGATCAAAGTAGACCTGTAGCCCATATATGTATATTATCATTCAGTCAATCACTCCCCTCCTGCATCACCAGGGATGGAGCATCTCATCCTAAATTCCTTCCTCCAGGCTCAAGTTGGATTCATGGGATCAGAGACTATTAGAGCTGGAAAGGACCATAGCCTACCTAGTCCAACCTAGAGGTGAAGAACATACAACCCAGCAATCAAATCACTCAGCCAAGGCCAGTGTTGTTATTTTCCTGTTGGTCTTCATTTCATGGGAGTTTTACCCATGCATCTGCTTTCAGTGTAATTTGCCTGAGATTTGCATCAGGAATGACTCTGGGTCCCTCCCCCTAACAGGAGAGGTGTCCCTGGCAGTGATGCCAGCAGCTGTGAATCCTGAAGCTGGTACAGAGCTGACATGGCAACCAAGAGGCTTCCTAATTCACCTGGGAATTGCTGCTGTTAATGCCCTGTTGTTGCATCCATCTTGTATCCGGTGTCAGGACATTCACTTATTCAGTTTCCATCAAGCCTTCCTGCTGGTTTTTGAGTAATGTGTATGTGACTTTGTTATTTTTCACCTGTTGTGCAATCTTTACACTTAAATCTTTTAGAGTCAAAATCATAAGTAACACAACAGAAACAAAACCAGAAATGAAACATATACAAATGAGTCCTTCATTAATATTATATTACCACTGGTTTCTTAAAGTGTTTTATCTTACAAGTTTATCAGAAGCTTGGATCTCTAGCATTTCAATGACATTTCCATTTGGGGGTGTCAGAAGAATGAGAAGAAAGCTTCGTATTTAATAATTTCCTGGAAACTAGTATATACAAAGCTGAAGAAACCAGATGTGATTGTTGGCAAAGATCAGTCTTTAAAACTTTTTCATTTGCTTCCTTCTTTTGAGTATCAAGAGTTTATCTTGTCATTCAGCAGAATAGGGAGACTTCATCTAAAATTGAAAAATGAAAATAACCTTTGAGCAAACTATTGTTTTGCAAATAAGTCACCATTTCTTAGGTAAACATTCTCTTGTCTACTAAATACATAGTTTACTTCATAATCTTTCTACCAATTAACTACAGTACTTGCAAAAGTAACTGAGGTTGGTCAATCTAAAATAAAAGGCACTTGTTAAATAAATAAAGAATATTTTAAGAAGGCCTATTCATCCCACAAAAACATAAGAAGTGAGTGTAAAATGTAACAAAAGTTCACTTATAACTAAATGATTTAAGGACAACTAACATTGGAGAGTAAGTTTTTCATCCCTGGAAATCTTCAAGAGAAAAACTAAACACCACTTGATTTATAGCCAGATACAAATTTCTGGGGCTCATGGTCTCTCCAAGACACTACTATTCTGATGTACACGCATCCTCATGTAACTGGAGTTTTGAACTGCTTGCGAATATTGGGGAACAATAATAGACTGCATCCTAGAGCACATAGTTGCAGTTAATACTATAATTTAGTTCTCAAAGAAGCATTATTATGCTGCTGTTGCTTGTTGTTCATATACTACTTGAAGCAGCTCCCAGGACAGGATAAATGAGGCAAGTAACAATCAAGAAAAATTGGCATTTTTGGTGCTTGAACTGCTAACATAAATATTATCCTAGACTTACATATCTAACGACTGATATGTGTTATCTGCTAAAGGGGGGACAGTGGTGGGGACTGGTGGGGCTGATGGTGGAAGTAGGGATGAAGTGTACTTAGGTGGGGAGGTATACAGGGATATTCTGGCCTTTGGGCAGCTTTTGATGGGCGACCTTAAAGCAGTTCAGGTCAGCATAGGTGTCTGCTTTCAGTGCTCACCATAAGAGCAACACGCAGGACCATATAGACGTCCTCTGTATCACACTCATGGATTTGTTCCAACAGATGTGTTTTCTCACTGCCCAGGCAGATCTTCACCCCTCTTTAATTCACACACCACCTTCCCTTCCTGAGAAATGCCCTTGACAGCAGTGGAAAGAAAGGGAACATACTGCAGTTTCGATTGTTGTGGGACTCAGGTTTTCTCTCAGCACTGCATATACACTTGGCGACATGGGAAGAAGGTCTGATGGAGAATGTGGCTCTGTAGAATCACTTCGGCTTGAAGAGGTAACAGAGTAAATATTGAAGAGGATTAAACATAATAGCTTGTGGTGACTTACTGTGTTAGCAATTGTTAGGGCCCAGGGGAAGCCACCCCAAAATGTGCCTCAGTGGTATATTGGTTATTTTTAATTAAATGACTTAAGTTACTTAAAAAAGATCCAAAGCAGGAGGGACACTCAGACACTTGTCTCTGCCTCCCTGAAAGCAGGAACTAAATCTCTTCTGTGAGAGGTGCCCTCCCAGTTCTGGAGGTAGAAGAACATCCTTTTTGCTAGAGGTAGGGGATTCATTTGGGGCTGAGAAGCCTGTACAAGCCTGAACCTTGTTACTTCTTTAATTTAATACCTCCGACCCAAACTCTGTTTAGATTCTTTACTACTTGAGCACTCAAAACCTAAGTATCTTTGTCCTGTCAATTCCTCCCAAAGTTATTGAGTTTTTGGTGTGCAAAAAGTATAAAAGCTGCCTGCTTCGGCCACTTCTTGAGTCCCATTTTAATGAGAATTCTATGAACATCAATTAAATTTTTTTCCTTTTTTTCTGTTAATCTACCTTGTATCAATTTTATTATTAGTCCAGTCACGAGAACTTGAGGGGGTAATTTCTACCTCCTCAACAGAACTCTTTTTAGGGTTTCTTCTATTTATGACACTAAGATTATTGAATTTCAAATAATTCATCATTTGAAATCAGAGCACTCAGCCCACTATGGAATAAATGGCATATTAAAGTCCAACTTTAGAATTCCTTCATGATGGACTGTGGTGTATCCTAAAGACTTATGTGTTAATGAAAATGGGACATTGAGCATTAAAATGCTTTAGTCTCAGTTATATGTATGCTGTTTTATCCTTAAGTTTCCAGCTTTTTTGATAAGTTCAATAATAATTATCTTATATGTGGCTAAGGTTACTTACATTGTTGAGATGGGGATAAAAACAGAAGGGACATAACCTTTGTCTCCTTTTTCTGTTGGTCTTGAAACTGGAAAAGAAGGGCATGTTGGGGGAAAATATTATTGAAAAAATTATAAATCTATGGAAGGATAAGTAATGCTAAAAGGAAGAGAGAGAATATAATTGCTTAGTGATTCACAACATTTTTTAGTTGAACAGATGAAACAACATTTCAGATGAGCATAAAATGTTCAAGAAGAGAAAAACAAATCTCTTGGCAGGCCTGACCTCACTTTACATATTAATGGTCTGAAATGAGTGAGCAAAATTGGGAATCAACTATATTACCTGTCTTCCATGTAGTATTTAAGTTTAATTATAAGGACAGACTTATTCATGGATTAGGGATTTATAGCAATGCAGTTCTTTTCATTAAAACTGACACCAATTATAATATTATAATGACACAAAGTTTTGAAGCACAGACTTCAGTGTTAAAAGTACAGTATTGCTGCATTGTAGTAGCAGTAATATTGTGTACAATCCTCACCCTCAAATGTCTCTGGTTTACTCCACTGAACTTGTGCTTGATCCAGTTATAAGGAACAACTGTAATTTTTCAAGTGTAATCTGTTGCATTGACATTTATTATTTCATTTGATCAGATATAGAAACAATTAAAAGCCACAAGGTTTTTGTGGTGGCTGTTGTCTTTTGCTTGTTTCCGAAGGGGATGAAGGAGGGTGGCAGCAAGTCACTGCTGTGAGTGACAACTGTACCGTATTCCTCAAGATGATGCTCATATATTAAGTTGCTATGGATGACTGTTTTAACAGATTGTATATACTTCTAGGCTTCCGTGGTGGCTCAGACAGTAAAGAAACTGTCTGCGACCCAGGAGACCCAGGTTTATAACCTGGGTCTGGAAGATCCCCTGAAGAAGGAAATGGCTACCCACTCCAGTATTCTTGCCTGGAGAATTCCACGGACAGAGGAGCCTGGTGGCTACAGTAGTCCATGTGGTCACAAAGAGTCAGACATGACCGAGTGACTAACACATTCACACGTCACACGTATACTTCGTTTAAAGAAACAGAATGGTAAACATATTACAATTATATCACTATTTCATGAATGTTCTTTTCACATATTCAACAAATATTTACCAAATGCCTATTTTGTCCAGGTATCGTTTTCAGCCCTTTAGATACAAACAGAAAAGACAGGCATGTCAAGACTTGTTATTGGTAGGCTAGAAGGTGGGGATGAAGCATAAAGACCCCCTTGTCCCCTCCCTGGCAAAGGAACAATAGTCTCGGAGTTGTGAGACTACAGTAAGTAAAAAATATAAAGCTCATCAACTCTGAGCTCCTTTTGTGAAAAAGGAAAACAGCCTTGCCTGACTTTTAACAGCTTTCTAATCATTACTTCTTTCTTTTTCTCTCCCTAGGCATAGAGGTGAAATTGGTGCCACTCCTACTTTAGAAAGGAGAAAAATGAAACTATCAGTGGCTGAGAAGCTCCCATAGCCGTGGTGAAGTCTAGCTACTGATTACTAACTGGTCTGCTAGCTGGACAGTCCCTGCTATTCTTTCCAGGAACTGCTCACACACTACTTCATTTTTAAGGCTTTGACCTCCACTTGCCCCTTAGATCTTATAACGATCAACGTCAACATAAAGAGAGGAACTTCATTTACTTTACTCCAATCTGAGGTTATTTTCCAAAATCTTAAGAAGAAAAAGCAAATAGAAAGAACCTCACCTTCACATGGCTGGGAGCTGTAGTGTTTACCGAAGGCTTTGTCTTTGGGAATATCAGGATAGAGGTACTTCAGAGGGTTTTCGGGAATGTTTTCAGCCATAATAACCTTGTAGTCTCGAAGGATGTCAGCAAACGGCAGAGCAGACAGCCGGCCTTTGTTGTAGGGTTCCACAGAATGGAATCTCACTTCTCCTGGAAAAAGAGAAAACAGAGGGAATATTCAGGATCCTGCAGGCATTCTTTGTGGCCATTCTTCCAGCCCACATTGTCTTCATGCCACTGGTTATAAAACAAGGCCAGCCCTTCTCTGCCTGTGTAGAGTACAGATGGCCACATGATAGAGGATGCACACATAGGCTGTAAGAAAGCCATGCTACGTTCTTTTGGAACAACCGTTAACAACTAATATTCAAACCCACTGAACACATGAGAAATAGAACAACAGGCCACACACTTCTGAAAATGGAAAGACCAATAACTGAACTCAATGCTAATTTCACATGAAGAAATAATAGTGAGCATGTACCATTTTCAGAATGGTCCACCCAGGTGAAAGTTATTCCTCCAAGGTGGCTTTCACTGAATCTTAACAAAAAGGTCCCAGGCATTTTATCCTTTAGTAAGAGTCGTTCCTTCTCTTTGCTAACAAAGCCCATGATGTACCTAAAAACAGAACATGGCATAATTTCATCTGATCACAGACTATAATTTACTGCATTCACAAAGAACAGATCTGAATTTATTTTTTTAATATAACCAAAAGTCAATAATGCCTAAAATACTCTTATACAGATTTAAATACCAATATGTGATGAAGAATGTAAGAAATTGCAACTATTTTCTATTCTATGGCATTAAATATGCTTACAAAGGAAAGAAAAGAAAAAGTGACTACTGTAAACAAAGAAGCTATAAACAGTAGAACGCATGCATCTTTTCAAGTTAGAGTTTTTGTCTTTTCTGAATATAAGCCCAGGAGTGGGAATGTTGGATCACAAGGCAGCTCTATTTTTATTTTTTAAAGAAATCTCTGTACTATTCTCCATAGTGGTTACACCAATTTATAATCCCACCAACAGTGCACAAGGGTTCCCATTTCTCCACACCCTCTCCTATATTTATTATTTCTGTTCATAGTAGCACTATGTACAGCAGTCTAGATATGAAAGCAACATAAGTGTCCATCAACAGACAACTGGTTTAAGAAAATGTAGTATAATATATATCATGATATATATACATACAATGCAATCTTAGCAATAAAAAAATGAAATTTCACCATTTGCAGCAACATGGATGGATCTAAAGAATGTCATACTAAGTGAAGTAAGTCAGACAAACACAAATATTATATGATATCACTTATATGGAATCTAAAAAAATAACATAAATGAATTTATTTACAAGACAGAAACAGACTCACAGACATAGAAAACAAACTTACGGTTACCAAAAGGGGAAGTGGGGTGAGGGGAGGGATAAATTAGGATTTATGTTGGGATTAACATATACACACTACTGTATATGAAAGGTAACCAACAAAGACCTACTGTATAGCACATGGAACTGTATGCAATATTTTATAATAAATCTAAGAAGGAATATATATGTACAACTGAATCACTGTGCTATACACCTGAAACTAACATGATGTAAATCAACTACACTTCAATTTTTAAAAAATTGACAGTATAAAAATAAAAACTGAATGAGTTCATAATGGAAACTATAATCTTCCATATTATTCCATGGAACTTACCCATCAATCCAAAGGGGAAGAATATGTTTCTTAATTAGGTCTAAAATTGCTTCAAGCCAGGTCCAAAATGTAAATGATTTGCCAGGCAGGTGTTCCTATTGGAATAAACAAACATGTTAGGACAATAATTCTGTCAGTAGTAATGTTGGTATGATAGTTCAAGTTGCTTTCTCCAGTGAAATATTTATTTTAAATAAGAAAACACTTTAGAGGTTCTTTTTAAAATAACCTTATCAAGGAAACTCTCAAATCTCAAGTTATGATAGTGGAGGCTTAAAAAGGAACACTAAAAAAAAATCTAAATGATGCTGTCCTTTCCCCGTTTGTACCTTGCAGAACTTGGCCCAGGTGAGATGACCATCATTGTAGCTAGACTGGACTAAAATGAAAGAAAAGAACGAGATTGAGATTTTTATTAAACAATTAAACTCTTCAATTTGGTGCTCAATTTGGATTGCCCTCCCCCAAGCATTTCCTAAGCTCCTGCTATGGGTTTACAGTGTATTTAATGCTAGAAACAGTAAAAATAAGATGTCATGAAAATTTTTATCCAGGAAAGAATTCTTTTCGATGGAGGAGCTAAAGATAGCCTTAGGAAGTGGGTGGGTGTCTAGAACCAGGCCTCCATGAATGGATAGTATATAAATTGTCACAGAAGGAAGAGGCCACTCCAGTAGCAAGAATAATGTAGGTTGAGGCATAGTGGATATGAACAAGGCTTGCATGTGAGACCATAAGAGCAGCCTAATGTTGGTAAGTAAACATTATAAAATAAATCTGTGAAAGCCAGATTGCCAAGAGTCTTGAAAATTATCATGAAAAGAACGAACTAGAGATCCATTTAGCAATAAGGAACCACCACTGACTGTTCTGATCCAGGGCAATGACAAAAGAATTTGTCTAAAATTTAAGGAAATTATAAGAATAATTTGATGAAGAGCTGAAAAAATATGGCTGCTATTTATACTATATATTTAAAAGCTTTATTCACTCATTAACAAATATTTATTGAATGCCTACTATTGTGGGTTTATGAGTTAAATAAGGATCAAAAAGAATATTTACATTAAGTAAATTTTGTAATATTCCCAATTTATTTAAACATCAAGTGCTCAGATAGCAGATCCAAGGGCAACCCAGCATCCCTTTTAAGCCAAGCTTAACCAAATCACACACAACTCTCTACTGCTTATCAAATACATCTTTGGCTGTACTTTAACTAGAAATGTATATAAATTCAATTTTAACTCTTTTCTTGGTGCTAAATGTGTTCACCCTAGGTTTATCAAAACATACATATCTTCTAAAATTCTTTTAGAAAAAACACTGTAGTCACTATATGGAGTACCAATGACTATTTTGCAAACTTTAGAAATAGCAGTCAAAACTGAAATTTTCCTGCTATGAAGAATTAACTATGGCCAGGCACTTCCCTGGTAGCTTAGACAGTAAAGAATCTGCCTGCAACGCAGGAGACCCGGGGTTCCATCCCTGGGTTGGGAAGATCCCCTGGAGAAGGAAATGGCTGCCCATTCCAGTATTCTTGCCTGGAGAATTCCATAAATAGAGGATACAGTCCATGGGATCCCAAAGAGTCAGACATGACTCAGTGACTACCACTTTCACTTTGGGTAGTTTTTTAAATTTCAAATAAATTTCCTCACCCTGGGATCAGCTGTTTTCCAGTTGGTTAATAACCACTGTAATAGTAATATGAAAGATCAAGGCGCCATTAAGGCTTCACAGTGTATTCAGTGGAAATGGCATAAGAACACCCTAAAGACTGGAGCGCCAAGTAGAAAGGAAGGTACTTTAGAACTGGACAGTCCTGGCCTACAGCTTGTCTTTGCTACGTACTAGCTATGGCAAGTCATCTAACCTCTGAACTTAGGTATCCTCATGTATAAAATGGATAGAATTAAAAAAAATAGAATAATGAGTTATCTTCGCTATTCTGCCTAAAGAATTTCTGTGAGAAGGAAAATGCAGCATTTAGCTCTATGTCCAGCAATATAGTAGGCACTCAATAAATTGTGGTGAGCATCATTATTAATAATAGTAATATCATCCTCATTCTTTAAAACTCTTGAGTACCAGAAACAGGGCCAAGTCCTCCATATATGCCAGCTCTTACCTGTTAGCTTCTCGGCCAGCATGTTGAGCTGATCTGAGTTCAGGCCACGACCAACATATGATGAAAACTGCCAGCTCATCACTTCCAGGAGTTGACTCAAAGTGGCAGATGGAGGATTATTAAAGAAAATCAAGTTCTGAAACAGAGTTGTATTGATGATTGTATGTATTAATCACACTGAATAGATTGTAGTTCAATATATAGGATTCCTGATTTAAACTCGTCAGGTTAACCTAAGTTAACAATACAGATCTATTGTCTCATCTCTGTTGTGCTTTTAAATTAAGACTGATTTTGTCTTTTCCTAAAGAGTTCCTGGTTCTTTGAGTCTAATGTAATGCATGGTTCTATCTTATCCCTAAAGGAATCATTGGGCAGCTCTTTAACTTTCCCTGGACTATAGACTATCAATCAACTCATACAAGTATTTAACACTGTCCAACAAATAAACATACTCTCTTCTGAAATGATATTAATCTTTTACAAAATATTTGTTTTTGGCTGTGCTGGGTCTTCATTGCGGAACATGGGCCCTTAGTTGCTGCAAGTAGGCCTTCTCTAGTTGTGGTGACGGGGGCTACTCTCTAGTTGTGGCACAAAGGCTTCAGTAGCTGTGGTGCACAGGCTCGATTGCCTCAAAGCATATGGGATCTTAGTTCCTAGAGGGATCAATCCTGTGTCCCCTGCATTGGCAGGTGGATTCTTACCCACTGGACCACTGGACCAGGGAAGTCCCTGAAATAACATTAATCTTAAACAAAACTTGTATCATGATATTTAATTGGTTTATCATGGGTTAGTACAAGTTATAGCTTGACCAGAAAAGCATCTCCCAAAGCACAAAAACAGTCAAGTCCCAGGCTAAGGAAGGGAATCCTATAATATGAATTCATAATTCACTTGGGACTCCCGTTTTAGGATGGTCTTTTCTAATATTGTTCTAGACAAGAGGATCTTTTGTATGATCAACTGCAAAAGATCAACTGTTTATAACTGGGTCAGCAATGGCAGAACAGAAGACTTCACCTCAGATTACTGGAAAGGAGAAAGTGAGAAAGCCAAGGAGGAAGGTGGGGAGGAATTAAGAAATCCTTTGCAATATGGAGAGAAGAACTTTGACAAACATGAACCAAGCTGGGCAGCAAGAAAAGGAACCAATTCAAGGGACTTTAGAAGGTGGGAATTAAAGAAGACACGGCATTCTGTAAGAAGGAGTGAGAGACAAGAGAGGGAAGAGTAGACAGAAAGAATTTCCTTGAACATGAGGATTATATCTGGACAGATGACCAAAATGCATAGAACGTCATTAAGATCTAGGAGCTTAGGTTTTGAAGCTGAATAGTAAAGAGAAGCCAGAGTTAGTTGTTATGCTGAACTCTGTAAGTTGGCTGTACATTTACGTGTTAGGAGCTGTATATGAAATACATCTCCAGGTTCCTCATCTAAAACTAGAGAAGAATCTGAGATAGTTAGTGTGACGACTTTGGTGTCTTTCTCATAGAAGAAGGATGCTGAAGAAAGCTAAGGGTGGTGGCACTGCACTCTGAGGCTAGTCCATCTCCTCCCTATATCCTGGAATTGGATGAAACATTCTAAACATGTAGCTTCTAATGGAGAATGCCATTAAATCTCAGAAGTGTGAGCTGTTATTGGCTTTACAGACCAGGTAACTTTCCAGAAATATTCTAGAAATAACTTTGGGAGAAATATCAATAATCTCAGATATGCAGATGACACCACCCTTATGACAGAAAGCTAAGAAGAACTAAAGAGCCTCTTGATGAAAGTGAAAGAGGAGAGTGAAAAAGTTGGCTTAAAACTCAACATTCAGAAAACTAAAATTATGACATTGGTTCCATCACTTCATGGCAAATAGATGGGGAAACATGGAAACAGTGACAGACTTTATTTTTTTGGGCTCCAAAATCACTGCAAATTAAAAGACACTTGCTCCTTGGAAGAAAAACTCTGACCAACCTAGACATCATATTAAAAAGCAGAGGCATTACTTTGCCAACAAAGGTCCATCTAGTCAAAGCTAAGGTTTTTCCAGTAGTCATGAATGGATGTGAGAGTTCAACCATAAAGAAAGCTGAGCACTGAAGAATTGATACTTTTGAACTATATAATGTTGGAGAAGACTCTTGAGAATCTCTTGGACTGCAAGGAGATCCAACCAGTCAATCCTAAAGGAAATTAGTCCTGAATATTCATTGGAAGGATTGATGCTGAAACTGAAACTCCAATACTTTGGCCACCTGATGCGAAGAACTGACTCATTTGAAAAGACCCTGATGCTGGAAAAGATTGAAGATAGGAGGAGAAGGGGACGACAGAGGATGAGATGGTTGGAAGGCATCACCGACTCAATGGACATGCTGCTGCTAAGTCGCTTCAGTTGTGTCTGACTCTGTGCAACCCCATAGACGGAAGCCTACCAGGCTCTTCCATCCCTGGGATTCTCCAGGCAAGAACACTGGAGTGGGTTGCCATTTCCTTCTCCAGTGCATGAGAATGAAAAGTGAAAGTGAAGTTGCTCAGTCGTGGCTGACTCTTTGCGACCCCATGGACTGCGGTTTACGGGCTCCTCCGTCCATGGGAGTTTCCAGGCAAGAGTACTGCAGTGGGGTGCCATTGCCTTCTCCACAATGGACATGAGTTTGAGTAAACTCCGGAAGTTGGTGATGGACAGGGAAGCCTGGCATACTGCGGTCCATGGGGTTGGGAAGAGTCGGACACAACTGAGCGACTGAACTGAACTTTTCTAGTGAGTTCTGTTCTTCTCACTGCAGGGTGAGAGGAAGCAAGGCACAGGACACGCTGCAAAGCCTTCCTCTGTGCAGTTAATCTGACTTAGATGCAGAGCACCAGAGGATGAGAAGGTACAAGGCTGAGGCATTTTCTATGCTGTTTTCTTATTAAGCACATTAGACAAAAGGGAGGGAATGCTTGGAGCTGACTCATTATGATTATTCTTTCTGCTAGGACCTGAGGTAGAAAAATTCTTCCCTTTGGAAGGCACATTTGCTTTGCATCAAGAAGAAATAGTCATTTACATCTGATCTATTTTCTCTAGACCTTGGTGGTTTCCAGGACAACACACTGGGGTTTTGTTAAAAGAGAATGGAGGGAAATCCTGACTCATCTTTTTTTGCCACGCCCTTCCTTGGTGGTCTTAATAGAAGCTCTTTTAAGAAGTGCTTCTATTCTCTGCTTCCTTTGAAACTTGAGACCAATTTTTCATCCATATCTTAAATAACCACCAGATGGCATTAGAAGCCAATTTGAGCCTAGAATGGATTTAAATCTATAATCAACTCGAAAATCTGTAGAGTTGTTAGGTGAGATTGGTGAAAATGCTAGTCACTTATTTGAAACCAATTCTCTACCTTTGTGGAAGAGCCAGTGCAGAGAGGGTGTGGCCAGAAGTAGTTGAGAAGGTAAACATAGCAGTCAGACCTCAAATTTTGGAGAAGGGATTCTCCAGAGTCCCGTGAACAGAGCAACTGGACGGCCCTAGAGCCCTCTGTGATGCACAGAGTTGGGAACTGACCAGACCTCAGAAATAAAGAACACCGGTCTGTCACTTCTGCTAGCCAGAACTCTCTCACGGTCCAAGTACATCAGAACATGTTATTTTAAATATGACACGAGGGAGGAATCATACAACTGAATATATTGGAGTTTTGGAATGAACAACCCACAAAGATATGCCAAAATTTATACACACACATATACACATACCTTTTGGGGCACATGGGTTTTGTTTACCATAAAACAAACCAAATGGAATTAAAGGGGGAGAAACAGGAATAGGGTCTCTACCTGGGAATCGCTGGTTGACACATTGTACCAAATGATGGATGCCCAAGCATTAGGTAACTGACTGACATTGGAAATCATCACCACAGGTAATGAGCAGGTCTGGTTTAAAAAAAAAAAAGGCACAGTTATTATAGGTAGTAGCATCTTACATTGATTTTATACTTGGATATTTCCCCTAAAGAGCTATCTCAAGTTAACCCCACTCCTCCGATCCCGGTGTCTACACTGCTGTGGTCACTAAAATGATTCATGAAGGCACTGGAACCGTCTGAGCATACATGAGTCAAAGTAAGAGAGGAAAGAAGCAATAAAAATAGGGATCCTTTCAGAGTGCTTGGTCAGTCGGCTCCAATATCTTCCCTGATATTATGTAGGTATTTTTACTTTCTTGTATCATGTACTAACTAATTAGAGCTTGTATTGACTTAGCAACTTTCCTCTTAATAAGTTACATCAAAGAATCTAATTTAAAATTTATCTCTGGAATGGATTAATATATTCAAATTATGATCTAACATCTCATTAATGTCAGTATCAGATATGGGGGTTTTAACTGTAGAAGAGGGAGAGGTAAGTGACTTTGGAATACAAAACAACATGGGAGATAGGGCTGCGGCCTCTATTGTCATAGCACTCAACTTAGTACTGTTGGTGCTAACATTTTCAACATTATGGAATAAACAGGCTTCACAGACTCATCTGGGAAACTAATCAACTTTCATTAGTCTCTTTGCATTAACAGAAGTTATATTGCTTGTAGACAGTGAAATGCCTGCTTGAGGAACTTAACAGCTCATGGAAACAGACATTTAGGGAAAAGGGATGAAGCAATCTATGGAGAATTTTATAAATATGTTCACACTGAGATAAAAGAGTGAAGGCAGAATGCTAAAATAATATATTCTACTAATAGGACCATACTCAGGTGCATGATATTGTGTTTATTCATTCACGCATTCATTTGTTCATTTATTCAACAAATGTTGAGCATCTGTTACATGTCAGGCACTGTGCTGGGCACTGGTAATGGAAGGATAAAGGTGTGACATCCTTCAAAGCTGCCTTCAAGGAGCTCATTGTTAATTATGTTCAATTTCATTCTCCATTTATTGATTCCTTCTTTGAGTTCAATGGTGACTGCTGTCAGAGGATCAAAACAATGTACTATTAATGTTCCTATCATTGGTCTTTGCTCATCACACTATAAATACCTTTCTTGGGAGGCAATTTTATGTACAAGTTAAAATTTAGAAAATATACATGACATGGTTCAAGTATATTTATTTCTCTTTAAGCTTTCCACTGAGTATCCACGACTCTGGGAATCCCAGAAAACAAACAAATATATAGTCTCAGCAACAAATTATTCAATATGTATTGAATTATAATGACTGAGACTTTATCATATATACAATTTTAAAATTATTTTTTGGCCTTACCACAGAGCTTGTGAGAGCTTAGCTCCCTGACCAGGAAACAAACCCGGACCCTTGGCAAAGAGAGTGTGGAGTCCTAACCACTGGACCACCAGGGAATTCCCTTATCATTTACATTTAATCAGAATAATATAATCTGACTAATGTGTGAATATTTGACATATTGATTTCCTAAATTACAACAAAAATAATGAATAAGGAATGTACTAAAACCTAGAAAAGTTCATCTTCAAATACTGACCAATTCCTGAAAATGTTATTAGTAAATACTACATATTCCTTGAAACACCTACCTCCAAATCTATGGTCAGTCCATAGAGGCAGATCTGTGTCTCAAATGTTATGGAATGAAGCTCCTCAGTCACCATGTGACAGCCCTAAGGGGGAAAGAAAGAAATTGTTATCTTACAAATGCATATGCATGTGTGCCAAGTCGCTTCAGCTGTGACTCTTTGCCACTCTATGGACTGCAGCCCACCAGGTTTCTCTGTCCATGGGATTCTCCAGGCAAGAATACTGGAGTGGGTTGCCATGCCCTCCTCCAGGGGATCTTCCCAATCCAGGAATTGAACCCATGTCTCTTAGGTCTCCTGCACTGACAGGCAGGTTCTTTACCACTAGTGCCATGGGGGAAGCCTTATACAAATGTGTATAGTTGTTACCTATTATTAGATGTGCTTTTATAAAAACTAACAAATTCTTAGAGTATAAAGTATAAAATACCCTCAAACATTTCCTGTTATGGCACATTCCTTATTTTAAAAAGTTAAAGGATATACAGAGTTTGAGAAATCTTCCTTTCCACAAACAGAATGATTTATTGATTGCTGAGGAAAGCCTCAACAATTCCAGAACATTTTCACCAGTTGAAATCCAGATAAATTGCTCTTTACTTTACTTTTGGAAATTTGTCCTTTTGACTGATCAACTATTAATAAAAGAAAGCCAGATGTGTGTAGCTATAACAAAAACAAGTCAGTATCATAATGGATTTTTTTTAAAGCAAGATTAAACATGGTAAGTGGGAAAAAATATGTACTTTCCTCAGCTTCTTCCAGAAACTTCCATAAAAATAACAACTGGGGTTTTGTGTACTTTCCAATAAAATAAAACTGTAAACTAAGTCTGGGAGTAAAAGCTAGGGGAGTGTGGAGTGAGGGTGGCAGTTAGGGGCTGTGTGTCTCAGAATCAGGGGTGGAAGCATTGAGCCCCTCAGAAGATGGAGAGTGAGGGCTGAACAGGAGGGACAGTTATTAGCCTCAGCCTAGGCAATGAGGTTCCCAACTTCCCTGAACATGGTGGGGTTTTGGTTAGTTAATACATCCAGTGCTTACATTACTATGATTATGAAAAAATTGTTAACAGCTGAACCATATAACAGTATGATTGCATTTCCATTCTCATATTATTTTCAGTTTTCCCTGTACTTATTAGTTGCCTCAGACTTTTTACTTAATCAATTTGCTTTATCTACCTGTTACTAATGTAACCCCAAACACTGAATATATTAAATAAACTAAATGCTATATAATAATATTGTTAAAATGGGTGAAATTCATGTGTATGAAGAGCTGGTATTTAAGAGCCATAGCTTAATTTAAAATAGATAACCATCAAGGACCTACTGTACAGAACAGGGAACTCTGCTCAATATTACATAACAACCTAAATAGGAAAAGAATTTGAAAAAGAATAGATACATGTATATGTATAACTGAATCATTTTGCTGCATACCTGAAACTAACACAACACTCAGGGATCGAGTCCAGGTCCCCTGTATTGCAGGCAGATGCTTTTACCATCTGAGCCAGCAGGGAAGCCCCTAATCAATTATACTGCAGTACAGACTAGAAAGTTTTTAAAAAAGAGAGCCACAGCTTAATCTTTTTCTAGAAACAATTCAGAAGTATATAAAATAAAAATATCAAGAAATATCAGTATGGTCTTAATATAATATTTAGAAATCAAAAAGTGATCACCTCTGAGGAGTGGGTTTGAAGTGGGAAGGAGTGGGAGAGAAACTGCTGTTTTTCCCAGGATGAAATCTGACAGAAACTTGCTGTATGCCCAGAACCAGCAGTACTGTCATCATGGAAGAGCTTGTTAGAAGAACAGGCTCTCTGGCCTCATTCCAGGCCTACTGAACCAGATTCTGCATTTTAACAAGAACCCCAGGTGGAATTTATGAGGCAATTATTCTCAATGTGATGTATCCACATTGTGTTCAGTCTCAAAAGGGATGTAGAAAAATTGGAGATGATATAGAAAGCTTAAGCGATTAAAAAAATAAGTCCTGTGGGAACATATGAGCAAAAGTGGAATTATCTAGATTAGAAAAGTCAGGGTGGGGTTGTGGGTGGCTGAGTCAGCTCTGAAAGGGAGCTCTTGCTACTGAATATAGTTAATAACAAGCTGGAGTCCTTCTGCGTTAAATTTCAAAAAAAAAAGCTCTAATATGATGATATGAATGACAACTACATGAAGATTTTATTGATAATGAGGAACGTTAAAATAGAATTTGTTACTGCGAAGGAAACAGAAAACTACAAACTCCTCTTTCCCTTGGGCTAGAGCACTGTGGTACCTTCCAGTGCCTGGAGGTGGTTAAATTGACTCAGTGAGACTGCTTCTTATGGATTAGCAGAAAGTTATGTGACTGAAAATTCTTTTCAAAATTCTCTTAGACCACCCCTAAAGTTACTCCCAACACACCAAACAACCAGCCCCCTCCCCCAGTTTACTTCTTATGTAGAACTAAATTGTTCTTCCTTTGATTCACCATGAGATGAAATGGTCATGTTTAGGCACCAAGTTGAACAAAAACCACTTTTTTTTTCCTTTTTAAACAACAGAAAATCTCACTGCCCTCTGGGAGGAGGTATTTACACTATGCAAAGTGAGACAACAGAAGAATCCACAAGTCCGTATTTACTAACGGCTGCCACTCACATTCCCACTGAGTTCAGTGGCGGAAAGGATACAAGCCTGTGTTTGTACATTTGAACAGAACATTTGAGAGGCCTTAGGCAAGCGCACAGAGGGAGATCACATACCATATGTCTAAATATTTAGCCTTTATAAATCAAGTTAACAAAACGTTAAAATATGGTCTAGCCTCCTGCCTCAACAGCTAAGCTTTCACATGACCTAATTGGCCAGGTTTTAACTCCTCAAAGTCCTGCTGAAATATGCTGACCTGGGGAGAGCAAGACCTTCCGGGACCACTTCCCATCCTCCTTTCTTCTACCTCTGTGAGGCGCTGACGTGCCTAGTGTGGCCCTGAGGCCTCTCCTCATGCCTGGAAATGTTTGCACTGGTGGTTTCATCTGTGCTTCAGAGAGCAGACCAAGGGAAGAGGTCCGTTCAGCCCTGGAACTGGGCTTGAGGTCTTCTGGGCTGGGAATCCTGAACCCCTGGGCTCTGGGTGAGCACATGGCCTTGACTACCCAGACATCTCTCTCTGCAGGGAGGGCCACAGTGGGAGGTCTGCCCAAGGGAGTCTTTGGAGTTCTTATCCTTCCTTCATTCTAGTCTCTGTAGTTTAATTTGTTCAGTTAAATGTGTGTGTGTGTGTGTGTGTGTGTGTGTGTGTGTGTGTAATAACAACTCATCATGGATATAATTCCCTCACACCTTTGGGTTGTGGCACTTGTGTGCTCACTGGTCCCAATGGCAAGAGTTTGTCAAAGTGTGAGAAATCAGGACTCTACAGAGCAGAGACACAGAGTTGTCCATTAACTTTGGAAGGAGACTCTGTACTTTGAATATTACTTTGTTGAACTGTAATGTGGATGGTGAGAGGTTTACATAGGGATTCAAACTAATTTCCAGTGTTTGCTTTAAATTTCTGATGCAACTGTGAGGTACATTTAGGATGAAATCCCACAAGGAAGCTGACATCAGCTTCAACATGTGTATCAACAATATACAGGACTGGAGGAGAGCAGCTCTGACAAAAGACAGTGTCATTAACTTTCCAAGCTTGCATGGCCATCAGCCATAGTCTTTATTATTTTATCAGTGCAGTCCAAGCTAGAGACACTATTCAATCTCATATTCCCAGGGTCCATTCCTTACAGACTGTGAAAATATCATAGATAAGATGTACCATTAATGTCTGGCCATTTCAAACATCTGAGATGATTACAGATTTAAAATATCCATATTTATATTTATATTAATGACATTGATGATGTAACTGGATTGACTATATTGCACTTTTAAAGAAAAGTACCCACTGGATAATCTGCTAAGAAACTGAAAAACTGGCTAAACAACCTGACCAGGGCTCCACCTAGGAATATATATGGAACCTAATGAAAGGCAGGTATAGGTGCCACCATATTCTTTTTAGCAGGCAGATTCTTTACCACTGCACCACCTGGGAAGTCCCCAACAGAGTAGGACATTGTTGTTTATCTTGCTCTTAACAAGCCATATCTTGCTCATAACAAGGCATAATCTATGATAATGCTGCACATGGAAAACTATGTGGAATAGAAAACAACTGCAATAATCCATTCGCTTAATGAGTATTTGCTGAGTCCCTATTATGTGTTAGCTGCTGCTGCTAGGTCGCTTCAGTTGTGTCCGACTCTGTGCGACCCGATAGACGGCAGCCCACCAGGCTCCCTGGTCCCTGGGATTCTCCAGGCAAGAGTACTGGTTATGTGCTAGACCCTGGCCTAGACCCTGGGAGACAATAGTAAGGGCAGAAATAATGGTACAGTCATATGAGAGAGAGAGACCTTAATCACAGAATCATAGGAAATAAATGTAAAGCAACAACTAATTCTCAATCCATAAAATAAAAGGACTGTACAGAGGGTATTGCCAAAAAATCTGTTTCTAGTGTTATTCGTGCACCAATCTTTGTCTTTAAAAAGCATTGCAACTACTTAAATTAGCTCAGAAGGCAATCGACTTCCTGTGAAAATGCTTGAGCCAGTTGGAGTGTGAGTGGTAGATCTGTGTTTGAGAACACTGAACCTTGAAAGAACATCTGTTTGGCTATTTTGTTAAATGAAACTCAAGTCAGCCAGGCTTTACTAATAGCTTCTTTGTGCTTCATGACTTTCCACCACATAAAATTACCTAACAACTCAGTCTGTGGCTAAAACTGTCATTTATCAGTTAAAGCCGACTGACAGAGCAAACTCAAGAGACTGCAATTTCAGCCTCCCTGTTCAAACAGTTTCTGCCGTTTCAACAGTCACTCTCAAGCCAGCTCTTAGGACCTCCAGGAAAGACTGCTTCTTGGGAATGTTTATTTTATGGAGACAGACTGAAGCTTTCACCAAGTTTGGCCACGTGCTAGATGATGGAATCTTATCTTCAGCATGAGTATTCCAAGGAAAGAACAAAGGTGGGAGAAGGAAGCAGTAATGGCAAACCTTGAATTTGTGACAGCATGTCAACAGATTCCTCGATCCAGAGCAAATCCTTTAAATTAAATGCATTTTGAAAAATGACCTGATTCTCTGCTGCACTTCTGAGGGCTATAGACTCTCTGTCAAAGGAGTTTCAGAGATTGTGTAGTCTAATGGTTCTAAAATCTATTTTTAACCCTAGAACATGTTCTTAGAAGTAAATTTCCCACCTGGGCCCCTATCTGTAAAATACTTAAAATAGGGTTGATTGATTGAAATAGGGGTGGGAGGTCCAGAGCTCCACCGTTCACCAAGCCACAACCAAGGAGGGGACTCCACTGGTCTTCCTAGCCTTCTAGGGACAGCATGGGTCTAGGGCAACTTCCTTCTTTCACCCAGTGCTCCTGCCAGGAGCCCCTGCACATCCCGAAAGGTCACTTCTTCCTGGATAATCTCAGAGTCAAACGCCAGAGGGCGCTGCAGTTCTAAGGCGGTTTGGATTGGCAGTCTTGAGGAAACTGTCATGGTTGGTCTCATTAGATCTAACCTCTCTGAAGTAGGAGAGGAGGAAGTTGTAGGGCAGCAGGCATTGGGAGTAGACACGCAAGCTATAGAAGGGGTGTATATACACAGTGGTCTAAGGTTTCATGGACCTGGAGCCAGAAGAGGAACATGCTCAGTGGCCCTTAAAGGGAATGTTTCCAGCAGAGCACCTGGCAGGTGGGCAGAGAAGGGATGTTATGGATTCCTAGTTTATCCTAAGTCAGGAACCACCTTTAGAGTCATTTCCGCGCCTGTTATAGAGGGGGCAGCCGGGAGGGCTGATCAAGAAGCCCATGGCAGGCAGCTGCCCGGTGCACTGCAATTGACTCTCACACGCTTCATCTTGTTTGGTCCTCACAACATCCCTAAGAAGTGTAGGTGAGCATGAAACCACTGTATAGTTAAGGACTGGGAGTTAGTGAGGTCAAGTGGCTGGTGCAAGGTCAGCTGCCTGTACGAGGCAGAGCCATCAGCAGTGCTATTTCCACTACTGTGCCAGCGTGCACCGAGGATACAGGAGCAGCCAGAGTTTTCTTGGGAAGCAAGATTTTAATTCCTTGTAAACTTTGTAAGGATTCTGGTGCGAGGTAGCTACATAATTTCTGAGCAGGTGGGTAAAGTGAGGAAAACAGTAGCTTAAACAGAGGAAAGAATGAGATGCTCCCCACAAACCTGCAGAGATCTTTCTTATAGGAATCACAGAAAATGGGTGTGTGTGTGTGTGTGTGTGTGTGATGAGATAAAGGGGTCAAAGTGGAGTGACAACCATCATGGCCTCTGTGTGTGTGGGTGTGTGTGGTGTGTGTGTGTGTGTGTGTGGTGTGTGTGTGGTGTGTGTGTGTGTGTGTGTGTGTG
>ML660197.1:49741486-49762742 GCA_007570785.1 Antilocapra americana | reverse complement strand
GTGTGTGTGAGATGAGATAAAGGGGTCAAAGTGGAGTGACAACCATCATGGCCTCTGTGTGTGTGGGTGTGTGGTGTGTGTGTGTGTGTGTGTGTGTGTGTGTGTATGATGAGATAAAGGGGTCAAAGTGGAGTGACAACCATCGTGGCCTCTGTGTGTGTGGGTGTGCGGGTGGGTGGGTGTGATGAGCTAAAGAGGTCAAAGAGAGTGTCAACCATCACAGCCTCTTGCAGGGAAGGTTTTGTGACCCCGGAGGCAGCGTGTGCCCAGCGGCCAAAAGCATGGACACAGGAGCCAGATTGCTGAGATTTGAATCTGAGCCTGAGCGCTCGGGGCCTCGGTTTCCCTGGCCAAAATAAGTATGACACTAATGGTCTCTACTTCCTGGCACTGTCAAGAGAGTTACATCAGTCAATGCCAGCGAAGCTATTAGTGCGATACAGAGTAAATGCCACACAAGGATTTGTCAAGTAAGTTCTTATCAGGCTATGAACTGCTGCTGGAGGTACATAGATAAGCGATAAGCAAAGCTACTGTTTGAAATTTGAAAATGAGGTTGTAACACCCTGGCTTCCTGTTCTCCCTAAATTTTGGATACTGCAATTCCTGGCGCCACGACTTTATGAATCCCACTTAATCACCAGATCCTCCCCCTCTCTTTCCTGACTTTCCTTTTGTCACCCCTAAGTTTGGCCAAGCTACATCTCATCTTTCTGAGTCCACTGCATATATTGTGTGACTTTTCAATGTTTCCTATAGCACATAAAACAGCATTCAAGTCTATGGTTTGTTTTGAATGTACCGAGGAGTCATATTAAAATTCTGTCAACAGGGGGAGCTCAAAGAACAGCCTAAAACAAAATTACCCAGTTCCAGCAAACTTTAGGGAAAAAAAAAGATATCATTCTGATATAACCACATGATTTTGTTATTAATCAGAAAATGAGAGGAAATAAATTCAAAATGAGATAAGTAGGCAGTGTTAATGAGACATTGTTTTTCTATAGTGGAAGCTGATTTACTTAGATCTCTGTCTCTAGAGAAATTCAAGTAGATTCTGATTTTACACTCACAAAGATGACAAAGTACTGAAGAATTCAGCTATTTAATTTATTCCCACTTGATTTGTTTTCCTTAAGAAGAGTTTAGAAGCATTGTACTCAGTCTCTTCAGACTTAGTAAATACTATTCAGAGAGGTCACTGCATGAAATGCTGTTTGCAACTTTGGTGAAAATTCCAAGGAGATTTGTGAAACAGACTTTTATTTATAATGTGCTAATGTTTTAATTAGGAAGTTTGGAAAACCTTTATGGATTTCTATAAGGTGGGAAGAATAACTCCTATTTGTTTGATTTACTAGAATATTCTTAAACTCAAAAGCTTTGTTCCTGTTGTATCTGGGCTGAGAAACCTGTTTGACAGTCTGCTGTAAGCCAAGGTTCTACCTTGGGAAGAAAGCTTAGCTCATCCTCGTTGGAGCAGTGATATCTGGCAAAAGAACGTTAAGATATGGTTAAGAGAATGGAGAATTCTTGGAAGGGAAAAATGTAGAGCATGAAAACTGTTGTGATGGATCTTTGTGGTTTTGTGGGGTGGTCTAGATCGACTGTAATTGAATGCTGGATTTATAGTTTCTCATAGAGCTGTAACACTAAAGCCAGGAGATTGAATCCATACCAACCACACCAGAAAAAAGCCTCATTGCTTTCTAACTGCATCATGTAGGTGGTCTTGCACATGCAGTTTCTCTGAGCATGGAGCATTGGGCATTATGACTCTGATCTCTTAGAGGAAAAACAAATGCAATATTTCTCTATCAGATCATTTGCCAAGGGTCATATTTTCAGTCACTGTCAGAATGGACTCAAGCCCAGGTTTTCTAATTCCCAATATGCAGGGCAAAGAGAAATGCCCTAGTATCTAGGACAACTAAATAGATGATGCCCAAGGCCACTTCCAACCTAGGATTTGGCAACTCTATTATTTACTGACAAACTCGAACACTTGGGCTGCATCAGTTTGTTCTTTTAATCAATTCATCCACTGAAGTGCCAACCTTAGATATACGAGTAAAGTAATTGATACCATATAGTAATAGAACTGTTTTTCACTTGTGATCTTCACATACTGGGGTCATGATATTCAAGACTCACCTCTTACCTGTGGAAAATGGGTGATGTTATGATGATATTCTATTATAATGAACTGACTAAAGAAATTACAGCAATACGATGCAACCACTTTAAATCATGTCCTCCAAGAGTAAGTTTATAGGAAGCTGTTCACATTGCTATGTGATGGAAAGCAGGTTATGAAACATAGTGTGTATACATATGTTTAAAGTAATGTATACATATAAAGCTTAGAATGATGTGAGCTGAAACATTACTAGTTGCTTTCTTAGGAGGATGTTATATGTAATTTCTATTCTCTTCTTTTTAAAACAAAATTTCTTATATAGTTGGCAATTATCAAGTTTTACATTTGTAATTAAGAGAGACATGAATTTGATTTTATATAAAAATATAAAGGGCAGTTTAAGAGTTTTTGCCTTTTCATATTGTTCATGAGCTTTGTAAAAATAAGACATTATAGATTATTTCCTAGAAAAATTCCTTTGGAGAAAACATTTCCTACCTCATTTCCTTTGTTTCCAGCACTCGACTTCATTTCCTTTGGCTGCTGTGGAAAAGGAAACAATAGTGTTTGGATGGAGAAGCATTGTCTGCTAAATACCAAGTTGGTGTACCTACTATAGCGGTTTTCACAGTCAGAATTTTGACTTCTAGAACAGTAAGCCAGATGTCCTCTAACACACTGAAACCTCACATAGCTGCCCAGATTCAACAAAAAGAGCGTCCTGTTTCATCTCATGGGATGCCACTTCAGGAAGTTTCATTGAGATAAGGGAGCAAGCTGGTGTAAGACTGTTTTCAGCCACATTTTGGAAAGAGGAAATCATATCGGGGTGTTTAAGAATACATTGACCACTCCTTTGTAATTGGAAAGTATCATCTGAGCTAAGCCATGACGATTCTCAATGCCTATGAAATCACATCTAACCCACAGGCCTGGGGAAACAGACGTGGGCCAGCATGAACATGGCGTGGTGAGCTACTAAATGCCGTGAGAGGAGAAGACACAAAACGTTTATGACATAGACTGCTCAGTGGGAAAACGGGATGGGAAGAAAACTAATGTGTACAATCTGATCCACTTAAAAAAAGAATATATACACATATATATTATATAGCGAAAATGTTAGTCGCTCAGTCGTGTCCAACTCTTTGCGACCCCGTGGACTGTGGCCCACCAGGCTCTTCTGTCCTTGGAATTCTCCAGGCAAGAATACTGGAGTAGGTAGCCATTCCCTTCTCCAGAGGATCTTCCCGACCCAGGGATCAAACCCAGGTCTCCTGCACTGCAGGCAGATTCTTTACCGTCTGAGCCACAAGGGAAGCTCTCTATATACGTATACACACACATACACATATATGTATGAATGAAAATGTAAAAATAAGGATGTCAATAGTGTTATGTCAAAGTGTTGGGATCATTTTTTTAATGTTTTTAATTTTTAAAATTTTGCTTCACTGATTTTCTATATTTACTTTGGTATTAAAAAGTGATGAAAGGTATTAATATAAAAGGTAATATATGTGAAAATGCTTTGCAACTAGAAAAGCATCATGAAAACTAAAGTTCTGTTATTTTATATTTTATCCTTCCTGGAATAGAGACCCGACCACTTTTTGATAAGTTTCTTGTCCTTCCTTTTTCAAATGACTCTTTTGGGAGACAGGTATCTCTAAATTAAGAGCCTTTCATGGCTTTACTTCAGAGAAGGCGATGGCACCCCACTCCAGTACACATCCTGGAAAATCCCATGGATGGAGGAACCTGCTAGGCTGCAATCCGTGGGGTTGTACAGAGTCGGACACAACTGAGCGACTTCGCAACAGCAGCAGCATGGATTATTAGCAAACATTGGCCATTACTGAAAGTTTCTTCAGAATATGAATTGAACTTAAGCAAAAAGAGTGCTAGTTATAAAAATGTATATATAATCACTCATCATTACATTTAATTGATTTAGCAGTCTTATACAGAGGGATTCAAGGATTCACACAAAAACAAAATAAAAAAATAAAAAATAAAAATTGAACACCAGTATGAATTTTTGTATGTAGCTATCTTTCTGTTAACATAAATTTTATCTTTTAGAAAGTAGATCTTTGGAGGCTGCTTCAGGGGTGTCCCAACATTCAGGTGAAGTACCTTTTCAATGCTAATAAGCCAGGTGAGTAACATGTTTTTGGATAGACAAGCAATAGGGTATTTGGGGATCTAAGAACTATGCAAAGAATTAGAAATGAAGCAGGAAGAGAACTCTAGGTTAAGAGGAAGTGGTAAAAACAAGAAGTTACAGGATGAGGCTGGGTCAGAAGCTTTCTAGAAATGCCAAGGCCAACTGTGTGCATCTCACACCTAAAGCCATCCTGTTTCCCCAAGCCAATCCTCCTGAAATGACAGGGCTTTTAGCCAGACATGCTGTTATTGGGTACCAATTGGGAAGATTTTAAAAATGAAGCCAGGAATGCTTATCTACTTTAAGACATATTATCTCTGTCATCATGACCAAAATATTTTGACTAACTAAGGCATATATTTAGGTACAACATCCCCATTGTTAGGAACTCAGATCTTCTGAGTTAACGTTCAAATTTTTTTTTAACCACTTTTAATTCTTCACAGATGGCATGTTTTATTTCTCAGTATGATCCTGAATTCACATAAGAAATACTAACGAACAAAACACATTAAATTATAAGGTCTATTAGTTTAGATGTGTCTGATTTGGAGCAGGTTGGGGGGCGGTGGGGGGACTTGGGTCATTTCACTGCTAAACTCACCAAATGTCGAAATTCTACAGAGAGACTCCCGTTGGAAGATTCTTCAATGGACATGGCTTTGACATGAGTTCCACAAAGTACAAATCTTCGATTGCTAGAGAGGAAATCTTAGCTATTTACAATGTCTCAAGTAAAATGTATTTATGGAAACAACAAAAAAATTCTAAAGTCAATGTCTTACCTTAGAGTTGAAGCATTTCTGTAAAACCAAGAAGATTTTTTAAAATGATTTATTTAATAGATCTAAAAGAAGACTTTTCTATGCTACTTTAGAGGATGAGGATAGTAATAAAATTTCATTTCATGTCTCTACAGTAAAATTTTTAAAGTCAGTCTTCATTGGAGTTCTGTTAAATGTTTGAACTTTAAAGTCAAATATTGAAGTACATTGATACTTAATGTTAGAGAAGTATATTTAAAAGTTAAAAATTATTCTATAAAATAAGGACAATTCTTAAAACGTCTTACAATTTCATGTTTCAAAATGAAATTAGAAACTTACTTGTCAATTGATGCTTTCACCTTTACCTGATAATTTAGTTCTGGCAATTTTATTAGCAGTCTGGAAAAAACACATAAATAAGGAATTAAAGATAAAAGTTTTCATGGCTAAAAGCCTTTTTATATTTAAAGATTTAAATATATATATGGCAAATATGTATAAATCAAGCTCACATTATGTACAGTCATATGTTAGTATGTTTTAAAAATGTATAATTCCTCTTTACTTTGCCATTTTACTAATATTGACATCACTCACTTAACAGAATACTTATTTGGAAAGTGTTTCCATGTTGCTTCAGTTGATGTGTGTTGGATGGATAATGCATTGGCTAGATTGGAAAAACAACTATATATTTTGGCTAAAGCCTAAATTTGGGTTAGACATATAAATCAAATAAAAAATTTTTGTAAATCTATTTATGTGGATTCATTTAATTCTTATATTATAAAAAATCATAAGTTTAGTAAAAACTAAATATTTTGATAACTGTTTTATGGTAAAATACTGAGAAAGACTAGGACTCTGATAGAATATGGAAAATTCCACTTCAAATGCATTTGCAGACTTTAAAGATATTGCATGTAAATAACTTGGACTGCAAGGAGATCTAACCAGTCCATCCTAAAGGAGATGGAAGGACTGATGTTGAAGCTGAAACTCCAATACTTTGGCTGCCTGATGCAAAGAGACAACTCATTGGAAAAGACTCTGATGCTGGGAAAGATTGAGGGCAGGAGTAAAAGGGAACGACAGAGGATGAGATGGTTGGATGGCATCACTGACTCAATGGACATGGGTTTGGGTGGACTCCAGGAGTTGGTGATGGACAGGGAAGCCTGGCATGCTGCGGTTCATGGGGTCGCAAAGAGTTGGACACAACTGAGTGACTGAACTGAACCAAACAGTAAAAATTTTATAACTGAAAAAGACCTAACTTCACACAGACAAATAATCAAAGGTCAGAATAACAATTCCTTTAATTCCTTTAGGTGTCTTCTTAGCTTTCCCCAATTTTTCTAAGCTGTACCCTCTGACATACCCTCTCTGCAGGTTCAGTTCAGTTTCAGAGGTATTCTTTCAGTCACTCACTCACTCATTCATTTACATATGCATATACACTCATCCCAAACATTGTTTATTCACTCAGCTGCATTGAGCTTCTTATATAAACCCAGTACAGCTCCAGGCAGTGGGAAACTGGCATAATGAAGATTAAGGAAGGAGTAGAGTAGACATGGTGACACATCAAAGGAAGAAGTCCAACTAAACAGATGAAACTTAAAGAATGGTGATAAGCCACTGATTGACATTAGAGAAATATAATCATAGGTAACAAACAACCCAAACAACAACAAAAAAAGAATGCATCAAGGTTTCTTAAAAATCCTGACAGAATTGGTTTTGGGGTTTGGGTTATGATAATATAGCTGCTGGTAGTGAGGAAGTCACATGAAGTAAGATGAAATGATTTCCCTTTGTGCCTTCTCTATCCTGTATCAGGAAGGATCTGGCTCACTGTTAAGTGCTAATGACAAAAGGGAGCCCATGTCACTGTTTTCCTTTGAAATAAGACGATGGAATGCTTCGGTAGAGTGGGGTTTTAGGAACAATCTCGAATGCTAAGTAAACGACCAGCTGTCAAGACAGCGGGGGAAACTGGGTACAGAAAAGAAGAAAGGGGACTGAACAGTGGAAGAGGAGGGCAAAATACCCTTGCCAGGGACTAATGGTCTATGCCTCTGGCAGTCAGTTTAAACAACATGCCAGGTGATGCCCATTTAAGGACCTCTTCCACTCAGAGTTCTTTGCTGAGCAATCCCTACTCATCTTCCCTTTTGCCCCAGAGAACATCTTAGACCAAATATATCATATAGGGATGTCTCAAGGAAAAGCAGGATATATGCACCACCCTTCCATCCTATTTCCCTTTAGTGTTACAATTTTCTGGGTTGTATAGAGATGTGAGGATGAGAAAGGAATACATTTGAAAATTATAAAATTTTAAAAAGGAACCTGGTTTCTGCCTTTTGTTTTTGTTTCTTAGTGTTGTGGTGCAAAGTCACACAAAGGAAATGATTCAGAATTTCAAGTAGGGTTTCCGAAATGCAAATGAAAAACAAATGCCTTGCTTTTAGAAATGAAGTTCCTAGATGATGGATGTCAACTAAACTTATTGTAACCATCATTTTTCCATTTATGGACATCAAATCTTTATGCTTAAATTTACACAGTGTTGTATGTCGATATGTCTCAATAAAATGAAACTGAACTAAAGATGGAGTTTCAATATAGTGATCTGTGATCAAGGATGCTATCATGGGATCTTAACTACCATCTACCATGGCATCACAACTTCTGGTACTGGTCTGGAATCTCAGCTTTCCAGAGACTTAGTGATTAGGAATTTAAAGCTTTGGGACTTAGAGATTGAGGCATGATGAAAATCTTTGAAAGTCTGAAGTCAAACTCATTATTTTAAAAATGTCATTAGGAAAGCTCTATGTGCTAATTTGCTCATGAAAATGAAAATAATCACACACATAGATAAAATAGCAACAACATAATCATTTCTCTTTAAATCAAGTACATAATAAGGATGTGCTGAAAATCATGGTGTTGAGAGTTTTCATGCAAAGTTCAATAAGCTAGTTTCTGGGTGATCACAGGTAAAGAATGTGCCACTATATGCCTGGATAGGATATCCGAACCTTCCACAACCTGTCCTAATCTATCTTCTCAGTTCTCTCTCTCCCTGCTCCCCATGCTTATAGAACAGTGACTCCTTATTTTAGAAAGTCCTTATTTCTAATAGTTTCGCTCTCACACCCCTGCTCTTCCCTCAAGGTCCTTCCTCACAGTGACCATAAACCATTCTGTCATCTGAAGTTGTGATTTCATACTTTCATGCTAATAATTCTCATGTCCTCATCTTCATTGTTCCACTCTTTATAAGCAGGGCTCTCATCTTAATATTTCTATGGGTATTTAATTTACTATAGCTGGGCATGCAGGAGGCACTCAGTAAAGAATAGTTGCATGAAAGCCACATTGAAAGAAATGAGCCTTAATTACACAGTGACCGTAGCACTATAAATATGAAACAATAGAATACATTCTGCCTACCTTAGCTTTACAGTAAACTGAATGAGAGTCTTAAGTACCATCGGCCTCTGAGGGTGGGTTGGCATGCATGGCTGTCGTTCAACCACAAATGAGCTGGGGTCAAAGGAAATAAAGCGTGTCATTTGGAAACACTGAAGACATTGACAGGCTGAAAACCACAGAGTAACAGGATGCTGTCCTCTGATAAAATCCAAATTTTCTACATTTATAAGACAAACTCCCATTAGGGTCAAATCTTTCCAAGACTTCTCATAAATAATTACCAAGAGATGGGAAATGCCTAAAGATTTCCCAAAGTAACAACAGTAAATAATTCTTAATTATTATATTTAGGTCAAGAATAAAAGCCCCAGTCTCTTTTTATCATAATAAACATCAAGTAGAAAGTTAATTTCATGCCATATTTGACCTAGATATCAGGATTTCTGGTACACAGTAATATTTTTTTCTTTAGATGAGCTTATAAACATAAACATATTCTCCACCCTTCAATTCTTGAATATGCATTGATACTTGAGTAGAAATCCTTGAAATCTTTTTTTCTAAAAAATGAACTTTGGGTGGGTGACGTGGTGACTCATGAAAAACTGGGTTAGGTGATGGAAGAAGTGTTGATGAATAAACAGTGATGAGTAAAAAATGTTTCGAACTCTCTGGAGCCTTATTCACTGCACCCTAAAGCTCACTGTTTAACACTTCTCTCTCATTCCTTCACCTAAACACCCAAACCCAACCAGGGTGTCCTCCCAACTACATAGAATTGAAGCTTCCAGGAGGCATCTAAATGGATAAAACTTGACTTACTCTCTTTTTTTAAGTGGAAGTATATATAGTTGATGTACAATTTAAGTTGCGGGTATAGAGCAAAGTGTTGACTTACTTCTTAAAAAGGTTGTAGATCAAGAAGGTGACTCTTTCCAGCAGATGTGCTCTTTGCAATGGGATAGGATCTCCTTCGTATGTCATTTTTGTAGATTGCTCCTCTAATTTCTCCAACTGCCTTCTGAGTTGGAACAGACTTTCTGCCAACAGTGTAAAGCTATTGAACAGTCAATGAAAAATTCAGATAGTTTTTTTCCTACTAAACTTCATCTGTTTAACTATTTAGCAAGTACTACTAAATAATTATTAAATTAATTAGTCATTTGATTCCATTAGATTAGTGACAGTGTTTTTTATGTTTATTATCCTAACTCAGTTTTTCTCTAAAATGCTTGATAGATGTTAACTGTTTTCAGTGTTTTAAAATTTTTACCTTCAGTTTTAGACAAGAAATCATTTAGAAAATTTTGAGAATGTCTGGATTCAAATTCATTTGTTTTCAAAGTATTTTTATGTATTTGGCTTCATTGGGTCTTAGTTGTGGCACACAGGGTCTTTAGTTGCAACATGTGGGAACTAGTTCCCTAATCAGGGATCAAACCCAGGCCCCCTGCATTGGGAGCACAGAGTCTTAGCCACCAGACCACCAGAAAAGTTCCCCAAAATTCCTTTTAATTATCTTTTTTAAAAAACCTATTAAACACATATATTTTTAAAAGGTGGTACTTGCTAAAGGGCAAAGAGAGCAAATTTAAAACTTTAAAAATACATTTTATGAAGAATCTTATGTGTAAGAATACTGATAGAAAAATAACATGACCCCCCCATATATATTTATACAAGTCCTAAGTATTAACCAAAGGATTATCAATGGATCTTTCTGAAGACAATTATCTGCTTAGAGTTTTACACCTTGGATCTCACTTAAGAAATGGAGGTGGCAGCTTGGGCTGGAAGTCTGGGTAAGAGGGAGATTGAAAAGCACACAGAAAAGGTCTCCAACTAACAGGAGGCACAAGTCTCCTCACACTAAGTCCATGTGCCCTGACAGCAGCTCTTTCTAGTTAAAGTTTATTCCCCACAACATGATGGAAAGAACTGTCAACCCCTTACTGAATTTGGTATAAGCACCATTTCTGCTATGCTCTCTATTCCTCCCTTTGTTGTTTATCTTGTTTTCACAACAACAGTAAGGTTAGCGAATCAAAATATTTCCCCAAGGAAATCGATAAAGTTTGAAAAGAGCCCAGTTACTTCTCTTGAGAAGTGGTCCCGGAAGTGCAGAGCTTTTAGGGCAAGTGTGCCCAATTACTATGTGCTTTCATCGCATTGGCTTGTACCCCTGGAAAGCAATTTTCAATTCAATCAAAAATGTTCCTTCTTTTTCATTATATTTTCTAATTGCTCCTTCACTCAGAGAATTTTCTTTTGCACTGATGAAGGGGAAAACCCTATAAACCTTTGTTTAGTACAAAGGATAATATCTGTACATGATTGTGTGCGTGTGTACACAGGCAGGGGATGCCATGTTGTATTAGCCACTTGAGATTTGTCATTTAACTACAAAAACAAATCACTTGGTTAAAAACACAAAGCTAATGCTTAGTTTTATGTGGGCATCTTAAGATACACATTTTAAAAATGAGATATAGTATTTGAAGCCAGTGCTTCTCATGCTCTTCAAGAAAGTGTATTTATTGATGATTTGAAAAAAAAATCATTTGAGCCTTTTAAGACTGACATATTGACATATTATATATGAGAAAATAAGCAATTCTTATGTATTTTATAGATTTCCATAGATGCTTTACTTTTCTCCCCAAAGGAATGGGAATTAAGAACACTTAGACAATTACATCTATTTGTATTCAAGAGTTCCAGCTGCTCATAAGCCATCAACAAGCTGAATGAACTGACGCTGAGGTCTAAGCCTGCCTTCTCCAGCTCAGCGACACTGAAGCTGTGTGTGTACTTCCTGTGGTTTTCACTAGAAACTAAAGTCAGCGCGTTTTACCAGTTTTGAAGCTGGTCGAGCCCATTGTGGAGTGGACCTCCAATGCAGGCAATTTGCTGTCGCCTCTTCCAGTCTTGCAGCTCCTCCACCAGCATGCTGTTCATTAACAAGTCCGTCTCATTCACTATTTGTGTCATCTTACTCAGGGCTTCCTAAAAACAAAAGTGACTACTGAGAGGATTCTTATGACACACAACCAAAGTCACTCACAATTCAGTCTAAAAAACAGTCTGCCTAACCTGGGAGATACAACTTTGGGTTAAAATTGTGACCAAATATTTTACCAAATACTATCTTCTGTTTGCCATAGGAGTGCCTTTTCAAATAATTAAATTACTGCAATTCAATAACATCATGAAGAAAAAAGCATGGTCACAGTTAACATTCTCATAATATCTCACAATAATCTCATTTATCTGCTTCTTAAAAAGCCATTTATAAATTGAATTTACACTCTTATAAATACCTTAATGCATTAATTCTTAAATGTACTGACTAAACTTTGAGCCTCTGTGTGTTAGTTTTTGGGCTTCTCAGGTGGTTCTAGTAAAGAATCTGCCTGCCAATGCAGGAGACTCAGGCTTGATCCCTGAGCTGGAAGATCGCTGGAGTAGGGCACGGCAACCCACTGCAGTAGTCTTGCCTGGAGAACCCCGTGGACAGAGAAGCCTGGCCCAGCTACAGTTCACAGGGTCACAAAGAGTCAGACACAACTCAAGTGTTATAGCACACACATGTTAGTTTTTATTACCACTTTATCTGGGTTTGGGGAAGCATAGTGGGAGAGGATAATTTTCAAAGGCTTAGGGATTAGAAGATGTGAATTTCTACCCTGGTTTGGCCACAGGCTATGTAAATTTGAACATTTTACTTTGCTTTATCATCTATACAGTCAAGTGAATGGACTGAATTATTTCTGACGTCCCCCTTCTCCTTAAAATCTTATTTAAAGTAGAGTAAGATAGCATGCATAAAATGCATAGCATAGATTCATTATGTATAAAAGTATTAAGCTTATCATGGGTTAAATATTTACATATTTAAAATCTGATATATAGTTGTTTAAGTTTGTAATTGATTTAGGGTGAAAATAATTTTACATTTATTTGTGCTTACACAAATCCCTGCACAAAAAAAGTGAAGCCAAACTTTCAGAAATAAACTATCGATTTCAGTAACCGGTTAATTTTAGTTGTGTCTCTTTTCAAAGAGAGGTAGAATTGAAATAGAGATATTTCCCCTCTTTTAAAATATTTTATTGAGCCAGAAAAATATTCTTCCTCTCCTTGGGAAGAGATGAGATTGAATATGTTCAGGATTCAATGGACTATCCTGAAATCTACAAAATTATTTAGTACAATGTCATTTCTCATAATAGAAACTGGGACACATTTCTGCAAGAAAATTTTAGTAGTCATCAAGTAATATCTTAATTATACATGTACAGTTGAACCCATCTCAGCATATTAAGTACAGCAACTAAAACAGTCATGTCTGAAATAATGGCAAATAAAAACTGGGTAAAATGTTCACCTTGAAATTAATGGTAGCTAAAGTACAGGTACCACATAGCAGAATAAATACTCTAGAGAGAGTTTGCTTTGTAAACTTAGGTAGAGAAGCATGGCAAACAGTATGATACTCTTCCTAGAAACATTGCATAAATGGAACTGATAAAATCATTCAGCATAAATGGAACTGATAAAAGAGCTTCATTTCAGTAGGACTAGACATAGAAAAAGGAGAAAAGTAGACAAAAGGTCAAATTAGAGCTCTTCACTAGCCTTTCTTTTGAAGTCCAGGCTGTTCAGCATTTCCTGCAGAGTTAAAACTTCCTGATTCATTAGGGCACTGTTCTTGTCACCCTGATCTGTGAAGGAGAAGAGATCAGATTTAGAGTCCTCTCCAAGGAGAAGGCCTCTGTCCTGAAAGCCAAGCTGGCTGTAACCTGCCATCTTAAGATCCAGGATATAAGAGCAGAAATGGGGCCATTAATGATGAGCTTGGAAGTAAATCCCCGACTGCTCATATTGCCAGGAAGGATTACATCCAAGCACGCCAGAGATGAACTCTCTATCTTACAGATCTTGAGAGAACACCATTCTTTACGATATTCCTTTTAGGGGCCGGGAGAGAGGAGATACAAATGTTTTTGTAATGGATTCTTTATTAGATCATATCTACATTGATAATGACCTTGGCTGGTTGGCATGTGTAAGAAAGGAAGGGGCCTTTCTTTGTGCCCATGATTAAATCATATTGATCCCACCTGATGTCTTGACTCAATCTCCTGCAAGGGTTGTACTTTTATACAGTCTCATGAACTAATAATGACTAAATCTTTTGCTTTCTCTTTTTCTTTGCAAAACAAGCTAGACTCACACTGAAACCAGAAGTGGGAGTTGCAAATTAAGAAAAATCTCTGGCTGAAAAAACCCCAAATGATTTATCCTCTTAAATGGAAAAAGTACAATAAACATCATATTATTTAGTTTGAACTTAAAAATGTACTGGTATATAGTAAGTGACTATTTATACCAACTGATCATGTATCTAAATGAAGGCCTAACTGTTCATATTCCTAAATGAAGGTCTGGAACACTGATAGGGCTTCAGTAATTGTGAAAAAGAGGCTCCTGAACAACGTTGTGACAAATTTCTCTACAAAATAGCACTGGTCTCCAAGAAGTATTTCTGGCTGTATTAATTCACAAATTCACTAACTCCTAGATCCCATGTAGAGCAAACTCTTGCTTAGACAGCATTTTATCAACTCAAAACTTAATTAGCTAATACTTTTCATTCTTCACTAGCAAGGATATAACTTGTTTCCCATGTATCTTTCACTTCACTTAAAACATTTCCTTTCACTTATAACCAACAAAATAAATACTTGGTGATTTAAGTGCTAAAATAATTACTTTTATTCTTCATACTGCTTATGAAATACTGAAAGATATTAAACTAACTAATTGTAACATAAGTTCAAAATACTGCTATTGTTATAATGTATTTTATTGTATTCTAATTTATAAAATTGGTAGTTCACATATGAAATTTAGAGTAAGGCTGCTTTCAATGAACTGTAATGGTTGATTAAATGTGCAATTGTTCTAAACCTTTTTAGGATCATGGACCCCTTTGATAATCTGCTTAAACCTGTGTTGTGTGAATTTTTTCAAAGGAAAAAAATTCGTACATATAAAAAATTATGCATGTACAAAACCCGTACACACAATTGTGCCTACAAATTCATGAACATACTTATAATCATAACATAATAATAATCAACATTTCATGGGAGTCAAGACATCCTGAAGGTGCCATGAGAACATGTCACATCTCACCTATGCCAGGAAAAACTAATATCCTCTCTTTTAAATATTAGTAGGAAGTTAATAACCATTTGATCACAGTCATCCATATTACTTCCTTCCAGATAAATTTTAAGCTAGCATTTCAATAGTTAAGGATGATTTTGTAAATCATCTATAAAAAGAATTTATATCTAATGTGTTTTTAAAAAACACAGCTTCCTCTAATTTACATAACCATAGTACAATGGTCAAAGCCAGTAGATTAACACTAGTACTATCTTATTAACTCATCTAAATCTGATTAAAATTACTCTAATTGTTCCACTAATTGCAACGAACTTTAAGTGACCAATCTATTATTACTTGTAAATCTTAGATCGTTGTAAATATTCTCATTCTTTTCTTACATTTCTTTAAAAACACCTAATTGTAAACAACCTCAATATTTAACCACAAAATAGTGAAATAAATTTCAGTGTCCTTACATTTTGATATTTATATAATTATTGAAATTATGTGTGTGAAGATTTTTTTAATATGAGGAAATATGTAAAATAAAAGTTTAGCTTAAAATGCTATTCAAAAAATATGTGCATGATGACTTCATTTTTTGTAAATAAATATCTATGGATGTGTTTTGAACATGTAGAAAAAGGCTGGAAGAAAATATACTAACATTTTGATGGTGTTATATCTAGATAGCAGAATTTTGTGTGATTTTTAAATTTTGTAATTTTTTTTCTACTTTCCTAATCTCCTACAGTGAATAACATTTCTACTTTTAATTTTAAAAAATTATAGTAAAAAATTCACCTAGAGATAATATTAGTAATTTCCTGATCTTAATAGACAATTATTATTCCTTTTCTTAGTTGTGATAATATTTTGATTCTACAGGAAAATGTTCTTAGCTTTTGGAGAACGATTCTGAAATAGGGGTTATTTCTCATGAGCTTTATAATTTATAATTTGAATGGCTGGTAAAAAAGATATATATTTATATGAAGAGAAAAGGAGGAAGTAAAATAAATTCTCTTCTCCTGCATTCTCTCTTCAAAAAAAAAAGGGATTAATTTATCAACTCTTTCAGGGAAGAAGAAACCCTATTCATGTCCCTTTGTGGAATTGTAGACAAAACAAAAACTTACCCATTGTCTGAATTGTTTTATACCTGTAATCAAATTCATCTTGTAGATCTTCTAAATATTTGGTGTCTTGTTCTGTCATCTTTTTACAAAAGAAAACATACTCTGTTGTTGCAACTAATCATGACAATGAAACAATACCATCCATCATCAGTATTTCAAAATACACTGTTTAGTGCTCCCAATCTCCAGTAATATCCCAGACTAATTATATATTATAGAATCACAATTGCTAAAGAGCTAATTCCCATGAAAACTGAATAGCTCTGGAAGAACCAGATTGAAGTTGCTCTTCCATTTTCTCTTCCTGAGTGTTTGCAAATTTCAGCATCTTGTCTCTCATTTCTCAGTAAATTCCAAATGATTCTACTAACATCTTTTTTATAATATGGATACTTTATCCACTTAGCTCCATATAGCTCTGTATTAATGTACCAACTATTTTTTGCTTAAAGTCTCCTTTATCAAAGGATATAGTTTATGACAATACAGTCTAAATTTTTTTCCTCTCTATCTCTTAGAAAATATTTATGCCTCCTCCGTGTCTCCTGTTCATTTCTATCTTTGAGGGTTTTGCTTTTACCCTTCTCCAAATCTAGTGATGTTTTCTGCTCAGACATAAAGATGTCAGCATCTAAGCTAAAGGCTTTTCATATAGTATTAAATCTCATGTAGTCCTCCCAGCCAGCCAGTTAGAGTGGTTATCCTTACTTCTGCAGATGAAGAGGCAGAGGTTTGGAGATGTAAAGTAACTTACTTGCCTGAAGCCACATAGCTTCTCATTGATGGAGACTAGTGTGACTCCAATTTTCAGTAAATTGGAGTTCAAAGCTTTCCCCAAAGAAATCTTTTCTAATATGAACATTATAACAAAGTTCCCCATGAATTCTGTACACAGTAGCTTTGGGCACACAAGAGAAAGGTGCATAGAACGGGGACCACTGCTGGCCTTCTCTACTATCTACAAGAGATCACTCACCTGTACACTATTTTTAATGGCAGCCACTTTGTGCTCCACATTCCTCTGTCTTTCTGAAACTGAAGAACTTTGTAAGGATTTCTCCAGAGGTCCCTGAAAAACGTTTTGAAATTTCAACATATTTTAAAAATCTTTTTTGATATGGACCATTTTTAAAGTCTTTATTGAATTTGTTACAATACTGCTTCTGTGTGTGTTTTTTCTTTTAACGTTTGGCTTATAGGCTACAAAGCATATGGGATCTTAGCTCCCTGACCAGGGATCAAACCTGCACCCCCTGCATTGGAAGGCAAAGACTTAACCACTGAACTGCCAGCAAAATCCTTGCAACTTCAACATATTGATGAAACAGGTTTATGATGAATGTAGTATATGTAATATACTTTGAATGGAGGTATGGATCAGTATGATATGAAATATTCTATAGCCATTAAAAACCATGCTGTAGAAAAATATTTAATGACATACGTGTGTGTGCTCAGTTGCTTCAGTTGTATCTGACTCTTTTTGACCCTTACGGACTGCAGCCTGCCAGGCTCCTTTGTCCATGGGATTTCCCAGGCAAGAATACTGGAGTGGGTTGCTATTTCCTCCTCCAGAGGATCTTCCCAACCCCGGGATCGAACCCATGTCCCTTGCATCTCTTGCAGTGGCAGATAGGTTCTTTACCACTAGCGCCACCTCGGGAGCCCTTAAGGACACATGAGTAGTGTTCCAGTATTAAGAAATAGAGCAAATTATAAGACACTATACGTTTGTGATCTTTGTTGCTTGTGTATGTATGTATTTACTTATAAATATCTAGATATATGTATAGACATGTAAACTCAAGCACATGTGATTGGAAGAACACATACACCAAAATATTATCATTTGTTATCTTTGAACAGTGAAATTACAGATGATTTTATGGTTAAAATTTTTTCCTATTTTTCTACATCAGACCCATGTGACTTTTGACATTCTATAAAATGTGAAACTACACTAAGTTGTACTTGAATTCAGAATTAAGGATGTTGAATCTGCCAGGATGAAATTTATTTTTATATTACAACAAAGAGAGTTTACTAAAGAATATGTAAAAATGTTAGCCTGGTTAAGTACTAATGGAAAGACTAACCAGCTACTCCAAGCCATGTTTCTTGGCCACTCTAACAAACTATCTGAGTTTGTTTTTTAGATATAATGTTTACATAGATGTTTAGAGTTGAAAGAATGTCCATAAACCCTTCACCTTATACTTGGATAGGGAGGTATGGTTAGAAAGGGTGATGACTAAATAGAAAATGAGTCCCAGAACTTCAAGTGGAACCCAGGTCTTTAACTTTCAATCAAATGTTCTTTCAACTATATCACATTCTTCAGATAATTTGTAAAATTTCTTCTGTCTTATTTTGGCTCCCGTTATTTCTGTGTGTGTGTGTGTGTGTATACATATCTCCATATATTGTCTATTGCTTTGAAGTTTACAAACCAGTGCTTCTTTTGTGGTAATATGTAGTACTAGAAGACTGTTTGAGGAATGATTTTGATGAGCATCTATTCAAATAAATGTTTCTAATTTGGCTGATATGTGAAGAGAACAACAACAACAATACACACTCACACACATATATTTAATGACTAGAGATAAGAGGGCAACAAAAAGGACAACTGCGAATATATGAAACTATCATATATTAGTAATAGAATCTTAATTTTCATCCAAATTTTCACTGAATCAAACTATGTTTACTTTATAAAGTTTACTTTAGAAACTTACTACCTTTAGATTTTAAAATTAAAGATGATACCATTCTTTTTAACATCTAAAAAATAAGAGTAAGTTATTAAAACTTCATACTTCTCTAGAAACAACCATACACTGACAGCAAGCAAATTTGAGAATTTTTAATAGTTGTAAAAAAGATACTTCTTTTGGATCTTCAAAAATAAATACAGTAGTATGAATCACTATGCAGCATGACATTTGGAAAGTTGATTATCTACATGCTCTTTCCTTTTTAAATGAAGTATTCCCAAGGCCTTCATTAACTCCTCTACTTATCTTTGCTGGGGACTCTGAATTCACTCAGCATAGTGGGATAAAATGTTCTCTAAATATGGCAGGGCAGGGCACATTAAAACAGACAAGAAGTACGTATGGAGTTTCTGTAAGACAAAATTCCTGCTTATGGAATAGTCTGGACCTGTGGTGTAGGAAACTGGGAAACACTGAAAGGTTTCAAACAAGACTGTCCCTGAGGATAAACATGCTGAAAGAAACAGAGCCTAAATGGTACTTAGGAATTTAGCCAGAAGGGGTTACTCTGTTCCTCAGCTGATATTGTAAGACCACGAACCAGACTGTGAGCAGTGGAAACAGAAAAGAACGTACAGATAAGATTCCAGAAACAAACTCTGCAAAGACTTGGTAGTTATCTCAGTAAGAAGGTAGAGAAAAGCAACTATTCAAAGATGATCCCAAGACCTTGATTCCAATTGGCTGAATGAATGATGGCACCATTAATATAGATAGAAGAAGATAGTTGGAAAGATTAGAATTTCTGTTTTAGAAAAATTGAGTTCTGGGTGAAAAGATTGCAACTGGAGAAAATATTACCTGAACAGGCATGTTGGCGGCAGCCAATATTCTCCTCTCTTCCCTTAAACAATTTGAAATAACCACAGCTACATGCATTGGGTTTCCATGAAATTTTCCCTGAAAAACAATTGAACAAAAACAACATAAAATCTTAAATATATACATCACTATTTGAAGACTATAATAATCTCCCAATAGATATGTGAAATTGTTTGGGATTCATTTCAACTATCTATTCTATTTTAAAGCCACAGAAACTTATATTGTGAGTGTAGACACCTATGTAACATATTGTTCCGTCTCCAAAAGTTATCCTTAATGATTAAAAATACTTCTTGAGCACCTCTGTAGGAAAGGCTCTGAACACACATTCAGGAGGATTGGTTTACTTTGGGCTTAGCATAAGTTCTACAAGAGTTACTTCTTTGTAAATTATTATTAGGAACCACGGTGGTCCCAGCTGTTCATTTGTTAACTCTACTTCGTGACTTTATTTAACGCATGGTTTTTGGTCCCTGTTTGGTGGTCTTCATATCAACTAGCTCATAATTATGCCAGTATGCTAGAGCACCAGTTCCCAGGCAGCTCAGATGGTAAAGTGTCTGCCTGCAATGTAGGACACCTGGGTTCGGTCCCTGGGTCAGGAAGATCCCCTGGAGAAGGAAATGGCAACTCACTCCAGTTCTCCTGCCTGAAGAAGTCCATGGACGGAGGAGCCTGGTAGGCTACAGTCCATGGGGTTGCAGAGTCGAACGCGACTGAGTGACTTCACTTTCACTTTCTTTTTTATGACATCTAAGCATATACATGTTTTATTACCAATGCTAATGTAAACTGGCAGCCCGTGGGCCTAATTCAGCCAGAAGGTATGTTGTGTAAGTTGAAATATTGTAATTCCTTCAGGGGAGCATGTATTACCCAAAATTGCCATAATATCCATCACTGAGTGACCCAGGCACTCATTTCCTTTACCTGCTAGGCTCCTAGAGGTGTCTGTGTTTTCTTGGTTTACAGGACTAATTTGTACAGCATCATTTTAGTCAATAGTGTTAAACTTTGTTACTAGACCTCTCCATGGTAGGATTAACAGGAAGCACAATAAATGTAAACAAATGCATTTATTTTTTTATTTTTTTTTATTTTTTTTGTTTTTGCCATACATTGTCATGATATCACCATGGGTTTACATATGCTTCCCCTCCGGGTCCCCCCTCCCTCCTCCCTCCCCCCCGGGAAATCTCGCTGCACCAGTCCCGAGGATCAATCCTGGGCTGGCGATTGATTAGACACATGACAATTAACATGCTTCAATGCCCTTCTCCCATATCATCCCACCCTTACCCTCATCCACAAAGTCCACACGTCTATTCTATAATCTGCGTTCCTTTTGTTGTCTCCCATGTTGGGTTCTCATTACTGTCTTTCTAAATTCCATATATATGTGTTAATATACTGTATTGTTGTTTTTGCTTCTGGCTTACTTCACTCTGGATAATGGGCTCCAGTTTCGTCCATCTGAGTAGAATTGCTTCAAATGAATTTTTTTTTAATGCTGAGTAATATTCCATTGTGTATATGTACCACAGCTTTCTTATCCATTCATCAGTTGATGGGCATCTAGGTTGTTTCCATGTCTTAGCTATTGTAAACAATGCAGCGATGAACATTGGGGTGCACGTGGCTCTTTCAATTCTGGTTTCCTCGGTGTATATGCCCAGCAGTGGGATTGCCGGGTCATATGGCAGGTCTATTTGCAAAAGCCCAGGACCAGATGGCTTCACAGCTGAATTCTACCAAAAATTTAGAGAAGAGCTAACACCTATTCTACTCAAACTCTTCCAGAAAATTGCAGA